>CALSBV010012213.1:10322158-10369118 GCA_943590825.1 Bovichtus diacanthus
AATAAAGCAACCTTAAATAATGGGGTGGATCATTTGCAGCATCCCTAATGGAACTTTCTCTTTTTAAATACTGTGGTCCTACTATGACCACACTTTGTTGAAAGTGTGTGATTCATCATGCCATTTTGCTCATTTTTTATCTTAAAATAATTCAGTCTGGAGAAAGTCTATTTCTGAAGTAAAACCTCTGTACATTAACCACTTCTCTTGTGGTATTTCTAATGGCTCGGATGCCAAGTCGATTTAGTCACTAGGCTGAGTGCAGATGAGTCCAGCTGGTTGAAATCCAAAAACTACTTTAAAAAAAAAAAAGCTGGTGTGCACACACCCAAGACACACTTAGTACTCAGAAAAATCTAAGCAGTGTGAGAGACTGGTGTGAAACAGTAATAGGAATAAAGCGGAAAATAATGATAGAAAAGTGATGAATAATGTTAAGTGATACTGACCAATGTAGCAAGTGTCATGTGTGACATAGACTTCTTTTCCATGTAATATTCTCCAATTATATTCGAGAGTAGTCAAAGTATAGACTGGTGCAGGGATGATGTGTTTTTATAGGCCAACCTCCAGAAGTTAGAATCTCACCGGTTCGCTCCACAAACGGATTGGTTTTGGATATATCGTTTATTATACTTGGATGTTTTGTTCAGTAAGATAATATTCACAAGTTAACACCACTTTTCTGATTATTTTTTTTTTTTTAGGCATAATTTGAATTGCCAAAAGGGACAAAAGCTAACGTTAGGCTATAAACAAACTACACCACAGTCGCATAACTCGCGTAACCACCACTAAGCTAAAACTAGTGTTCAGTGTGATGGCGTTTAGTAGTCTTATTTAGCCGCTTGTTAGCAAGTGCCTTTTTTTTAAAGAAACGTAAAAGCTTTAAAAATTCACGCATTGCGTATTTATCAACGTATTTTACGCTGAGCAACAGAACGTTAAAATCTCTTACGCTTGTGTTAACCACCAACCTTATTTCAGGCCTCTAACCAAAAAAAACTTTCAAAAGCCTATTGACTTTGAGACAAGGGAATCAAGTGCAAAAATGTTATCTTAAGGCTGGGTTTTAGGACTCATTCCTGCAGCTCTCTAATAAACCCCTGTCGACTGATTGACGTTTTTTTGTATCTTTTAGATATGTTTACATACGTGCAAGAAACCAGGTTTCTCTGGGAAATTAGGTTACGCAGGAAGGACGTGTTTTCATTCACTGTAGTCCTCGTTCATTCAAGTTAAATGATCGAGAGCCTCCCCCTTTCCCCACCATGTTGCTCCTCTCATTCTCTCCTTGTTCCTTCCCTCCCCCCAACATTCGCCTCTGTCTTCCTAATCCGTCTCCTGTCCCCTTTGTTTTGTCCTTCCCGACCCCCTCTCCTCTGTCCTTCCTTCCTCACCCAACACAGGAGGCATGGAAGACAAGGAGGAGCAGGTATACAGAGCCAAACTGTCCGAGCAAGCTGAGCGCTATGAAGACATGGCTGCAGCCATGAAGGCTGTCACGGAGAAGAGTTTGGAGCTCATCAACGAGGAGCGCAACCTGCTCTCTGTTGCCTACAAGAATGTGGTGGGGTCTAAGAGGTCCTCCTGGAGGGTGGTGTCCAGCATAGAGCATAAGTCTGCTGATGACTGCCACAAAACCGCACTGTGCAAAGCGTACAAAGAGAAGATCGAGCGGGAGCTGAACGACGTCTGCGAAGAAGTACTGGTAAGAAACGGAGACAATGGAGTAGTGCAAAGAGGGTGGAAGGAAGTGCAGAGTAAATGTTTAAATCGAGATTGACTGATAGGAAGACAAAGAAATAATTCAGGTGGCATAGAGGAGATGGCTGTTTTTCTAGTAAGAACAGGAAGCATTATTACTAGGGGTGGGCGGTATACCAGTTGCCACGACGGGGATTTTTGCAATCAATACAGTGACCGTGATAAACACACACGTTTTGTTTTTAGCACATACACAAGGGCAATTTACTTGCCACGGCATCCGTCAAACCGTGCGTGTGTGCGTGTGCGTGTGTGTGTGCGTGTGCGTGTGCGTGTGTGTGTGCGTGTGCGTGTGTGTGTGTGTGTGTGTGTGGTCCACACAGACGGCGCTGCCACTGCCGGCCCTCAACAGATCACAGAACCGCTCGTGTTACGGGAGAAAAAAGTCGCTATGCCGACTCCCTAGATGAGTGGCAGCCGAACCACTTCTCATGGTCGACATGTGTATTTTTTTTCCCTACTGTAGCCTGCTGTCCCTAACAGTGTTTACGCTGTGAGCCGCGCCTGTCTGGTCTGCGCGGCTCACAGTCCACATGTATATTTTGCACAGTGACTGTGTCTGCTAAGTATTTAAAGGAAGTACTCCACTTATTAAAATATAAAATATTGCTCTGTGGAAATCCATCAGGGAAAACCACCTAGTTACAAGAACAGCTGAGTATATTAATATATGGTGGAACCAAGAAGTGATTCCAGTTTGAAACTATTTCTAAATTGTTTAAAAAAGAAAAAAAAAGTGTCCTCTACATGGCGCCATATGGCACAGAAGAAGACTACTTAGCCACCACTGCAGCAACCTGCACCCAGTCACTGACTGCCGTGCTTCTGGTCTTTAATAACAAACACACCCAAGTCCGGCTAACATTACTCGTTGTCAGAAATTCAGGCGAAATGCACTTGGCAGGTGTAATCATTTCCAGATGGTCATTTAAGTCGCTTGCTTTGATATAACCACCAAGCATAGTGGTTGTGATAGTGTTGTGTCTTTGTGTGCTGGAGCATTCACGATATGTATACGAGACTAGATCAAGCTTCATGTTTGAAATCATCCTACCATGTAGACAAGATATGCTTTAAGCAAATGAAGGCTTCACCTCGCCCCTCCAGATGTTTGAATAACAAACAGATGGACATTTAGTATTTAGATAATTAGGATACATCTTGTATTCACACATTCATTGCGACTGTAGACACAAACCTGTGAACTTAAAAGGACAACTCCTGAGTGAGGATCTGCAGGTTTTAAGATTTCAATAAAACATGCCCCACTGGCAAAGTTTACACCTCATTCGCTCCCATTTTATTTCCACAGACACAAGCTTCAGAGACAAATTGCACATTTTGAACTAGAGGCTGTGTTGCGAAGTTCTATCAGAGTGAGAGAATATGGTGATGCTTTTTCTTTCTTTTTTCTTTCTCCGACAGGCTCTCTTTAATGTTTTATATTATAAGGTGACTGACTACCTCAGATTTAGAAAGACTGACAGTGATGTTACTGTTATAGGAATGCAGGAAATGAGCAGGTTGTCCTTTAAAGTAAAAATACTGACTATTGGGTCAAAAGGTTGCACACTTAAACACGCCTCAAAATACTATAGTCAACTTACGAACTGACTTGAAACTGCTTGTGCAGTTGTGTGTTGAGTTCCACACATTTCAACAATAATGTTTCACACCTTCATTGCAGAACCTGCTCAATGAGCATCTGATCTGCAATGCTAAGCCTGCTGACAGCAAAGTCTTCTACCTAAAGATGAAGGGAGACTACTATCGCTACCTGGCTGAGGTGGCCAATGGAGATAAAAAGGCGGGTAAGTAAAGCAGACTTTGTCATTTCTGAGCTGTTGTTTTTTTGTCATCATACATCACTATTGGCCTCTCCATTAACCTCGAGGAAATCACACTGCACAGGGAGGTAAATATGCTCAGGGTTCATGAGCAGTAGGTCAAACACATAAATGTTTTTTAAAATGATGCCACCTACTGTGTGCTGATTAACGCTCCTTAAAAATTCGATTTAAGATTTTAAGGAGACCGGGATTACCTCAGGTGATTTTTGTTGCCAGAATACGGACACCCTCCCCGTCCTTGACCTACAGCTGTCAGCAGAAATGCCGACGAGGAATGCTGCTGGGTTGTCATGGCATATTTTAAGTTCTTTTACTCCTCAATTTGAGATTGCGTTGTGGGTCGTAGAAGGTCTTATTTGCGATCCCACAGAAATTAGTGCAATCATTTTCACCTCCATGGTATATCCGTTATAACCCTCGTGGGTGCTCTGGCACCTTTGCGTGGACACTTTGTGATTTAATAGTTTTTCAATCTGGCTTTTGGCTGTTAATGGTAACCATAGAACGTGCTCACGTGAGACATTGATCTTCTAAAAATGTATTGTCTTTCTGAAAGGCTTTATCTTTATATAACAATTGTTTTCCATTTATTCTGATTCATTAATTCTTATGTGATGAGGATTTTATTGTATTTGCTGTTGGTGGTTCATATTGCTGAAAGGACATATCTTTCTTTACTGTGAAATGCTGACCGCAGCCTTAAATGAGTTTTGTCAAATAGTTGAAACAATTAGTTGATCGACAGAACACTAATTGGCAAATTCAAAAGTTACTTCATACTGAATTCAGTGCATATCTTTCATTGAGGCTCTCAACATGGTGACGGCTGATTCGGCGGCTAGCAGCGCGAACAGTGCAAACATTGGCAGCAGTTAAGACCACCTGGCCACGTTAAAATGTGCACAGTACAGAGATGTAAAGATGGACGAGTTGGCTCAAACAGGCAGATTGAGTGGGAGCAGAGATGTTCTGTTGCACCTGGACAATTGTCGTGGATTTTTTTATAATTGGTTGGCTGAAGTAATAAAAAAGATTTGAATAAAAAATCATTTTTATGTGATAAATGTCTGAGCTCAACACACTCAATTCAAAACCAAATCAGGAAAGTTTACAATACCTGAATTAGATTTAAAGTAAATTCCACTACTTTTTAGATGCTTAATATTATGTGCACAAAACCTTAAATTACAGTTGGATGGCTATTGTAGATTTGTGTTTCCAGAGACGTTAAAGGTATTTTTTTCTAGTAAAAATGCCAAACATTCATGGGTTCCAGCTTCTTCCATGGGAGGATTTGCTCCTCGTCTTTGTCTCATGTGACAGTAATATGAATGGGCTTCAAACTGTTGAAAGGACGAATCAGAAAAAATAATGACATCAGCTATGGAAATATTGTCATTCCATTTTGTGAACCGAGTGATTAATCGAGAAAATAATCAGCAACTTAATTTATGATCATTAACTGCAGCCCTACTAGACAGTTTTGGCACAAGCAGAGCTTGGATGTCTCGTATAGGAGTTAAACCATATGCAAATTGAATTTATGCGTAAATATTGGCATGTGTGGTTGTGATTGCCAGAAATAGGTCTGAGAAGTAGGAAAATGCACAGTCATGCACACACAGAAGTGCACAGTGGAGTGTAACCAGTGCAGTTACAAACTAATGTGAACAAACCTCAAGAGATCTCGTTTTTCCCATTTCATAAATCTGCTTCCTGATTGATCTGTCTTCCTATGTACAGAAATCATCAGTCTTTCAAAAAAGGCCTACCAGCAAGCCTTGGATATCAGCGACAGTGAAATGCTGCCTACACATCCCATCCGCCTTGGCCTAGCTCTTAACTTCTCTGTCTTCTACTACGAGATCGTCAACTCGCCTGAAAAGGCCCGCTGTCTGGCCAAGAAGGTAAGAACCGTTCTTCTCGCATAGTGTATTTATTTCAGTTTTTTTTTTTTTTTTTCTATTTTCCTTTTGTTTTGTCCTCCTAAAAGATTAATTGTCGTTAATGTGGGTGTGTTTGTTTGGAACAAATGAGTTTACTTGAAAGCTGATATGTTCACGCTGATGTTTATGCCTGTACTTACATTATCCGAAAGGTTTCCAACCCAGAGAAATCTGTCGTTTAAATTAGGGTAGCGATGCATTTCACTTGGTCTCCTGTAGTGGCGTCTTCCCCATTTGCGCACGCGTCAACGCTGTGGTTTTCTGCCAGAAGCTGTCAGAATGGACTTTTATCCAGTATTAAGCCACATTTTCACGATACACTTTTTAGATTTAGTTTGTTTTTCAACTACATGTTTTTACCAGGTGATGGATTTTAGTGATCAGATGTCTGGATCTTAAGCTTTCAGAGAAACAAGCTGAGCAAACTAAGCCTTTAGTTTGTGTCTGCGCTGCCCTGTGTTCACTGTGGAAACACTGATTTGTAAAGGGATACTGCTTGATTTAGTATTTTTACCAGCTGTACTCACCGGCCCGTTTGTTTTGGAGTAGAGGAGACCTCTGTGTGTAATTCGGCTCCTGGTAAAAATATCCTGAACAATGAAATAACCCTAGTCGGGAGAAGCTGACTGCAATGACAAACTCCGCTGCGCCGTCTTCTGTTATTGTTTTGATTGAGAGCCCCCTAGCAGCCGAAATAATAATAATACATTGTACGTTAAGAGTTCAACATTCTGTGGAATATGTTTATTTGCTTTCTTGCTGGGAGTACGACGAACAGATCGATAACACTCTTCCGTTTGTACGTTAAATACAAGGCTGTAGAGGTAGCAAGGCTAGCTGTTTTCCCCGTTGTTGTTTTTTAATGCTAAAATAAGCTAACCTGCTGTTGGAGTTACCCTCATATTTTACCATACACACATGTAAGTGGTATCAAGCCTCTGCAAGAAAGTTATTAAGCTTGTTTCAAACTATTTCTTTAATCGCACAAGGACACAACATGCTGTGGATTTGTCGTTCAAAGCTAACTAAGTTTATAATGTATAGAGTCGTCTTTTTAATTGGAGCTCTTGACACTTTCATGATACCTTTTGACAAGGACAACAAAATAGTTTCTATTATTTTGCCCATGTCTCTATGTCGCAGTTGTTTCTGTTCTTAAGACCTGCATCTTACATAAAGACCTCTTATTGGCATGTTCTCAGATCCCAGCAGGACTTGATTACTGTTTTATAAAGGGCATGTGTACCTATTAAACATATATAAACATTAAATGGTCGTAGCATTAGTTGCAAGGTTATCCGCAGGATTGGAACTATGGGGCTGTGCCATCATAAGTGACTTTATAACCATTTAAAGAACCATCGTTTTACACATGTTGTGCAGGCCAGTTTATTTCCTCCATCAGCCTTAATAATCCCAGGGAGAGCCCTCAGTTGTTGGACATAACTACATTGTGTTTTCTGCTACATTTGACTGAAGCTGTATAATGGGGTTGTTATGGTCTTGTAACTTTCACCATGAAAATTGTGTCAAACACAGCAGAAATGTACCCTTTTATCTTGAACCCTATTAGTGGCTGTTTGCTGTTGTGTTAAATTTTTTTATTCATCATTGTCTTTTCATTTTGGCCCTGCCGGTATTTATTTATATCCATCTCAGATTGGTTAATTTACAATCTCTTTTTTTGGAAACCTGCACATTTGTTTTTTTGGAAGCACTGATTGTTTCTCTGACTCCTCCAGGCTTTTGATGAGGCCATTGCCCTGCAGAACACCGCTGACTCCTCCAAAGACAGCACCTTGATCATACAGCTGCTCCATGACAATCTGACGGTGAGTGTCTCATCTTCATCTCCAAGCTGTGACTTTATACTTTCACTTTCTGATCTCCCTTATCGCTACACTGGTTCGGTTGAGTTTCACATTTACTCATCAAACTCTTAAGTATTTAAGATGCAAAAGCTTTTCCCATGCTTCTTATTGTGCACTAATCCCACTATCTTTTTTTTTGCTTTATTGCAGCTGTGGAAGTCAGACACCCAGTTTGAGGGGGAGGGTGATGAGCAGGAACAGGAACAAGAACAGGAACAAGAACAGGAACAGGAACAGGAGGAGAAAGCGGCAGCTGAGAATCAGAACTAATCTTCAGAAGGAAAAAAAAACATCAAGAAAAACACAAATTTTTTACCTCTCACCAGCCTAAGTTGTGTGTGTGGTTGTGTGTGCACATACATGCACAGATATGTATGTTTACACTCCACTCACAATGTGTAAAGTACAGTATGTGTGTGCAGATACATTGAAGTGTGTGTGTTAATCGTATGAGCACCTCCACAGAGAAAAGAATGGAATAGATCTGTTTTTTGTTTCTTTTGAACATTACTCATTGTGTCAACCAGTGGATGTTTATTTTTTTATTTGTTTGTCCATGGTTTAGTCCAGATGAAATCCCTCCTGTTAGATCCAAATCTGCCCCATGTTCTTTAACCTTATTCACTGTAGCAAACTGCTGCTGTTGCAGGAAAACACAAACAAAAAAACCTAACTGTCATTTTGATAATTTGTATGTTTTTACTTGAACTCAACATTTACAATCTTTGTGACACGTGGGTCTACAAAATCCTTTGAAGCATGTAAACTAAACTTGGTAAAGATCTATTACCATATTGCTTGTATCCATCCCGCCCTGTCAGTGTCCAGTGTAGCAGGTAGTGTTTTTATGGATGGTACATCATGGTGTCATGGCTCAATGGGTTCTATGTGCATTTGGGTGAAGGAAAGGTTTTCTGTATGAATGGCCACTTGCCAAAACTGTAGTTAAACTTTTGCTTGGTCGTTTCGTTGAGAGGCTTACATTCCATTTTACTGACATCAATATCACTCTCGCTGAAATGTTTAGACTATAATTTCCTGCAATGCCCCATAACACATGACAAGGTATAGACGGCCTAAGATGAAGTGAACAACTTGACAAAAAAGGCTCGATACTGTAACTTTTGATATTTTATCTTTTCAGCAGTGCAGAGGATACTTTTGCCATGTGCTCTTATGTGGCTTTCTACTCTTTTCTATTCAGGTGTTTTGTATTTTCTTTTTGTGTATTTTATTCCCTTTTGATTCTTGATTTGACTCCTGGAATGTATGTGGTTCTCAGTAGTATGGTGTGAGGGTTAGCTGTGCTTGGAAACTGGCAGTGTTTGCTTAGGATTTAGCTTGAACCAGGTGGTTTACAGTAACATTTACCTTCCTTGAAAGTACATTGTGAAAAAACTAAAACATGCTAAATATCAACTGATTATTAAAGTAACTTGGTAGAAAGCTGCATTATGACCATTTAGTAGTCAAAGTAGTGCCAGTTTCTTCTAATCACAGTATCTTGGTTTTAAAAAGATGGGATGCAGGATTCAGATTTTTGCAAGTTACACTGAGTACGTTATTTGGTTATGTGCTTTCATGTAAGTGGAATTAAAACATTAAAATCAAGTGTGCTGTGCTCAGTGTGTTTGTTTGCTCTCTGTACATGTGGAAGGACATGTTTTACAATGTATTGATGCAAGTGAGAAGCTGTGTTTGGCTACTGTTGGTTCTTCAGCTCAGTCTGCTGAGATTTACCAACGCTGCTCACATTGAGACGTCCTCACGGTGATCTGATGTACCCATGTTTAAGGAATACTTCCCCCACAAAATGATCATTTGTATATCCATTACTCCTCTCGTGTTCCCTTGAATAAAATTGTTTCACATTCCTCCGGGGTGAGCGAAGAATCCAAAAAAAACGAGAAGTCTTGATGAATTGAAGTAAATGTAAACCTACACCAAAACATCTGTTTACAAACTCTCCCAACTCGTGCACTATAATCCAAGTCTCATTTATCAAATTGTATGCTCACTACTTCACAAACGCATGCATTTTTGCTAAAACCTTACAATTTGAATCATTTCTGCATAAACAGTCTCACGCTTGTGCAGGTGCGCTACTCATTTAAAGTGTTTTAAATAAGATTCTGGCAAAAATGCCTGTGTTTGGAAAGAAGTGAGCATACGACTGGATAAATGAGACTTGGATTATACTGCACGAGTTGTGTGAGAGTTTGTAAACGGATGATTTGATGTAGTTTTGCTGTTGCTGTTAAATGCGGGCCCCATTGACTTTAAGACTTTTTTTCTCCGTGCCTCCACCATGGAGGCATGCAAGTAAAACAAAAAGTTTTCTTCAAGATAACATGGGGTGAGTAATTGATATACTGGAAATATTGGAAATTTTGTTTAACAGTTTAAAGCGTCACATTTAGGTGAAGTAGCTGCTAGTGAATGTCCTCAACAAGCACACAGCCAAGAACAGCCGTCATTAAACAGTGTCTGGTTTAAAGCTACAACTTTGTATTATCTCTTAAATGTATAACTGTATGTGGGACACAACCTTTGATTTCTAGCATTAGAAATGAACATTCAGTTTGATGTATTCTAATATTGATATACTGTCCTGAAGCAAAAAACTAAATGTTAGATATAGTTACAACGTAATTACAGCTTCCATTGAGGACAAATACACTAATAATTCTTGGCAAAATGATGGGCCCACGGACACAAATTTAGACTTTTAGCGGCCGAAGAGATGCTCGCCTGTCACTTTGCTCTACTGCTGAAAGGCCTGTGAGATGATGAAATAATGTAGCTTAATAAAAAAAAAAAAAATTTTGCATTACCTCTCTTGGTTCTGGTAAATAAAAAAAAATCAATCAGAAGTAAACCACCTTGAAAAGGGCTGCAGAGTTTTTGCAGAGATTTTAGAAGGACACAAGCTTTTCACTGACAACACTGCCCTCTACAGACGGAGATGGCTTTGGAGGGCCATGTTGTGGTGCATCGAGATGTGTAAATGTGTTCATTTCAAGCTTGACTGAACAAAATACTCTTTTAATCTATCTCTACACAAACCTAGAAATTATTTGTCCAACCCTATTGAGAGAAAATCAGCCTAAAAACCAAGTCTAACTTATGAGCGATAGCAAGGTGCCAGGATTTGATTTTTGCATTTATGTCAAACTGTAATCTATTCCTCTTCACAGCCATGTAGATCATGAGCACACTGCTGTTAACCTCAATATTTATAAGCAACACTCAATGCTTGAAGAAGTATTCAGATATTTTACTGAAAGGTTCAATGTGTAAAATATGCCAGAATTTAAACTTAAAACATTAAAATCATCAACAAACATTCTAAACAGAAAGTGAAGAGGTACCAGAGCTGACGTTATGTCAAAGACATCTATGTATTGTGTTGCAGAGATAGTGAGTCTCTGTAGCTCCAGTCTGTCCTCAGTACAGAGGGAGAAGATTACAATCAAAGTGGCAGAAACTATAAAACGACCCGCACCCTGCCCTCGTCCTCAGCTTCCAGGAGGCTGTTTCGTCGAGTGTATTATCTGTCTATCTATTATCTCCAGGTAAACACAGATGGATCAGTCCCACGTGAAGATTATAAGAGCTGTGTTTTTTGACCAGATCTCAGAGTTTCAGCAGTTTGTAGTTTTGGTATTCTTGCCCTGCTGACTGACTGACTGACTGACAGGCATTACACAGGCGTAAATGCAATACACAATATAAAGAATAAATCAGACTACCACAACTAAAATATGAACATTAGAGATTGTATGGACCCAGTTTAGAGGTGAAGTACTGCTCCCTATTTCTTTGGAGCAGGTGACTCAGAATTACACATTGAACCTTTAAGTAAAAGTACTAATACCACAATGTAAAAACACTCAACCCTTCAAGTAAATGTCCTGCATTCAAGACCTTACTTAAGTAAAGGTATGTCAGTATTATCATCTAAAGTACTATCATGTACTTAAAGTATGAAAATAAAAGTATTCATTGTGCAGTAAAATGTTCCCTGTCAGTGTTTAACTATTATATCATATTTTTGGATTAATATTACTGCTGCATTAGGTTTCATTTTACTGCTGTAGATGTTTATGGTTGATCTAATTTTAACTCCTTTATGTATATACTGTTGGGTTGCTTAATCTACAGCAATGCATCATATTCTATAAGATCATCATATGTTTGTATCAGGTATCTCTAAAAAAATGTACTTTGCATGAGCTCAGAAACACAGCCCTGTTTTCATCTTTTTGACATTGCATTTTTCTAATCAAAGAGGGGTTTTAAACGTTTATTTACTTAAGAAGTAGGTGATTCTTTCAAACACATAAAAGAAACACTTCATCCTTCAGTTAATCAGAAACATTTAAAATCACCACATCTAAAAACACATGGTTTTCACTGGACAGCAATGGTATGAAATATTTTAATCTGAACATTTTCTAAAACTGTGAAAAACATGTAATGGAGTAAAAACTACAATATTTGCCTAAAGTGTAAATCTTCCTTTAAAGTGTAAAGTGTAAAGTGGCATAAAAAAAAACTACTTAATATACTTAATACCTCAAATGTGTGCTTAAGTTATAGTACTTCAGTGAATGTATTTAGTTATATTCCACCACTGGGAATGGTAAGCCTATCACATTATACAATATCAAAGGGTCAGTCAGTGACATTTGTGAACAATTTAACTCAATTATCAATAGATCAATGGTCTTTAGAGAAAAATCTAGTGAAGTAAGTAATGTGGCTCTGTCTTTCATTTTCACGCTGATAGCAGGTGATAACGCCCAAGAGCTACACCCCAGAATATGATGTATGCTTAACATCATACTTCTGTAAAAAAAAAACATAGCTATCTACATATATACACTATATACGCCTTTCACATATTAAGATATGACATATCACACATAGATGTGATCCATGATGAACAATTCAATTGCACAGGATATTTGCACCCAAAAATGTAATATACATATATATGTACAATTGTACTAGAGAAAAAATGAGACAACAGCATTATTACATTATATGTTCGTGTAAAATATACAGTCTATGGTAAAAAGGCATGTTTTGCATTCCTGTATATCACATTTGCTAAATGACCATACACTCATATCAAATGAGAAACGTCATGCAGTTGCAGTAAAACCTTATAAGGCATGACATGCCAATTACATCCCCACTGTACTGGCTATTTAGTAGCGGGGATGATTGTGAGATTTAGTTCCGCCTGTAGATCCAAACCATTGAAGAGGATTTCACGTCGTCCCTATGCATCACCACTGAACAATCGACTATTGTGGTCAACACAATAAGTCAATTTCAGCCTTTAGCAATACGTTTTTACATGATTTCATCATCATGCGTACAGTTGTGGTCAACGCCCCCTTGTTGACTTTTTTTACAACTACACTGGAAGATGATTGGTCCATTACGGTGACGCGTCCTGAGGTATATATTAAGCAACTTCCCCGTGGTTTCCTCCCCCTCAACCCCGGCTGTCAGTGCTGTGTGAGTGCGTGTGTGCTCCTGAGCTCGCTCGGCACACATTCTATAAAAAAATAAAAAATACAAAAAAAATTAAAAATATAAAAAATACAAAAAATCATTTTTTTTCTTTTTGTAACAACGGTGAAGCTGGAGTAGACATTCGAGGACTGGACGGTAACGTATAAGAAGGGCTGCCTAACGTTAAAATCGAAAGACATTTTTTTTTTCCAGTCGACGTGTTACTGGTTCGGAAGCGAGGCTAAGTAACGTTAATTTCCTTTTACCACAGTGTGTCAAATTTGAATGACAGTTTTAATCCTTTTAGAAGTCGACATTGTGCCATTTTAACATATTCATCTTATTATTTTTACTCAAAAGCCGTTCAACTGACAAGCCAACGGTTGTTAACGTTTACCATCAGCATTCTGCCCCGAACTGACGTGACGATAGTGACCGTTGGAGAACCAAGCATTCGCACCGTCGCCGAAAACTTTTTCCGTTAACAAAACCAGTCTGCGTCCGAGTACTTCGCTAGCCTTAGCGGCCAACGACAATGAACCCCAGTGCTCCCAGTTACCCCATGGCCTCCCTGTACGTCGGGGATCTGCATCAAGATGTGACCGAGGCCATGCTGTACGAGAAATTCAGCCCAGCCGGAGCTATCCTGTCTATCAGGGTCTGTAGGGACATGATTACCCGGCGTTCCCTTGGATACGCCTATGTCAACTTCCAACAGCCAGCGGACGGTACGTAATTTATTAAAATACCGACTAAAATGTGTAAAAAATGTCTGTTTTAACATGACAGGCGGTGACAAGTGAAAGCTAGCCTCTTTTCCACTACACGTGACTGCGGCCGACATGTTGTCGGTATAGTGTCTCCTTAGTTGAACCTCCCAGCAGTGGCGTAGCAGAAAAGCAGCACATCCGCCCTGTCCTGCCCACCCCAGTAATGTAGCAGTGGACTGCTGAATACTCGATGCCAATTTATCTCTGTTCTGGCAGGACAACACCCCAACTGTTCAGCCTAAATCGCTGCCACACCAGTTTTAATTCAATCTTTCTCTGAATGCTTGCCAGTCTTATTTGTTGTGATATGAACGTTCATATTTATCTGGAGGAAGATAAAAATAAAAAAGAACCGTATGTCAATTCCTTAACATGTTAGAATATGTCTGCCCTGCATACCCTAGAAGCCACTATCTAGCCTCCACAAAAACTTCTGCACTCCCTTGATAAGAGCACAGCTTTTGCCTTCTTCTTTTCTAGGGTGTATCTGTGTTTCCTTTTTTTAAATGTATAGACTGTTGAGGCTTTTGTACTAATAGCCTCTTAATATGGAAAGTATTCAATGTGGGCAATATAGATCAAATCCTCTGTGATGCAGTATTTCATTTTATATCCTGATAATGTCATCAAGGACTCTGGGTATTTTTACTATTAATTATTCTGCCAATTATTTTCTATATTACTCGTTTGGTCTATAAAATGTTGGAAAATAGTGAAAAATGTCCATCCCACTTTCTCGAAGTTGATGTCTTTTTATAAGTCTTGTTTTGTCATTCCAATACACAAAGATATTCATTTTAATATGATAAAGATGCCCCCTAGACAGAAAACAGGACTAATCCATATTTGAGAGGCTGAAAACAGCATTTTCTGCCATTTATTGCATGAAAAATGACTAATGATTATTAATTTATCGATTATGAAAGTAGTTTGCAATTTTTATATTTCTGTCAATCAACTAAATGATTAGTAGACTAATTGTTGCAGCTGTAGACATCAATGTATAATGTGATTTTCTCAAACTTAAACTAGAAAAATAACGGTTTCCTCTGCCAGAATGTCTCTTTTGGTTAATCCAGGGAATTAAAATCCAGGGAATTAAAATCATCTGACAAGAAAGGGTACTCAACCATTACATCGATGCAGAAATCTTAATTCGGTAAACCATAAAGCGATGATGGTTTAATGAGATGAATATTTAAAGGAATAGCTTCCACAGTATAAAGGGTTATAAATAAATGGTTAAATAAATATAAAGTATAAATGGTTTCTATAATCTCACAGTGTATATATTGTGGCATTGGCTGACCTAGTATTGTGTTTTTTGTAAATTATATGTTATTCCTCCTTTCTTTGATTTGTACTTATTGAATTTATACTCATTGACAATACCACTGCCTGAATGCAGCATCACATACTGTCATGCTGCCCTGGAGCACGGGACTAAAAGGAAGATAACACTTTGCGGATCAGCAGATGAAAATGTGTTTTTACAACCATGACAGCATGGTGGTAAATCTGTAGTCCATCTTTTTCTAGAAAAAAAAGCCTGGGAGAAACTTGGAATGGTTTTATTTGAAACCCCGTCAAGATTTAGATGTACTAAATAATCTAACCCCTGCTCCCTGTGTTCCTTCCCTCAGCCGAGCGTGCACTGGACACCATGAACTTTGACGTGATCAAGGGGCGGCCTGTGCGCATCATGTGGTCGCAGCGTGATCCGTCACTGAGAAAGAGCGGCGTGGGGAACATCTTTATCAAGAATCTTGACAAGTCAATCGACAACAAGGCTTTATATGACACCTTCTCTGCTTTTGGCAACATCTTGTCATGCAAGGTAAAAAGACTAGTGGCTGAATCCCCTCCTTTTTGTAACTAATCTGAACTATGGGGATGGTGAACCGTCACTGTAGTACAGCATTGTGAGTGTACATTTGCATGTGTGTGCTTTGTAAGTGTTTTAGCGTTGTTTGCACTATAAAAGACTTGCTCCCCAACTTTTTCTCCCAACAGTTAGTTTCTGTTGGCCTTAAACCAAACAATGAATTTGTATTCCCAGTAATATTAGAAATATCAGCTGTACATTGTTTCCCAGAACAGCTCTGCCAAAAAAAATATATTCATGGGAAGTAATAGATAGAAAAGGGAGATTTATAAGTTGCACAGTTGAACTAATTCTTCTCTTCTTACCAAATACAAGTCACGTCACAAAGTCATATTCAGAGAGGAGACTAATATTTCAGGTGTGATCCAAAAGACAGTTTTAATATACTGCATGCGTGTGTGTGTGTGTGTGGCTTAAAAGCGGCATGTGTTTTCTTCCTCTAAGGTGGTTTGTGACGAGAATGGCTCTAAAGGCTACGGCTTTGTGCATTTTGAGACTCAGGAGGCAGCCGAACGAGCCATTGAGAAAATGAATGGCATGCTGCTCAATGACCGAAAAGTGTAAGTGAATGTTTTAACTTGTTTTTAAACTGTGGTGCATACTAATGTGTGAAATGGGGGGAAATTGACTCTTTGTTCAATGAATACTGCACCCATTCTGATTGAAGCACTCTATTCATTGAAGCTTGAGCACTTTCAGCAGTTTCAGTCAGTGGTTCTTTGCAAAGACTGAATACATACAGTAGGTTTGTGGCAAATGAAGACGGAAGTGTGTGTGATAATACTTGGAATAAGCTTGATGATGCTGAGGTAGGTCATACAGTTTGCTAAACTTTCACAATTGGCTTTACTGTGGTGATAAGCAGGACACTTCTATTGTGTATTATTAATGTGTATTAAAATTTTGCTAAATGTTAATTTCAACACAGATTCGTGGGCCGCTTCAAATCTCGCAAAGAACGCGAGGCTGAGCTGGGTGCCCGAGCCAAGGAGTTTACAAATGTCTATGTTAAAAATTTTGGTGAAGACATGGATGAAGAGAAGCTGAGGGAAGTCTTCAGTAAATACGGTCAGTGAGGGTGTCCATCTTTCCAGAACAATCTGCTCCTCTTCAGACATGGACAGTTTTTTGATCTTCTGCAGTAAAATATGGGGCAAATGTAAAGTCCCTAAAGGTAATTTCTCTGTTGTCTAGGAAACGCCATGAGTATCCGAGTCATGACAGATGACAGCGGAAAGTCGCGAGGCTTCGGGTTTGTCAGCTTTGATAGGCACGAGGACGCCCAGAAGGTAAGAGTTGTACCAACCACCGGGAAATGTCCACCAGTTTTAACAGAGTTGACTTAGTTTCTTTTTTTCCGCAGGCAGTGGATGAGATGAATGGGAAGGAGTTTAACGGCAAGCTCATCTACGTTGGCCGTGCCCAGAAGAAGGTGGAGCGACAGACGGAGCTCAAGCGCAAATTTGAGCAAATGAAACAAGACCGCATGACTCGCTACCAGGTCCATTTCCTCTTTCAAATTATCAAGAAGAATAATGCATAATTGTTTGACAGCCACTTCAAATCAATCCCTCCTGTTATATCGTCTGGTGAAACATATTGAAACACTGCAGCTTTGTCAAATTCAGTGCTCCCTCCTTGGTAGGTTGCACTGGCCAAAATGGCTGCAACAGTGACTGTAGTTCATGGGCCCCACATTTCTTCACCATGGATTCTGGGGATAAATATGTATTACAGACAAATGCATTAAATAATGAGTAAAGAGATATTTTTCAGTCCATTTGGAATTGGTTTATTCCTGTCTAATATATGTAGTGTTTTCAAAACGCATAACTTGACACTACTTTTGTCTTATTTTCAGGGTGTCAACTTGTATGTGAAGAACCTTGATGATGGAATTGACGATGAACGTCTGCGAAAGGAGTTCACACCGTTCGGCACCATAACCAGTGCAAAGGTAGGTAATCTTCTGTAGTTTATTAATTTACCAGTGTCTCGATTCATTCATTAGTTTCATTTGACTCTCACTCTCAGGTCATGATGGAGGGCGGGCGCAGCAAAGGTTTTGGCTTTGTCTGCTTCTCATCCCCAGAGGAGGCCACCAAAGCCGTGACAGAAATGAATGGACGCATTGTAGCCACCAAGCCGTTGTATGTGGCCCTGGCCCAACGGAAAGAGGAGCGTCAAGCCCACCTGACCAACCAGTACATGCAGCGCATGGCCAGCGTGCGTGCAGTGCCAAACCCAGTCATCAATCCCTACCAACCAGCCCCGCCCTCTGGCTACTTCATGGCAGCCATACCTCAGGCCCAGAACCGTGCCGCTTACTACCCAGCTGCTGGGCAGATGGCCCAGCTCCGCCCGAGCCCCCGCTGGGCCACCCAAGGTGTCCGGCCACAACGTGAGTATCTCGCTCCCTTTTAAGCTGTCCTTCCATCATTGTGTGTCTTAACTGTAACTTTAAAATCACATTAACACACTGTGAAACAAAAACTTTTGTAAATGAGGCCACTATGTTTTTGTGTATATAGACTTCCAGAACATGCCAGGTGCCATGCGTCCCTCAGCACCACGCCCTCAGACCTTCGGTGCCATGCGGCCGGCGTCCCAGGTGCCCCGCATGATGTCCGCCCAGCGTGTCGGTCAGTCACCTATACTCATTCAGCAGTCTGTCTAACTGCACATCAAATATAGTTCACCTGTATGGCTGCTGCTTTTGTCTTTTGGTTTATGTTTCTGTCCCCCTGTTGGCTCCTCCTGCTGCAGCTCAGACCATGGGCCCCCGACCAGCCAACGCAGCCGCTGCAGCCGCCGCTCCTGTGCGTGGAGTCCCTCAGTACAAATATGCCGCAGGAGTCCGCAATCCCCAGCAACACATGCCTGCTCAACAACAAGTCACCATGCAGCAGGTAGGAATGCACATTTCTTTTAGGCCAGAGCTAATGACCCATTCTGCCCTCCACGTGAGGAAAAAGTTCAGTTTGAAAATTTCTGTCTGGCTTTTAATTCCCTGCGTCCCTCTCCTCAGCCTGCTGTCCATGTTCAGGGACAGGAGCCTCTGACGGCCTCCATGCTGGCCGCTGCTCCACCACAGGAACAGAAGCAGATGCTGGGTAAGTGTCCGCAACAACTCTCTATGACCACATGGAATGTTACCTTGCCTCCCACTAGACCCAGTATGTACAATGCCATTTCAACTTGAGATCTTTTGTTCCTACTTCATACAGTGCTGACTCCATCCCCAGTTAAGAAAACAATACCCCCACTATACCTTCTGTGCTGTATATGGCATGTAACTCATGTATTTTACATGCTGTCGTCCCAGCAACTGGCCCCTGGCAAGTGATAATTACATTCTGTATTAAATCCTATATTTGTCACTCTAGGTGAGCGTCTGTTTCCACTGATCCAGAACATGCACCCAAGCTTAGCGGGGAAGATCACTGGCATGTTGCTGGAAATTGACAACTCGGAGCTGCTCCACATGCTGGAGTCTCCAGAGTCTCTCCGCTCAAAGGTAAGTACTTGAGTAAGAAACATTTCCACCAAAGAATGTGAGTTTATAAAGTGCAAGTATGCATCTTCACTAGCTAGTCATTTTTAAGATGCAGGAAAGGGGATGTTGTGGCAGCAGCGAACTTTTAAAATCACACCATGATGTGTGGTGTTGCCAACATTCAACAATTTCATCTTTTCAGGTGGATGAGGCGGTGGCTGTACTTCAGGCCCACCAGGCAAAGGAGGCCGCCCAGAAGACTGTGACAAATCCAGCTGGTGTCCCAAGTGTCTGAACCCAAGGTATGACTTGTGATCAGAGCTGCTTTAACAAGGAGAGGACAGTGTTGGCAGGAGATTATGGCTTCTCATGAGGACATTGCCACATACTTGTTACTGTATTAAACCGTAGGTTGTAACCTGTCCCCACATTAAACCAGTAGAAACTACAATAGTTGTAGTAGTAAACCAGTAATTGGACTCACTGATTGTATTTTTGTGTTTTCACAGGAGTGGGGAACCTCGAGACTAGCTTCACCGATGGACAAAAGAAATAAACAATGAAAAAATTGAAAATACACAAAACAAAGTAAAAAGAAGTCAAATGATATATTTAAAAAAAATACCAACGGAAACAAGTCTCCAGCCAGGCCAATAATGAACAGAAACACCAGGCCTGGTTTGTTGAGTTAAAAAGAGAAAATACACAAAAAAGAGAAAAAGTTAAAATAAAAAACGACCAGTTTATTGAGGGTTTTAGAGGAGAATCCTGTGACAAAATAAGATTGAAAGCATTCCTTTCCGCCATTTTATCCCTTTTAAATGTTTGAACGTGTGGGCTGTAGAAGCCTTATATTGTGAAATGTCCCATGATCATTGCTTGCTTGAATAAAACTTAAAAATGATCAGTATGTGTCTGTTTTGGCTGTTAGTGTAACTGCAGATAAGTGACAATAAACCTGTTCCCATAACTCACCGGCTGGATCATGGTAAGAGTTTTCAAGTGTTGGCCAAATCAAAATAATTCAAAACTCCAAAGGTAAAGTGGTCAAAAACAAACACACGCACAAAATGAAATTGACCAGTGAAGTTGTGTTTCAAGTTTTTATTTGTGCTTTGGGACAGGGATGATGTCAACAATCACAGAAACACATTTTAGGCTGTTGTACTTCTGCCTGCAGCCGACGCAAGATGGTGGTATGGTGGTATTTGCATCTTTTAGAAGGACCATTTGATTAGTTGGTATTGGGTTCGACTGGCCTGGTCAGCTGTTGCAACATGGCCTCAATCTGCTCCTTGAAGTTCTCGATCTGGGGATGGATCTGAGCCTGCATGTTGGCAGCCAGGGGCTTGATGTGTTCCTCTGCGTTGGTGGCGGCGGTCTTCAGCTGCTCCTGGATCTGAGCGACCAGGGGCTCCAGCTGGGTTCTTTTGTCCTCCACAAAGGTCCTGTGGGGTAGGACATAATGAATCACCATTCATAAAAATCAGAAATGCACCTATTTGACCTGCATATTACATGGCAAGTACTGTACTTAAGTACAAATTTGAGGTATTTTTTTTGAGAATTTGTATTTAATAGAAAGAATTGTACTCTATTATATATATATTTCACAGCTTTGGTTGCTTTTCCAATTCAGATTATTAATATAAAATAATTATTGTTATGATTTCAGTGGTAGAAGAAGTACTATGATCTTTTACTTAAGTAGAAATACCACAGTGTGGAAATACTGTTAAAAGTAAAAGTCCTGCAATAACAAATGTACTTAAATACAAGGACAAAAGTATTACGATCAAAATGTATTTAAAGTACCAAAAGTAAAAGTACTCGGTAGTAGTTTCAGAGTTGTATAATGTTATTTTACTGGATTATAATTGGTGATGCATTTGTGTGCATCACTTGGAAAACTGTTAAAGGTGGAGCTAATTTGAATTACTTTATATATTGCTGCTGAGTTGCTTAATATACCACTATAATAACATAATTTATTAGAGTTAACATTTTTTATTAATCTTAATCTGCAAAGTAATTTACTAAAACTAAGACATTATGCAGCAAGTAGATATTAATCATCCTGAATATCAGTCATGACTAAATCTGGACTGTGGAGGTCTCGAGGGGTCACTACTCACTGAGCCTGGTTTGCCAGGTCGTGGTTGCGGACAATCTCCGTCAGGTCCTGGACCATCTTGTTCTTCATGCCCTCAAGGTAGTCACGGAGCCTTTCAAGGTCGGCACCATCTTGTGCAAAGCTTCCTGTGGGTTTCCAAAAAAAAAAAATCAATATTAACCACGTTTTGCATAGCTGTAATAAACAAAATATTTGCACTCACAAATTTGGAGAAGTCAAAGTAAATGTAAAGCTCATACCTTGTGCCAGAGCAAGCAGGACAACGGCTGAAATGAGGAAGAATTTCATGGCTGCTGAGTGGAGAAGACCTACACAAACAGACATTGTTTAATTATTCTGTATGGTTGATGATTATATAACCTGATGTTAATATGCTGCATGTTCCTCCTGTTTTTGCTCTGCTGCTGTGTAATCATACCCGTGCTGCTGAATGAAAGCACCATCCTTTTCTTACATTAGGAAATTATAAACTTCTTTGATAATTATTCCTTTTTAAAACTCAAGCCTCATTAAGATGTTTGACTAAGTTGTTTTTCAAAAGTCGAACGTAGAAAGGCCTCTTGTTGCTCAATCGGATGACTCGCTGATAAAAGCTTTCTCGGAATGCCAGGCCGTCTTCTTTGACATGAGGTAATAAAATAAATATTTTCTCGTGGCAGTGTGTTTGTCCAAACGGCCACACATTAACTTACCTTTTCAGTTATGTTTTCATCATGTTAATGGTACTACTAGGTACTACTAGTACTAGGTGAACCTTGAGTTTGGAGTCATTTATCACAGGTATGTGTTCCCAAGATCTCAGAATTCTCTGTTTTAGAAAAGAAAAACTAACATGATCTTCAAGCCGTTCAACCCCAAAGATTTTTATTTTATTATCAATGCGTCTGTTGTGAATTTAGAAGAAGATATATTATGATGCATGAAGACTACGAATATTTTCATAATGTTTATAATCAAATCTACCAAAGTGGGTCTGCTGCAGGTGACAAAACAAAACAAAGAAAATTTAATTATTTGGCCACAAACTATGAATAAGGACATTAAATTATATTACTAAAATCAAAAGAATAGATTGAAAGGGATGTTGCCATAACTCTAGATGAAAGTATTGCATTGAAAACCTAAATATGATTCAAAATAAAGGCAAATCCCACATCATTACCACGGTTGTTTTTTAATTCAAATTTGTATTTATTTTATATTGCACTTTTATCTGCACTGTCACTTTGCTGTTGTAGCGCTGTAAATGTCCCCGTGTGGGGACAACGGGGAGTCTCGGGTTATTTACACAAGTTATTTTCTTTAAAATGTGTTCAACTTCAACCCTACTTTTTCCATTATTTACATTAGTTCCCTCATTAAATGTCCATAATAAGCAATAAAGAGGTAGCCTACATTTTACTTTCAATGAGTTACATTTCAGGTTCAAGTTTAGTAACGATTAGTTTTACATTAAAGAAGAATTTGTGGAATCGTCTCCGTAGATTAATCCCATAAGAAAATGAGAAAAACAGATTCCGACTCACCTGTAGCGCAGGAGAAACTGGACCGGATGGTGCCTTCCTGTAGGATTCCCACACTTCTTATAGTCCCACATGGTGATGCAGCGCTGTTCTAGTGTGAATCTGATTGGACAAGATAAAGAAACATTAATGGATGTTTGTTACTGTGAGGGAATCACAGCGTCGACCCTTGCTGCTCAGTCTGCCACCTGGACAAACAAAACCAAAGTCCAACAGTCCCTCTGTTGGCTGTCCAACGCAAGAGTGCATCTTATCATACTGATTAAATAAAATGTTGAATTACTGAGAAGAGCATCATCACATTGACAGTGAGGTGAGGCCAAAACTGTTGGCATTACAATATCAGCTTCAACATACGCACATATATGATAACAGACAGAACTGACAGAATGTCCTGTTTATATTTTGTATTTCATCGTGGTTGTAATATACTTCGTTATTCATTTTTATATAATTGTTTATAGTTTTTGTGGCTTTTGTCTTGAAAAATTCCCCAAAAATAAAGGTCATTATGATTGTTTTTATTTTTATTATTATTATTAATGTTATTTTTAAACTTTATGTAGACGGTAATGTGTTATTTACTTTTTAAATGAGGGATGGGTCAAGTAGTCAGTCCTAGTTGTTATGGTGAATTATTGATCTGTGTTGGTGTATATTTGTGTAAAGGTCTGTCAACATGCTGTGGTACGTAGTCATGGTCCATGCAATGTACCTGCCCCAATGAAGATAAACAAAAGTTTTATGTTATGAGAGTCCAATGTTTTTTACTGAAGTGTCTCAACAACTGTTGGATGGATTGCCATGAAACTACAGACGTTCATTTCCCCTCAGGATGTTTATCATCACATTTCTATGACTTATCAGGTCATTTAAATGAATCCAGTACACACATGCAAAACTTCTGACATTTCCATCAGCCTCAGCTGTGCTTTGTGTTGCTGTTAGCATGTTACCTTGTTAAACTAAGATGGTGAACATGGTAAACATAACACCTAATGAACATTATTAGCATGTTATCATTTAGCTCAAATCACCGCTGTGGCGCTGGACTCTTCTTTTCTACTTACTTATCTATATACTTCTTCACCAGTGTTGGGGAGTAGTGAAATCCATGTATTACATGCATACATTTTGCAGTAGCTTGCTGGTAGTTCAACTACATTCATATTTGCATCGTGATTCAAGTAGTTAAACTACTTTAAAAAAGAAAAGAAAAGATCTGGAGCGCTCGGGAGTTGCTCTTTAGTGGTGAAGACAAAAGATCCAAGGCACTCTTCTGGCAAATAGCAAAAAACCTTTCTTCAAAAGATATTTCATAGTGATAGGTGATACAAACAACTATTTTGGGGCATAAAAGGAAAGGAATGATTTCTTTCTTCTTACTTTACCATTGTTTCTCTACTGTCATTTTAAATGTATTTGTCAGGCACACACTTGACCTTGTACCTCGTGCCTGGCTGCCTGCATGTGAAGAATGTTTTAGTCATTAAGATTGTACAAATCAGATGTAACAAAACGGTAGAGTAAGACAGCAGGCGTATTCTTTTTTATTTTTTGAAATAGACATTTTTGGGGTTATGTCTGACCCGTGAACAAGTGGGCACTTTTTGAAATAAACTCCACTGAGTGGGATGTAACTTGTTTGTATTAGATTTTGTTATAATTTCATTTAACATAAACATTGTCTATTGAATCTGTTTGTTTTACAAAGTAGTTTGAACTAGTTTTTCTAAATACCCTTAGTTAACCCCACTAGATTTCTGCTGAGTAACTCTGCTGTCATTTCTTCCAGTGTGATGTAGTTGGTAGTTTGCAAAGCTATGCTTTCAAAGCAGCTTCCCCGACACTTATTGTTATTTACTATATGTATACCTTGAACTTTAATTATGAGGTTTTACAGTATGTCTGCCTAAACAGGTAAGTATTGAATTAAGTGTTAAGTTCAGCCCCTTACTTTTGACATTCAAGAGTTATTTCTCTTATGGTCTTTAAAAATGTCTTAGTCAGCTGTCCTTTGGGTAGAAATCCGTTTGTATGGCACTTGTTCATGTGGATGTAAACCTTCTACCTTTGGTTTACATCCAACAGTCTATCTTTATGGCTGGTGTAAAGTAATTAATTCTCAGCCTCCACTCCACCCCATGTCAGTCATAAACAAGTCAAGACGTGGGAAATTGGGAATATAGGGAAAATATGTGAGCAGTGAACATAAACAACATGAGCTGTTTAATAAAACTTGAACGACAATCCGATGAGTCTCTTTTCATCTAGTGGGAAAACCCTGCACTGGAGTTTTAAAAGTCAGATTTTGACTATAAATCTTAGATCAAAACCAGATGTGGGAATGTATTCGCTCTGTCTGTTCACCGCTGGCCCGGACTCGCCTGGTGGAAACTGCTTAGGTTGTTTTTGTCTCTCAACCCATCCTGTAAAAAAGAAAAAAAGAGAGCTGGTATGCGAGGATGACACTGACCTGAGTATAAACGCTGCAGCGAGAAGAGGTTTGATAGAGCAAAATGAGGAAACATAAAGCGGTTTTATGTTGTAGTTTTGCAGAACATAAACAGGGGACCTTTATTGTACAAAAACCTGGAAAGAGAGAGAAAAAAGTCCTACATTATATTATTATGTCATTGTTATTGTTGCATTAACCTGTAAGCAGGATTGTAATGTTTTGTCTGGAGTTAATTGAAACTACTTTATATACTTCACAGTGTTGGTAGTTTCATTTGTAACAATGTATCCAGTGGTAGTAGAAGTAATCAGATCCTTTATGTAAGTAAAGGTAGAAATACCATAGTCTAAAAATACTCCGCAAGTAAAAGTCCTGAATTCAAAATGTTACTTAAGTCAAAGTACCGAAGTATTACCAGCAGAATGTGTTAAAAGTATTAAAAGTAAAAGTACTCATTATGCAGAATAGCTCCTTTTAAAGTTTTACATTATTATAGAATATTATATAAGTGTGTTTATCACTAACAAACTAATGTAAGAACATTTAATGTAGTTCGTCGATGTGGAGCCAGTTTTAGTTAGGATACTTTGTATACTACTGTGTAGATTAATAATATATTTAGGATACTGCATCATATCCTGTTTTTTTTTCTCGTTTTTATATGTAAAAAACAAAACAAAGCTAAATGTAGTAAAGTAAAAAGAACAATATTTCTCTCTGTGATGTAGTGCAACCGAAGAAGAAAGTAGCATACAATGGAAATACTCAGGTAAAGTACAAGTAGTCTATGTCAAAATTGTATGCAAGTACAGTACTTGAGCAAATGTACTTAGTTACATTTCACCTCTGAATGTATCATGTTTTATAAACTCATGTAATGTTTTTAATCTGTACAGTAACTACAACTGTCAGACACCAACCCTGTCTCTTAGAAATGACTTTAACACAAAGTAGTAGTGGAACACAAGTACTCACATCCTATACTAAAGTAAATAAAATTATTTAAAAAAATATAAATTGGGAAATGTACAGTGTTCCAACAGCAAAGGGACAGTGCAGATGAAAGACAAAATAAAATAAGTAGGCTAACATATTAACTAAAAGTGGCAAACACACATATGATAAAACAAAAGAAGTAAACATAAAAGAAGCAGAAAAAAGTAGCAGCATATTAAAAGTAAGTGAACTAGCAGCCAGCACTTTACTGTTGTAGCTGGTCGCGGTGGAGCTAGTTTGAAGTACTTTATCAGCTATAGGCCAGTGGTTCCCAACATCGGGCTCAGGGCCTCCTTCAAACTGTCAAAAGATAAATCTGATTGTTCGTAGGAGGATTAAAGAGGCCAGAAAGAAGAAAAAAAACAACGTTCTGCAGCACAAATTTGTATTCACGTTTTGTAATTGGCTCTAATCTTTGCTCTGTTCTGTGAATTATTGGAGCGTTTTACTTCTATTGGCTTCCAACTGTTATTTAACTTAAACCATCTGAGAGGTTTAGGGGGGAAATGTCTGTTGGGTGGAACTGCTCACAACTCAGAGACATCTGATATAGTTGTTATGTAACATCTTAATCTGAAAAGTAACTATACCTGCCAGGTAAATGTAGTTGAATAAAAAATACAATATTTGACTCTCACATTTATTGGAGTAGAAGAATAAAGTTGGCTGAATGGAAAATCTCAAAGTACTTTCCACCTCTGGATTTTTTTTTTATAAAAGTCAGACATTTGACAGGTCAGCTTACTGCAATAAACACAAAATGTTTAGGCCGATTTGTGATAATGATGGTAATTTGATCAACAGTGAGAGGAAGAAAAGATGACAAGAAGTGGTAAAAAAAAAAGTAAATGGCCCTGCTGAGCAGCAAACACAAACTCAGCTCTATAAAACGACTGGAGAACAACAAAAGTGTCCAAAAGTCACTGAGCTGCATAGCTGAGGTTAGTAGCTGATGTGATGAAGGAGAGCACGCCCTCCAGTGAGCCAAACACTCATTACAATTGTGATGAATGACTGTTGATATGCCTTTCTGCTGTGTCTGCACTCTTCACTAAACAATGTGAACAGGACACGTCTCAAATGTTAGATTTATGTGAGATTTTAAGTCTCTCAGTCGACTGAAATTTGTAAAAAATAAATTAAATAAATTGTTTTTGCAGATTCAGTTTGGAAAAGAAGAATATATTCACATGCTCCCATCCTCCCTCACACTCCTCTGGCCTCAAACCAGACCGCAGGAAGAATGAGAAACTACACAAGCTCCAGAAAAATCATAAAAAAAAACATTTAGGAAGCTCAAGAGGAGGACTCATTTCCTCTTGAAGTCTGTGGTGGTCCACTAACTCAAAGTTAAACTCAGTTACTTCAAACTTTCATTGTCTGTTTTCAAAGAAGGATCATCATTGTTTTCACCCTCTTATCGAGTAAACTGGGTTACTCTGCTTCCAAGTTTTAATCACATGCTCCAGGCTGCAGAGCTGGAGCTGTAAACCCACCCTGTAGTTGTACTCTGTTGAGAGAACAGGGGAGGCTCAGATTTCTTGGCTTGATATTTCTTTGACTTTCCACTGCTGCATTCAGGTGCTATAGAAAATGTCGTTATTATGACAACAGTAGGCATATAACTAAACAAACTGCAAAGCATAGAGAGAAAAAAAGGAATTTTCTGATGCCCAAGTCGCCAAAATGTCACATTTAGGAGTTTGTTATTCTAAGGGATGGTCATCGGTTACCCTTTTGTGCCATTTTAAAGGGGAATTGATGAAACTATTACATTGTCAGTTTCTGTTAGTAATAAGTAAATTGCAACAGACTTGAAATGCATTTGGCAAAGTATATTAAATTAACAAATGGGATTAACATATTAGCAGTACAAAGAACATCTTTCAGAAATCTCTGGTGAGTAGCTGCAAATATTCTGCTATGTAGTGTAATTTTCATATTTATAGGTTTTTACTGGCACCACATCTTCCATTACTGACCGGCGACTTTCTGATATTCTGTCATTCTCATGTATGTAAATCTTGGTTCATAAAACATTAGAAACACCTTTTAATGTAATTAAATCCAACACAACTGCACGACTAATTATGTCCTTAACAATTACCATATTGTTGAATTTCACACTTTTCTGACCTAATGTAAATAAAAACGCAATTATGAACTGTTGCAAATTAGATTATATTAAACATTAAAGGTATACCTGATAAAAAAGAGTCAGTGCCACGGTCAAAGTCAAGGTTATTGTTTCCTTTAAATAAAATCAAATTTATTTATACATAGTGAAACTGAATCGCAACTTTTCCGGTCCTTTACAATATTCACATCATATGGTACACTCTCCACTTAGACACACACGCACGCACACACACACACACACACACAGACACGGACACAAACGCTCTTCAAAGGTGGACAGACATACAATATATGTTCTATAAAGTAAGTAGCTAAATGAAAAAAAAAAATGAGATTAACAAAAATATGTGTTGGATTAAATGAAAAGCGGACAGGTCACAATAAAGACACATGTTTTGTGACTAACACTGGCCTGAAACTATAATAACACAAAGATAGTCATTGTTACAATTAATACAATACAAATGCAAAAAAGATGTGAAGCGTAATAAATAACATGAATATCATGCAAACGCACGTCACTTTACATGGCTACAACAAAGCACACAATTGTTAAAAACCCTACATCCATTATGTAGGGTTTAGTAAATGGTAGATAATGGTAGAGAGTGCACTAGAGCCAAAATACTTTCTAAAAAATGTTCTTAGAAATTAATTAATTTGCAGGCTGCAAATATGGGTTCTGATTTTTATATTTTTTAACTATATTTGATTTGTCATTGTTATTAAGTGGGTTTTATTTTCCATGGTATATTATGCTCTCTATTTCATCTCATTTTTATTTTTTACTATTATTATCAAGTGTGTTATTTTCCATCTTATTTTCCATTAATTACGGCCTTCTATCCCTGTGTTAATGCTCATTATATGTGCATTTTCCCTTAATGCAAAGCACTTGGTGCTGCATCTCTTGTATGAAAGGTGCTATACAAACAAGTTGCATTATTATTAATATAATAACACCGTACAGTGTGATGGTTCTTGGAGTGTGTAGAGTACGAGAGGTCCATGAAGGCATCATTTGACTGACAACCCCACAGTCTAATCCAGAGAGTGAGGATGCACAGCAGCGCTGATATGTGTCGAATGAACATCGGCTAACTACTTCTTTCGGCTGTGATTGACAAAACCCCGCAAACACTTTGTTCATCCAGCCCTCAGGGACCATTATTGAGCCTGAAACCGTCGGGTTGATCGGTACAAATTTGATCCAGACCGGGACTTCGCAGACGTTACGTCGGGACAATGGAATCTCACGTTATCCCGGACAGTATCCGCCCTCAGCGGCTACAGCCAGGCATTGGATTCGGATCAGGACCGACCGGGACCCTCCGCTCCTCTCTCCGGCCCGGGGTTACGGTCCCCATCGCGCCGCTGTTGCCCTCCCCGGCCTCTATGGCGGCTTCGTCCGGGCCTCCCCCGCCGCCACCTCCGCTGCAGTTCCACAGCCTGTACGGCGGTCTGGGAGCGGGGCCGTGGCCGGGGGCTGCCGGGCACTGCAACCCGGGGAACCCGGCGGTGCTGAAGGAGGCGGTGGAGGCGGTGGTCCGCAGCTTCGCCAAACACACGCAAGGTTACGGCAGAGGTAACGTCCAGCGGTGATAATGCTCTGTTTACTGCGGAGATGATGTGTTAAAACGTGTCATATGGTTCAGTTTGTACTTGGGGAGTTTTGAGGAGCACAACGACACTTTCAGCTGCGCCATTTGTTTGGAAGTGAATTAGCAACAGAGAGAAAAAAAAATCATGCTACATTCCTGTAACATACATGTTTGGCTACACAGTGTCAAATATACCGACTTTATATTGCTTTACCGTGTATTATTGTGATGCAATATCACCACAATGTTTCTTACTGCAATTACATTTTTCCTTTTGATATTTACACATGTATAGGAACATTGGCTTCAATCACTTCATTATAGGATTAAGTACCACAGCTCTGGGGATTACATGTACAACAATAAGCTTTTGTCCCTATACATTAGCCACATTAAATTCTATTTGACACTGTACAATATTGTCCTGTTATGTAAAGTGTACATACTGTGAACAAAGGTAAGGCGAGGGCTTCACTTGTTGTCAGTAGCAAATATGTATTGGGTAAAATTAGGTTGTCCACTTGAGCACAATAGAGTTTGTCCTTATTTTTATGATCAAAACTATGTTCATCTGTTATCCAGGCTGTTCCTCTTAGTAAGCGTTACAAGATCAATGCAATTTTCACAGCTATATTAACTTTCTATAAGAAAAAACATAAATGACTGATGTTCCAAACACTTAATTTGTTCGTGTTCATATTTGTCTGGTGGTCATAGTTTACCTTCCTTTTTTAAAAACTTTTTTCTCTATCACTACAACACATTGTAAAGAGCTATGCATACATCTAACATTAAACCAAAAGCTGCTGTAATGTTGGCTGTTGAGCTAACACAAGTGTTCCTGCCCGCTGCATCTAATAGGATTTATTTCCAAAAGATTGTCCCTCTGTGCTCCTGACTAACAGCCTCCTCCCTCCTTTATCCCATTTAGCCTACTTAACGCTTTAACTTTGGCAGCACCATAAACACTGTTGATATTTTTGTCTTAATGTTGCTCCAATTTTGTGATGTAATCTTAGGAAGGAAGTGTTCTTCTTACAGAAAAAAAATATTGTCATATTTTGGCATTTGGCAATAATTATTTCCCCTACATTATATTGTAATTTGTGTTTTCTATGTTTTTCCTGTGGTATAGTTATAATTATGCCATTTCCAGGGAATTAAAGACTATTGAGACAAATAAAGTCATTATGTCTGTAATAATGTAATAAGGTCAATTTCCCACCATGTTTGATATCATTTTTTTATGATCTAAGTCTATTTTTACTTTTCCCTGTGACCTGTTGTCAGATATGAGCTGATTGATACGAGGCCGCTGCCTCATTGTGGGTTTGAGTCTGGGCCAGCTCCATTGTCCCATCCTCTACTATCTACAAATATTTCCTGTCTTTCTATTTCATCACTGTCCTCAAAAATAACTTTTTCAGGGTCTGAATTATTTGGTTTCTTGAACCTATTTCTGGCGGCCTCTGATTTAGGGACACTGCTCTACAGTCCAGTCAAATGTAATGCATATTCAGTGTGGACAGTAAACAGAGTGCACAATGGATTAATACATATTAGTTGTGAAAGTAATATAACAGAGAACAACTTTCTTTGTAAATAATACTTAAAGTGATATTTTCAATAGCACATAAGTTTTTCATTTGAACAGTTTATAGTGAGTGCTTTACGTTTACACACAGAAAGAGGAGTAACTCAATTATTTGGATTGCAGTTTAGCGACTTGTATATATGATGTCAGAATTTATATTTGAGCTTGTTTACAGAGGCGTTAATAGTCGCAAAGCTGCAGCCCTAAAACGCACTGTTCGGCCTCCAGTGTCCGTACGTGAGCGAGAAGCAGGCTGCTTGTGTTCATATCAAACGGTCTCAGCAGCAAAGAGCTGCGAGCCAGCAGAAGTCAAACAGCCCTGAATAATGTTGGCTGCACTCGCATCCCCCTGCTGATCCAAACCCAAATAATATTTTATGACTCCTTTGCACATTTCTTACTGCTTCTCTTTGTTGTTGTTTCCTTTTGGATGGCAGAGATGTAACTTTCTCACATGAGCACATGAAGTGTAGAGTTCAGGGAGTGTTTCTTTAAGCAGCTCCTCTTGAGGTGATGCACAATTTCCTCTAAGCGGCCACCACCTAAATATTTTCAGGAAACATACTTGACTTGACCTTCGCCCCACACTTTCTATCTTTGTGTTTAGAGAAGAGGTTGCAGAGCGCAGTTGTTGATATATGTTGATATACCACACTGTGACCAGGCTTCTTTTTACTCATACCTTTGTGCATTTGAATTATACACAGCTGCTTTGTCAGGACATACAAAAATAATAATAATCACTGATCTCCAACCTGTGCACAATCCCTCCAGCACAAATGTGTTTTACTTCTGTCATATTTCAATACAATGAAAGGACTTAGTCCCATGTTTCATCTGTGATAATAACATGAATTTCCAGCATGTGACAAGGCTTCTTTTATCTCTGTGCCCTCCAGTAAACGTGGTGGAAGCTTTACAGGAGTTTTGGCAGATGAAGCTGACCAGAGGGGCCGACCTGCGGAACGGAGCTCTAGTTGTTTATGAAATGGTCCCGTCCAGCAGCCCTCCTTACGTCTGCTATGTCAGTCTTCCCGGAGGCAGCTGCTTCGGAAGTTTTCAGGTACCATGTCTGCATTTTCTCAGGATGATCGTGATAAGATCCTCCCGGAGCTTTTCTTACACTTTAAAATAGTGATAATTGATGTGTGGGAGAAACCCCTTCATCCAGTACGATTAATGAAGAAAAAAAAAAAAAAAAAGGTCACTCAAGTGCCGTGTTACGAGCTTCCAAAATTCCAACAAGCTTGCAACCACAGCATACCAAATATGGACACAAATCAGAACAGATAATAAAGGTCTTTGCACACTGTTTACTCCACATAAACGCTGTCTGTCTTCATCTTTTTGACTGCATATCTGAAATACTGATTGTATCTGACCACTAATGCACGTTTTCTTCCCCGCCTGACAGTTCTGTCCCACCAAGGCAGAGGCAAGGCGCAGCGCTGCCAAGATTGCCCTGATGAACTCCGTTTTCAATGAACACCCGTCTCGACGCATCACCGACGACTTCATTGAGAAGAGCGTCAGTGAGGCGCTGGCGTCCTTCAATGTAAGTTACATGTAATAGATTACAGGAGGTTGTGTGCTTCGCTGTCAGTTATAGAGTTACACAGTGTATCTGCAGTATGTTGTGTGTGATATGTGAACACAAATGAAAGAAAATGAAGCGTGAAAGGACAGAAAATGATGAAAGTATTACTTAATTTTTAGATGGAAACATGCACATGGCTATTTGCATTCCAATATTTGATGCTGTGACAAGAAAATGAAGAAAGTTCACTTTAACATAAATTGCTTTTTAAAATCTCACGCTTTTGCCATCATGGCTTCGCTTCACAAAATGTCTGGAGAAACTTTCTCCAAGGAGACATGCGTCAGATATCATTATTTCAGACAACTACCCAGTACCAAACATTTTTCATACTGCGTACAACACACATTTTAGATCCTTCTCGTCATTATTATTTACCCAAAAATCCTGTAGTTTTAAAACTTTTGTTTGGGCTAACACAGCTCGCTCACATTAACTAGTTGTTGTTGTTGTTGTTGTTGTTGTTTACAGGGAAACAGAGAAGAGGCTGACAACCCTAACACAGGAATTGGGGCATTTCGCTTCATGCTTGAATCCAACAAAGGAAAATCCATGCTGGAGTTTCAGGTGTGTAAAATTCAGGAGTTTTAAGTGATGTGCTGAGCTTCAATGTGCAAACATACAATATAACAAAATGATTAAGACCAGATACATTTTTTAAAGAGATTTGTAGTTTGTATGCCTCGAGCATACTAGCTAAAGCTAGCTTCTCCAGTGGGGTGACATGCAGTTGTTTGAGCCCACATGTGACCGCTTTATCTTTTAGCATGGATGTTGAAGCCAGAACATTTCAACCCTATGTCTAATTGGTAAAAGGGAATCTGAAGGAAGCATGCTTGTTTTGCAATTCTGAGTCGCTACTTATTGAGCGTCCCGAGACGAGTTTCATCCCTAATTCCAGCTGTCTTGGTTGCGTTTGTGTTTCAGGAGCTGATGACTGTGTTCCAGCTGCTGCACTGGAATGGGAGTCTGAAAGCCATGAGAGAACGACAGTGTTCCCGACAGGTAGCGTCACTCATCTCACAGACGGGTTCAATTATACCAGTGCAGTCGAGGTTTTCATCACTTTTCATCACTTTTCATCACTTTTCATCACTTTTCATCTAGTTTCCTAAACAAACAATCTGCGTGTCAAATCTTTCCCTACATGGCATGAGCTGGAAAATAACATGACTGCAGATAGGAGAGCATTATAAATTCTAACACAGGCTACCAAGAATAATAAAAAATAATCTCTAGTTATCTTGTTAATCTCTTGCATTATAGTTTATCCTCTTGTTTTTCCAACCTGATATGTGAAGCAAGTTCAAATTATGGAAGCACCAAATCTACTTTTTACTTTCCTGATACAGAGTGTGGTATCTTAACTCGGGCTATCTGGCGATGTTGTGTGCAAATCCAATACCAGTGCTCTCTTTTTACCACATTTACCTCAATTCTATGTGAGGTAACATGGGGCCAAGGATTGCTGTGATACTACAAACTGAGTAGCCCACTAGGCTGATGTAACTGATACCCGAAACAATGAATGTTAGCGTTTAATGTGGATCGATCTGGTCTGGCAGATAAATAATCTGAATAGGATCAGTATCTCCACCAAGCATCTTAATTACCTCTGCCGTGGACGTTCGGTTTGTTTTTGTCTGTTTGTCAGCAGGATTACAAAAAAACGAATTACCCAATTTTCACTGAACTTGGTGGAAGGGTGTATCATTGGCTAAGGAAGAACCCATTACATTTTGGAGCGGATCCGATTCACAGGGCGGATACACGCATTACTTTTCACTTTGATTAACGTTGCGAGTGCATTTGGCCTTTGCGGAGGTCCACACCCTCCGAGTGCCCCTCTAATTGGAAATATGATGCTAACTATCCTTGAGCCACAGCCAAAGATTTACTGAAGTCTAACTAGTACTTGAGTTGGCAAGGCCTCTTAGCGTTCTCTCTCTGTTATTTCATTTGCAGGAAGTGCTGGCTCACTATTCCCACCGGGCTCTGGATGATGACATGCGCACTCAGATGGCCGCCGACTGGGTGAACCGAGAACAGAGTGTGGCGAGCACTATTGCGCAGGAGGTGGCGTCGACGGAGCGAGAACTGGAGGACGCCAGGCTGGCGGGCAGAGAACTGCGTTTTTACAAAGAGAAGAAGGACATCCTGATGATCGCTGTGGGCCAACTCAATGCAGCAAACACTGCCACGCTGCCCTCACACTAAACCTGCCTCCATTGAGGAAACATGCCTTCGCACTCCGTAGGATTCCTGGTAACAGTATTGATCACGTCGTAGATGTTAAAGGTGCTTGGTCTGAACTTCTATGTTTTGTATCTTCTGTTTTTTATTATTTTTTATTATGGGGACCAGGTATTCAGGCCTTGACTTACAGTATGCACACCCGTCCATAAAACCAACTTTGCCGCTCTAGCCGTTACCTCTTTGTGCCTAGTGATTACAGGATAACAGTGCTTTTTTTTAAAATGACCTGTAAACTTGCTTGGCATTCAAACTGAATGGGGTTTACATGTTTTTTCATTATTTGATAATGTATTTAGTCGAATTAGACCCACAGAAACACAGCCGGCCTTTCATCAGTGAATGTACGGGACATAAGTTAATATGACCCATCAAACCAAACACATTTTGGTCAAGGTGTGGATCATTGTGGAGTTTTCATGTTTTGGGTGTGTTTACTTCTATATAGTATTTTAGACTCTGGTAAAATGTATGGGTCTTAAAACCTTGATGGCACATACCCTGTGTTCATTAATAATCTGAATATTTTTTAAATATCACAACAAATACTGCAAGGAGATAAGAGATCTCACCAATGGCATTTGATATTGGCATCTCAACGATATACAGATACACGCTTTAAACGGAATATCGGCCAGAAATGAACATTTCCTCCGATAGGACGGGCCGATATGTTCCATACAAATAAATATGCCATGTTTTACATGTAACCTAAGTTGAAAGGGTTTTCTTATTTTTCCCAATGAATGTACACATTTTGAAAAGCATTGTATTTAATGTCCACTGGGGCATCAGGATAACAGTCGGCATAATAATGTGTTAATTCCACAACAGGAGAGACTTGATGTTCTCTGCTACTAGGTGGAAAAAATGTGTGCGTATATTAGTATCGACATCGTCAATCGGCCAAAATGAGTTAGAAAATCCAACATCGTGCATCCCTAAACCCTTCCATAAACGGCACAAAAATGAATTCTGCCTGTTTTAATGGAACTATGGTGTAAATATGAGGAAATTGCATCCTCAAAAAATAGCAGAATTCAAGTAAGCGTCGAAGCATACTTATTGGCTCATGTCGTAATTTGTGGGTACTTTGCTTAAATGTCAGCAGGTGACTCATTTCTCTGACAGCAGCTCAGGTTTTTAAAAAAAATCAGATATGAACCATTACTATGTTTTCTTTCTTCTTTTTGTTTGTGGGCTTTTGACTAGTTTAGTGTTCATTGTATGCTTAGTGACCAGGACACTAGCTGAATGTATATTTTCAGTGTGCTATCAACTAAAGGATCTGCAAAGCGATGCTGTTTAACATTTACACGATTGAATTACTCTTGTGATGCAGGTTGTGTTTGTCATGTGCTTCATTTAGATGAGTTCAAAAGAGTTTAGTAGACAAAAATTTAGATCGGGATCTCCGCAGAAACAAAGCGGTTATTGGAGGTGAAATGTGAAGGCCAAAAAAATTAGTTGAGGGATCTTTTGTTTTTTAACGAGCTGATTCATCGTGTGTGAGTCATTGCAGCACTTGTGGTTTATGTTTTTTTGACATACTGGAAGCTGATTGTTAGCAGTGCTGGTTTATGTCCACGGGCTAAAAACTATGTATGTAACTCGCACTTATAAGCTTTCAAGTGTTTTCATGTTGAAGGACCTGATTTCGTTTATACTGTAAATGTGATATCTTTATATTTCTCTATGTATCTAAAATGTATTGAATACATTATACGGATGAAGGCATTTTGGTAAGTAGCCTTTTAAAGACCCCATGTAATGGAAGTGAGAGTTTATTTGATAATGTGTTGCTCTTGTTGGGTGTAGTGTTAGCAGTGAGTTATGCAAGTTAAACAGCAGGAGGCCTCATTCTCACGCTGAATGCAGGATTGTCAACAGCAGAAACTGATTACACTGAATCTGGAGAGACAGCAAATAGAAAACAAAGAAGCAGAGATGGAGCATGATTAAAGCCGGATTAAATTTTTATTATTGCTGCTGTTTCTCTTTTCCCTGGGATCATTGTGCCTTTATTAAATTGGTCACATGCAAAAGTTATACATGTAAAAAAAAAAAAAATTAAGTTTCATTTCCTCCAATGAGGTCTTTAAAGGACGTTCTCCTCTGTAATGTTTTTTATTATTTCATGTAAATGTAAAGTTATAGATTATATGCTATATTACTGTTACAGTATCTTAAAGAAATAGTTCAACCTTTTTAGAAAATGTGCTTATTCACTTTCTGGCAGAGAGTTAGACGAAAAGATCGATACCACTCATCTGTCCATTGAATATAAGGCTACAGCCTGTTAGCTTAGCATAAAGGCAGGAAATGGAATATTAGCTTAATAATTACAGTACAGACGTGAAAGTGGTATGAATGTATTAATCTAACTCTCCACCAGAAGATGAATAGGCACATTTCCCAAAATGTTGAACTATTTCTTAAATATGTTACATGACATTAGATTATGATGGATTTATTGAATCTTACTACCTTTGGTATACATTTATAATCATTATATATTGTTTGTTTGGTACTCGGCTTGCAAAATATGTGTGCTGCACAAGCAGGAAAATGTTTTGTCCCTGCAGCTCTCTTCAGTAAATACTGAACAGTTTTTAAAAGACATTTGAACTGATACAGTGAACTCTTTGACCTCACAATCCTGCAGCTCGAAGTTCATTTCACATTCTCCTTTTCACTTTTGTTTACTCCTGCTCCAAGAAACTCATCTGCAGATATGTTTTCTGAATTCATCAGTAATTGTATCGTCACATGAACCAATTTGCTGATATTTGCAAAGCTCAAATATTTAATTGATCTGGTTTCAGAAATGAGGCTCAAGATCTAGAATTGTGTTATATTTTTTTTTTTGCATTTTTCTTCTAATTTAGATGCTTATTATGTGTGTTATTTTATTTTTATTTTTTTTTTACCACAAGTCATTTATCTTCGAGCTTTCTTCTTACAAATGCCTTTTACCTTTCTTTGTGCTCATTATCAATGAAGGCTTTTTAACAAAAAAAACTTTGGTATCCATTTTATACGCAAAAAAATGTGGGCTTTTTATCTTTTGGCTTTTATGCATGATGTGTTGATTACATTTTGTTTTTATATGTTGCATATTCCATACAGTATTGTTTTATGAAAGTGTTTCTGAAGGCGCTTATTGTATGTATTTTCTATGAACATTTTGTATTACATGTTTATACTTTTAGTAGATTTATATGATGTAATAAAATGGCTCATACAAATGTTTATTAATTTGTCATGTTACTTATTTCACTGCTTAGTACACAACTAGAACCAAATAAGTCTAGATAGATAATATTTTTTATATATATACATATACATAACTTACTGTTAAAGACATTAAAAAATAAAAGTTTCTTAAAAAATAATGCAGAATAATGGAGGGATTATTTTTATTTATTTATTTGATTCACTTTTTTAAATATTATTTTTTATTATTGTTATTTATTTGTTTTTTTTATTTAATTCAATTCATTTGAATTACATTCATTTATTTTAATTTAATTTTAGTTCAGTTTGGTTTAGTTTTCCACTTCCGCCTTCGGCACACACAGACAGGAAGAGGCGGGGCCTCACTTCAGGACGCTTGCCTGGCGTTGTTCATTCAACATGGCAGCGGGACCAATTTCAGAAAGAAACCAAGGTAAATGCATTATAAAAGCTGTTTCAGGGTTTTATTTAAATGAGTTATGAGTCTGCTTGTTGGTTACACTTTAAACTACTCACCTTGTGTGTATGAGCGCAGGGTTAGCTCATAGTTTGTGGTAAACAACCGCGAGTCGATCACATGGAAGTGTTCAGTTGTTAGCTTGGCATGATGCTACTTTATCCATTCAATAAAGTTATATTTACTTTAATGCATTTTACTTGTTTGCTGCACAATAACCGAAGTGAAGCGTTGTATTTTGATTGATTTAAAGTATGGCAGCTGTTTTGAGCATATTAGAAGCAGAGGTACGTTATGTTAGCTAACAGCTAAAGTTAGCCTAGCTAGCTAACCATGTTGACTAGCTAAACAAATGATCACATTTTTCTCATTGAACTTATATGTTCGATGTTTTCAGGTGTTTTTACACAACATTTAATTAGCTAGGGATGTGGTCAGTAGGAAAATATCAATATTATTACGGTTATAAAAGCTAAACTGGTAGGTTACAACACTAATTATTGTAATTTCAGTTAGAACTATCGTTAACAGCTATAAAACTGTATTATTAAAATACTATTGCCGACTTTGTGGCCTGTTAATGGTTGATTTATTTACCGTTTTGGTTGTGTCCGCATGTTAGTTTCTAATTCTGTATTTTTATGTTTTAAAAATTTGATTTAATGTCCTACAGCTGTTATTTCAAAGGGGTATTCAGATATGTTTTCTAAAGAACTAAAATGCCACAAGCTTATTCAACAGTGTTCCTGGCCTAATGAGTTACTTTCTAGCAAATGTGCAACCTTTTATGTGTAACTTTAATGGTGATAATGAGGTTGAATAGAAATAATGACTGAAAATGCAGCATTTTCAGCAAAAGAAGAAAATCAACATTGCTAAATGAGTGTTTTTCTGTGTGTGTGCAGCCAACAGTTGATGAATAGTATCCTATCAGTTCACCATTAACTCAATAAAATGTTGAAAAAGTATTTCAGAATGAATTCAGAGTTTTCCATTTAAAATTATTTAAAATAATCCATGTTAAATTCTATCTAATCTGGAAATCTAAGATAATTTCCATTTCCAGTTTATTTAAATTCTTATTTGTTTTTTCAGATGCCACTGTGTATGTTGGCGGCTTGGATGAGAAGGTGTCAGAGCCGTTACTATGGGAGCTTTTCCTGCAGGCTGGTCCTGTTGTCAACACGCACATGCCAAAAGACAGGGTGACTGGCCAACATCAAGGTGAGGAACGGCTAATATTCTCTAAAACTGTGATTATCAAGGTAGCAATCATTTAAAAAATTTAAACATCCCTTCATCTTTTTGTATCTGTGAAAATCTCTTTTGCAGAGGAATAATCATGGAGCAACTTTTTTTCTCTCCTTCTCAGGTTATGGCTTTGTAGAGTTCCTTAGTGAAGAAGATGCTGACTATGCCATCAAAATCATGAATATGATAAAGCTCTACGGCAAACCCATTCGAGTTAATAAGGCCTCTGCGCACAACAAAAACCTGGATGTGGGTGCCAACATCTTCATCGGTAATCTGGACCCAGAGATCGACGAGAAACTGCTCTACGACACGTTCAGCGCCTTTGGCGTGATTCTCCAGACGCCAAAGATCATGCGAGACCCAGACACCGGCAACTCCAAGGGTTATGCTTTCATCAATTTTGCAAGCTTTGACGCATCAGATGCCGCCATTGAGGCCATGAATGGCCAGTACCTCTGTAACCGGCCAATCACTGTGTCCTACGCCTTCAAGAAGGACTCTAAAGGAGAACGCCATGGCTCGGCTGCAGAGCGACTCCTGGCGGCACAAAACCCTCTCTCCCAGGCGGACAGGCCGCATCAGCTGTTCGCAGACGCTCCGCCACCACCAAGTGCGCCAACGCCGGTCCTAACTGCAATGGGAAGTGGAATGCCAATGCCAGGTATGATCGAAATACTCTGGTTACACAGGGTAGATGGTAAAAGATGTCGGACATTCTGTGGCTCCCATCTTTTCAACTGTACATTATTTAATCACTGTTGCAGTGCAACAATTTCCACCACTATAAATCAGCAGATCAGAAAGATCCCATTAATAATAACTTAAATATTTATTTCAGGTCATATGCTCACAGAGAACATCATTTAGTATAGCGTGTATATATGGTTTGAAACCCAATGAAAATGGCTATTGGCTCTGTTGGCTTTACTGTTACTTTTCTTGAATGTGACAAATCTACATCAGTGATGTTGCTGGGTACGCGTCCTGCGTGTCTGACCCATTACATTTCGAAAGGACGCAGTAAAGTCGCCATTGACGCGTCCAGTGGAAACACCCCATTTATTTCCTGATAATTAGAGTCGCCGGATTCATTTTAGAATTGTGTATGTGACACTGTACATTTAATGACATGAGACAACTTTAACACTTATTTCCTCTGCATCTACCCCAGGGGACTCTTATCAGCCGATCCTTGTCTATTGTGGCGCTTTCAAAGCGAGAAACAGGATTATATAGAAAGCATTTGCCAAAAGTCTGTTAGGACACGGTAACACTGTAATGTCATTGAGACTGGTCTCATTCTCAAGAGACCCTTATAAAACTTGGGGGCCACAGAGTACGCTCATGTGGCCGTGGGCCATGGTTAATGTTGGACCCTAGTGTTGGTTTTCCTCATTCAATACCCTGTCCTATTCCATATACAGCAACTGCCTCTGATTTATGATTTATAGATTACATAGTTGATTGTGGTGAGTGCCATGAGAGCAGATAACATGTTTCATTACTGGCAACAAGGTGAAGTAGACCTAGTGGGAAACGGAACGATGCGTCTTTTTTGAGTAGGTGATAATGAAATCAATTTGATTTAATCTTGGGTGATGTCTGTAACGAGGAGGGAACATAACAGCTGACAAATGAGACTCTTTCCTGAGATATTTAGCTATGTCAGAATATGAAATGATAATAAAAATAATTGTTAATACAACTTGTTTCTGTGCAGGCATGCCACCTCCTGGTTTCCCTAATGTTCCTCCTCCTGGATCGATGCCTCCATCAATGCCCCCTTCAATGTCCATGCCTCCTAATGCAGGGGGACCAGGCCAACAGGGCGGCGGTGGTGGGCCTCCACCCGGACCACCACCCTTTCCTCCTGGCAACATGCATCCAGGTACTAGTTTGTTAAAGATTAAAATGTTTCCACAGTGGCTGCAAGTGGGAAGTTACGAAAAAATATACTGATAATGTTTGACAGGGTTCCTACAGGTGCTGGAAGTGTTTTCAAGGTTTGAAAAGTTATTGGATTTTTGAAAAAGAGCTTGAAGCTGCTTAACATTTATATTATATAGGATGCCAAGTTTAAACGTGTTTTGTTTTTCTTTTTAATTTCTTTTGTAGAATGCCATTGCGAAACATCATTTTGGTTGTTTATAGCATAATCACATCTAATGTAATGTGATGAAGAGGTGCAATAATCAGTATACTGTATAAACTGTATGGAAAAAGCTTTTTTCCACAGCTGTAAGGTGCTGTAAAAGCTTGTAAGTGCACCTTGAAATGCTTTGGAAAAGCTGTAGGAACCCTGGTTTGACGATATGAAATAGATCTGTTTGTATGTTAATGGGTGTTTTCAAAAACCAGGAAAGTATTTCTTAGCTTGATCCTCTAGACTTCATTTTGTTTCTGTTACACAGGTATGCCTCAGATGCCCATGCCCCCTCCTGGTCCTCCTGGCATGGTGCCTCCACCTCCTGCTCCCCCAGGATCAAATCAATCCCGGGCACCGCTACCACCTGGCATGCCCCCTCCCCCGCCTATGGGCATGCCACCCAGAGCACCGTACGGACATCCCATGGGTAAGCACTGTAGCATCTCCTCAAATCTTTGTTGTGGGGGAAATGCCTCAAAGAAAGAGCAACTGAAATGTTGATAACCTTTCTTTACATATCCTTTTATGCAGCTAAATAGATTTAATGATTTGTAGTATTGACACATACCCAAGTTGCCATGACTACCATGACAATTATGGGCAGGTCCGCTATTGATAAAGCAACATTTCTTGCTGGGTTGTCTCAGCACAATGGATTTTTGTGGAATCGAAGGACACCGTCACCATAGTCTACGTCTAATACTGAAAATAAGAAACGGTTGACTATCATGAGAGAAACGTACTAAAAACCTTTGGCCTTCTATCAAAAAGTTGCTCGTAGATTGAATGGGACCCGACATTCATTGCATCATTTGACGTGCCTCAAAATTGATATACGGTCTGACACAGATCGGGCCCAAGACTTTATTAGATCCATCTCTCACACTGTGACATGCAGTGAACTTGTAAGATAGCTGACATCGCTCAGAGTATAGGCGCCCTTTCACCCTCATCTGAAGGTCTGTTGCCGGGAAGAAATACCTGATCTGCGCCTGCAGTTAAAGGCTTGGTGTAAAATTATTGGTATGACACAATGTTGCGTATATAAATGTTGCATTTTACAAGCTATGCTTGTGAGTATAAATCAGTTGACAAACGTAATCACAGTTCAGGATATGATTGAAAACATCTAACTAAAATGGAAGAAGCCTCCGTCTGTATGTCTCCCCTGCGATTTTCTCAACAACCGTTCATTGGATAGACTTCACACTTGGTGGCTGTATTGCTGAGGACTTAAGATATAGTAGTTATTAGTAGTGCTTTATGTACACACGGTAGTCTATTGCGAGGGGACCCCTATTAACTGTCACACCACCGTATGACATTCTGGGCACAGCTCGTTCCCAGTCGCTTGCTCCAAAAGGGTTGAAAATTTGCACCAAAAGCGGGTGAATTTCAACAAACGAGGAGGAACCGCTTCTGAAACGCGCTACAGCACATCTGTGCTAAATAAATATGAAGTTAATTTCCAACACTGCTACAATGTTAACTGCGAGATGTCGAAGTTGGTGTGGTTAACTTTGGCATTGGTGAGAGTATATAATCAAAGGTTAAGATTGTATCATATAATCTGTCTCTGTCTTTGTCTCTTAGGTCACCCTGTGCCTCCAGGAATGAGAGGGCCTCCTCCCATGCCTCCACCTGGCTACGGCGCTGGCCTTCCTCCTCGTCCTCCTTTTGGTTTCCAGAGAGGCCCTCCAATGCCTCCGAGGCCCCCCGGTGTACCGCCCCGCGTTCCTATGAGAGCACCAATGCCACCATAACCCATCTCGGGCTAAAGAAACGGGCTCTCATTTAGCTTCTTTTTTTTATTTTAAAACCTCTTAAGATCTACTCAAGTTTGTAATAGTGAGAATAATTTAACCCCGTGTTTGTATTTTTTTCCGGTCATTGTACAGATGAAGACCTTCAATGAATAAAATTTTTTAGTACAAGTTTTGAAATGTTTTTTTTTTTTCTCTCACCCACAAAAATTACTTATAATGATTTGCGTGTGAGCAGTAAATCTCATGGTAATATAAGCCCTTTTCACGGCTGACATTTTGAAATGTCCCATTTAAAAAAATTTTTAGAAAACGCCATGTTTCCCTGGCTGCTAGGGTTAGGGTTCACTAACACTACTTTTAGTTAAATGGAGCTGCCAGTATTGTATTGTCGTTTGTAATTATTCTGCCGTATTACACTGCACGTCAAAATGTCTGCTGTTGAAAAAAGAAAAGTACATTTAGACATTTCTTTTGTCTTGTGCATGGGTGGAAGTTTTGGTCTGATGGTGGTTATAAGGAACGGCTAGGGTGTCACCAAAAGGCTTTTAATGACCTCGACTCAACTTCAGGAGAAAACAAACTATAACGAAAATAAATGTAATATTTAAAAAATATACAAGACTATCCTGATGTCCTCCCTCACATGATCCAACAAACCGGTTGTTTAGGACAATAGGTATACCCAGCTGTTTGCCCACACTGTAAAAAAAACGTTTTCTTATAACAAGAAATCACAAGTTTCAAAATGCTTTATACCTAAACTTTCCACCAAATCCCCGTGAGCTGTGGCTTTTGAGACTGAACAACAACAACTGAATAATATTTAGATGGAAGTCCTGCTGCACATTGCACTACTGCGCAGCTTAGTGCATGTGACAAATACAAACAACTAAAAATATGTTTCTTATGCCCATAGAGATATTTTTATTTGAATGGTGATGACATCAGACTGTCTGAGGAAAGCTCACGTTTCTTCAGCTCTTCATGCAGTAGAAAGGATCAAGAAAATGGCAAGTGGTTGGCATGGCAACAGGAGTCAGGTGTGCCTGCACGTGTGTGTTGTCTGAGCACACAATTTGATTTTAATGTGTACAGACAATCATCTATTTGTAAAAACAGATGGAGGGAAATAACGTGTTTGTGCGCGCATGCGTGCGAGGGTATACGTGTGTTAAATATAGATTTAGTGGTTCCTAACATGTCATGCAAAGGCATCATACGATAAGAAAAAAAATCGTAAATTGCACCATCTTAAAGTGGCAATAACTGGAGGAAAGTGGAAGACATGTGCGCAGATCGTGTGCAGATATGCGCCAAACCCCTCCAGATATGAAGGCGTTAATGTGCTCGTGCGCTCGTGAGGGTTTGCATGGGGGGAGGGGACCCCTGCACATCACTGAGTGTGTGTGGATGCCTGGCGTGGGCTTCTCTCTCCTCCAAACCGCACAGCATCATCATCACTCGGTTCACGGCAGCAGCCTCATACGCACCATCCTCCTCCTCCTCCTTCTCCTCCTCCTCCTCCTCATCAACGTCTCCGGGTTGAAGAGGGAGCACATCGCAGGAATAAAGGTAAGCGTGAATATAACGTGAGTAATAATTAGCTGTTAGCGGCTGATGTCGTCTTATAGCGTCTTATATCAATATATATATATTTTTTTAGCATGAAGAGATCACGAGGAAGAGGCGATGGGCGTGTTCTGCTACCGTTTGCTTCACACAGCAATTAAAGATCGATTTTGTGAATCGAGTCGCGGCCCTATAATCTAATACCCATCGTGACAAACTGCTGGCAGTGTGATTTCCAAGAATGAGCGCAGATGTCAGGTTGCAGGCGAGCAGACAATCGGCTGCTGTTTGTGACAGATTGATGTTTGAATCCGCTCGTGTTTGTGGGCTGTGTAAATTGGCCTGTTAGCGACAAGGCCTTTTCTCCCTTCTTAACATCAATGATTATGAATGAGGCTTAAATTTGCACATATTTAATCAGACACTTGAATTCACGGTCTTGCGGCCCATTTCTGGTAATTGCAGCTTCTGAAAAATAACAATCTTGTGAGTAAAACGCTAAAACAGCAGAACTATTATAACCTTTTTTTCTTATATAAACAGACCTGTAAAAGCATGATGTTAGGAGAACGATTCGTGTTATTAATCTCGTCAATGTTATCTTTAGGTGTCCAGATTAATCAATACGACACTTCATATTAGGATAGAAATCTCCCAGTGCTTTAATAAGCTTACATGCATGTGATGGCTAGCTGCCCTGCTTGGCCTTGCAAAGGAAGTGGTAAGATGATGCTGATCGATTTTTGAATGGGGGAGAAAATAAGGACAAAAAAAGGGTTGCTCAAACCAGATCCATCTTCCTCATCCTCATCCTGCTCTTCATTACTGATGGCGCTGTGTGTTGCAGGCTGCATGGGGCTGTAGAGATGCTGTCAATTTGACAACAGGGAACAAATTCGAGAAGTGGTTTTGCTTTTGTTCGAATCTGGCTAGTGCTCACCTTCACTTTTTCGTTTCTTTGTGAAGAAGACATACAAATAGGAATTTAAGGGGTGCGTGTGCAGGTTACCTGTTGCATAAAGGATTCAGTAGTTTCTATCTATCTATCTATCTATCTATCTATCTATCTATCTACCTATCTATCTATCTCTCTCTATATCTATCTATCTATCTATCTATCTA
>CALSBV010012213.1:10369128-10416204 GCA_943590825.1 Bovichtus diacanthus
CTATCTATCTATCTATCTATCTATCTATCTATCTATCTATCTATCTACAGAGACGGATTGTTTTAGCATTAGCAAAAAAACAGTTTTGCACTCATATGCAGGTAATTACAGTTATTCTTGCTAATAAGCCTTATGTTAAGCCTTAATATGTTAACTGTGCTGTAAGAGGAAAGTATTGTAGTGAAAATTGAGGGAAAGTAATAATGTTTAAGACTGATAATGTGTTGGTTTAGATCCTCATACTGGTTTGGAGGGGGTTTGTAATGACAGGACTCGTTTGTATGTTAATTCATCGTTTTAAGCTGTTTTGTATTTTTTGAGTCCATAATAAAGCTGAAAAAAAATTATACATTTATCGTTAATGTTAAAAGTGCTTTTCCTACCGTGACCAGACCAAATCTGCTGTGAAAAAGGCCGATCAGACTGTGTGTGTATGGGACAGTGATTACAGGCCTCTAAGTGCTCGGGCCTGAGTCATTATTAAGTTAGTGTCCGACAGTTTAGCCTGGCTGACCGGGCCTGTGGGCTTCATTTTGGTCTGTGCCAGTAAAGCTGCTCATCATGCGGACAGTGAAGGATCGGTGACGACTGGAGATGATGTTTGAATTAAATTTAACATGAAAACATCAAACATGTGTATTGTGCATTGACAAGGATACAGATGCTGAGTCTTTTTGAACATGGATGCTACTATAATGTAACCCTTTACAGCAACTAGCAGCCATGTTGGTCTTAGCTTAACAGATTTTTTTTTACAGTGTAGTCTGCACCACTCAGGGCTGTAGCTGTCACCGAGGACATGGATTTGTTTATGGTAATGTGGAGATTTTAACAACCTCCATAACAGTATTGTCATTCTGTAAGTGCAGATGGTGCGTTTTAGAGGCTGATTCTAACATTTATTTAGCTTAATCATATTTATGTTTGACTGTTTATAGTCCAATAATTAAAAAATAAACAAAAATATGATATGATTGAATTATTTTAGTTTTAATTTCTACTGTGGGAGTGTGGAGAAGGCTTTGAAGCAGCATTTAGTCCATCACATAGGTAGATAATATTGACAGAAAATGAATACGAAAGAAATGAGGAACAAATTTAATACCAGAAAATTACACAGGTTTCATTTGGTGGCTGACCCCTGACCTCAGCATTTATAAAACCCCGTCTCTGGCTCTGTGTATACGTTATACCTGGCAGACATTTAAAGCTCTGTCCGCACGTTATTACCTGTCAGACTTCATTTTTTAAATAGGGGTCAAAGTGAGCGCCTCTCATTCTGTCTCTATTGTTTCTCTGCACCGCAAAATCTAAGTGACATATTGTTTTGTTGCACGTCGACCCGTGGCCACAGCGTCTTCATACAGCAGCATATGGATGAGGGTATTGTCAGTGAACTGCACGAGTCAGTGCCTTATAAATGTTCTTTTTTTCAAAAGGAGATGTGATACTGCAGCAAATGGACATCGGATTTCCGGCTTCTTTTTCTCAATTTCAAGCCTCATTTGTTTGAGCACACAGCTCCTTTAAATCCACAGTCGTTCACTTTTTGAATTAAAGAACGTTTACGGCTTCATTTGATTAATCCATGAAGTATACTTTATTGGTTTTCTTCAATGTGAAGCATCTTTTAATCGCTTGAACAATTCAAAAACTCACATTTCACTGCACGATTTTGTGAGTCTTTAAAAGAAATAATGTGTTATCTGTAAGGCCTTCAGTGATCATTTAGAGCATTATATCAGTCGCATTACATTTGTGTCACGGTCATGTACTGTCACTCTTCACCATGAATATCCTCACCAAGAAAAATCCATTAAAAATCTCTCGCCATTCAAGGCTTGATGTCTCGACCTGTAATTACCATCTGTGACTCGGTAGTAAACACATGCTGGGCAGATATGGAAATGCAACAGGTCTAGTTTGGAAACACGCCATAAAAGCCTGGTTAGATGGTTTGGGTATCTCAATGAAAAAAGAAGAACGATCAGTTCAAAGAAAAAGTCGTGTCTCAACAGTAATAGCACGAACCCCCTTTCAAGTCACCCAGGCTGCAAGAGACACAACACGACTACAAACAACTCACTGTCCCATGCTTTGTTTTCTGTTGCTTTCTTTGTGGTCATTTTGCGTCTCTTTGTAGCCATGTTGCATCTATTTTTAGTCGTTGTGCGTCTCTTTCTTACTTTATAGTAATTTTGTGTCTCTTTGTATTGTATTTGACTTGCTGCAGGGATGACATACCTTTGTAGTCCAACCCGTAAAGGAGTAATTTCATCGGATTTTGGATTTTGGATCATTGCGAAAATAAGTTATGTGGCAGTTTATGATACAACAAGGTAATCTTCACAATCGAACACCTCTTTTATGATTTGTGAAGGTTAAATGCAATCGGCAGAGGTAAAAAGCTAACGGCTATAAACAAACTGCACCACAGTAGCATGACCACCAAGCTAAGAGCGGACTAGTGAGTAGATGAGTGTCCGTGTTTAATATCCCTGACAACCTCTTTAGGCTCATTTGGCCTCTTTCTAGCAACAGACTTTTTAAAGACACGTAAAAACTGCCAAATTCTCAACCGGGTTGTTTGTTAATGTATTATATGTCGTACAACAAAGCGTTAAAATCTCTTAAACTTGTGTTAAACACAGACCGTATTTCAGGCATCTAACCAATAACCCATTCAAAAAATCCATTGACTTCAAGATGAGGAAACCGTAACTGCAAAAATCCTAACTAATTTCCGTGTTTTTCGATCATTCCTGCAGCACTATATAGTCACTATTACCCAAACCCATTACTAATACCCATTCAGGAGTCCATCCATGGTAGTGGGTCTCCAGAAATGTGCACTGATGCTTTTGAAGATCCTATCAAATGCCTCTCTTGATAACGAAGGGCCTTTCCATGAAACTACCAGTAGATGATGAAAGTAATATAAGACTAGCTAATTTATATTTCCATTATCTCCGCAGACATAAGAAGAGTCTGTTGTCAGTCAAGTGACTGACAACTCTTCAAATCTGTGAGGTCTATCCTGAACATACTGAAGCTTCAGGTGGCCTCTCCTCTGAATCTTTGAACACTTTTTAATCTTCTGAACCTCTTGAAAATGGAGGACGGCTACCAAAACCGGACTGCCTTCATAAAAGGCGCCAAAGACATCGCTAAAGAAGTCACGCGGCAAGCATCTAAGAAGGTCGGCCGCTCAGTGGATCGAGTGACCGACGAGTACAGCAAGCGCTCCTACAGCCGGTTTGAAGAGGACGACGATGATGACTACCCCGTGCAGGGAAGCCAGGACGGAGGCTATTACCGTGGAGACAGCCAGGCTGCCAATGACGATGAGGGCGGCCACAGTGACTCCACAGAGGGTCACGATGAGGATGATGAGATCTACGAGGGCGAGTACCAAGGAATTCCCCGGGCTGAATCGGGCAAGGACAAGGACAGCCTGGCTGGCGGGCCGGGCTCGGTGAGTGCCGGCGCTCAGCAGTTCAGAGATATCGGAGTGTCCGAGGCCGAGAGGAGGAAGGACCAGGAAGAGCTGGCTCAACAGTACGAGACCATTTTACAAGAATGTGGTCACGGGAAGTTCCAGTGGACCCTGTACTTCGTGCTGGGGCTGGCTCTCATGGCAGACGGCGTGGAGATCTTCGTGGTCGGGTTCGTGCTGCCCAGCGCTGAGAAGGACATGTGCCTGTCTGAACCTAACAAAAGCATGCTGGGTAAGACTCTTTGACATTGTCTCCTCCTCCTGTTGTACAGGCTCTGGTTTGGCTGTGTCACAATGTATTTTTTAGATGTTGCTTCAAGGATAAGATATTTTCTATATTTTTCTAAACTAACAGCCGAACAAGAGTTGGCTGTAAATTCAAATTTTATTTCTCAGAGCTATAGAGCTTCATTGTCGTCCAAAGACTATTAAAAGCACATCATTGAGCCACATTGTTACACTGGGTGATGTACAATAAAAATGAGCACTTTGAGTCTATGTCCTGCTGACGGTGGAGCATCAAATGTGTATAAATCTGCAGCTGAAAATAGTCCCCAACGATTGCACTTTGCCTTTGCTAAAAACTACAGTGCCGAGCTGTTTAAGGGAATTACTTAGCCTTTAAGAAAAAAAAAAAACTCTATATTTGTGTTTTGTTTTTTTCAGTAGAGAGCGGGCTTGGGAACTGAGACACAAACTAACTTATTGGTTTTGGTGTTTTCATGGGATTTGTTGACAGAAAAAAAACCAAAAAAAAAACCTGGTCTTTTAAAAAGAGGAGAGTTTATTACTTTTGAGAGGCCAGCTGTCAGCAGAGTAAGCATGAAACTGAAAAGCCCATAATCTCACTGTAGGAGCACAGCAGAAATAAAGGGCAGACTTACATCTGTTGCTGTAATAGTTTCATTTCCGTTGCTCTCTCCTCAGGTCTGATTGTATATTTTGGGATGATGGTTGGGGCTTTCCTCTGGGGGGCTCTGGCTGACCGGATAGGCCGTCGGCAGTCTCTTCTCATCTGTCTCTCCATCAATAGTGTCTTCTCCTTCTTCTCCTCCTTCGTCCAGGGCTACAGCACCTTTCTGTTTTGCCGGCTCCTCTCAGGTGTTGGGTAAATTGAGAAATACTGTTATTATATCTTAATCTGATCTGAAATATCAGGATATTTCATATGAAATAAAATAACTCACCTCTTGGTTCTTTGTACAAAATGCTGTTGATCTTGCTCCCCAAACTGTGTGCTTTAACTCCTAAACACGAGGGCAGTTCAACTCAGTTGGTTTCTGATCTTTGCAGGATTGGCGGCTCGATTCCCATCGTGTTTTCCTACTATTCTGAATTTCTGTCCCAAGAGAAGCGTGGTGAGCACCTCAGTTGGCTCTGCATGTTCTGGATGATTGGAGGAATATATGCATCTGCCATGGCCTGGGCTATAATCCCGCATTATGGTGAGTACAGTAACCTATCCCTGAATTTACAAGATTATCCTTAGCTACTGTTCAAGTCAGCTGATCGTCCTTGTTTTGATTTAGACTCAAAGCAATCGTTTTGGGGAATACACTTATTTGCTTTCTTACAGTTACAAAGAAGATCAATACCACTCTCACATCTGTCCATTAAATGTAATGCTATAGCCAGTCATCTTATTTTAGAGCACATACTGGAAATGGGGAAATAGCAAGCCAGGCTCTGTTCAAAGGTATTGTTAATTGGCTCTGAGCAGATATCAGTTAGCGGTTTTGTTACCTTTGGTTGGACAGAGCAGTTTGAAGTCTTTATGCTGAACTAAGATATCCGGCTGCTTCATATGTAGCCGACAAACATGAGAGTGGTATCAATTATCTCATCCAACTCTTAAATTTAGATATTTTTTCAGCAAGCAAAGTGTTCAAACACAAATTTGAGCCTCAGTTTCGGTTGATAAAACCATGCACGTTTAAGGTTGTTTGCTTGAAAGCATCTGCGGCCGACCTCTGACTTCCCTAGAGGCAGGAAAAATAAGAACATGGTTTATACAGTGTCACGTCAAATTAAATGTATTCCAGCCTGTGCTTTACACAGATTTCTTGTCCGACCTTATCTGTTATTGACTTAACCGACATTTTTAGGGCGAAGTGAAAGTGTAAGGTGTGAGCTTATTTCTTTGTGTTTCTTTTTGTTTCTCAGGATGGAGTTTCCAGATGGGCTCCGCCTATCAGTTCCATAGTTGGCGTGTGTTTGTGTTAGTGTGCGCATTTCCTGCTGTGGCAGCCATCGCAGCCCTGAGTGCCATGCCAGAGAGCCCACGCTTCTACTTAGAGGTTAGCAGATGTGCTTGTTGAGAGTCTGACGGCATCAGCTGGTTTTACTCATGTATGAGTTAGTACAAATGTGAACTATATATATATAATATTTAAAGATCATTTGTTCTTTTGAATGTTTAAATTATTGCCGTTAAATACACATAAAAACCTAGAAAGTTTATACACAGTACGAGGCTTTTTCTTCTTTTAAACAGAATGGCAAACATGACGAAGGCTGGATGATTCTGAAGCAAGTTCACGACACTAACATGCGAGCAAAGGGACACCCAGAGAAAGTGTTTTCTGTGAGTATCTCTGAGAAAATATTGTTGTATTAAATCATATTGTTTTGATCAGCTCATTTTATGACTTCGTTGGATAGCCGACAGCAGAGAGATGACAGGTAAGGAGCTGAGACAGAGTTTAGGAATGAAAAGCAACAAAGGTCTCTGGACGTTTTTACTTTGAGCTGCACAGTTATTAAAACTTAGTCTACGGTCGAAAGCTTGAACTACTTTCACCTGAGGTCTCAGCTGTATGACTTCTCCAACATACATTGTATTCTAGCAGGTACATAAACAATACATTAGCTGCTATTGGATGCAATGAAAGATGACAAATTAGATTTTCACTTATAAAAATCGAAACTGTCAGGTATATAAATAGTTCCCCTTTTACTTTGAAATCATTAGCCCTTTCTTATAGATAAGGTCCAACAGCATTGTCTTCCATATTTACTGTCTACATTTGAGCGTGACAGCATAAAAACTATTGAAATCTTGAAAGAAAACAACCACTATTTTGTGGTTAAAGGTACAACATGTAGCATTTTTCAAAAGCTTTAAACAAGTCGCGAAAACAGACCCAGGATCAGCTTCCAATTAATATAACAATGCGATATTTCCACGTCGAAAGACATCGTCAGCAGCCTTTAAATGAACAATAAATGACCAACACGTTTTAGCATTCAGTAGTGATTTTTCCCTGAAATTATAAGGGGGAAAGTACCAATATTATTTCTCAGACTTTCTGTTTGCTTCATTCTTTTCCTCTCTCTCCTCTGCTATCTGCCTGACATTCATCGGGATGGAGGACTCAAAGCCATTACTAATTTTAAAATATGCCCATCATAAATCATTTCATGACATCTGGCTGAATGACTTGCGTCTCTTTCGTCCAAGGTCACCACAATTAAGACGGTGAAACAGATGGACGAGTTGGTGGACACTGGCACCGATACTCCAGTCTGGAAGCGCTACAAGCTGAAGATTATGAGCCTCTCGCATCAGGTGAGTGATGCAGATTTGATGTTGTGCAGGCAGTTATGGACCAAAACTGTAACAAAGTTTTAAAAGCATGAAATAAAAACACCCCTGAGATCATATTTGTGTGAGGCTGTGGCCTTTTACAGCTCGGGGCTGGCTGTAAAAGGTGGAAACGAACAGTGTGGACAAAGGTGGGCGGCAGCAAGTCCAAGAGGAGCTAAGAGATGGAAAATGTCATCTTTTTATTTATTATTTTTGCCTTCTTAAACTACATCTGATACTATGAGTGAATTAAACTGAAAATCTGAAAAAGCTTTCTTCTTTCAGCCATGTCCACATGCAAGACTTTCTCTGCTGCTTTTTGTTTCCTAAAATTGAATTTGGTGCTAATTTGTTGCATCTGTTACTAAACTGTATTGTTATTCGTATATTTGACTTCCTCTTGTTTAAACTTGTGTCTTCATTGTGTTGCACCAGGCAGAAAGTTGACCAGCATTTGTGCCTGATTTTAATTTGCATTCCGCCTACGTCCTGCTACACGCCTACTACACACCTACACCCTCCATGTTCTTCTGAATCTACTACTGCACCACCTGCTTGATGTGAAAAGTCTCCACTCTTAATGTTGACGCTGTAACAATGTAGTTTCATGTGGAAGCCAACAAAGATCTTTGGAAAGAGAACATTTGGGAAAACCAGCCTGGCTGCTGTCATGTTGCGCTCAAGTTCGACCTCCTATTAATTAAGTTCATTCTTCACGTTGCATGTCACTGCTCAGAAATGTCAGCTGAATTAACACATTAACACAACACCATCAGATCAAAGTAAGAGTAGATGCAATGTGTGTAAAAAAGAATTTCATCAGACAAATGAACTGAGAAGAATCTTATCAGGAGCTTAAATCTGGTCTCCCATGCTTTCTTTTTCAACACCTGTGTGTTTTCTTCTTCACATTTTGCAGATTCGGAATAACATTCTCGCCTGCTTCAGCCCAGAATATAAACGGACGACTTTCATGCTCATGGCTGTTTGGTTTACCATGTCCTTCAGGTAAAGTAGAGACTCATACAGCTTCTGCTCTGCGGTAAATTCACATTGACTTTTGAGGCTTATTTCATCTGTACCGACTGTAAAAACTTTGCAGCTATTACGGTCTGACGGTGTGGTTCCCAGACATGATCAAGTACATCCAGAAGCAGGAATATGACTCACGCACAAAGACCTTCACTAACGAACGAGTGGAGCACGTCACTTTTAACTTCACCCTGGAAAACCAAGTGCATCGCCAGGGACACTACTTCAATGACAAGTAAGTGTGGGCTGCAGTTTTTAGTTAAACAGAGGTGGATTAGTCAGATTTACATTTGAACGCTACACAATCGACAACAAAGCTCAAGAATAAAACTACAAAACCTGTGACCTGCTCTACAGGTTCCTCAACCTGAAGATGAAGTCCATGGTGTTCGAAGACTCTGTGTTTAAGGAGTGCTACTTTGAGGACATCACCTCCACACACACCTTCTTCAGAAACTGCACCTTCGTCGCAAGTTTGCTCTATAACACAGGTAAATATTAAGGGAAGCATCATCAGTGTGTTTAGTAGTGAAGTGCACCGAGGTCATTTGTTTTATTTTTGAACCATTTCGTCTATAAAAGGTCACGAAAAAAGTGAAACATGGCCATCAGACGCACATAAGATGTGTCTTCAAAACTTCTTGTCCTGACAAACATCTAAAACCCAAAGATATTCCGTGTAAACCTGCATTAATTAATCTATTTACACATCCAGCGAGAGACAGAGAGACATTATCATCCATTTTGAGTCATGTTTCTGTCTAATATTCACTCTCTTTTTAGCTCAGTTTCGTTCTCCACCACCTCCTAAGAGAAATATCTGGCTCTCTAGCTGCTAAATGCTCCACTTTGTTCATAAGTTAGTCGCTTACTTTGTCTGCCTGCCTTTGGGTGCTGTGCAGGTAGCGTGTTTAACAGAGCTTTTTGGCTGTAAACAGCTGCTGCTGTATCCACACAATACTCATGAGAGCAGTGAGAGTCGCCCAAAAACATAAAGAAACTAAATCAATGAGTTAAAAGACACTAAAGTGCTAAAGTGAGGGGAACTGCAGAGTCAGGTATAATTATATGTGAGAGTAAGAATCTAGTTTATTGCCAAGCAGGTTTTTACATACAAGGAATTTTCCTCAGTGTTTTGGTGCATAACATACACATAAGAAGAAACAATGAAATTAGAAATAAAAATCAACAAACATAAATATAAATTAGGAGAAAATTATGAAAAATACTATAATAAATATGTACAAAATATCTGAATTAAAAAGAAATAATTATTTTTAGAAGTGGTAGTTTAGTGCAGAAATGAAAGGTTCATATATGAAATGTACAGATATAGTCCCAAAGAAGTGAGTTAACCTTTACGTGTAGTGTCTATGGGAGGGGATGGGAGTCCCAAAACGTTATCAGTAATAATAATAATTATAATTCTAATCATGATAATACATTTTTATTTATAAGCACCTTTCAAGTCACCCAATGACACTTTACAAAACCAGAAAAGTATAACAATAAAAGTAATTTAAAACATTGTTAGTGTAAAAATATTGCCAAGTGCAGCTTTAATGTGAAGAACTAATCATGCAGCACTCGCTTTAATTACACTGCAGGTTAACAGCAATGATCACTAACGCTGTCATTACGCAGCTGCTCGGCTGAAACACATCATCTGACATCGAGTATGAATCTTAAGTAGTTTTATTGCAGCCTGAAGTGAAAATAGAGACAAGATAAAACACAGATGTTCAGAAGGACTGCAGCCATGGAAACATTCTGTTGCTCGTATCCCTGGGTTACGGCGGCATCACTGTTACCGTAGCAACATAAACAAGCCCCGGCTGTTTGACAGCAGAGTGACGCGACGACAAGCAGCGCTTCACGAGTGCGAAAAAAAAACAGATGCAAGAATGTGTTTAATGGATAATTAGAACCAAACTTCTCAGACACGACTTTACTTGCCATCTTATTTATTTATTTTTTAATTTTTTTCATGTGATTATATGTGATTATATGTGAATACTTAAAAAGTGTGTAACGGTACATACACATTCACAGAAAAAGATTTTTTGGTGCATATTGGTTTAAATCTCACTCTGATTAAAGAAATATCTTTTTCAAAAGCGTCCTGCTGGAAACGGGCAGCACCGCAGTTAACAAAGTTGCAGACTCAAAAACGAAACACATAAAATGAAAACAGGGAACAAATAACAGAATCACAAGTCATCAACATAATAAATAAAAACATGTCCAGCCAGATAGACCTGCATGCAAGTCATTTAAAAAGTCTTTCACAGCATCAGTATCTTCTCACCCCCGAAGCCAACGATACATTCTTTAATGTTCACGTCATGTGCACATCTAAATTCACTCCCTTTAATAACACCGTTATTGATTATTGGTATGGAAGCAGTGTCAGGAGTGTCATCAGAAAATGGAATAAATAATAAAGTTACCGGCTTTGGAATCTCTTCTTTTATATATTTTCCTCTGTTATTTTCTTTTAACGGTTCATAGCGATGGATGCTGTTTGCATGTTTAATCTCTGCCTGAAAGGAGTTTTGATTAAAAACAGCCGCTCACATAGTGGTGGCTTGGAAAATGTCCTGGTTTGGTTTGCTGAGATTGTGATCCTCTTTATCCATGTTTGAGGGAAACTGATCATTTATGCATGTGTGTTCATATGTTTAGTTTCAGGGAGGAACAATGAAGTCAGATGAAATTCAATGCTTATCATGCTTTTAATAATAACCATATTATAACAAAAAAAACTATAAATGCCGTGTAAAGCTACATAAACTCATGTTAAGTTTTATTGACATGGAAATTATGTTTTATCTGTATTACAATCTTTGCTATGAAGAGCACTGTCCTTATCTTTGAATGATAATGACGTTTAAGCATCTTTTAGGAGAAGATAAACTGTAAATAAAGTAGATGACGTTAATTAATGTTGTTACTTTTACCTGGAAAACATGCAGAGGAGGTGAAAGTACGTTTTTCCAGAACTGAGGAGTTTCTCCAATCCTCCGCTCGGCTGCAGACAGCCTCCGTAAATAAGCCTGCGTTGTCTGCATGAGGTGATTCAGACGCGTGCATCAATATTTTCACGCTTTTTCAACATCTCTCATCTTGATTATGGCAGCTGGACAGTCAGAAAAGACAGATTTGAAAAGCAAACTGGAAAAGTTAGGGGTGCGAAAATAGGATTTGTAAAGATCCATCCCCAGGGGTAATTACAAAGTCACATTTATGTCAATCAATTCATCAGTTCCTCAAGTATTCAGACATTTCTTCCTTTTTCTCTTTCATCAGATTTATTCAAGTACAGGTTTGTCGACTGTAAACTTATCAACAGCACGTTCCTCCACAACAAGGAGGGCTGCATACTGGACTTCAGCGACGACTTCAACAATGCCTACATGATATATTTTGTCAACTTCCTTGGCACGTTGGCGGTGTTGCCTGGCAACATCGTGTCGGCTCTATTAATGGACAAAATTGGGCGTTTAAGGATGCTGGGTAGGTAAATCTAATCAATGCAGATAATTCACTTTAGGCCATAGAGGCTATTTAACTTAATGTAATTCTGATCCCTCTCTCGTCAGCGGGGTCCAGTGTCATATCCTGCATCAGCTGTTTCTTCCTGATGTTCGGCAACAGTGAGTCGGGGATGATCGCACTTCTGTGCCTGTTTGGTGGCATCAGCATTGCGTCGTGGAACGCCCTGGACGTGATCACAGTGGAGCTCTACCCCTCGGACAAAAGGTAACGGGAGATGTACCAACGTGAATGTTTTTTAATGTTGATTTTCTGTTGAATCGTGAACTTGTGGGGAGTCAGTGGTGAAAATAGCTACTATTTACTTTACTTAGGTATAATGTTGAGGTACTTCTACTTTACTTGAGTATTTCTGTTTTATGATACTTTTTTACTTCTTCTCCACTACGCTACAACATTACGAGGGAAATGTTCCACTTTTTACTTCATTACATTTATTTGACAGATTGAGTTTATTTGCAGATTCAGATTAAAATATATAATTCAATCAGCTCATGAATTACAATGTTGATCCTTGGGGGGAAATTCACAAGCTACCCAGCAGTATAAAAAGTAATTAAAATTAGCTCCACTTTTACCAGCTGCAACATTAAAGTGATTAAGACATGAATGCATCAATAATCATAATCTAATAATCTGGATTGTAACAGAGAATCCTACACTGTAGTAAAGCTACTTTTACTTCAGTAAAATATCTGAATAGTTTGTTTTTGTTATGCTTGGTTTTCCTGACAATATTTCTTTATTCATTTCTATTCATTTCTTTTTATGATGTTTCTATTTCATTTGGTTATGGTTAATGTAGGGATGGGGCGATTGTAGGATTGTGATAAAATATATTACAATAAGTTAATTGTGGTGAATTTACATTATCAGGATAGTTGTGTATATCCTTACATGAGTGACTTGTAAAAGTTGTCTAATTCGCGTTCATGGTAGAGAAGTAAAAAATGGTGCCTTATTAAAAAAAATAAATAAAACAATACAGGAATTATCATGTGAGAAAGACCCTATTTAAAAAAAAAAAATCATTTATGCAGGGGGACCTTATGCATTATGATTACCTTATTTAGGATTGTTTGATTGTTTGTTTTTTACTCAAAAAGGAAGTTCATTAAATAAAGATGTGTCCCAACTGTGCATACAAATATTTTTCTCTTAACAAAACGTAAGGTAAAGTGCTTCCAGTAAGTTTAAAGGCCATTTTAAGATTTTTAAGCACATTTGATTCGAAGATGATCGGGTTAATATCGTGAATTGCAATTATTTGGCCAGGATAATCGTGAAACAAAATTTTCATATCGCCCCACGCGTACATATACGTTTTTATGTTTCTTTACATTTGCATCACATTTTGACTCCTCTACAGAGAAGGTGTAGTAGAAGAAAACTAAGCATGTTCAAATGCAGTCGTACTGAAGTAGTAAAATAATGCTCAGCTCCCTCTCTTTGCATCAGTTGCTGAAGCCTCCTCACTGTGTTTCTCCCTCTCTTCTTGTCTCTGGTCAGAACCACCGCGTTTGGCTTCCTGAACGCCCTCTGTAAGCTGGCGGCCGTCCTGGGCATCAGCATCTTCCAGTCGTTCGTGGGCATCACCAAGGCCGTGCCCATCTTATTTGCTGCTGGTGCCCTCGCTGCAGGTAGTTTCCTTGCAACAAAGTTGCCTGAAACGCGAGGCCAAGTGTTGCAGTAAAACAAATGACCAGCAGTGGGCAGCAGCGCGCAGCAGGAGTTTGTGTTTGACAACGAAGAGCCCGAACATCCCTGAGAGCTTCAGCGCTGCCCGTCACACACCAACAGAGCAGACCGCCATCCCCATTGTAAGCCCAGAATCCTTTGAAATATGGATTGCACCATTCAAAGTCTTTACAGAGATTAAGAGAAGAGCACACAGTAGAAATAAATGCGTCATGATAGCACAACTACATCTTTCAAAAGCGTAGTATGCATAGGGTGATGCTGTACAAATTGTGGTGTGCAGTTAAAATGTTCATTTCTGTACTCCACAATATCAAACACAATTGAGAGGACAGAGATGTCAAATACAGAGAACAGACTGTAAAAAAAAAAAAAAAAAAGAAAAAAAAGCCATTTATGGGGAACAGTGAAAAGATTTAGTCTATGTATGTGGTCGGTTTTCAAATATCAATGCAGTGTTTTTCTCTCTCGTCTGTCCTCGGCCTCAGTGACCGGCTTCCAGTGCTGCTTTTTCATTTTCTGCTTGTACAATTTACTCCACATTTCCATTCAGGTTAATGGTTGTGCTTTGATGAATATTTTTTTTGGAAAGATCTCACAATGAATTTCAGGGCGAATATATATTTTCTCTGAAATGACCCATTACCCTCGACCACTGCCTACTGAAGCCACAACTGTTTCTACCAAATATTATGAAAACATTCCAGTGAGACTTGATTTATTCATATGTCCTTGTCCCTGCATAAACCCAGTCTACTCCTCTACTGATAGGCTCAAAACAGACAGGTGAAGATGCATTTCACTGGATTCTCCGTTGTAAATGGGAATAGTTTGATCCAGCTCCTCAGTGTTAAACTAATGTTTTCCCTCCCTGTTGTTGAACCATGCAGCTGTGGCAGTGTGATGTCCGCAACGCAGCTACGTGTGTGGGACGGATTTTGGTCAGTTGGCAAATGTTGAATGCAGATGCTCTAGGAATATTTGCCTAAATTAGTCGTGTGGGTGTGCATGTGTGTCTTTGTTATGTGAGACAAGAGAAAGTGTTTGATGTGTTAGAGTGCAGCCATGTAGACCATATCTTACTGATCCAACAGCAGAATGTACGGAACAGCAGTCACGCATTAACTTATAGAAAGTATATCAAACAAAGGTCATGCAGTAGCTCAGGTGTGATGAGATCTTTAGGCCACGTTTGCAGCTGGTGTTATGTTTTAGCGGCACTCCACCAAATTATTGTTCATGCTGGATAGTTTTTCGGATAAAAAAAAAAAAAAAAATAGATCAATGTATTAATTAGCCTCCATTTGAAAAAAAAAAGTAATTTGAGTGTGAAAGTTCATTCTTTGACAAAACTATCTTTTTGCAAAGCTTTCAATTGCATCTCTTTCTTAGCAGTTAGTGTTCATAGAGAACGATGAGAGCTCTGCAAAACATTACTAAAGTCGACCTTAACGTTCTACTTTTATCAATGGTATGTGGTTGTTTTGTCTTTTCCTGTTTGACCTAAAACAAACAATGCAATATCCTTTCTTAAAATTGTGTTAATGCCCCTTAACAGTCATGATGTGACTTCATTATACACATAAGCACAAATCAAACAAGACCAAAATAAGACGAATGAGTAAAAAGAAAAAAGTCCTATTGATCAGGCAGTGTGGCACAAAGGGAAAACAGAGATTGTCTAAATCCATTTTAAGGGCCCCTGTTCCTGTCATTCTTTTACTGCATCCATAACCCGCACTGTGTTCCTGTATGAATCTGCTTAATCGACAAGTACACAAGAAAATTGCCGATTGTGGCTTTGATCTGAATTGGACACAATCGCTCTAAAGGAAAGCTAACTGAGTACCATTATTTATACATATCACTACTTCGGGATTATTTCTCCAAAGGTGTACATCAATATGTGTGCTGACAATCAATGTTTGAGTATGTGGGTGATGCTGCTGCTGCCCTGTAGAGTATGTTGTTTGACCTAAAGACGTCCTCTGGATAGTGTGTGTGTGTGTGTGTGTGTGTGTGTGTGTGTGTGTGCGTGTGTGTGTGTGTTCAGTATGTTAGAGGCTTTGGCGTTGTCTGTGGGTGAAAAAACACACACTTCAGAAAGATAGCAGATATTATCTCAGCTATGGGAGTTTGTCTGACGTCTTAAACTGTATGTGTGTGTGAGAGACTTTAAAAGAATTATTTTACATTTTTATGATTTACGATTATATCTCCACACTGGCCTGGGAACACCTGGGGTAACCCAGTCAGAGTTGGTCAATGTGGTGCATGGGAAAAGGAAGTTTGGGGTCCCCTGCTGGAGCTGTTGCGCCCGCGACCCGACCCCGGATAAGCGGATGAAGATGGATGGATGGATGGATGGATTTTACATTTTGATAAGTATGTTTATTCACTTTACTGCCGGGAGTCAGATGACGAGATCCATACCTCTCTCGCGTTAAGTACAGAGTTGAAGCCAGGAGGTGTTAGCTTAGCTTAGCTTAGCTAGCCAGGCTCTGTTCAAAGGTAACCAAAATCGGAAGAAATTCTGGCAAATAACGGCACATAAAACCACAACTTGTTGTTTTGATACCTTTGTACAGAGCCAGGCTAGCTGTTTCCCTCTAAACTAAGCTAAGCTACATATTTAGCGTAGATGCATTAAAGCAGTATCAATTAAACTTAACAAGAAAGTGAATAAGAGCATTTCCTAAAATGTCAAACTATTCCTTTAATGCTGTCCAATCTAGAGGATCAAATCGCTCCTTTAATGTCTCGTGCGTATTTAATGTGAAAATTTGTCCCGTCTTGTTCACGTTGGAGACACTGTGTGTGTGTGTGTGTGTGTGTGTGTGTGTGTGTGTCTGTGTGTGTCTGTGTGTGTGTGTGTCTGTGTGTCTGTGTGTGTGTGTGTGTGTGTGTGTCTGTGTGTGTGTCTGTGTGTGTGTGTGTCTGTGTGTCTGTGTGTGTGTGTGTGTGTGTGTGTGTAAGCTGACTCTAAATCGTCTGTCACATATTTTTCTACTTTTTTCTGTTGCGGTGTTTTCATCCCTGCGATGAATACAGCTCAGTTGGGGACCATGGAAATATATTTACACTAAAGAGAAGAAAAAACAACAATATATGCATTGTAGAATTTAATGTGCTGTTCTTCATAATAGACTCGGGTGCTCTTTTGCTGATACAGTTCAGTCTTTAAAACAGAACCCCATCAAAGATCTCAGAGAGGACGTGCGGTCTGTTCTCTGTTTAGAAATACGGAAAAAAGGATCACATCTTAAATTCACAAAGACGACTTTGCCCTCTAATCCTTCTGTATTCAACCAATCGTGACGCATGTTTGTATCGTATTGTCTGACTTCTTGGACGTTCTGTATGCCAGCTGTTTTTGTCTAAAGCAAGAACTAGTGTTTTCATTGTTGTATGATGACATAGATTTGTTGCTTGCAGTGATTGTTCTTAATCAAAGTGGGGTTAAAATTGGTGAAACTTGAGTATGTGTTCTGAAAGTAAGTTAGTGGTGACTGTGCTCCTTGTTAACCTTGGACCCAACTCTTTTTTTTTAAATAAACATATATATATATGTATATATATAATATATATATATATATATATATATATATATATGTATATATATATTATTATTTATTTTTTTGCCTGTCACAGAGGTACAAGATATGGCCGGAAAAGGGCAATACGCTTAAGGAGGAAGGAGCCTAAAATGTGCATAAATTAAGTACAATTTAACATAAACTTGTTCGTCCACGTGAGTCTGTTTTTAAAAGGGGAAAGTGTGAGCAATACCCTGGAGGCTTTCCCCAATTCTGAGGAAACCTAAATTCTAAAAAGAACCACGGTTTATCAACTCACCAAAAGAGCCCCCTCTGTCAAATTGAAGCTCCTGTCCAAAATGTAAGTTAACTATTTAATGTTACTATGTGTAGAATTTGCATTCTATATATACATATGTATATATATTTATGTATAAATATCAGGGTCACTGGTTTGAGTTTTATCTATGATGGCGGTGATATGGGATGTTAGCGAACACTAGCCTCAAGACTTCCCTTAATGATGGCGGCCTGATAAAGGGGTGGAGGACTTTTTATGGCATGGTTTCTGTCTCCTCAACTCTTAAGAGCACATCAATTCTGAATTAATCCCGAAAAAAGGGCCGACCCATGCCAGGAAACTACTTCATCTGCCAAGAACTGCAAGAATCCTTCACTCTAGTTTGGACTGAAGGAATTTGTTTGTTTTCTTTAGTTTGACTCTGACCTGTTTATTAAATTATAAAAGTTCTACTTTAAATGTGAGTTAAATTCAGAAAAATCAATGTACCGTGTGTAGAAACTGTAGATGTTTGTACGTGCAAGTTTGGAATTTGTGGAACAAAAAGATCAATGAAAACAATTCCAAAAAAAGTTCAATATGACAAATCTATTGTGTCGTCTTTGTGTTTTGTAAATGAAGACTGAAAATCTTGGTTAATTCAGTATTTACTTCTGGATATTGACATTTTTGAAAAGGTGAAAAAGGTGCTGTATTTATTTTATGTGAGAGTTCATTATGCTGGGATTGGCCTTTTATCCAGTTCTATGAAAAAAAACAAAAAAAAAAACAATCATAATGGAAATAAAACTTGAAAGAAAAACCATTGTCATGGTTTGCATTACACGGCATGGAGTAAACTTAATGTTCAATTAGGTTATTCAAACTTTTAATGTTAGGTTGTACTTTGCAACAATATCTTTACACTACTGCCTGCTGGATGTAAAAGGTGCAGTTATGTTGCAACAACTGCTGTCAGCTCTGTTTACAGGTGTGAAGCTCAAACTGGAGGAGCAAAAGTTACTGGTTTGAGTGCCATGCTAACAGGATACTATTTTTTGCAGTCATCCAGTGCAGTGGTTCTCAATCTGGGGGTTGCACCACCAAAAGAGGCCACAGGATGAACCAAAATGTTGCAGCATTACTGGGGTAGAGAACACAATTATGCCACATGATTTTTGCATTTTCCTCAGTGTAGTTAAATATACAATTAATCTTTCTCAAGTCTCTTTAAACAGTACTCACATGCCCATGTGTACAATGGGGGAAAAAAAAAAAAAAAAAACCCTGCTGTAATCATTCCGTTTACAGTCGTTAAGACCAACATGTTTAGTGTGATAAACCTCAGTGTAGAAAGAGTCAAATGTTTGAGGCTTCAACTGTCTGACAAATTAAGTGGCCATCTACTCGAGTCAGCATTTTAATAGAAAAATGTCCTCTTTACGTTAGTCACTCCACCGCAGCTCGGCAAGGAAACAAGAGGGAATTTGTTCTAAGGACTCGTGAGATATGAACTTGTTTAACTCAGACTGCAGAAGCCTTATTGCTTTATATAAATGTTAGAAAACCGCTAATGAGCAAAGTCTGTAGTGTGATGCGCTTTGAGCATAATTTAAAAAAAATAAATTACACGCACACACGCTTTACTTATATTCCAGATTGAGCCATATGATATTTGGCTCAGTTTGTACAAGTGAAGTGAAAAGGGCAGCTGTGGATGCTTGTAGTTTCTCAGGGAAGCATGTTGCTCAGCACGAGGTTCTAGTGCTCAATTTAGCAGCTGTTGAAATTAAGTAGTTTAAAAAAATAAAAATCCACAAGTTAAGGGGCAAACTTTATTAAAAATAATGTCCCAACCAGTTGAGAAATGTACATTCAAATATCTGCTGATGAAATGATGGGGAAACAAGCATAGAGAGCGACGCCACACTGGTTGCCTCTGTTCCGGGCCATCTTGATGTAGCCTTCGTCGCCATAGTTTACACTCCAACTGCAATGAATATTTAGAACATAAAAACAAACCAATGAAACTCATTGAAATACAATTGTATTCTAAAGTTACCATTAGAACAAATCTTCGACTCGCCTGTTTTTGATTAGCCAGTAGTCGTTTCCCCTCTCGGTGCCGTAGCCCACAGCCAGCACGCCGTGGTTCACTTTGTGGGTGCACGTGTGGTCCGTGTACACACCTGTAAGGACACACAACAGGTGTAGAGAGCAAAACTGAGCGAAAGTTGAAAGCAGACATTTACACACGAAAAAAAAAAAAAAAAAAACCTTACATCCAAATAAGCTTAAACTTGTGCATTAAGTTAAGGGAGGTATGAAGCCACTACTCACCATGACGGTAAAAGACAAACTTGGGCCTGGAGGCATCAATTGCTACAGAGATCGGGCCGATGCTGGCTAGAGCCAACCTCAACGCAAGCTCGTCGCCCTCCGGTAGGAAGGAGTAGCCTGAGCAGTTAGCGGCCCGGTAAAGAGAGTTATACTTGCATTGACCACGCTGAAGAGAAAACAGCGAGTTACAGGGAGTCGAATCTCGAGAATTACCACATGCATTTTATCTGAAGCTCACCCTGCCGATGTAGGGGTAGGCTGCATCAGAAGCGATGCCTTGGTTTTTAATTACGTATTGGAAGGCGTTTGACATGAAGCCGCCTTGGCACCCGCTGTTGCCATATTTTACGGAGCAATCCACCAGGTTCTGAGGACTGAGGGACATCAGGATGCCTGTAGACTTCTTGAGTTGCCCTTCCAGAGCACCAACTGCACTGAAAGCCCAACAAGAGCCACAAGAACCCTAGAAGATAGAAAGTTAATTAAATGTAGACTGGGGCTGCGATATAGTCTTATGCTTCTCAACAGAGTGAAATGACTAGAAGCATCTAGTGGCAGATGAGAAGAGCTGTTCTCTAAATGCTGAGGCAGCACTTCCTTTATTGTTTTTTTTTTTTTTAGCATATGGCACACTGGACCGTCCATAGAGAGGAGATGATTCAGTCCCACAATTTCTTGTGGCAACAACATTTAAGGAGACACTATTCAGCCGTCAATAACATCCACAGTCACCATGTAATTGTACACCAAGGATAAATCGAAAACTTCCTTAGGAGATGAAATTCTATTTGGACAAGAATCCTTTATTTGAAGAATTGTACAGAATCTAGTTTGTCACTGTACTCTTTCCCCTTTCTATGAGTTTAAATAAAGTTGCTTTTTAAAAAATAACAAACAAACCACAACTTCTGTAGCCTAGTGTAAGTGCAGTCAGTTTCTTGATGCTGCATTTTTTTGCTAAGTGCTTATGAGCTCACTGCTTATGTAGGTTTTGCATTGAGGTCAAGGAAAAGTAGTTATGTTTTAACCATTTGGTCACATCCTTGTTCTTAAAACTACAAAAACACAACCAAGTCCTAATGTTTGCTTTGTACCGATACCCGAGGGTAAACCTCACCTGCATTTTGACCTCAGTTACCAGGCCTTGATCCCTCCAGTCCAGTGATGGTAGTGAGGCGTTCACCTTGACAAAGTCAGAAGGACCCCTCACCACATCAGAGGGCACGACTGTGCCCAGCATCATGCCAGTGATCTCCTCAAAAGTCTACAAATGAACAAACAGTCAGTTCTCTCTACGGCAACGTGTCAATTTGTCTGGCAGGGAACATGTTTGTGGAAAAGAAACCCCATGTAGCCTTCGTAAAACATCCACTTGCATTGTTTGACCATGGCTTTGAGGCTGCAGTGGTTTAATGAAAAACAATAAGCAATAGTCTACTCACCAAGTCTCCCATGTGGTTCATTGCCAGCTCATAAGTGTGCAAACCCAGAGAAGTTTCCAGGTTATGGACATTAATCATTTCCAAGTTGTCTTCCCATATCCGCCTGCGACCCAACTCCTCAATCTGGAAACGCAGCACATTAACCATGTGATACAAGTTAATCTATCCGTCGCACTTAGCAGATACCAAGGAGGTGAAGACTCAGAATATGAATTATAAGCATTTTGCATGAAAGTATAAAAAAGGAGAAAACTTAAATCTGATTTCATGCCTAAACCAAATTGTTTGCGTTTTCTGGCTAATAAATTTAATTCTCAACTAAATTTACAAAGAAATCACATCCACCAACTGTTAAGCTATTCAAAACAAAGAAACTGTTAAAAAGTAACTAGGCTGACTTGACTTTTACCTGGTGATCATAGACTTTATTATGCATCTTCTTCCATAGCTCCCAGTGTCGGTCCAGGTCTGAACGGAGAACAGCCGATGCAAATCCACACAGGACGGCGAGAAGCAGGCTCCGAAACATCTCTGGGTCTAGGAACAACAAGAACTTGGCATTAAAAACAGAACACTTTGATAGAGTGTCCTACGTCAGACTAGAGGCCTGGCTCAGGCTTGGACAGCTGCACCAACTTGAAGCACCACCAGTTTATATATCAATAAACATTAAGAAGCTGTGGAAATAGAACCAGACTAAACCCATACATTAGTAAAGTGTATGTTAAAGATACAAGTGCAGGCATGAAAACCTAATTTACATTTAGGCAAATTAGTTGAAAAATGCATGTGCATGTTAACAATGATATATTAGGCTATTTCCAATACATTTCAGATGTTCAGTTAAAATATTTGACAAATTGATTGGTAGAGGATGATATACTCTACCAGGTGTCCTACTATTCATATTCATCAATATATTGTGCCATTATTAGAGGAAAAAAAAATCAAAAGTGAGCCCTGAAAAGTAATGTTAGTCATGCTCATTTGACAACAGCGATGCTAAACTATGACCAACCTGAGGACATCACTGGAGGAACAGTCGAGGCAGAAGCTCCGTTTTTATCAGGCGCCATGCTCACTGCACACCTGCAAATCATTAAGCCTAAAATAACTGATTGTGCCACTTGGGGGCAGCAGAAAAAAGTTGTGAACACAACACATATCTTTACCTTTTTGTTCAGGTTGATAGTGAACTTGTTAACTTATTTACACGTCCAGCAGTTACTGAGTCGTGTTTCCAGCCACCTGATGAATGTAAGTCCAGTATTAATTCTTCTTTTAGCTCTGTTTTTGGTCTCCACTAACTCCTGAGGGAAATATCTGTCTCTTCAGCTGCTAAATGCTGCGCTATGTTCACCAGCTTTATTGTCTGTCTGCCTTTTGGTGGTGAGCAGGAAGTAAAGCCTCCAGGGACGACAGCCTTAATCTATACAATCCATGTGTGCTGCACATTAAGCAAACTACAAATATGTATGCCTAATGTTATTGCTCCTCCAGGCTACTACCAATACTTTTCCTTATAGTTTGCTCAATTAATCTGAGGAAGAATAGCAAGGCAAAGAAGACTGAATAACTATATATTGACGACCAAGAGCAAAACGAATCCAGTAGAAGAAGTTTAATATTCTCACGAATGATTAGGCCTATTATAAATAACTTTATTTAATAATAAAATACATTTTCTACAATAATGACTCCTCCTCCTACTACAGTACTACTACTACTAACAATAATAATATTTCATACCCATGTCACCCTTCTTAAAAAAGTTTCTATCTTAGTGTCAAGAGTTTGAGTAAATCCACAAAGTTCACTGTAACACACTGAATCAAAGCCAACATTTACATATGAATTTTAAATAAACACATCAAATTAATAAAAATAAACACATATTTTTCTTCCAAATGAAAGATAAGAGCTTAAGTAAATGACACTCAGACATTTATATTATATTATATTAGTATTAACTCAAAAAAAGCAAAAGATCATTGAGAGGCTACCAACGCAGATACAGTAGTTGAACTAAATTAACCTTTTGTGACTTTCAGGACATAATGTACAGTTTCAGTCTTACAGGTAAAATAACAAAAAGACATGGTCTCTGATATTAAATAAATAATCTAAATTCTACCAGGACGATTCAGGTGACGGGTCACATTTTCACAGCGTAGGGTAGACTGCAAAACTGGCAATACCGCAGAGATTATTCTTGTTTCTGGCAATTCGAATGAAGCCTTCTTCTCCCCACGCAGTTCCCCAACTGCAATCAGAAAAAAGCATTTACATTTAATATTTAATATTAGTCATACATTTCCTTTCACATGAGGTGTAAACACATTTTACATGTCGATTACTGTAAAACCTTGAAGCCAGAAGAGACAAATTCACCTGTTTTTCACGAGCCAGAAGTCTTGTCCTGCGTCTGCGCCGTAGCCCACAATGAGGACAGCGTGATTTATGAACTTTGGGTTGCAGCTTGGTACGTTGTATAAACCTGAAAGATGCATAACGTTAATAACAGTGGTTGAGAGAATGTAAATAATATAATCTATTTGAAGTAGTATTACTGCTGATATCTGACACAAAATCATTCATTCAATTAGGATTTTTGGAATGGCGAACATTCATTCATTCATCATATTATTCATGAGTTCATGCTGTAAAATCACTCCTGTCCAGCCACACACACTATATGGAGAGTGTAAAGAAAAAATATCAGCAACCGACCAGTAAGAATTAAAAAGATATGTGATTTAAAACCATTAAATAATGGAGAATACAATTAAATCTAATGATAATTAAAACCAAGAGTTGACTTGTAAAATAAAAATAAAAAAATAAATAAGAAAAATAAAAAAATAATAAGAAGAATAAGTTAAAAACAATAAAATAAGTAAACACATAAGAAAACTGAAAATAATTTTCACAATGAACACATTTGATGTAAGTGCCACACGAAGCTGCCTTTGGACTATTATACAGTATTTAAAAGTACAATCACTAATTTATTTAATGATGGTTACTGTGCACACATTTATGTAAAGACACAAATGTGTGTGTTGTAGAAATATTTGTGGCTTTTGAACACTCATAATAAACATAAATACCACAAATGTGAGCTTTTAGCACACGACAACAGCTAAGCTTCAAATCTTCTCTGGAGCGCTGTGACAATATTTAAACAGAGCAAACCATGTTTGACTGCAGAGTGGGGCCTTTAATGACATTTCTGAGAAAAAGGAAGTCACACTTCTTTAAAAATTAAAAACGTACTATTTTAAAAACTGAATTCTTAAAAAGTTCAAAGCAGAAAATGTCTGCAAAGACTGAACTATCTTTGGCAACCAAAGTATAAAATATAACATATTGCACATGTCGTGTAGTCCATTAAATGCACAGAGAAGCCGCACCTCCTCTGTAGAGATGAAAAGACTGCAGCATGGCGTTCACGGCCACAGCGACCGGCCCCACTGATGCCACCGCAGCCTGCAGAGTCTTCTCGTCTCCTTGTGGGAGGATGTGGAAATCGGAGCAGTAGCCGGCCTTTCCTTTCACCGAATATCTACATTTCCCGTTCTACAAATACAAAATACATTATGTATTACTATATAATCAAACTGGTAAATATTATGCATGTTTTTTGGTCTTGAAACACTTTTATGGAAGTTATGTATCTCAATTTGTTATATTGTTGAATATACATCAAATAACAACCCAGTCTATCATGTACATCATGCATGCAATCACACTGCATATATACAGTGTAAATATCAATATGCAAATTAATATTCTTCATCACTTCAGCTATACTCTGTATTTGACTGTCAAATCTGTCAGATCAGATCTGTCAAAACACAATTCTACTTCTAAAATATAATGATAATTTATGTTTCATTGTTGCATACAATGAGAGAGAGAGAGAGAGAGAGAGAGAGAGAGAGAGAGAGAGAGAGAGAGAGAGAGAGAGAGAGAGAGAGAGAGAGAGAGAGAGAGAGAGAGAGAGAGAGAGAGAGAGAGAGAGAGAGAGAGAGAGAGAGAAAAAAAATCAAGAAACAAACAACATATTATTAGCTGCATGTTTGTATTTAAGGTCAACCCCTCTACAATAACCTTGACCGTTCATTGAATACTAATGCTGAGGATGACCTGGTGTTCGTAAGGGTAAACGCTCTCTGAGTCTACGCCTCGGTTGCGGATGATGTAGCTGAAGGATTTAGAGATGTATCCTCCTCTGCAGCCGTAATTTCCGTCGTTGGTGCTGCAGTCCACCAGGTTCTGTGGGCTCAGGGGAACAAGGACACCAGTTCTCTTCTTCATCTGGCCCTCGAGCGCTCCCAGAGAGCTGAATGCCCAGCAGGACCCACACAACCCCTTTTGAACAGAGAAACCATTGGCGCTGGTTGTTTATTATATTGTTCTCAGTTACTCAATTTACAACATTTCTGATCTGAAATGATCGCTTACCTGGTTTTGGACGGGGCCGACCAGGCCGCTCTTCCTCCAGTCGACACTCTGAGGTGTCGCTGCGCCACTCGCTTCCTTCAAGGTGCCGTTTCTGAAATGAACAGGCTCCTCCAGCTTCAGGCCGTTCAGCTTCTCATTGACTTCCTCAGCTGTCTTGATAGAAAAGAGGGCTAGTAAATATACGAAATGCACATAAAGCGAATATTACAATGTCAAAGCTTAGTGAAGGCGTCACATTTGATATTGCACTATTGTGTTTCCACAGCAGTTTAAGGACATAATGAAATACATATCAGTGTATTTGCTTTAAAAGTTTGTGTTTCTTTTATTACTGAATTTGCCCCAATGGCACAAAACGACATGACCTAACCTTTGCACCACAGTTGTACTGTTATTTGTATATATTCCAGTCATTATATACTATTGTGCATGTACATATATGTTTTATGTAACTTTATTAGCCTTCCTTGACACACTCTACCTATAATAGTCCAGATTGTCCTTAACGGCCCAGCCATATTGGATTAAATGAATCAGATTGCATAAAGGAAGATTACTGCTGCTCCATAGGTCAGGATTTTATTTAAACCACAGCTTTCAGGTTTAAATGCAGATTAACAGTGTTGGTCAGTGACATCCGTCTTGCACCAGCCGAGGTCAATGAGTGTGAATCCACTTGAGGTTATAATGTAAAGCAGCGGGAGAGGAGCCCGTTAAGTGACAAACGCTTAGTGCTTAAATATCCGTCCATCCAATAGAGATCTGCCTGGTCTTAAAAAGTGACCATAGACTGTATAAGACAGTGACATGGTCAACAGTGTTTGAGCGTCCACTCTGCGACTGTAACTTGTAGGACAGTCTCTGTTTGGCAGAAAATATTGAATATTTTAAAAGTTGAATGATAATTTTTCCTCTGATCTGCTACAGAGGGGTCTTTTATTGTAGGCATAAAGCTACTTTAGTGAGTTATAAGTCATGGGAGGTACATGAAATACCGCTGCTTAATTCAGCCAACGGAAAGAAGGTAACCACAAACAAACAAATAAACAAACAAAAACAGAAAAAAAAGCAACAAACTAACAAGAGAGGGGAAAAACAACAAAGAAACAAAAAAGAGCAAAAAAAAAAAAAGTAACCAAATCTGGGGAAGGCTCAACATGCAGCTTAATACATAATAAATAAAACAAAGTGAAGTTACAAATAACATGTTGTACTAGTTTTTAAACTAGCAAAAACCTGCAGCATCTGTAATATGATGCAAATAAGTATTTTAATATGCCGTCTACATATTGTTGGTTATTATTGGAATTATTGCTTTGGATTAATCTCAGTTTGAGATACTGTTACAAAAAGTGATCTGCATGTCTAAACCTACATTCATGCTTTATTACAACCCTGTGCAGTTTTGCCCACTTGTGTTAAAAACATTTGTTACTGAATGACTCCAGATGAAGATTTATGTCCGTTTTGTTCGGGATCCGACGGCGGGAAGTTTACACAACCTGTTTTCTGAGCAGGAGACTGAAAACACAAACTGTTGCCTTGGAGTAGATTCCTACCATGTCAGACAGATGATTGAGTCCCATTGTGAAGCTGTGTCTTCCTGCGGAGGCCTCCTGGTTGTGTCTCAACACCAACTGCATGTTCTTCTGCCACACCGCTCTCCTGAACACCAGCTCAGTCTGAAAACAAAAACTCTGACTGAATGATCTGAGGATGAGCGTGTGTGTACGAGTGTACGATGATGAAGAGAGAGAAATGCTACCTGGTTGTCATAAACCTTGTGATATTTGATCTGCCACTCTTCCCACACTTTGTTTAAGGCAGACGAAGATCGGCCAAGGACCAAAAAGGCCGAAAGCAACACACAACAAAAAATATGCATCCTGCGGAGGAAAAAACAAAACTAGTCATATGATATGAGCAGATGTGACGCTTATGTAATTGTAACTAAAACTGAAATGATTGGTCGACTAACTGAATATCTTTAGGTTTTTGTTTTCCGTTCGGACAAAAGCAATTACTTTTCTGGGCTATTGTGATGCAAATCAGTCTCAAACTTGCATTGGATTTTTGTTTATTTTATTTAATAATTGTTAAATCAAATTTTCAGGGATCTTGACCAAGCTGTATTTTTAAAGCCTTCTGCACACTGGCCGGAAAATACTGAGTCTGTTTGGCCTTTAAGTACTCAAATTTAAATATATATAATAATAATATAATATATATATATATATATATATAATATTATATATATATATTTATATATATATATTTAAGTACTCACATTTAAATATATAAAATATATATAATAATATAATATATATAATAATAATATATATATGTATATATATATATATATATATATCTAAGTACTCACATTTAAATAATTAGAATTAAGAAATAAAAAATCCAAATGCCCCCCAAAAATACTGATGACAAGACCTGAGGTGTAGCTACAGCCCTGCACATGATTAATCCATTAAATAAGAAACTAATAGTGAGTTGCAGCCCTAATTCAGCCCAATTCTTACAAAATGCTCCATAACTACAGTCCCTCCATCAACAAGCATATCGGCTTCTTTCCGATATCTTTCTGCTGTAAAACATATTCAAACAAACACTTTGACAAAGAATGTTATAGTTGTATATGTGCTCAGTGCTCGTCTGGTCTAAAACAACAACACAATATGTTGCATTTAAGATTAAATGGCGTCATGATTGCCAGTACACAACTACACAGTGCAAGTTGAGGCCTGTAAAACTTTGATGTAGGACATGCAGCATGCTGCTTTCTAGCATTGCATTCAAACTGTTTCACTGTAATCTTTGAGCTTCTTTCTCACCAAATCTATTCTACCCTTATACTTGCAGCCTATTTGTCCACACCATATACACACACCACATATCCATTAGCATCAAACAGTCTCACTAAGAAGAGTTTGTATTTACTGTACCTTGTTGTAGAATATTCAGTCAAGTTATTTTGCCCCGGAAAGAAGGTGCACCCGATTTTAACGGACCAGAAAACCTATTCACTAGAAAGAGGAAGCATAATACAGCTTTTCAGTGCTTCTGCTCTGTGGCTTGTCATGTGAAACTAATTTACAATCAGCTGCAGAGGCCCAAAATACCCTTCTTGTAACAGAGGTGGAAGTGACAAAACAGTATCTTGCCCAAGGACACTTTAACATGTTGTCTGCAGGGGGATCGGGCTCAAAGCCCCAACCCTCTGACTGGTGGACGACCACCTTACCTGCTGAGCCACAGCTGCAGGAAATGCATGTGAAAAATATGTGGATGGAAAAGTAGAAAAATCATTTGGCAATCCATAGATGATTTGCGATCATAAATCTGCTATAAATTGATATAAACCACCATTTTATAATTATGACATGCTCGCTGCAGATTATCCCTCACATTATTTACATGATGTTATACTTGCGTTACTGGCAGAAACCTTGTGCCCCCTGCTGTCAGAGGGTTTGAAGAGATATTTCAACATTTTGGGAAAATGTGCTTTACTTTATTAATGAGAGTTAGATCTAAAGCTTGGTACCACTCTCATGTCCGTACGATACATTTGAAGCTACAGCCAGCAGCCCTTTAGCTTAGCTTAGCATAAAGACTGGAAACAGGGGGGAAACGGCGAGCCTGGCTCCATCCAGATTGTAACATAATCTGGCTAAATAAAAGGCTGTTGGACTATTTGTTTTGGCCCAGAGCAGTATCTAGTCATCACTTTAAGGTTGCCATGCCAACCAGCAGAGACATCAGGAAAGTACTGCACCCTGGCACCTAAATCTAAAGTGAGCTTTAAAGATGCTGGTAGGCAAATTGTGTTACCTGACAAAGCCAGGCGAGCTATTTACACCTGTTTCCAGTCTTTGTGATAAGCTAACTAGCTGCTGGCTGTAGCTTCATGATGTGGTATAACTTGTGTGATGTAACTCTCTGCAGGGAAGCAAATAAGCATATTTCTGAAATTGTTCCACTCTATTAAGATGCTGACAATGCAATTTCTTTTTATGTCCCAGGGTAAAATTAGGTTGAGGACCTTTTGCTGCAAATCATCTCTCCCTCCCCTCTCTTTCTGTTTATCAATGCTGAATTCTGTCTAATAAAGAAGTGAGAATTTCCCAGTGACATCACAGCAGTCACCACTACAGGGAGCAGCAATGACAACCAAGAAATGATGGTAATAATATGCAAAAAAGTTATTATGCAGTTAGGAGCTTTGATTTGGCCGAGGCTGTAATTGGCGTTCATCACTGATTCTCTGTTCCGGGGTTGGACAGAGATTCGCTGATGAACGCAGGCTCCCCGAGGTACCAGATGGTAAGTTCCTGACTCAGCAGCGGCTCTTCTTCTGTGGTGATCACGCACCTTTTGTTTCCACACACATCTCCATAATCCTGCAGTTGAGCAGAGAGGCAGACAATTCTGATTGTGTGTTTCTTCTTTTTCTTCTAGCGTGTATTGAATCTGAAGTGAGTGCTCGCTGATTGAACACATTAACGAGGAGGAGCAGTGTGGGTGTAGGGAGCCATTCAATCGTAAATGTAGAAATGCACAAATGAATGTACATGCGTTATACTTACGAAGCTCACAGTCAACTATTCAAGTCTTTAAGGGACGTGGGATGAGATGAGAGATCATTCAGTCACAAGGGGAAAAGACACCAAAGTCAGCACATTTTAAACGCATGCTACTGCCCACTTCTTATTATCGAGATTTGACGTAGATGATTATAATGCTAATAGTGAATTGAGTTCGCTGATGTGTTCTGTTGTGTGATCGTAAGAGAATGGGATCACGACAAATGAGACGACTGAAAAACAAAGATATATATATATATATATATATATATATATATATTTACATGGATTGTAGTCTGATCGTTCATTCATAGTGAATAAGTGAAAATATCTCAATTGTTGATGACTTTAGTTGTAGTGAAATCTATCTATGAAATCCCACCATACAAGTGTGGTTTAAAATGACCTCGATACTTCAGACCTGCAGAAACACATTCAAAGACTCCATGTGCTTCCTCCTTGTATCCATTTCTCTGCCTGGTCCCCAATTTCATTGTACTTGCAAATAACAAAATAAGTCTCTCTAACCAATCATACTAATAGTACTGTAACTTTAAAAGTTTAAAATCCCATTTTGATGTGTGTTTTATTTCCTTGTGTTTCTTTTAGGTATTGTGTTTAATCCCTTTTTTGTCCTATGGGGCATTTTTATTTTTTTATTTAGAGTCACAGTGAACAAGCAGAGCTGAGAGTCTGATGTGAAGTTGGGTGAGTTGCCATGTTGGCATTCATTACTTAAGATTATATAAAGATAAACTATGGCCAGTTTATTACTTACAACCGATCTGGATCACATTTCCATCAAGAAGTCAGAGTTATACACCCTTCACTATTGCATGCTTTGAAAGAAACAACTCATCATTTTGTTTCATGGCCGCCTTTAGAGATGTAGTTTTTAAAATGTTTGCCAATAAGATAAGATACAGTAATTCTACCTGGTACCAAAGCCTCCTTTTTGATTCAGAAAACAATTTGTTTCAGTACTTAAAGATGTGGCAAAATTATATTAGGGCTTAGTTTTGTACTAAAACAGGAGTTATTGTGGAGTTTATGCAGCATAATACTACTTTTTAAAGATGTAAATACTAACAAGATGTAAACATCTGGTTGTATAGTTTTAACCTTACACTACCCTCCTGGACTTTACAAATCCAAACCTTTCAAATGGCTCTGACATTGAAAAGATATTCCTTTATTTCTAAGTGTCAGTGCTTACATTCATTCCCATCTGGTGTTTGCGCCTACATCTCTGCATTTGGCTGACCTGTGGGCCTGCCTCCTGTCATCCAGTGCAGTGTGTTGGATGCCGCCCAGAAGCTAGTGTATATAATCCCCCAGCATGCACTGTGCACCCCGCGTCAAGACCCATGGTTGTTGTTGCCATGAGGACAGCGAAGCAACAGGGGAACCGAGCTGCAGCGACACGCTTCCTCCGGAGCTGAGTGTTTCGGGAGGGCAGGATGAAGCTTCCTTGAAGCTTTCTTGTTATGATATGTCTGTCTGTTTCTCTCACGTTTCAGATTTCATTTGGATGCATTTCTGAGCAACTGAAGGTTTTGAGGAGGACCCGACGGACCAAAAAGATTCACTCTGCTCTTTGAATAATCTTTCTTTGTGTAAATATATCCAGAGACAATTTCAGAAAAAAAAAACCCCACTTGCAAATACGGTCTTGTGGTTTTTTTTTTTGTTGTTTTTTGTTTTTTTTTTACCACAAAATTGTTAAAATGGAGATATCACAATAACGAGCCCTCCAGACTGACGAGACGGTGAGTCACAATACTTGATTTTGTCACTATAAGATCATTATATATGAGCCTTTTATGTACCATACATTGTGTTTGAGCTCTTGAAGCTGCCAGGCCGCAGTAAATAACTGTGATTTCACCTTTGTACACTGTTTTCACTCTCTAGCATGTACGCTCTCGGAGGAGTTCAGGAGGAGTCAGGCTCCATCACTCGCAGCTCTCGGGAGCTGCTGACTATGCAGTATTCCCCGGCTCCAAACCCATAACTGTGTCGAGATAGAATTACCACCTTAAAAATATGATCTCAAACACAGAAAGAGATGATTTTCTCCCTGATTCACTCTGTTGAATATTACAATTTTTTTCAACATCCAATGATCTAAATGTAGAATTATTTAGGAACTCTTTGCAATACAGGCATTAAATATGTCAAAATTGTAAAAGAAAAAAGAAAAGAAATCAGCCTGCAAAGAAAAATTATATACTCCATTTATTTTTTGCTTTGGTGAACATGCTTACTTTTATATTTTACATTTAAATACAGAGCTATTTCCGCAGGTATACGAAATTCCGGTCCTATACTGTAGTCTTTCTCTCTGTCCCTCTTCTCACATGTTCTGTAGTGTTGCATTGTTCAACACAACATGTGAGGAGATCTGAGGTGGCATCACACTTTTCCCCCCAGCACTCTCTTGGCAATTTAACACGTCTCAGCAAGTCACACTTTTCTGGATGAGCTGATTCCTTCGTCGTTAACAGGCTTACAGTTTGTTTGCTACCTAATATTCTTTTTTACATGTTAAAAGCAATGATGTCGGTTCATATTTAACGGCAATAGGAATTGTTGCATGAATTATGTCTGGAGTTACAATGTAATTACTAATAGATTTGAATGTAACTGGGCAATTTTCCCTCAGTTACAGTTGATCTTCAATCAGTGTTATAAAACCATTGGACCTGGACATACTGAACAGAAATATATTTGTGGTACTGTCGCCCCCTTGTGGTGGATTCAGCAGCGGTTCATATAAAGAGAGCTTTTGATGATGAAATATAAAATGTTGAATGTAATTAATGCCATGATTTATGTGCTCCTCTGACATTATAATGTGCCCACAGAGGTGATGTTTTCAATAATTGAGGACAGATAATTGAGCGGTTAGTTCGTCCATGTGATGCCACACATAGCGCAGGTTTACACTTTCTCTCTAGCTCTGCTTTCTAACAGCGTTAATAACACAAAAACAGTGACTAGAAAACCCTTTTTTTTTGTTAATCATGTTTTTTTTTTTTTTATTGACTTCCATTGTGGTGCTAATAACATGATTTATGTGTATGTTATCACTGAAGACAATATCAACCTCAGAATGGAAGTGTATTCTTGACATTTGGGAACAGAATGTGTAACAATAATCTAAACCCAAAGTTTTCTGATGGTGGTCAGTGAATGGAGGTGGCTTTGCAAGAAAACTGTATTTGATATAACACAAACACAAAAGGATTACACAATTCTCTACAGGAAGAAGAACTGGTAAGAGAGGGAGATGGAGAGAGAGAGAGAAGAGACAGAATTAAGTGCAGCAACAACCCATAAAAAGGAGAGGTAGAGAATGCCAGAGAAGAAAGATGAGCTCTTATCTGCTTTTTAAAGATGTGCACTGATTTGGTTTGTCTGAGACTTTGCAGGAGGCTGGTCCAAGATGGATGACAGCTTTTACCTCTGTAGCTGATCATCTTGGATTGTTGCAGTACTTTAAACAACATACATATAAACTATTATATATTCTATATAAAATCATTGACAGTTTGACAAAGACAATTCAGGATGACCATCTGACAACATTTGACCACACCTTCCTTTGATTTCTGTCTTTTTTTCTTCTTCAGTTTTTGTCTATACAAAGACAGTACCCTCCATCAGCAGCTTCCTGGTTATGAAAATCTACTTCCTGAAAAAAAAATAGGCCACATTGTAAAGGAATACTTCACAAAACGACCATTTGTATATCAATTACTCGCCCCGCGTTACCTTAAATTCTGGAAGAACACTTCGTTTTTCTCACAAGCCTCCACGGTGAACGAAGAATCCTAAGAGTGAGACTTTTTTTTCATGAATAAAGTGAATGGGGGCCGCGTTTAACACCAGCAAAACTATCAAAACATCTGTTTACACACAACTCACACTACTCGTGCAGTGTTATTCAAGTCTCATTCATCCAGTCGTATGCTCACTTCTTCCCAAACACAGGCGTTTTCGCTAAAACCTTAGTTTAGTACTCTTCCGCTTAAACAGTCTCACGCTTGCGCAGTAGCGATACTCGTGCATTATTGATATAGATATAGATAGTTAAACGGGGACCACATTTCGTTCAATTCATCAAGAATTTATCCATTTTTTAAATATTCGTCCACCGTGGAGGCATGCGAGAAAAACTAAGTTTTCTTGAAGAATTCAAGGTAACATATGATGAGTAATTGATAAACAAATGGTCCTTTTGAGTGTAAATTATTCCTTTAACACTATCAGCCTTCTTGTATTTATGTGTATGTGTACAGGAAGTCTCGTTTCCCCTGACTTCACTGATGTGACGTCAGTACGTATCAGTCTTTTCTCAGCTGTATCTCTCTCTCACACGTGCAGGCAGGCCACCAGATGTTTGAGGGGATTGCCGTCCACCAATGGCTGTGCTGGGGAGCTCTATACCTGTTGGCACCGGGGGTGGCATTCTCATCGGAAACACGCCGGCCGTGTCCACAGTTCTGCCGCTGCAACACCGTGCTGCTGGAGGTGAACTGTTCCGATGGCCAACTCACCACAGCGCCCGGCGTTCTGCCACAAAACTCTAAACTACTAAACCTAACACATAATAAGATCAAGACCCTTGTGCACCGGCAGTTCCAGACTTTGACACAACTTTTAGACTTGGATTTGAGTGACAATATCATGGTTTTAATTGAAGTAGAAGCCTTCCTCGGCTTGCAAAGTCTGATAACTCTGCGTCTTGCTCGCAACCACCTGAAGATCATTCATGTCGGAGCATTTGATGGTTTGACAAAACTGAAGTTACTGGACATAAGCAGCAATGAGATCCTTGTTTTTCTAGATTTCACTTTCCGTGACTTAACTTCTCTGCAGTACATTAAAGCAGCAGATAATGACTTAGTCTTAATTTCTCATAAAGCTTTCACTGGCTTAAGCAGTCTGCATGAGCTGCGCCTTGATGGCTGCAACCTCACTGCTGTGCCGACGGAGGCACTCACACAGCTCGCCGGGCTGAGAAGTCTTTCTTTTCACCGACTGGGCCTCACCACGCTGCCAAACTACTCTTTCCGTCAACTAGAGCGTCTCAAGGAACTTGTCATTTCTCATTGCCGCTGGCTGGAGACTCTGTCAGGAAACAGCCTCTTTGGCCTGAATCTTACATCCCTAACCATCAGACACTGTAACCTCAGTGCTGTCCCCTACATCCCTTTGCATCATCTTGTATATCTTTTATACCTTGACCTTTCTTTTAACCCAATCACCTACATCCATGGGAACCTGTTTGGAGACTTGCTCCGCCTCCAGGAGCTCCATCTGGTGGGGGGATCGTTGCTACGTATCGAAATAGGAGCATTCAGGGGTTTGGCACATTTTAAACTGCTGAACGTATCTAGAAACCTTCTCGCCACACTCGAGGTAGGAGCTTTCCATTCAGTGGACACCCTAAGAACTCTGGGACTTGACAACAACCCACTGGCGTGTGACTGCCGCCTGCTGTGGGTGGTGCGAAGGAGATTATATCTGGACTTTGGTGGAAAACCACCAATTTGCACTACCTCAGTCCAGTTGCAGGGATGGTATTTTCTCGACTTCACTGAAGGGGAACTCCCAGGCCTGCTCACATGTCGGCAGCCTCGTATTCTGAACCGCAAACCTCAGGAAGTGAGAGTAGATCAAGGACACACGGTGGTGTTTTACTGCAATGTAGAAGGTGACCCTGTGCCAGCTGTCACCTGGATAAGCCCACAGCTAAAACCTCTGTCACCCATTGGTAGAATACGGGCTCTCTCTAATGGCTCGCTGGAGGTACGCTATGCTCAACCTCATGACAGTGGTGCTTATCTCTGTGTGGCATCTAACGCGGCAGGAAATGACAGCCTGCACGTCAGCCTTTATGTACGAGCCTTTCCATCAACTTCTAAAAAAACGTTTCGTCTTAAAGGTTGGTTTGCCTTTCCGTCCACCTCTCCAAGTGTGAATGGAAATCAGAGCATCCCATTTGATGTCAAGACATTACTGGTAGCTGCAACCATTGGGTTTCTTTCGTTCTTCAGCTCAGTGAGCGTATGTTTCATCTTCATGTTCTTCTGGAGTAAGAGTAAAGGGCAAATAAAGCACACAGCCACAATAGCATATGTCCCGCGAAGCGCCGTGTCAAGTAATAACGGAGGGACAGGCAACTCTATGGAGACAAGCAGGTTCACCATGAAACTAATATGAGACAATAAAAAGCCTATTTCCCTTGGTATGACTTGGTACATTTAAATGTAAAATTTTACTAGACAGATTTAATTTAATTTCAGAGCTTGTAAATGTGTCTAGCAGATGCTGACTGTTGATTTATTCATATAAATGTAAACATGTTAGCAAGGGCCTAGTATGTTGTGCAAAAGTGAAAAAGACCAGCTGTAAGCCCTTCTAAACATTAAAGGGATTTTAAGTTACAGTTATGAAAGTTAGTTTTAATAACATCCAACCACATCATCGATTAGCTTTATTAATCATAGCCTTTATATGAGACAGAAGTTCCACTATAACAAAGCCTGAATGTAAAGCAACCAAAGTTAACCAGTTAGCATAATGCATGTACTGTAGAGATGTAAATCAGTTAATTGCATGTTGCTTATATTGCTTTTGTTGATGTTAATATAGAAACAATTTAAGAACTTGTTTGTTGTGTTCATTTGGTTACTAAAGAACACATGACATAGTGCTCTGTTTATTGGAATAATTATGATGGACCTCAGATAGTAGCTGTGAAATAACTCAAATATATAATAAGAATGTTAACCTTATATTAAGGTTAATGTACACAATACTTGCATTTATATAGAATGTATTTTCTACTTAATTTGATTATATATCTTTTGCTGGTATTCTAATATTGTCACGTTTACAGCTGTGCTCATTATTTAATGGATGTGTAGAATGTATGTTTTTCTTTAAATTCCCCAACAAAGCACCTTATAAGCTTACTAAACGTAGAATAAAATGAAATCCATGTGCTTTCAAAATTGTCCTTTTGTATTTTTTCCTTATTCAATAGTAATTAGTCCAAAATGTAAATAAGAATCATCAGATGCAGTAAGCATCGTGTTTGCTTTGTGAATGCTTGAAAAAAAAATAACCTGGATGTAAATATGAACTCTTTTTATCTTTATTCTGAGATGATGACTCTCTTCAGAAGTTTCATTGAATCTGTTGTAAACTTTTGTATTATTGCTTGGTTTCCAAATCATAATCTGTTCAATAAGAATAGACGTGGAAGTCTTGTTAAAATGTATTTAATTAAAAAATTGAATTTGAGGATCAACCCCTTGAGATGCAACAAGGGGGTCTCGGGCTCGAAACATCGACATTAAACATTTAAGCACATAAATTATAATTATGATAATAAATTTAACAATCAAACGACACAAAACAATCAACACAGTAAGGGCACAACATAAGGGCTCTCCATGCGTCCCAAATCACACCAACATAACATGAAAATTAGCATGAAAATGGTCAGTAAGATTTCAGAAAGATTCTTCGACATTCATAACAGGCGGATCCTTAGAAGGGCTAATGCCTTTATTGGACTGCCAGGACCATCCGCTCATCAAGGAGTTTAAGGTTTTGTCCTCAGGACGTCGTTTCAGGCCACCCCAGATGCACAGTCCCCTTCATCCCTAGTGCTCTTTCATTCCCAGTGCTATTAATATGCTTAATAACATACAGCACTCTGGCTGCACTCCTTGCACTTCCCTTGCACATTTGCACTTTAGTACATAAGCACTTATATGAATTTCCATATCCCTGCTCATGCTCTATGATTTATTGTGTTCATGTGTCTTTTGTATTCTGTTTTATGTGAACCCTGGTTGCAAAAAAAAAAAAAAAGGTAACTTTGAACCTTGAATGGAACAAATGATTTAAAGGGCAACTGTGGCTGTGGTCATCTCGGCTGCTAATCGAAAGGTCGGAGGTTCAATCCCTGGTTGCTGCAGTCTTCATGTTGACGTGTCCTTGGGCAAGATACTGAACCCCAAATTGCTCTGTGCACGTGTGAAAGTTTAAAGATCCTGATAAGTTGGCACCTTGAATGGTAGACTCTGCAACCAGTGTATGAATGTGTGTCTTTGAGTCATGGCTAAGACAAGAAGAATGCTATATAAATGCAGTCCATTTACCATTTAAATCAATAATAAATGTTAACCACAAGCACAAACAGAGGTATTTCAGTTAAAGTTGTATCTATTTATTTACTTTCGATGAAAAAAAGCCAATTACCAAAACGTTAATTACATCTGCCACAAGGAAGTTCATCCAAATGATGTTGTTGCCATGGCAATACATTAGCTCTCCGCTGGTTCCATGACAACAGTATCAAACATTGGCTGTGTGTAGCTGCCATTCTAAATGTACCAGCTAAATGATTAGTAAATAATAACTAATAATAAAATTATATACAAACTTGTGTACGAATTGTTTGCTTTATCAAATCAAATTGGATACATTTGAGCTAAATTAAGAGCAGTTTTATTTTGTACCGTAGCCCGGAAGTACATTAACTGCTCCGGATGTATTGGTTAGCGACAAGAAGTCAGCGGCTAGTCTTAGCTGTGTACTTAGCTTGTATTACTACAGTTCGTTAATACATTTTTTATATAGCATACCACTGTGAATTAAAAGCGTATTCACAGCTTAACTAAATATGGATACAAACAGATAATTGAGTAAGCCCAGCGAGAGGTAAAAGAGGTTCCCCCCCCCAAACAGCCGATAACGATTAGCACAACACTAGCTAGCTAGATACTCAAACGTTTGTTAGCATTGTTGAAATTACAGCCATGACTCTAGCAGTTGACCGGGAACCGAGGAAGACTGCGGGAAACCGCTTGTCAAAATTACTGGATGCTGAAGAAGAGGATGACTTCTATAAGACCACGTATGGAGGCTTCAACGATGTGAGTAACCAAACCTCCCGATACAGAGTGAACTGGCTCACGACAGTACGTTAGCATGTGGCTCCCAGCTAGCTTGAGTTGGTCTCTTGAATAGCTGGTCAAAATACTCAGGCTGATTTAATCAAACTGTTTATTTACATTATAGCCAAAAAGGGACACATAGTCAGATTGAATCATATTAGGCTTTTACTGACTATAATTGAGTAACGTTACTCCCTCCTCCCGTTCAATATCTCTAGGTTTTATCAGAACATCTTTACTTCATGACACTATTAGATTTACAGGATTTTTCTATAAATGTGATGAAGTACTTACCTTGATATGTTAGGTATTGGATTTACCAGATAACAGTTTTTATATATGTCATAAACAGCTTCTCAATTGAGTTTCCAGAAAATGTACAATATTGTGATACATACCCATTAATATCACCATATAAGATTTACATATACTTTGATTGTATTGTGTTTTTATTCGGTTCTCTTCATTTTCTATTATAGTAAACTAAAGATAATGGAGAACTTTTTTTAAAAATTTGTATTAATCATTGTTAAAAAATGACATGCGTAATGTTGACCATTAAAAATAAATCATCAAGTAATCAGAGGCCTCAAAAAGGTCCTGCAGAAAAATCCATTATCCTGCACAATACCTGTGCAATATACTACAGGACTCCTTCATATTTTATGATTTTTCATATTCCTATGTGACGTTTTAGATTAATTGTTTTAGGAGCTCAACGTCGTAGTGACAGGCAGCCAAAAGCCCAATTTTTTTAGTTTTTATGCAACAAATCATATAAGTATCCAGCATCTAAAATGATTTATTCTGTTGATTGACAGGTCAATTAATGGACTAACTGCCTGCACTTCACCAGTCACGAGAAGAAACATAAATTTGATTTCATAGGCCAATATGTTGAATGTCTTATTTAGAAGTAAATGGACACAGTAGGTAGAGTTAATTTGATTAAGGTGTCTCACATTTAGTCTTCTCTCATTAATATAAATGGGTTAAAAAAAATTAAAAAAACAATCACCTCAGTGTAATACAATTCACGAGTCAGTAGCACACACTGCAGTGGTGCTGATTCAACCTTGAAGTTGAATCAATACCTACTTGAACAGTTTCAATATTTTTAACATTGTATCCTTATAAAAGTAGGATTTTTTGGCCGAGCTGTTGTCTTATTTCTAGCTTGGTGTTCCTATTAGACAGACAACTGAGTATATCATGTACACAGCCGATATTTAAGAAGATCATGGACTTCAGCGTGGGCTTCTCAGAAATTGCTCCGTAGACTGTAGGTTTTGAAGAGTGGCACAAATAGCCATCAGCCTGTGTTTCTCAGGTCTGTGAGTAGGGCTTGTCAAGTCTGCAAGAGATATGTTAACCACCGACAGCAAAAGGACACACCAAAGGATGAATCTACAAAATGTTCCTTCAATTAAGACCTGCAGCAACTCTGCTCATCAAAGCCACCATGCCAATGTGATTCATCCAAACTGTGACCACGACTCCAATATTTCCTGGCCCAGTCTGTCTTAACAGCTGACAAATTTGTGAAGGCTGAATGAGAGTGCCAGCCTTTCCTGCGTCACTCTACAAGAGAGAGGAAAGGCTATAATGTGTTTAGGCTGTATTGTGTGTCAGAACATTACATGCCATTATTTGATATTGCAGCAACTTAATTTAAGGCTTACATTTTAAGATTCTGAGTTGTATCCTTAATTTGCAAACCTGTCTAGTTAATTTTCTTCAAACAGCTGCTGGTTCAAGGGTCAGCTTGTGTAGGGGGATTTGGCAGCAGCTGCTTTGGCAGTTCTGACGTTCGTCTCGGCTGAGGTTGACGAGAGTAGCTAGGTGAAAAAAAATCCCAATCTCATCTCTGCTGGCACTTTGCTAAAACAGTGTGACCATGCCTGTACACATACTTAAATGTGATGGCTAGTGTGACTTAACAATTTCAACTTGTGACTGATGTTGGCCTTTGTCAGCGCATTTTATTTGTGTTTGCATGTGTTGTCATGGTTTTCATGTCATAATTAAATAACTTTGCGGGTTTAGTTTTATCTGGGCACTTAGGCTACGCAGTATTAAAGAACAGATGAGTTTTCTTCCCTTGAGTTCTGTCGTCACATGTTTTGGAAATCTCAGACAAAATGCAGCTTTCCAGGACTCTTTTAAAACTAATGCTAATTAACATTTAGCTTAAAACCACCCACGTTTGTGAATGTGATGAAGTTCAATTAGATTTTATGTTCTTGTTCATAAGGTGTCGGTAATCTTTTTTTTTTTTTTTCTACCCCTTGTCCATGATGAGCCTGATTGCTGTAGCAACTTGAGATTTGCTTGCTGTCAACACAAACACATAGAGAGAGCTGCCTCTCTGAATGTGTTTTTGTTGTAGATCTGCGAGTGAGTGAGTGTCAGTGGCCTGAAGTTACTGATAGAATATCATAGCTTAATAGCTTAGTGCACATCACAGACCCTAACTCAACAACACTATGCTACACTAGCCTATTTACCTTACAAATGGTAGCACATCTTCTCTATCAACTTCAAAAAAATTTAACCTATAGAAAACCTCAGTGGAAATTTGGTTACTGAAGCTTTTTGCATTAACAGGTAATCAATTTCATCATGTTACAGACTTTTTGTCTAAATGATGCCCTTTTGTTTCCTTTCAGGAATCAGGAGATGACGAGTATCATGGAGAACATTCAGACACCGAGGACGAGGTGGACAGCGACTTTGACATCGATGAGGGTGATGAGCCAGACAGCGACCAGGAGGACGATGCACCTCGGAGGAAAAGTCGTGTTGTTACTAAAGCGTATAAGGTAGCCACAATCATTTTAGGAGCTATCAGACTTGAATTTGGTTTCTACATTAGAATTAAATGATTTCATCCGTCACATATACATGAATGAAATAGATTTGCAGTTAATAGGCTTTTTGTCTTTCTTTAATCCAAGGAACCAATAAAGGTGGCAAAACCCAAACCGAAAAGACCCACCGAGGAACAGAAGAAGACTGAGAAAGTTAAAGTCGAGCTCAAAAGAAGGATTCCTCAAGAATTCCAAGATTTTGCAGAAAGTAAGATTGCAACAGACCTCTCACAAATGCCTACACACTTAATGATCCAAAAACACTTCACAAAACAGTTTTTAACACATAAACCATCACTTCATAGGCACAAGATGATGACATTAGAACTGTAGTTTTCCAGTATTCGAGCATTCTGAATAATTTTTTAGCCGTTTCCCTTAATCATTCTTTAGCTCGGAAGTCAGTGCGACAATCCACCAGTGAACATACCCGAAAGACCAATCTGCGCTTGCAAGAGCGTCAGGACGCCCCTCGGAGGCGGAGAGGTGCTCATCGGGACCGGCCCCTCACTCAGGAGGAACTGCTGGCTGAGGCCAAAATTACAGCAGAGATCAACATTCGATCTTTAGGTGAGCGCATGTTGGTCACGTTACTCAAATGAAAGAGTTTTGGATTCAAAATGTTCTGTCTTCAGCAGAGCGTTACGTCCAGTACTTTTTCTAAAGTTTCAGTACATACAGTAGTATGTTACAGTGAGGACTAACGCAAACATAAGTCTGACTATCGCCACTAAAATAAACAATATAACTATTTCATTTTTATGACAAATACAGCATAAGTCACACATATCATTGCCTAGACAGAAGATAAATGACGATAGAAATATTAAGTAAACTGTATAACAATTGAATGAACCCTAAGAATCCTAAGAACGACACTAAGTTTAGTAATATTTCCTCTGAACAGACATTAGGGCTGATGTAGCAAGTTGCCGTGTCAACTCCATAATATATTGACCAATATGAGACACAAATGGTGTTCATGTTGATGGTTAAAGTATAAATAAAAACTTAAAAAAAATGTTTTTGTGGTGGAACCGATGCCACTAGCTGTATTCAGAATAAATGCCAATCAATATAGCCCACCTGTTTGGCGACATCATAGTAAATATAATTTAATGAATCATTTTACTATTGATTGTTGTTACTGAATTAGTTCTGAATACGAATGAACCGATATATTGTCTCAAGATGTTTCAAGTTGTTTAACTTAATGACGTGAAATATGGATGACCTTAATTATTTTGCTCTCTGTGTGTAGAGAACTATGAACGTCTGGAAGCGGACAAGAAGAAACAAGTGCACAAGAAGCGGCGTTTTGAAGGGCCCACCATCCGTTACCATTCTGTCCTGATGCCACTAGTCTCTCATTCAGTCCTAAAAGAAGAAAACGTGGATGTTGAAGGGTACTTTACACATGACGTACTAATTCAGAACAATTTATTCTGAACCACTGTTTAAATTGTTGTCTGCTGACTTTAAGTCGGAAAATCTTACATACATAATCTTTGTCATTTTTCCCATCTTCCAAAGGTTGGATCAAGACGTCCCTCAGACTGCACCACAAAATCCCACCACACCGTCCCAGCAGCCTGCCGGAGGCCTGTGCTCCCGTACTTATATAACTTTCAGCGAGGACGAAGCTTTCGAGGCGGCCTTTCCACACAACGGCCAGTCGAGTCCTCAGCTGCCCATCCAGGAGGTTTGTCCTGTCACCCACAAGGCCGCACTTTACCGAGACCCGGTCACTGATATACCATATGCTAACACACGAGCCTTCCGCATCATCCGAGAAGCGTACCGAAAATACGTTGCTGCTCACGGATTTCCGAACACTTCGGGTGGGGGGACGGGACTCGACTCCTCAGCAATGAAGGGTTCCCGCCAGAAAATGGTTGTCAAGCAGAGTGCTATGGCAACATAGATTTGTTTTAAGAAAAACAATTTAGAAAATAAGTCTGTGCTTCTTTTTATAAACGTATTAGTTCAGGCAGAGTGACTTGATTGTGACACGAGGAACCATGGGGTGAAGTCCACATCTAGTTTTATGTTCATCCATACAAACTGTCCTTGGCACCAGAGTTTGGGGATCAATGTGATTATTATATCACAGTTGTTGAAGCGATTTGAATGCAAAATATTTTCAGTGCTGTTAACTAGAAACGGCAGGAAATTACAAGAGGTGAAATAACTTAGTAAAAAACCAACATTACCACAACCAAATCGGTTGGTGCATTCCCTTAAACTGCAACACAAAGCTACCCATGTCTCTGTGCAGAAATTAATTTAGTACATTATTACACTGATTGATTAAAATCTAGGTTGAGTGGATGAAAAACCACTGATTGGCTTTGGAAGTAAAGTAGGTCTCCATCTGCACATAGGCAGCTTTTGAACTTTTATCTTTTTTTCTTAAATGAATAGAATTTTTTTTTTTTTTTACTGTCAATATATTTGGTTTCTACAAATGTACATATTTCTCAACAAAAATAAATATTTGAAACTTGGAATAATTCATATTTACTATTTCTGTGAACTTTATTATATCGCACTACATAAACATCAAACCCTGAAACAACAGCTAGACTGAAAAGACTCGACATCTTAGCATCTGTCTTTCCCGTTTTTTGTTCATTTAATGTTGTTTTTATTCTGTAGCCGTGAGTTACAGCTTGTATCACCTCATCCATCATCATATTAAAATGAATTCCATCTGTGATGCCCTTCACAACTTCAAATCCACCCTGAATCTTCCCATACAGTGAGATTGTTGTGTTATTAAAACTAGATTAACCTTGGTTTACCCAGAAGAAAAATTACAACATTTTGTATTTGTTTTTAAAAACCTTCATTTCACGTTTAGTCGAACGCCATTACCGAAATCACATGAGACAGTTTTGGGGAAACTGGTCCCAGGAGTTTAATTTACTGCATGTATCTGGCAAGTCATTCTGAAAGTTTTAATTAATCAAATCATTCAAAACTGTTATTGTTCATTGCTAAATTCGAAGAGAACAACAAACATTACATCTTGGTGGTAGTCTAGTGGTTAGGCTTCCAAATAGCACACCGGAAGTTTGTGAGTTCAATACCAGGAGCTGCCACCATTGAGCTCCCGAGCAAGGCACTTAACCCCGAGTTGCTCCAGAGGGACTGTCCCTGCAGTTGGTTCACTGTAGTCGCTCTGGATAAGAGCATCTGCTAAATGACCTGTAATAATGTAATCTTGAAAGATGTTTCTTCCAATTTAATGTTCTCATTCCTCCTTTCTTAATGTTTAATCTGATACTTACTCATTATAGTCTAATTCAAATGTCCCCATCCTCCCTCAGTATGTAGACAACAGACGAAGACATCTGATGAATGCCAGCCACATGAATCACATTGCAGTATCTGAATAAGCCAGTCGGCCGATTGTACAAGCATTTTGAATATGTTTGAGCCGGCCGTGAAGATGATGTAAAAGGTGTCATTTCTTTTCTTGGTAAATTACAGAAAATTGTTTAAGCTCTTGTCTCGAGTGTCGGCGCGAACAATACTGCTCTGTTGATCCCTCTATGACCTTAAATGATGTTTTCTGTATTTATTCTCTCAGGGTACAATCACAGAGCAAACAGAGTCATGCTGAACAACACTGAGTGCTTGACTAGCGTGGCACCTTTGATCCCACCGTCGTGTAGCTTTTGGCCATGTCGACCAGTCCGTGTTACATAAAAGTCCCCTGGGGAACAAAAATAATGTAAACGTTTAGTCACCCAGGTTTCAAGGGTAAAAATCACGCTCCTGAAATCCAATGAGTAGCGCTCACAATTTATTTCTATTATTAGTTTGTGTTTGAGCCGCGGTAATGCAGTTTTGACTTTCACACTTCAGCCGGGAACATGATCAATGAGTGTGACGGCGTCAGTGGTGAAGCAGACCTTGGATTCCTTTTGGAGTTTCATGTACAAATTCCAGCTGAGTCGGCCTTCGTTTCAGTTTAGCCCTCAGCAGATGGTTCAGGGAGACATTTCACTTTTGAAGGAAAGCTCCCAAAATTCAGATTTGATGTTGCTGCCAAAAGGATCATGTTGCACTCAAGCGGATTTTCTCCTGCTGTTCCTGTAATGTCCTGATGATGTTGAGCAGAGCGTCTCGCTTACCAGTCAACCATGTCTTTGTTCTGTGTCATAGCGAAGCTTCATTTCATGTTCTTTACCTGTCGACTGGTCTTCTCATTAGGGACGCAAAAAAAAAACAAAAATGCATTTTGCATTATCTCGTGTAGAAGTTTCAAATATCCTGTAAACTCAGGTTGTTTTGTTGCTGTTTGAAGTATCTGTTAGAGAAAGGAACTTAAAGTATAACCATGACATCCACAATAAATTGACCAAGACGGTAAGATTCAAAGGTGGAACGATTAATTGATTGATCGAAGGGGTTGCCCTTTACATTTTAGCTTGAAAGGTTATTTTTCAAGCAAGATAAAATAAGAACAGAATGGTTTCACCTGATTTACTTTTTTTGTTTTTTGTCTGGTTTTTAATTGTTGATGGTAAAAAGCAAGCTATTTGAAGATGTTAAATTGCGTTCTAGGGAATTTTATTGCCATGTTTCTACTATTTTCAGTTTTTTATAGACCAAACAATTGCCGGAAAAAATATCGAAGTTCTGTTGATCATTGCAAACTGTTACCCGCTTCAAACTTTGTCAATTATGAAGATTTGCAGCTTTTCTGTTTTTAGTTTTATTGTAAACTGAATATCTTTGGTTTTTGGACTGCTGGTCTTCAAATCCCGTGTTTTGTACGATGTCATTTTGGGCTTTAGGAAATTGTGACATGCGATTCTATTTAATTTATTTTATAATTTTTTGGACATCTTGTAGACAATCGATTCATCAAGAAAATAATCGGCAAATGAATTGCTAATGAAAATCACAAGTTGCCGTCTAAGTGAGAGTTATATCTCCCGTGACAAAAGCCTCTCAAATTGATTAAACTTTGTTCTGAATGATCTAAAGTACTACACACCGTCAATGAAGGCCTTTTAGAATCCACTTTGCACGGGTGTAGTAGGTGAACAAAAAGTGCTATTAGTCATGACACTTATCTACTAAAAGCAATACGTTAATAATCCATTACACAACAGGCCTTCACATAGATATGATCATTGATCTTATGTCATCAGAAGTGTCACATTGAGGGCTGTTCCTCC
>CALSBV010012213.1:10416214-10451202 GCA_943590825.1 Bovichtus diacanthus
TGCAGAGCAGAGGCGCGTCGGCCATCTAAAAGCTTTCCTGATGGGCCGTCCGACACGAGACCTTACTTGCTCTGTATTTGTCATATGCTGAGCTGAGAGTGACAGACTGGTTGTATTTTGTATTACTCATGTCTGCCAAACACATTAGCATCGAAAGACAGACAACCAGACAAAGAAAATCCCCCTCAGACTGATGTGACCAAACACCACAAATTGATTCTTTTTTTTTGTTTGTTTTTCCGAGCAGAATGACAAAGTATTAGTTTTGCTAACAGCAGCATGCTGTGCTGCTTTGGCAGCTAAACGAGCAGTTTTAAGACGACAAAATGAATCCAGAATGGGATGAAAGGCCCGTGGAAGGATATAGCTATAAAAAGGAGTGGTGGGTGTAGCAAAGACACATCGTCTGAAATAATCTAGCAGCGTTTTTATGGTTAAGATATATCATTTAACACACATTGTATGCACACGTTGTCGCGGTCTTGCACTGTAAATGAAAATGCATTGAGCGCAGTGGCGTCTACACTTTTCCGTTTTCAAAGAGCATGTTGCACAAAGCCATGTCTAAAGGATTTGAATTGTAATGGTGTCAATTTGCACCGGCAGGCATTTATTTATTTTATCATGCCTTTTTAATTCTATCAACCTCAATACTTTGAAAGCAACTGCTGCCCACACACTGTGCCACTTGCTTTGGCGAAGAATGAAAAAAACAACAACACATTAATTCAAAAATAACAAGTTATCCCTTAAAGCGATGATGATGAATTCAGTGTCAGGCTTAAGCCAACGTCTCTAGTGGATAGACGGATGTAACGTATGCAGTCAAAAAATATTTAGCCAGTAGTGCTTCAGAAGCATTACGTTGAAAGCATTTCTCATGTCATCTGCAACAGAATACTGAAAGCTTTGTCTCCCACATACTGCACAGTGCATATGGTACCAATTGAACAGTTTTCAGAAACGGAAGAGAGGGAACTGCATTATCACTCGTTCTAGTGTGGTAGTTGCCATGGAGACGAGTGTAGGTGGTGTACAGTGCTGTACTCCTTCCCTTGTCCTCTCCCCTCTTCTGTTGCCCACCCTCTCTGTTCTGCTATCTGCAACATCCGCGCAACTTTCATTCCTTCGTATTCACTCAAATCTTTTCTGCTCGGTTCGGATTCTGCAGGATTTGCATCAAGCTAATTTAAATCTTGAACCGCACTTGCGTGAAATGTATTACCTGTGATTAAGCCCTCCCCCCAAACAAAGCAAGAAACCGAAAGTTGAATTGGGATGAGAGCTCTTTAGGCTCTAATCTTTGTGGATTCAAAAGGTTTAGATGAGTATCATATTGTTCAAGTTTTTAGACATTATAGCTGGGTTCATTTAGCATTTTCTTCATATTCCATGACTGACAGCCTCTGTTGTTTTGCTTAGGTCCCTCAATTCCTCCTTGCATTTTTCTTTATTCCATAAATTTGTTTCTTGCTGACCGTCCAAGTTCTTGTATATGCTTTGTCAATCGCTTCTTTTTGCAGACCAGCTATTCTTTTATCAGTTGCCATGGAGATGTATGTGTTTCTGTGTGTGAGTGAGCGTTGAGTGAAAGAGAGGGGATGTTACATTTCTACTTTATGGTTTTGGTGTATTTTTGAAGACTGAATGTGCTGTCCAGTGTCCCAGGCAGAGTAGAACATAAATAATTTCTGTCCCCGAGGCATTTCCATGCACAATCATAACATTCTTGCTCTCCTTGATTGTGTTTTATGGAGCAAATACTTTGAATTTTGGGGCAATTTTGCTCTTCGCCCACTGGTCCAAAGCTAGTCTGAGACATTCAGTAACATCACTGATGTTTGATTCTCCCCATCAAATATTTTCTTGCTTCCTAAACTCGTCTTCGCTCTTGTTCGGTGCAGCTGGAACACACTTTAAATCCCAAAAAGATGATCATAGTAAAAACCTCCAATTAATACCAGGAAGATAAAAGAAAATGCAAAAAATAATTTCAGTGACACGAGTGTAACCAACATTTAGTAAAGTATAAAGTGTAAAAGTAAAGTACGGCCATGTCACCATCTATAAACACGACTATGAAACCAAACAAATGTGAATCTGTTTTCTGTTTTAATGCATGGTTTGTTTGTGTTTTTTTTTTAAGAGATCCAACCTTTTAATGGTTCATTTAGAGGATTATTACCATTTAGGAAAAAAGGTTATCATTACTCACTTCTCAGTTTTCTAACCATTTTATATCCACCAGCCTCATGTTTGTGATATGGAGACAAAAATACAGAAAAATAACCGGGTTACACCTCGTTTAAAAGGGATTTATGTAACACCGTCTTTACATATGCCCACGAAATGATCTATGACAAATTCAGGATTTAACAATTAGCAATACACATTTATGTAACATGTTTACATAGCAGATATCAAAATAAAAATGCTTTGAAGGAGAACAATTGCTGTTGCCTCCACATTTCTGCACCTCTATGGACAGTGTTTGTTGGACTGTCTGGCTTTTTTTTTTTTTTTTCAGTGACCAAAATAAATGTGATGACTGACTATTAATATACAAATGAGTGACACACACAGACTTTGACTTCTCCTGTGTATGTGCTAAAACAACATCACTGAGTACCTTTTAAAGGATAGGAACTAATTATTTTCAAGTAGGCCACATGCCCATATGTGCATTGAAAGAGTTATTGGTTTTCATCACTATTCCTCCTCCATAGTTATGCACTGTATGTAAATGTGTGTGAAGCGACAAAATCCATAGTCTTCCTCCTGTGCAAAAATATTCTCAAAAATTCAGCTGAAGCTAATAGGGAATTTCATACTAAAGACTGTAACTTTGTAAAATGCCTGAAGTACTACCGTTGTCAAAGTTTGAGAAACCAACCCTGGTGATGTCACAGTGATGTTATCAGAGTTAATAACCCCAGGTTATCTCAACTGATATTCGGTAACAGAAAGTCTGCGTTACAAACTGACATGGAGTTTGAAAGACAGGCATTTACCAGATGGGGGAAGTTTAAGTTCAGATGCTATTGAGTTGCATTATGGGAAACGTAGGATCCAGTGTTTTTGGACCGTGATGCATAAAGGGACTAAAGTGGCTTTAAAACACCCCTCATTCATTTGAATGAGGCCAGCAAGGTGCTGTAGTGCATCATCATTACCATGGCCAAAATTATTCACAATAACAATAATAAGGTCTATAGAAAATGTGAAGAACAAAATAATAATAATGCCGTCAGTCGATTTCATCAATAACTTTGTGCATTTTGTCTCTTTTCAGGCAAATGAATTACCTTAAGACAAAGCGAGAACGGAAACAAACTGAACTGAACTAAGAGGCGCTGGGTTATTGACACAGTATTATCATCTGTATATCGGGACACTCCTACCTTGTACCCTAAACGCTGTATTTCGACTGTTTACCTCGCGATCGTTGCGACGAAAGATAAAAAAAGTCGCTGCCGTGATAACTTTCCAGAAATCCTGCCTCGTAGTTTTCTAAACCACTCAGCAGTAGAGCATTGAGATGGGTTTTCTAATTCCCGGATCTGTTTTTTTTACAAACTGGACTTGATCGTATGTCATGTCTCGCTAGTACATGAAGCAACGCAACCGCACCAACGCAACCCCTGTTGTTTTAAGGCAGGGCTGATATCAGTCTGAACACCCACTAAAAGTCTGCCTCTGCTGCTTGGGTGTGTTCAGACAGTTTTGATCATTCTTTACAGCCAGTACAGACAAGAGAAACAGTTATAATGACCAATAACTCTTTCATTGTACATGCATGTAAGTATTGTAGTAACATAGACTTTAAACAAAACTGAACTGTCCTTTAATTTGTTTCTGATGCTGATGTGAAAGTATTTGAGTAGCCCCTATAAAAGCAAGGCACGAAAGGACGTTCCCTTTTCATGCCGGTTATGCTCTAGTAGTGCATATTATATTGAAAAACACACTTAAGTTACCACAAACCAATTTCTACACAGTGATCCTGTTTTGTTTTTTTTGGGGGGAGGGGAGAGGGGGGCCCTGGGGATCTTGTTATCAGAAATCTGTAGTGCCAATGACCTGCTGTCACAGAATAAGATGTTTTTGTCCATCCATATCCCCATTTGGTTCCCATATGCGCCGTGCAGCTGCTGAGAGCACTGTCTTATTAAAACGTTGTTTGCATGAAATATTACTTGTATGCTCTGACGGTTCCTAAAGCTATAAAAAAAAAAAAAAACACAAAGAAAAATCATCTAAAAATAAGTTTGTGGAAATGTTTCAGGTGTGCACACGTGAGCCTTATCGGAAGTGCAGCAGCCCTACTTTATGTGTGAGACATTAAGCCCACGCTACATATTGAAGAAGTAACTTAAATGAACTTTATTATACACCCTAACCTCTTTCCCCGTCGTAATTATTCGGCGCAGTGGGCGGCCGGCCGTCATCGTTTCGTTTTATTTTCGGTACAAACTCCAGAGATGGTACAGCGCAGGGCGGACTCGAGCTGCCTTTTGGAGGCGTTGGTTTCTGTTTCTGCCTATCTTACGCACTATCTCCGCCCTCGAGGGAGAGACTTCTCCGTGTACCGACCACCTTTTTTTTTTTTACACGCACTGCCGTTAAATCAAAATGAGGTGTGACGGACTGTAAGAGAGCAAAGGACGCGGCGTCAATTAAGCACCGGATCCCCCCTCGTTGTGAATTTCTGGATTATGGGGACGTCGTTATGCCACGCAGGATGAACCTCAGCCGCTTTCCAAGATTCAATCACCCGAGCTAAAAACAAGGAGCACGTCAAAAAAAAAAAAAAAAAAAAAAAAAAAAAAAATTGTGCAAGAATCAGATGTTGTTCAGAGGCTGCTGCACATCATCGGGATTTCACCTGTAAATACCTCTGGGATGTTCTTTTTTTTTTGGTGGTTTTAGTGCGCGCAGTGTGCAGTAGGTGTGTGTGTGTGTGTGTGTGCTGCTCGGAGTTGGCATAGCTCACAAGCATCACCTTGATAAAAAAAAAAAAAAAAAAAAAAAATCCTCGTTTTAATATCGGCGTGAGTCATGTGCAGCGTGCAGTAGTAGACATGCAGAACTCGTGTCGTGTCGTAACACTCTGTAGAGTGTTTTCAGTGTAAATATAAGTGATCAATGATGAACTAATTGCCTCCGTGGATCGTTACACCAAACGCGTTAATAAGACTTCGCATCATTCCCACACAATAAAGCGACGCAGCGGCTGTTTGAAGTCACATGTGCCCAGAACAAACAATTAAGATGACAAAAACCGTCCTCAGAAGAGATTCTCTATATTACCGAGGAAGCTGCATTGGGATCACATCTCAGTTCCTGGATTGCACTAGAGTTGGAGGACAGGGAGCAGAGGAAGAAGAGAGGGAGCAGAAGCAGAGGAGAGCTGCTGAGCTGCACAACAGAGCCACTGCTGATGGGCAAGCTTCGGCTTCAGTGATGGACTGAGCTGAAGGTGACGGGACCCCCTGTGACAGCCGGCTTCACGTTTTCCTCACGAGCCTTCACGCTTGACAAAAGGCATGTATGGACACACTGCAGCATAGGTGAGAACAGGAGGAGCTGCCCACACATCAAATTGGCTCTAATGATTGAAATACAGCTATCTCTCAAAGAGGACAACACTGGCCTTTTATTTGGAAACAGTCTCTCAGGTCTGCATGAACTGATTCTACCTTTGTCCCATAAAGCAAGTACACCTGGGACCTCAGCCCTTTCCCAAGTGCCCTGGAAACCTACCGGATTCTGTCTGCAACCACAGATGTAACTAAGCTGTCAAGATTTCTTCACCAGGAAGTCCTGTGTTTTTGGGTAAGTGTTGTACACATATGGGCAGAAAGTAAAGTGACATACAGACTCATATCCACCATCTCACAGTGAAGTGTTCACCAAATGTTAGTGACAGCTGGCCTGGAGAGGCTCACTAATCGAGGTGTTGAAGCTGGTGGTCCACCCTACACCCCGAGTATCGTTCTGCACAGGCAGCAGGGTCTGAACCAGCTGTTCATACTCAGCAGCGTTGCTGAGGTGTCTGGGTTCAGGGTCTTGCTGAGCCTGTTTTTAAGGCGATGCAATGACGGCAGAATGACCTCCAACGACACGGTGACGAGTTCAGCTAAAGTGGGACATAGGGTAGTAACGGTGTAATTCTTTTCCCTGTACGATAACCATCGCAGAAAATATCACGGTATCAGCGACAATGACCTTTAAAGGATTGAAAACATAATTATAGTAATAAACAGAATTCTAAACTGGATAAAAACAATTAAAAAAAGCATGTACCACTATAACTTAAGCATGTTAGTTGACATGTTAAGTTAACTACTAAATACATTTTAAAAAATCAGCTGTTAGCTTTTAAATTAAAATAAAAAAATGTGATTATTAATAATTAACCTATTCTGGAGGTGCTCCTGTCTGTACCTTCACCTCACACACTCACTTATGTCGTGTTTTTTTTTTCAATACCGTAGATAAGCAAATGTACACGGTATGATAACCGTCAATTTTAATACATCGGTATACCTCCATACCGGTATACTGTCACAACCCTAGTGGGATCAGCACACAGGTAGAACATTTAAGATTTGTCTCGTAAGTATTTCATGTGTTTTCATGGCACAAATTTTAGGAATCATATTACCAGTTTATCTTGGAGACATTCTCCTAAAAAATTGGCACAAAAGCAAAATGAGCCACTGTTGGGTTTTCTTGCAGTACTGAAAGCCCCCCCTCCTTCAGCATTTGCTGATGGATGTTTGATAATACAATTTATGGTGTCTCCATGTATAAAGTTCTGATTATGCACCACATTTGAAGGATATGAGGCCTTAAGTATCACATGTTAAATTAGCATAGTACATACAAGACATTTTGTGCCACTAAATGTACGTTTTAGTCAATTCATGTTCATAAATGCAATTTTCTGGCATTTGAAATCACACAAGTGCTCTGACTGATTTTAAAAGTTCATTCAAATTCAAAACACTTTATTTGTCCCTTTTTATTAACAAAATATTGTAATTATTTTTTCTCAATAGCATGAAAATAGAAGGATAAGCTGTACACATTATGACACGAGTAGCCTATAATACAATAAGCTGTACATAAGAAGATAATAATACTAACATAATACACAAAACTGCTTCAAGTGTCACTGCCCCAAGATACATTCTGTACACGTAATATTGGAAACCACATTACCTGTTATACCATGCCGCAAGATGCAGCATGTGACACCTGGTGCCCCACACTGGGGAGAATATTATTTATTCATATAATTTATTTCCAAGAGAATTTTAAATAAGGGCCCCGCACCCTCCCACTCTAAAGGTGAAATCAGTGTTATGACCTGAATTATTGTCAGTTAGCTTCTGTGAAGTCAACCAGACTTTCTTGTCATTTCGCACTGATTTCATTGATAGCTGTAGTTTGTAAACGAGCTATCTCTGCACATCTAACTCCTGTCTACAGGGGAGAGCTGGGATATGCAAATGAGATATTAAGAGCTGACCCGAATGCTTCAAAGCTTCGACCGTTGCTATGGTAATCTACGTCCAAGTCAGTTCTATGTTTAGTCAGAATGAAGTCGAAATGACTAAATTGGATTTTGCAGGGTTTATTTAAGCTTTCTCAAATTAGTTGACAACATTTGCCCAAAAGTGTCCCACTTTCGCTGGACATTGCACTGAGGTCTGCGTGTGTATTTTGGACGAATAGATGAAAAAGATACACTTCTCTCGCTGTCACAGTTCTCCTCCATCTCAGCCGGGAAAAACAGATGTGCTTGACGTTTGCACGCTCTGTAATTTAGCACAGATATGATTTGAGGCCACTATCTTTACAGTCCATTATATCGCAGTGTGGGCTCTTGAATACAGCTAAAAAAAAAAAGGAAAAAACATAATGCAGTGGAGAGAGAGAGAGAGAGAGAGAGAAGAGCTTCAGTTAATGAAATGTCTGAGGCTGCACACTTGATAGAACGAGATAAGTCCGGCTCACTCTGACTCATTGCCCCTCGCAGGATTTCCTCGTCCTCCTCCGTGTGAAATGCCTGTACGATGTGAGCTATCTCGTACATCTCCTCCTGGAATTATTTTTCTTAGTTTAGCTGAAATAGCGAGGCGGGAGTCATGGACATCTATTAATCTTTCTCTGTTCCTCGTGGACTGTTGAGAATCTGGACTCCTCGCCCCTCTGCCACAGTTGTCAGTCGGGAGCCTGACAGCCGGCAAAGAGCTGAATCTACTCCAACACCAAGTTTCCGTCATAATTCTGCTGCTCTTCAGCCATCTTCAATGCAACGCATGGAGGGGGCTTTCTCTCGCTGCCAAGGACAGAAAGGCTTTGTCAGTCTGTTTGTGAGAGTGTTCTCTAAAAAAAAGTAGGTACGCCTGTCAGCGAGATCCTGTCCTGCAATCTTCTCAAATTGTTTTCTTTTGCCTCCGGCCATGAATTTCTTTGCCATCCTCCTTTTTTTTTTTTTTGAGCAACCCAACAGAGAAAACCCAAGATATTTTTACCCTTCTGGTAGTTCTTCTCCATCCTGAGCCTCTGCTCTCTCTCTCTACACAGTCTAACAACGTACTGCCTCTGTTTCCTCTTGCAGAACTTCCTAACAAACCTCTCCTCGTATTCACCTCCTCCTAATGTCTTCCAACATGGCCACCAGACTTAGGTCGTCTTTTCCTAATGTCTTTTTTAAATGATCCCAATCAAAGAACAAGGAATTAAACACTGACGTGCAAGTACGAATGATTATCAATTAATCATAGTAACAGCTTGTGGTTAAGCGGCATCATGACATTTAGTCTACATGGCTATAAAGGGCAGCTATGATAAGTTGAACGTTGCTTGTAATACAAGTCTATCATTTACTGTGGCCTGCAGTGTTTCTGCTGTGAGTGAAATTATTAAGACAGTTAACCTGCGCCACTTTTTTTTGGGGGGGGGGAATTGTATTATTTATATATATATATATATATATATCTTTGAGACATGGACACGTTTTTGAGTGTGTTCACAAGCTCTGCAGTAGCCCCAGATTGTGCCTCACGTATATTATCATTGCATTCGAGTCACACAGCTTCAGTTTTTTTGAAAGAGAAATCCCTGTTAAACTTTGAAAAAACCCAGAGGGTCATTTAACAACACTTACTGCCATTTTTAAGGTTTTTCCAGAATCCCCAAAGACCCAAATAGTCCACCTGCTGCAGGATAGATTATTATTTTTTTTTTTTTACTCATTTCCAAACCAAAATTGCTGGAAGTTTCATTTCTCCTTGTTTGATTTGAACCAAAATGATCAAATGTTGTTTCCTTCTTTGGTCATATTTGTTTATATTAATGTTGCTTTCCTTTTTATTTACATGCACAATAACGTTTATTTCTCTTGTCATTGTTGTTGTAAGTAAATATCAGTCTATGAATCTTAAAAACTAAAGAAAAAACTTGTGTCTGTGCGATATAGCTGCATGGACACATCTTCAAAGACGTGGCTGCCGCATCAGAGTCAGTTTGGGTTGGTTGGTCAAGCGGAGGTTTGCTGTGGCGGACCTGGAGTTTTAACCCCAAGTGAGTCAGTTTAGAGGTCTACTTCTCTCTGTTGTCAACTGTACGTCACTTTTACAGCCTCCTCTCCTGTCTGTCGTGGTCCAGTGAGATCTTTCCCTGTTCTATATGTTTTTATATGTCCCCCCTTCAACCCGCCGTTTTCCATCGACACCGCTGTTGGCAACGTTTAATAGATGGTTTAACATGCACTCCAGCCTCAGCTGCAATATTTATCTCTTTCTCCTCTGCTACGGCTTCCAGTCCTTTTCAGCCCTATGAAGCCTTACAAAAGTACCTCAATACATAGAGGATTTTTTACCGCTCAATCCTCCACTCACCCTCTGAGCTCTGCTTTGTCACACTCCCAGAGTTTTATTTTGACATCCTCTAGGTTTGATGGCGCCATTTGCCTTTTACTCCAGCTTTGATGCACTCAGAGTCTTCCTCCTCTCTATGCTCTTTTTACTTCCCCAGATGAAAGCATCCATTTCTGCTCCCTACAGGGACAGGAAGAGAAATCATTTTCTGTTAGTTAGCACAGCATGTAAAGCTGTTGTGTCATGTCACACATTAAGACCGACGCAGTATTGTTTTGAAGTGTTGGGAAGAACCAAGCGAAAGGCAGTTCATATTGACTTAGTTGAGAATCACCTTGTTTCGAATTGTGATGAGGTGATACAGAAGTATCTCAGTACAATCGGTGTTAAGAGCCTCACATTGCTGCTTAATTTCCTTTTCACAATGTTCAGCTGTTTAATATGGCTCGGCCCGTTTACAAGCACAGCAATAATGCTTCTAAATACAGTAGTAAAAATGAAGGTAGTTTGATGGAGAGCTGTGCGCAAGCTGCAAACATGTTCCTATGGTAACTAGGCCACACTCCCCTTGGCTAGCTCACACACACAGGCAGAGGGACCATCAGGAGAGAGACGGAAACACACGTGACGGAGAGCAACTTCAGATTGCTTATTCAGATTACTGTTCTTACGCTTTTACTGCACTTAAAGAGCATTTACATTTTAAAATGTCTGTCTCTTGGCCTTCAGTCATCGTGGTTACATTGCAGGATGTTGGAAGTCACTTTCTTTCTGTACCTCCAAAAATATCAAGCCGATCTCAGGTTCTTTCCCGTGGCTCCCTCACACCCACACTGCCCCTTCTTCCTCAACCCCTCCGCCCACCGCTGCTTTCAAATCCTGCAACTCTACCTCTTCTGTGCATTTTACTCGATTACAGTGCTGTTTCTAAACATAGCACCGGAGTGGCTCTGAGTCAGCGGCGTCACTTGTCACTTCTCTTGCTCAACTTTTCTTAGCATAAACCCGACAGCCTTATTTAAACATCAACTTGCTAGTGCCATTATCTTTTGAATGTATATGTAGGACTTACGTTTAGCTCAAGTGTAACGGTATTCAACAATAGTCCTGATGTTTATTCACTTTGCATTTGAAAGCACCCGGCACTGCAAGACGGGAGTTTATTCCATCAAGCGGCTGATTCTCTTAATGACAGCAGTGTACGTGTCTGTGTGCTCGGCATCTCCATGAGGTTGATGCAGCAAGGTTTTGCATCCGTCAGTCATGCAGGCTGATTGTTTGGACGGCTCGCTGTTGATGAATGGCCTTAACCTTCTGCACACATGTGCTCTGTCTGTGGTTTTCAACAGCTGTGAGGAAATTATGATGGCAGATAAACTACCTTTGACCAGTGGTGGTACTCAGACATTTAACTTAATGCACTAGTACAAAAGTATTAGCATCAAAATAAACTAAAAGTACTCGTTATGGCGAATGAGTACTTTTAACACCCTGTTTTAGCTTGAATATATGAAAGGAATCTTAAAATGCAGCACGCAATGGTCGCAGTGGACATCAATTTGCTTTGCATGGAGCACAAGACTGTCACTGATTTCTTGATTTGTTTGGTTTAGATGGACAGAAACGTGTGATTGTTTCATGGAAGAACCACTAGTGCAGGAATAACTAAAGACTGGTGTCACTTGATAGTATAATAAAGTTACTCTACATATAATTGACTAATTCAAGAAAAGTGGATTCATTTACGTTTACATTTCACTCTTTGGACACGACAAAGAAAATAATTTTCCGCCATCATTGTATTGAAGGGCAGAATAAATGCGAGAGGATATCTCAAAGCCTGGGGACAGAAAGTCAAAACTCTTTATTGACAGGTACTACAAGTAAAAAATGAAATCTTAATGTAATTTGGGTTAATTGAAACTTTATATTTTAGGATGTGGCCATGTCACACCAGTGTTGTGGAATAATACAAGTATAAACATGTTGCGTTTATAAGGCGACTGATAATGGATTCCTGAGGCAGAAATGAATATTTGAGAGATTGAAAATGATAATGATGTATTCATTTGTTTACATTTTTGATAAGGATATCTGAAAAAGTTTTTTTTAAGCGTTGCAATCAAATATCCTGAGCAGGCCATTTTACAGCTAAAAGTACCGTCTAACATCTTTGGTATTTCTGTACTGCAATTTATTGTTAGGGCTGCAAAACTGACATAATCCTAGTACAGGTGATTTTGTGACCTGCATATTGATTTTAGATTTATTTATTTTTTTTAAGCAGTAATCAATCACATCTAAATTAACTTAAAAAGAAAATCTAATCATAAAATGCTTTCAGTTTTCTAGAATTGTATAGACAATTAAAATTGAACTGTTAAATACAAACTGCACTAACTTTGACCCTTTCAATTAAATACCTTGTTACATTAGTCATTTTAAACATTTGAACTGCTGTGATTTATTAATATTTATTTTTATCTAAATATATTAAACAACAGTTTTTTGATGGGCATATTTTGCTGTAGGGTAAATAGTGCGCTTGATCACAACAGCATTTAATTAATCAATATACCGTACCTTGACTTTATGTTAAGGACATATTTGAGCTGTCAGAAAAACAGAAAAGTCCGAGCCATATTTACCATTTTGTTGTTGACATGAACAGTATTTACTAGTCGTAATATGGCAATTAAGGAGGCATCCATATGACATGAATGTGACATCTGCCCCAGCAGGCCTGTTTGTGAGTCACCAGAGGCTCCAGACCAGACATAATGAGATCTTGTGTGTGTGATCTGTAACTGGAAACACTGTCACTCCAAGACAAAGTGGACTGCTGCACCATTAACACTGTGGACAGTCTCAATAAAATTAAGCTCACTCAATTTTCTCAAAAGGCTCAGCTCCCACCCTCGGTGTAGTGTATTGTAAGACGTAAATCATTAAGAGGCCTCATGCGTGTGACATAAAACAAACAAAGCACCTGTCGGAGAGCACGCCGCCTCATTTACAGCATAAACAGTGCAGATTCTGTTCAGAGTGAAAATGCAAATGATGATCAGAGATGCTTTTAGTTCTCGGTATAAATGTGTTTTTTTTCTTCTTTGGAATGCAGAGTGGCATCAATAAAAGCATCAGTATTGGCATAATTTGTCATGTGCTTTGTCAAAACTGTGCTGTTTATTACAGTCATACTTTTATGTCCAAATCCCAAAAAAAAACCTGCAGTTAGAAAAGTCACGGTACTCTATGAAACAACCTACCACCCTGACTTCTGAAGTGTATACTGTCCCAGCAGTATTCTCTGTGGGACTTCGGGACATGAATTTCTCTTTTTCAGTCAGGTTTGTGTCCTCTAGATGACATCACTTAATGGGACACAGTCAAACCTCAAAATAACTTTCCGTACAAATGACACTGTGGGGACTGTTAACAAAATGAAAAGCCTTTCTTTTTGACGATGATTCCCAATGACTTGTGATCCCCGTGACTTTCCCTCTTGGACCACCGTGAGGTTAATTTAAAAAAAAAAAAAGCAAATATGTATTCGATGTATCGCCAAGTCATCTTGTACACACATTCATGTCCCCCTCAGGATGAATTCAACAAACAATTTTTATTACCTATTTGGGCTACTATCTTGTTTGTTTCAAAGTTCAGAGATCTTTCGACTGGAAGCGCTCGGAGCGGTTGCACAAAAGAGTCGGAGCGCTCCAAAAAAGATGCTGGTTCAATGCTTTTCCTCAAAGCGCCCTCATGTGCCCTCTCCTAATCCATGGCGCTGTCCTTGGTGCTGAAGCCGCGAACAGATTTGTAGTTGCGGCTTTCTCTGAGTCCCGGTCTTCTGTCTCGGTCTCTGATCTTTGTCTTGGGGCCGGGGTATTAAAGCGGTTCGCTAGTCGGGGGTGACCGAAGCCATCCGTCCCCCCTGTTAAAAAATCGGCCAACTGAATGTCCTTCATTTCGTCACTTTTCTAGTCTGAACGCGCTCTATACCAAAGACCTACTTAAGGGGGAGTGGAAGAAACCTCAGGCAGAGCGACTGAGGAGGGATCCATCTCCCAGGACGGACAGCGGTGCAATAGTGGTGTCATGTGTACAGGATAATCAGCATCTTTTGATTTCATGGTTATTTAAAAACAATTTAACAGTTTGGTAGGGATGCTTATGCTGTGATCACTTAGCTTGAGGGATGGCGCATTGTGTCCTGATACTGCATCTATTTTCTGTCTATAGAAAAAAATATATATATCCTGTGAAGAAAGGTTATGATTTTATTCAATTTATTAAAAAAATAAAGTTTCCAAATGCGTATTAATAGAGGGATATATACCAAAGGTTGAGTATGTTTCTCCAACACCCACTCAGTCTTCCTCTTCCTGTCTTTCTCTCCCTCTGTATCACAGTTAGCTAGAGGCTGTTGCCACCCACACACTTCGTCCTGACAGCAATTTACATTCAGAATAGCCCATGTGAACACATCCATGTGTTATAATATGTCACGTTTACTTAGAGCACCACATTGGCAGTTGCCGTCTTTAGTGGCAATGATGTTATTGGAAATACGCTAAATATTCCTCCGCATGTGAGGATTCAGCCCCACACGAGTCAACTAAAAATCTCCTTCAGCGAAGGAAGATGGGTCTGATCAGACCCCTCACTTCACTACCAGAAACACAGGGCTGTGCACCGTGTTACTTTCTGTCTTTCATCATCTTTATTGTGCAGTTTTTTGCCAATATTTTCTACAGTTCAAGTAGAAGCCCTTGGAGTTGTTTCCATGGATACCAAACAATTAGCTTGGATTCAGAATAGAACCTGGAGAGTCGCCTATTTAGAGGCTTTGGGAGCGAGGAAATCAGAGGACGGCAGAGTGTCTTGTTTCTCTGTTAAAAAAAACAAGAAAAAAAACAAAAAACAGCAGCTCCTTTGGCTAATGGGGAATATAAAAACAAAATTGCTCAATCAGATCAATCACAGACCAAAATAGAATAGCAGAATGAATATGAACATGAAACATAATCGTGTTTTAGCTTTAAGAGGCTAATTTATTGATGAATCTGACATTTTATGTCACACTTTTAAAGGATCAAATGTATAATGAGGGGTTTTGATCACACAACAAGCTTAGAAAATGCATCAATACAGTATATGAATATATAATAAGATGTGGCTTTATTGTAGAACCATAGCAAAAAAAAAAACCTTTGGCTTCAACTAAGGGGCTTTACACACTGGGGGTGTTATTTGTGTGCGATTAGTTCTGTATGTCAATATACAGTATGTTTTCAAACTGTTGTTTTTGTCATGAGTATTTTCACATAGAATGCGGCTATTAAGCGTTGAAAAAGCGGCTTATTTTTTTCAGAATGAAGTCCATTTTTCTGAGCTTACATAAGGCGAAAAAAGGCATCAACCAATCACGTTGTGTAACGTCACGACATGGAGACTCCTTAGGAGTGTTCATGTTATCTGATTTCTTGCGACGTGGCCTTTTTTTTTTGTTATGTTTTGCCCTAATCTGTCGGCAGTGAGTGACATACTGTAACAATGTGATATTTCACTTGACACAGAGGCCAAAAGCAGTTAACTTACCTGAACAAATAAGTTCGAGTTTGAGTTGAGTATCTTATTTTCTGTTTAAAAACAAATGAAGGTCTTACCACAGAGTAAGCAGGTACGTTACAGGCCCCAAAAAGACGAGTTGTCGTTTCATCTGTGTGGTGACAGAAGGAACACAGAGGGTCAACATGTAGCTTACATTTGAACTGAATTAACTGGGTATTAACCTGCGTAATGTTTTCTGAGACACCTCTCGCAACTTATTCGAAACAAAACACTTCCAAGGTAATAACCATGTTTTTTCCTGGTCTACACCAGTATGCACTTTATTGCAAACAAATACAGAAGCAGGTTCACTAGTTTTGCTCGAATATAGCGAAGATGACGTCCCTCTTTTTCATTCCGCCCACTATACTCTGATTGCTCGATTGTTTCCTCTAACAGCCTTCGATGGGTACAATGCCAGACCTATTTGAATTGCTAAACGAATTGCACATGTGGGTGGCGTTTCACAGGTCTGGAACCAGGCTAGGAAATAGGACAATTTTTCAAGAGGGAGAAATTTTATACAAAACGTCCTATAAAAATAGAATGCTCTGTTTCTAAAACCCCCCTTGCATTTCTGCTGATGTTCGTATGGAGAGATAAGGATCTTAGCGTCTCCAGGACGCTCCTGCTCCGGAGCATCGTCTCATCTTTCTTAGCCAACACACAGTCGTGTAGAGAAAGCATCAGATCTGATTCCCCACAGATAGCTGTCTATACTTTTATCGATCCATCATTATGTTTGAGTTTGCACAAGCCCCAAGTCAGACGAAGACCATAATGTTCAAGATTGTTCGAGATTGTTACTTCTTCCACACTATATAGAAGTCAAATATAGTTCTCACATAAGATTCTGCATCATTTCCCACTGGCCTTGGATACAGAAAGTTTCCCAATGGAGGTGCGATGAATAGCGTCTAAATGTCACTATGTTGTTCTTTGTGGATTTTGGAGGCCGTAGCTGTTTGTCCTTGTTGGTGAGCTTCACTTATACCTCTTATTATGCATTGAATGATGTGCTGGAAGCTTATTTGTGATTATTATGTGTTTGTCATGTGTTTTCGAAATGCTATTTCCCTTTCTGTATGTGAACAACGCAGCTGCAAGGTAATGACACAATCTATGAACAAGACAATGTAGTAACTTCACAAAATGTAATAAAATGTCCCTCCTAGTTGATAAACTGTGGGTTATGACCATCGACTGTATATATAGGCTATAACCTCAAAAAGGGTGCAAAATATTGTACTTTTAGTGATCATTTAACAATAACATCAAGAAATATTACTTGAATAACTCATGGAAAAGAATATAACAAGTCAATTATATCATTATAATGACATTAAACTGTTAATATGCAATATTGTACTAATGTGTTTTATTCCTTTTGTGACTCATTTCAAGAAGCATTTTGTGTCATTTAGTTATTATATCATCAGATTTCTGTAATATTGTTCTTGGCCTCATGTTGTTTTAAACTCTCAGAGAGTGTCAGAGCACTTTGCAAGCTAACACACACTGTTAGTTGTCATTCTAAGTGGAGGGTAAACTTTTCTTATATACAGTATATTTTATTGATTCTTCACCAAGTCTGGTACAAAATGTATTTGGATGAGCTCAAAAAAGTTCTACATTTATTTGCTGATTCTCAACCATTTCTTCGTACTATTAGGTGCCAAAGTAATCGTTACACATTTGACATTAAATTGTTAGATGACACAAGCGCAGAAGAACTTTGTCGGAGCAAAGTCTGATGGAAATGTATTCAGCAAGAGCTCTACGGCTACGTGATACATTTAAATGGCCATAACAAGGCAGCCATTAGTCTGACTCACAGACGCACAGTTCATCATATAATATTCGCGGCATTTTGGTTTACTCCAAAAATCATCTTTCATAATACGTAATGCATTTTGAAGTTGTGTCTGGATTCAGATGCAGGGAAAAAAAACATTTCATATTCATTAGAATAAGACATTTAGGAAATTGTGCTTTGAGGTTGAACACCTGCATTTGTTGACTAAGTATAATGATTTTGTGTCTCTAATGTCTTTTTTTATTTATTCATTGATCTCTTTTTGTCTTTCTTTTCTTTAATAGACCAATCTCGCAGGGCAAGTTTTGCCTCTGTAAGACAGTCGAGCATGGAGACCCCTCCCAATGCCACCCCGCAGCCCTTCAGACAGCCGGTGAGTACATTAATGTTGGTCCCACTCTCCTGATGCATATGTAAGCTTTCTGCTCACAAAGAAAACATATGCACATTGTTTTTTTGGGCCCAGTCTGATATTGTAAATTCCCAGAGTGGAAGCAAAGCCAATGTGATACTTAAGGGAGAGTTTACTCTGAAGTTTCTAACCAAGCCTGCTAGAAAACGTCGGATATTTTTTATTGCATTACGCAGTTTAGTACAACAGTTGTGGCAGTTTTTATACTATTTACTTATTATTATTCTTTTGTTTTCCCGTGTTGAAACTTCAGAGTTTTCTTAATCGAAGGCTGAAGGGCTCCATCAAGAGGGCCAAAAGTCAACCCAAACTGGACCGGACCAGCAGCTTCAGACAAATGATTTTGCCTCGGTTTCGAAGTGCTGACCAAGAGAGGTAAGTTACCTTTACTGTATAAAGCATGCACATAATTCAAGGAAATAACATTTTCTGATCCAGTGTCACATCGGGGTTGGAGTTTGTGTCATCAAGAAATGTAGTGAAATCCTTTAGGCCTTGTTTTTGTCATAAAGCCTTTTCAAAGCTGACTTTTCCTGCTGTGACAAGTCAAAGTGTCAAAAAGGTCTAATGTTACTTTCTATTTCGATGATCCCCTTTTCATCCAGCGCCATATGTATCAAAATGTCCACTAGTCCGACACTTCAGTTCAAGACAAGATACCTCTACAACCAGTTAACAAACGTATTATTACTCACATGGCATTTATGTTACTCTGAAGGAAATGTTGGAACCCATCGGCTATCGGCCTGACAATGACTAAGCCTCTGAACGGCTATTATTTCGAGGGTACCAGTAGACTTCCTCTACTGTGTCATTGTTTACGGTCCGATTAGCAACTTGAGACGTGAGAATGGAGTTGGAGTTGAGAGACGATGTCTACAGTTAATCTCTATAAACAGCTTTCTGCATATGATGCAGCTGATGCATTCCGAGATTTCATTTCAGCCTCTTTCGCGCTCCACACAGACTGTTTACCTCCATGCAACCACTGCCCGCTCAAACCTGATTGGTCAATACTCCTCGGACTGCAAAAACGGAAACCGGAAGGTTTACGATACCAAATCTTGTCCCGTTGCCTCCAGATTATGCATTCATATGCAGATATCTGTTTATAAAGATTATTGTGAAGGAAGATGTGTTTAATTCCTCTCCTCAAAGAAACTAAAAGCTAAGCTTGTGTTTTAAAGAACTGAACTGTACTGTTTTTATGTGGCTGATGTATAATGTGTATAAATCTCTGCTGGTTGCGCTCCGAGGAGCCCACCTGACACTCTTCACTCTGTGGCTTCTTATCAACCACCGACAAAAGCAAAGCCCTGCAGATGAATGACATTGCCTTTAGTGATACATTCGTAGATGGTTTAGCTTTTTCCAAACCACCCAGGCCTCCTGGATGGTTAATTACATCGTATAGCAATTTTTACCTGACAAAGATCTGACGGAGGTTAAAACCTTGTCTATTTAAATTAATTTGCGGTTTGTGCGGCTGCTCCTCTTTTGATCAGTGCACAAAAGGGAAAACTATATAAAACTGTCATGACTGTCATTTTGGTAAAACATCTTAATTGCAATTGTTGGCCACTCAAGGACTAGAATTGTTATAATTACAAGCCTATATTCTTCACGTCAGTGCAATTTCAGTTTTATCTTCAGGATGCCATGTCTTGCAGCTCCAGAGGCTCTCATGACAGCGATTTCTTGTTTTTGTATTCTGACACAAGGTCACATCCCGCAGGGTTCATGCTTGCATTGTGACCAAAAATGTTATGCAGTTCCCATACAATCCAGTCACGACGCACATGAAATGTAACGATGTAGAGAGGGAGAGGCAGAAAGTAAAAATGTGGCGCTGACCGGACGCTTTCCTCCCGCCTCGGGAGATGCATAACAGACATTTTCGGGGCTGGTGTGGATGCTCAGAGAAGTGGAATGTGTTGTTGAACACGGGTTGTAAGAAATATTTTTAGGAATATGCAGGGTGAGCGCCAATGCAGAAGCCCAGTTTAAATGTAAAAAATAATTATATTATTAGGAATGTGTTCTGTGGAGGCAGCGCTGGAGGAGGTGGTGGGTTAATGGTGTTAGGGTTAAAGGGACTCTGTGCCTCAGTCAGTGTACTTTCCCCTCTAACCACAGCCGTCCACCAGCTCCCACCGCTGCCTCAGACAGCTGCCTTCACAGCCTGCTTTGAGTTCTGCCCACACACGCTTAATTCACTCAGTAGTGTTAAGTTGACTTTGCTATAAACCCTCGGTGTCCAACTTCACACTCTAGCTTTCCAACCCAGCTGCTCTACCTCTTCTGCCAAATCGGTTTACCAAAGCTCTTTCTCATGTACTGCATTCTGAGACGGCACCGCTCATCAAAATGGGCGATTCACCGCACCTCTGACCGACATTAAATCTGGCTTTAAATTACTGCTGCTCATTTGCTGCATAATTATCAGGTGTTTCTTCAAAGCTTTTTCTTTCCACTCATACTTCTCTCTTGTTTTCAAAGCCAGTGTTAATAATGCAGCGTGCTCGACCCAGGTTCTCTGTGCAGATGAGCTCCACGTTTCCTGTGCATTCTTCTTTAAAGTTTCGGAAAATGTTAAAGGAATAATTCAACATTTCGGAAAATGTGGTTATTCTCTGAGAGCTAGATGGGAAGATTGATACCGTTGTCATACAGCCATTAAACAGGGGAGCTTTTTCTACGAGCTCCACCTGCTTCCAGCCTTTGTGCTAAACTAAGCTATCGCCTGCTAGCTCTAGCTTCACATGTGACTCACTAGCGTAATGACATGAGGGATATCAATCTTCAACTCTCAGAGAAAATGTGTTTTTTCTTCACTATATATAAATTATTATATATATATTTTTCATTTGGCCCTCTGACCTTGCTTCGCCTGAGAGACAGCTCAACTTGGCTCAACTTTTTGCTTCCTTTTCCACCACCATTTTTCTTTCTCCTGATAGAGCTGCCCTCTTCTAAAGGTTGCCCAACTGATCAGGTCTAATCCTCTGAGCCTTTTTTTTTTTTTTAATAACTGCACCACAGTATTTACAGTATTTCTGCAGACTAGCCCCACCGAACAGCTTACATTGATCCCCGTTTAGACGGTAGGCAATGCCAACATTACATTTCCATTTTTGAAATTCTTGTGCAGTTGTAGGAAATGCAAAGAAATTGCCAGGCAATACCACAAACTGAGACACTGTAAGCCAATTCCCCCAACATGCAGGATGACTCACGAGTCAAGTCAACAGACCAAACTGCAAACACCAGAACTGAAAATCTGGTAGTCTTAGCTTTGCCATAAACTCATTATAAAAGGATCAGATCTCAGAAATCATACTGAAATTGCGTGAGGATTTCTAAGCTGCAGTGACTCAATTTTTGTTATATGAAAACCTGGATCTGATGGATGTTTTCTCTAAACACCATAGTATATAATGTAATATGATTATAATGTAATTTCTAATCATAAATCTGAATTCTTGTCTCACCAGGACACGCTTGATGCAGAGCTTCAAAGAATCCCACTCCCATGAATCCCTACTTTCTCCTAGCAGTGCTGCGGAGGCTTTGGACCTAGTTTTGGATGAAGATGCCATAATCAAACCTGTCCACTCGAGCATTTTAGGACAAGAGTACTGCTTTGAGGTGTGTTGTAGGACAATTTCATTCTCCCTGGCTTTACCTGCCTCCTACTGGACTTATCTTTTTAAACTAATTGTAGATTTCTTTGGCCAACCAACCAATTTAATTACATTTTTTAAAAAAATGTTCTTAGTAATGTAAAGATATCAAATCAGGGGCCACTATTAAGCAACTTCTCGGCTCCCTCCGAAATATAATATACAGTGTTTTAAGGAATTTGTACTAAAATAAATTCTTTGATTAGTCAAACAGAAGATGAAGAGGTAGCAGTTTTGAATCGATTAAGACATTTTTATTCTTTTATATCAAGAGATTCTCTACTTCCAGCTTATGAAATGTGGGAATTTGCAGTTTCTCCCTGTGTTCATATGTAAATGTATTATCTTTGAGTTCTGGACAGAACGAGCAATTTGAAGACTTTCTTCACATTTTATAGACTAAGTGATCAATCGTAAAAAAAAAAAAAATGTTAACAGCTGAATTGATAGTTTAAAATAATGTTTTCCTACAACCATTTAAGGAATATTTTTATAATAATGAATAAAATCAAAGTTCATTTTTGTCTGCAGGTGACCACCAATTCAGGGACAAAATGTTTCGCCTGCCGTTCAGCTTCAGAGAGAGACAAGTGGATTGAAAATCTGCAACGAGCTGTAAAACCTAACAAGGTTGATACAATAGATTATTTCATCACAAAATCCAGATTGTAACATTGTGGACTGATGTAAATAAGGACTGTTTTAATGCAGTAACAGAACTCCTCGTTTCACTTCCAGGACAACAGCAGACGGGTGGACAATGTGCTCAAGTTGTGGATCATTGAAGCTCGAGACCTCCCGGCTAAGAAACGCTACTATTGTGAGCTGTGTCTGGATGACATGCTGTACGCACGCACCACCAGCAAACCCCGGACAGACACCGTCTTCTGGGGCGAGCATTTTGAATTCAACAATTTGCCTACCATTCGTAGCCTTCGTTTGCACCTCTACAAAGAAACTGACAAAAAAAGACGCAAGGTGATGTCTTGTTTAGCCTATTGATCTAAAAAAAACAACAACAACAACTGGATAACTCTTGATTTGGATAGTCCGCCTAAAAAGGGTTTATAGAGTATTTGTAACATTTCAGCATCTTATTAGTTGAGATTGAACAGTTTTGCTTTGTCTGTAGATGTTTAACAGGCTGCCTTGAACTGCTCACTTATAGCAAAGCTTCAGTGAGTAGTTCAGCTAAACTTCAGATCTCATGTAGGCCATGTCCACGAATGTTTACATATGCTCTATAGATAATCTGTTAAACATCCACAGACGAAGCAACACAGTTAAGATGTTGCAATGTTACAAATACTCTACGAACCAGAGTCAAAAACATATTATTGTGCTCCAAATATAAAAAAAATAAAATGAAAATAAATGTGGTTTTGCTTGGTAATTTAGGAGAAAAGCACATATCTTGGCCTTGTCAGCATCCCCATCTCCAGCATCACGGGCCGGCAGTTTGTGGAGCAGTGGTACCCGGTCATACAGTCCAGTGTCCTCGCCAAAAGCGGCGGTGTTGGAAGTACCAAAGTGATCAACGCCTCACTACGCGTCAAGTCCCGCTACCAGACAATGAACATCCTCCCGATGGAGCTGTACAAGGAGTTTGCCGAGTACATCACCAACAACTACCGAACACTGTGTGCCGTTCTGGAGCCACTGTTGAGTGTGAAAAGCAAAGAGGAGGTGGCGTTCGCTCTGGTGCACATCCTGCAAAGCACAGGGAAGACAAAGGTAAACAAGGGGTTAAATGTAACCTAATGTTTGTTTTTTTTTGTCTTCCCATAAATCATCGCTGGTATCGATATGATACGTGGGTTCCTTGCATTGGAGTTTACACATTGAATAATGTTTCCTTTCCTTTTCTACTGAACTGAAAATATAATCTCTTCCCAGGAGTTCCTGTCTGACATGGCCATGTGTGAGGTGGACCGCTTCATGGACCGTGAGCACTTGATCTTTCGTGAGAACACGCTGGCTACTAAGGCTGTGGAAGAGTACCTCAAACTGATAGGTCACAGATACCTCAAGGATGCTATAGGTGAGGCTGCTGCAGATGAACACAACTGCACTTCAGTGTGAATGAAAAGGAGTACTCGAAGAGTGACAGACTAAATTCCAGCATCAACGACATCTGTCATTGAGCAAAACGTTAGATACTTGTATAATGTTGAGATTGTTTGTTGTACATTTGTGATACACTTGTGACATTCTCCAAAATGACTCTTATTTATTGTGGCGGCAACATTGAAGAAAGTCTTAGAAAAGAAGTCTTAAGAAGACCTGTCTAAATGTCACATCAACAAGTAGGAATTGTGCTTAAATAACATTTATGTCACAACGTAAAATGCTAATTTCTTCTTTTATTCTCTCACACAATGAAAGAAAAATAGTGGATAAGCTATTTAAGGCTTTTCTTGACGCACACAATACGGTACTTGATACAGAGGATGACAACATTTTTCATGTTTTATCCCATTTAATACAAATATATTTTACATTTAAGTATTGACTGCCTCCTAACAGACATTGTGTAACAAATTGGTATTTCACATTTGAACTCATCTCAACATTTTCATATCCTGTTATAATCATCTTACACGGTTCCTCGGTGACATTATTTTCCTATTTTATTACTTGCTAGAGGAATATACAGAGATATACACCGTAAATATATCAACACTATAAGAGAGAGATGAAGCTGTAGAATACAATACACAATATAAAGACTAACTAAACTAAACTAACTAAAATATAAACGGGAAAACATACTATAGTTGTTTTTTTTTTTAATAGCTGATGTTTTTGATGAGTGATGGATTTAGATTGTATAGAGGTAGTAGAGGTGAAATATTATACTACTATGCCCCTATTTTTTTGGAGGAGGGGGCTCGGAATTGCACATTGGACCTTTTAAAGTAGTTTAGGGCTGAACTTTTTGTGTAATGATGCATTTTGGGAAACATCATGATTGTGTCATCTACAACTTACAGGGGACTTCATTCGAGCCTTATATGAGTCTGAGGAGAACTGTGAGGTGGATCCCATGCGTGTCCCGCCGTCAGTCCTCGCAGACCATCAAGCCAACCTTCGAATGTGTTGTGAGCTGTTACTCTGCAAGATCATCAACTCTCTCTGGTTAGTTTTCCCGAATTTATACCTCAGAAAAACTGTGTAATTGTATCATTGTGCCACGTAGGGTCTAAAACCTGCAACTCGTCCATTATGGTCCACACCAATCACCTAATATAGGGTTAAAACTTTTCAGAGTCCTGCCTATCCCAGTTCCCACTTTTCCTGAAGTCAGTACAGTTTTTGGTATTATACAAGTGACAAATACAAAGTAAAATTGCTTGCGTGTTATAACAGAGAAATAAAACAACACCTTCCTCTAATCCCCACGACAAACCCAAACTCTCAGAAAGAGGGAGAGAAGAAACACACACGTACACACACAAAGCATAAAATAAATAAAACACACTCACAAAAAGTAAATATACGATCTGCCAAGGTACTGCAGATGCAAATTAGCTAAAAGATATAATCTGGTACTGTGCATCAAGTGGTAAAATGTATGTTTTCAACTGTACATGGTCCCTTTAAATATGTATATATAAAAATATAAAATGAAATAAATAAAATAGGGAGGGAAATACATTAAGAAGGATGCTCTTCAAAGAACAGATGCATTGAGAATCATTTGTGGTCCAGAGAGGTATTTGGGCTTTTTCCCTGTATAACTGAAAACGTCAAAATGTGTTTTTATGCAATAATTCACGATCCCAGAGTCTGCTGAAAAATAAAGATTTAAATAATATTTAATATTGAACAGTTATCAAATCTGGGGGGAAGAATTATAAATATATATACATGCATATATAAATTACAAAAACAATTTCATAATTCCTGCATTCAAATGTAAAAACCTTTATTTATAGTGTGGTTTTGTTGACGTTTCTTTCTTTCCGTTTCAAATTTCAGTTTTACATTTACAATTTTTGCCTTATAAATTTACAAAACATTTGACCCCCACAATATGAAAGCGTTCTTTATGCAAGCTCTGATATTTAACAGAAATAGCTCAATTCAAACATGATTATTTACTATTTACATGTTTTTCCCCCGATGATATAATCAGTGAAATCATCAAGACAGTTTAAAAAATGGTTTAATTTCGCCCAGTAATTTTCCGTATATTTCAGTCTCCTGACCTTGCTGGATTCCTGAGGGCTTTGGATAAGCTGCTGGACGTGATCTTGCCGTTCTCCTTGACAAGGGAGTAATAAAATCATCTTCTTGTTTCAGCATATTTCCCCGGGAGCTGAAGGAAGTTTTTGCCTCGTGGAGAGCCAGATGTGCTGAGCGTGGAAGAGAGGATCTCGCCGACAGCCTCATCAGCTCCTCCTTGTTTCTCCGCTTCATGTGCCCCGCCATCATGTCCCCCTCCTTGTTCAACCTAATGCAGGAGTACCCCGCTGAGCGCACGTCCCGCACGCTCACGCTCATAGCCAAGGTGATGCAGAACCTGGCCAGCTTCAGCAAGTGAGTCTCCGTCACCGCCTGTCCTCTTACACCAACATTAATTTGATCCGGTTCATTTTTAGATTTCTAGACGTTGTGGCATGTGCGAGGTGGGATGCATGTCACAGATATACAGTAGAGGCTTGCAGTTTTTACTGCGAGAGTGTAAACTGTTACTCACCCGCGGTGAGCTCCAAGGCTTTTAGCTGTGTCACATTTGTCCCTATATTCACCCTGTACTCTTTACTGACATTTCTTTGAATATTAAAACATTTCTACTGGCTTAAATATGCACCTATTGTATAATTAAGACGTCGTAGTTGGGTGGTGAGTTAATGTACTCTACATTTCAGGAACATTGCAAACAAATGTAATATGTAATACTTTTAGCATCCTGAAAGATTATAACGTGCGTCATCATTATCTGAGGCGTATGTTAGATTTTGATGAAATAATATTAACTCAATGTCCCCTTGAGGTCAATTTTAAGTTATGTATAAAAAATAAACATGGGTTCCAGCTCCTCCGATGAGAGGATTTGCTGGTGCCCTGTACATTATGTTTCCATCTTCCTCTCTGTCTTCATGTATCCTGTCATTGTTGCCTCTGCAGATTTGGACCCAAGGAGGAGTACTTGTATTTCATGAACGAGTTCCTGGAGATGGAGTGGGACTCCATGCAGCAGTTTCTCTATGAGATTTCCAACATGGACGCCGGAGGAAACGCTGGAGGGTTTGAGGGCTACATTGACCTCGGCAGAGAATTGTCCATGCTCCACAGCTTACTGTGGGAAGTCATGGGTCAGCTTAGCAAGGTAGGTGCAATAACACGCTGGAACATTAAATGAAACATTTAATATGATTTATTTCTCTAACTGAAGCATGTAGAGAGAGGAGAGTTGGAAAATTAGTTTCTGCAGTTTTCTCTCTGTCATACATAGGATGAATATTATTTGAACGCCATTAAAACTGTGGTGGAATTAGTACTTTAATATTTAACCGTAGTGCTTGCACTGTAATTTATTGAAATTGTACTGTAGTCGTAACATAATGAAGGTTTTAAATGTTTTATGCTCGGTCCTAAATTGTCTTAACATTTTGTGCTTATTCAAATTGCTGTATTCTGTTTTTCATTAAAGCCCTTTTCTGTGTTTTTTTATGAATGACATTTGAATTTTATGAATGAATAAGTGAATCACACTGCATGAAGCAGAGGTTTTCAATCCCTGGGGCAGTACTGGGCAGTGGAACATTTTCTACCTGGATGCAAAAAACATTGAATAATCTCTCCTGATACATCCAGATACATAACATAAGGATATCTGCCGGTACTAAGTACTAAGCTCTCTTTATCCCAAAATGAAATATTCATAAAACATGTGTTAGCAGGACAATGAGTTTGCACTTAAGTAGGTCATTATGAGGTAATCAGTTTCACCTTGCCCTCCCCCGTGTGTCTGGATAGCTAATACAATAAAATGTTCTGTGGTGCCAGAAAGGTTGGATACTCCTAACAAGGCATTTTGTATTTTCTTGATTTTGAAAAACCTTTTCACGCTGTAGGACGCTATTCTTAAACTCGGACCCCTGCCACGGCTGCTGAATGACATCAGCGTCGCCCTGAGGAACCCGCAGCTCCACATGCCTACAAATCATCAGCCGGACCGACCGAAGGACAGACTCTTCTCACGGCCGTCTTTCAATCGTCTCATGTCCTCTGACTTCCAAAGCCTTATGATGCGGGACTTAAACAGGTATCCTCTCATGGTTTCTGGTGTTACCACTTCTACTCATGAAATGTGATTTGCATGTCCTCTAAACCAAGATTAATGCTAATGCTTTTACATTTGAACACAGGATCGATCCCTGCTGGGACTTTATCAAGACAATGTGAATGGCCGTGATTGCGAATGTGCACCTACTGCACATTAAGAGAGAAACTACAGTTTCTAATGGGTGTAGTTAACAGTAGCACATAAAAAGGCCAAGAATACAGAATAAATGAGAATTCAGTTGCTCAAAACACGCATGTTTCTAAGAGCCCATAATGCTAATGTACCTCTTCAAGCTTTTAAGTAGTTTATCAATCAGTAATTGCCAGCACCATCTGTTCCCAGACTCTCTTACCCAAACCTCTTTCCTCTGGGTTTTAATTCATGTCGGCACTCTGCCATTGTCAAGAGACAGTTGCTCTCATTACAGCATAACTGTTTAAATAGGAACTCTTTAAGTAAGAGGAAAAACCGCAGTAATATCAGAGGACTCCACTGCAACTAGTTTGTGTTAACGAGCATCCCGAGCACTTGTCTGTGGGAACACAAGCTGCAGCAGTAAACATGTAAATGAATGAGAACGACTGCAGGCACGCGTGAGAGGACAGGGATCAAACGTCTGGAATCACACGCTGCCGCTCCTCGTAGCGCGAACCTCAGAGGTATTAGGCTGACAGACAAGATGGAGGTCATGGCTTCTCCTCGCTGGGTTTCACAAGTATTATGTGCAACAATTTCATAGTAAAACGTAGTCCTTGCACACAGTAAAATCTTCTAGGCAGGTGCATAAGATCAAAAACTACTGACTGTGAGTGCAAATAATTCACAGAACTCTTCGGTTTCTTCCAACGTTTCATTATAAAGTGAGAATAGCAAAGGAATGACACTATTGTTTTGTTTTAATTATTCATTTATCTGTATATTTTTGGTTATATCATCCTCAACCACCAAACTTAGCAAAGAGTTACAGCTGCAGCTAATAAGTGCATTTTTGGACTAAGTAATATTTATATATAACAGTAGGTTGTTCAATGTGTCGCGAGATGAGTCTAGTGCTTCGTAAGATATTTGGGAAATTAGAAAAGAAAAACACTGATAAACAAAAACGTGTTTGGTTTTTTTTTTTTTTTTTTTTGTCAAATACTACTTTATCCTTTCAAGCCTCTGAAAATGATTTGGAAAATCACTCTTTGATTAAACTGCACACAACTTGCAAGCAATGATTTGGGGCTGCAAGGAGATATTGCCACATATTAAGGGGTCCCGTTCCTGTCCCGTTCCTACACTTTTATTTCTCTTCAGTCCATGTACATTGTTTCACGCAAAAATAATAATAAACTTCAATTTGTAACATCTCTTTCGGTCGTGTATCTGCAGTTCAATAGACATCTCTCGCCTGCCATCGCCTACGACCGGGGTCTCGGCTGTAGAATCTCTCTCATCTAATCTGAACATGAGGCGTCACGCAGAACGAGACCTCCGCTCGTCGAGGGAAGTGTTCTATGTGACCCGCCCGCCGCTGGCTCGATCCAGCCCCGCATACTGCACGAGCAGCTCAGACATCACTGAACCGGATCCAAAGGTACCACGTCAATCGGCACATACATTTTTGTGAAATACCATAAATAAAATTGCCAGCATAGTTACATTATAAAATAATACACCGTGATGTGACTCTGATAAGACTGTGGGATCACACTATTATTATTATTAAATGCTCTCTTTGTTTCTGATTTACTTGGAGAACCTAATTTGAGTGAATTATAGTTGAACTTCAAATCATAATAACAGGTGTTTGGTGATGTGTTATTTAAAAAGCCATTTTCAAGTCTGACTTTCGACTTGATTAGATAGAATTTCTTTGCATTGCAAGTTATTTTCCAAAATAATTACCTTTAAAGGCCAAAAAGGACGTTAAGTCAGTGTCGCCTCACTCCTCGTTGTCTTTTAGTGCGGATTTAAAAAACTTAAGGCAAATGAATGAGTTAATAAAATAAAGATTCGGAAAGGTAAGTTTAGTCTTTTCAACAACATGGATTAAAGAACATGGAAAATAAGCTTTAATACAGCAAAGAACTATATATATACTATGTAAAACAATGGTCTAGGATAATAATATAAATGCACATACATGTAACTGTGTAAAGGCCTCAGTATAACTATATATGATAGCTAAATGTTTAAAATTCAATTTAATAAACAATAAACACAATAAAGTTTACAATAAACGTGTTCATTGTTTCTCTCAGGTCCATAGTGTGAATAAAAGTGTGTCCATGATGGACCTTCAGGACTCCCGTATGAACAGCATTTCCAACCTCAACTCTGTGGGAGACATGCTCACCTCCTCTCAGGCCTCCATCGCCGGCCTGGGCCACAGCTTCGGAAACCTCTGTGGTCCTCTTCGTATGGGAGGGCATCTGCCGGCGGGCTCTGCGGGCTCCGGTTTGAGGCTGAGCCAGATGGGCCACATAGGCGGGCCCACGGAATCCATCTCTCAACAGCAGCAGCAAGCAGCAGCGGCCATGCACTTCCCCCTGTCTTTCCAGAACCCGCTATTCCATCTGGCCGCCCAGAACTCCCCGGCTCAGTCTCAGTCTCAGCCTCATCCCCCTCCTCTCCTCCTCGCCCCGGAGCCCGAGAATGGCCACCACGACTATGCACCGGCTTTTGGCAACAGTGCTTTCTCCCGCAGCGAGGACTTGTCCGCCCTGCGGTCACAAAGCAGTCTGGTGCAGCCCAGCATTGTCCACTCACACAGTTACAGTGATGATTTCACCCGACAGAATCAGAGCAACGACTACGCCTGGCACCAGCTGTCACTGCAGGTGCAGGTAGGAAATCTCTCACTTATCTTCACACTTTAAATATTACAGAAAGTCTGTAATGATATGCAACAGTATCTTTCTCTAAAAAAGGGTTACCTTCTTTTTTTTCACAAATATCTGCAAGACTTACATTTGCAATGGATATAGAAAATAATAATAAATACATGTAACAAGGGGTGTGAATCGCAAGGTATTATATAGATTCTTTGGACATCGACGCGGTATTTGCTGATATCACAAAGTCCGCCTTGTTGCGATTTCGATTCGATTAAATTCAGGGCCCTGCGATCAATATGATTCCATATCATATCATATCATATCATACCATGCCCCTTCAACACAATCAGTTACATTTATTTCAACTCAAGAAAAAAGAAGCTAAAATATGGTTTGGATATTGTATTACTGGGCTCTTTAAATGAAAAACAATCCATTCTTTTTATCTGAGACAAAGATGTTAACCATGATGATGATGATCTGTATCAGCGGTTTCACTTTTCAGCGACGATATTGGATCGTTGATCATTGACTCAATACATTGATCCAGATCGCCGGATCGTTACAACCCCAGTAACACATAAAGCTTCACCGTTTCATCTCTTCAGGGGACTCCCATAGTTAAAATTGTGTGGTGTCTTTTAACTACATTTATGGATGCAACACCAGTCTTCTGTAGGAATCTATAATTTAGGGTTTAGTTAGAAGCAGTGTGCAGTGCAGTGTAATGCTGCAGTAACTCCTCATTTTACAGGCAAAGAGGGGACTGAAACAGTCATCATAGATTATAAATCTAACTTTGTAACCGCAGAACGTCCTTCTGCCTATTAATGACTGTATAACCAGTAAGAGACCACTTCCATCAGGACAGAAATTGGTGTCCATGGTCACACTGAACTGTAGCTGAATAATATCCAGAATGGCTTTGAGTTTTAAAGAGCACCACTAGGTGGAGAACTTGGTAACTCAGAAATGTTCACTGATATTCATTGCAATTGTTCACTTGTATCTGTAGAGGTGATATCTAGCCACCTCTCTATCTATCTGTAATTAAAATGTCCTAATTACTCAGATCACATTTTACATCTTCAAACTGGACCGCCTGTTGTGTGTTTGTTGTCTGGCTGTCGGACCTGTTCCAGTGTACAGTCACTTAATTGCCCTGCATTATGCTGACAGGAAACATATCTGCATATAATAAATATGTTGTTTAAGACACAACAGGTGACCAATTAAAACTCTTGGCTAGTTTCTTTTTTTCATTATTTTGTTTCTGCCTGATTTCTCTTTCAGTTATATCCCTCGGATCAAAAAAAGGTTTAAAGCCATCAGTTACTTCTTTTGAAAAATATGCATGAATTTACCTGAAGGTTTTAGATTAAAACCAAAAACTTAAAAATGCAGATATGCCTCTGTCCTTTGTTGGACTGCCTCTACTCGTATATGTTGCACATATCAGTGGATCTTCTGGTTTATTTACCTATTTATTTTTACTGTTTCCTTCATTTTAGCAATCACTTATTTTCAATACAAATGCAGTATTATTATCATCATTATCATTACTGGATCTACAAATGTTGTGAGGTGGAGAGTCGCAGCCAAGAATGAATTTTGGCAGTTTGATTAAAAATACCTGGATTGTTTTTTTCTATTTCTAGCCAAATTGCCCGACAAAGTAGAGTATTGTCATTTATTCTTAGTGTGATTTTAACACCTTGATTGAGCAAAAAAAATGACTCCATGAATTCAGCTCCACCTTTGCAGTTCATTAGATCCTGCTTGTACTTTTGTTTTCACTGTGTTCGGACTTGATCGTCAGTAAAGCGGCAACTATTAGTCGATCGACAAAAAACAACGCGTATATTTAGATAATTTATTAATTAGTCGTTTTTCATGACAAAATGGCACGTTATAGACCAAACCATTAATCGATGAATCTAGAGAGATATTTGGCAGATTAATAGATAATGAAAATCATGGTTGTTGCAGCCCTTATTGTCAGGCTACAGGATAAAGCTTGGATCCCAATGAAATAGGAATGGCCCTCTCATGAGCAGCGGAATATGCAGATCTGACAGTGATGAACGGGCACTTTTGAGGGACGCTTGTTATGCTGCAGACAACGCACTGAAGCCGGGTCGTTCACTGGTCTGCTCTGCAGAACTCTGTAGGTGCTTGACATCCATCATGCGTCCGTGTGTCCTTTTATCAACACGCCGGAAAACTAGCTGTCGGTCAACATGGCAGAAAAGAGAGGCCTAACTGTTGCTTCTACACAGGTCATTATATTATCCATACTTTAACCCTCTGTGTGCTGCAGATTCTTTATATTTAGGTTTATCTTATCTTAGATTACACTCAGGTCTCTTGAGACTGTATACTTAAGTTTGTGCCTTGCAAGTAAAAGCTGATTGATTTTGGAATAAAGTTATTTTATACATATGCAATTACAATTTGAACAATTAGTGTCGAGCTTGTTTTAAAACACGTGGGTGCCCACATTATCAACTTAAATGAAACCGTCACTTGTTTGATCCGAGTTCAGTAGGATTGTTGTATTTTTTGGAACACCTTTTTAATTAATCTAAAGCGACCTTTTTGACCGTGAGTTGATAATGTACTCAGGGGCTGCTGCTCTACATCTCACTGATAGGTTTACTACAGAGCGTCTGTGTAAAATGATAGTGTTTAATGATACAGTCCTGTAGTCTTCAGCTATTTCTGTCCGGCTGCGTGGGCCTTAATGGAACAAACATCACAAGCCTCCTTTTTATTAATACAGATGGTGTGTCAGAACAGACCATCTCTACATCGCTCTGCCTATAAAGCAAGATAAACATTTATCCATACATTCTACTGTTGGTGATAAAGCACTAAATGGTTTAGGGCCCAAAACACATTTCTGAAGCGCTCAGGTCATCTGGACAGTTTCTGTTCCCAGAGTCAAAACATCTGCTTTCAGTTCTTGTGCAACACATATCTGGAGCAAAACCAAAAAAAACGTGAAACCTGAAAAAAACGAAAATATCTGCTCCAACTCAAAGTTATTTTAAAAAACTTTTCTGCTTTTGCTTTTTATCCAGCAGTGAAATGCAACTAAGTACCTTTTCTCAAGTACCGTACTTAAGTACTTAACTTTACTTGAGTATTTCTTTTTTATGGTTCTTTATACTGTTACTCCGCTTCATTTTAGAGTGAAATATCGTTTTTTTGTCAATTTTCTTTTTAATCTACTACATGTATTTGATAACTTTAATAACTAGTTACTTTGCAGATTCAGATTATAAACATAACTCAACTAATATGAACATGACGTAGTGTTATTATAGATTAAGCTACGTAGCAGTATACAGAGTAGTTGGAATCAGCCAGCTGCAGAACTAAAGTGATGCTTACACATGATGGGTAATGAAATAGGTAATTATGCATAATAAGTACTCTTTTCTTTGTACTTTAAGTATATTTTCATGCTAATACTTTTGTACTTTGAAGTAACATTTTCAATGCAGGACTTTTTCTACACTTTCTACAGTATTGCTACTTTTACTTTAGTAAAAGATCTGAGTACTCCTTCCACCGCTGCTTTTTTTATTTAATTAAATGTGGGACTATTACCTTCATATCTTGCACTTTAGCTTTTTTACACATAAAATCCTACTTTTATGGATCTTTTAAATCACCTTTTTTATATGTTGATGCATCTTTATGTCTTTTGAAAAGCACTTTGAATGGTATTCTTCTGTCCATCCATACAAGTCACTTTGTGTGGAATTTATTTGTACTTATTGCATCTTTCAAATTATTCAGCTGATGTTTTTGTTTGTAGAAAAATTAGGCAGTTAAAAATGTGTGCGGTGAATGTGCTTCTTTCATTCATCTTGGTGTCTCTGGATGAAATCCATTAGACTTTTTCTCTTACTGGATTTTACCACCGGAGGGCTTCAAAGTTAGATATTTTCAAACTACACACAATGTCTTTCAGTAAACATTTGCCTCATTTGTCTCTCGCCATATTCTCTCCTCTCAGGAGTCTCTCCAGCAGCAGCACCTGATGGGAGTCGTATCTCAGACACCCACTGGGACGGGCACCCCCGCCTCCTTGGCCACACCACCCACTACAGTACACCCTGTCCGCCAGTCATCCATGGCTCCACCACAACACCTCAAGTCACAGCGGTCAATTAACACTCCAGCCACCGCCACACCTCCAAAAGTTCGACCGCAGAGCAGGAACCTCCTCCTCGACTCTTCTGACTCAAACTTCGGCAGCGGGCCGAAATTGCGCCATTCTCAGCAGTCGACCCAACAGCAACATCAACAACAACATCAACAACATCAACATCACCTACAGCAGCAGCAACTTCAACAGCAGCAACTTCAACAGCAGCAACTTCAACAGCAGCAACTTCAGCAGCAGCAGCAACATCAGCAGCAGCAGCAACATCAGCAGCAGC
>CALSBV010012213.1:10451212-10487683 GCA_943590825.1 Bovichtus diacanthus
TCAGCAGCAGCAGCAACATCAGCAGCAGCAGCAACATCAGCAGCAGCAGCAACATCAGCAGCAGCAACATCAGCAGCAGCAACATCAACAGCAGCAACATCAGCAACATCAACAGCAACAACAGGAATCACAGCTGTCGGTGACAGACAGTCCAGCTCCCGGACTCCCGTACCAGACTAGCTCCGCCAAAGAGAACCAGGGCCCGCAGGCAGCTGCAGAGGAGTCAACGGACACGCCCACAAAAAGCACCAAGAAGTCTCAACAGACACAACTGCAGCCGCCACAGCAGCATCTGCTCAAACCAGGCAATAAACAGGTCAAACTAACTACAGTCTCCTAATTTAAAGCTGGACAGTCCTTGAGTGTCTCACTTTATATAGTATGGCATTTTATTACCATGTTTTCGAGGCATTTTTCATATGAAGACATGAATTTAAAGCACGTTGCTGTTGTTGCTGTTGTTTCAGGGTTCTCAGTCCACCTTGAACACCTCGGCCCTCAATGAGCGGACAGTCGCCTGGGTGTCCAACATGCCACATCTCTCTGCTGACATCGAGAGCCTGCGGCCGGACCGCGAGGGTCAGCTGAAGGAGTACTCAAAGAGCATGGATGAGTCACGACTAGAGAGGGTAAGCACTATTTTGTTTCTTTTTTCTTTTTACCACTTTTTGAAAAAAGTGAACTCACTTGCTTCCCATGAATACTTAACATTGGGTTTAAAAATATGAAAAGTAAAGAACCAAATAATAATGGGGTAACATATAACAATTGGAGTCTTAGCGAAAATGATTTTATCTGGCCAATACATTTTTCTTTTTTTTCAAACATGATAGTATAAAAATATGTATACTTTTGTCTTCTAACTGCAATTTCTACATGTACATGATCTGTATTGAGGTCACACCGTTTCAACCTGTTCTGCACTATAATAATACATATCAAGGCTGTTACAGAATTGCATAGTGGTGGCTGTTATCTATAATGAACGACTCTCAAACACATTTCTAGGCAGTGCTTATTGCAAAGCATTGCAATTTGTGATTGCACCCATTTTAGCCGACCACAGTCCCATTGCAGTTTTGTCAGGTCTTTCCCACTTGCAGCTTAGTGTGAAGAAAACCGTACTTCAGAGCCGTGTCACTCGACATTCAGGAATATTTCTGAACGCCAGCGACGACACAGGTGAAGTGACTTTGAATTTTTATTTCAGGTAAAAGAGTATGAAGAAGAGATACATTCCTTGAAGGAGCGTCTGAAGATGTCTCATCGCAAGCTTGAAGAATATGAGCAGAGACTTGTGTCACAGGAACAGCAGACGAGCAAGATCCTAATGCAGTATCAGAACCGTCTGGACGACAGTGAGCGCCGTCTAAAGCAGCAGCAAGTGGAGAAGGACTCTCAAATCAAAGGCATCATCAACAGGTGATAAGTGTTCAGGTTGAACTAGAGCTGGCAGAAATGAGGCTGTGCCAGCTACTCTATTGCAACAAATTTGTCTCACACACATCTACCAAGTTAATAAATTAGAACCAGAAAAACAAGCAAAAAGTCAGGAACGCAGCTGCATTTTTCAGTGCGACAATAAAACACATCCACAGGGGAAAATGTACAATATGCAAAGTAAAGGTGGTTAAAAGTGGTGACCTGCTTTACTATTTCGTAGACTTTTTTTGGTCTGCTGTATACAAACTCAGACAAACACATCTGTGCTTAGTGAAGAAAGAAGTATCAAACGCAAATATTTCCTAAACTTTAAGACCTTCTCAAAATATGATGAAGTAAAAGATTTCCTCTCAAATGCAACTTGCATGAGGTCGTATGTATCCATTTTTAAAGAAGTTTAGACAATATCTTTGCACTTATTTGCTCTCTTGCTGAGAGTTAAATGAGAAGATACCGCTCTCATATCTGTGCTGAAGCTAGGAGGCAATTAGCATAGTTTAGCTTAAAGACTGGTAGTAGAGGTAAACAGCTAGCCTGGCTGTGTCCAAATAAAATAAAAAAACTCCCCTTAAAGTTTGTGTAGGTAACATTGTAGAAGAGTAAGCTAGATTTTCACTATCCAAACCGAATAACCCTCTTTTTCACTGACAGTAGCTAGCAGCACTGACCTCTCCCCCAAAATTATCGTCATGAATGTAAACAACGTATATGGCTATTGTTAGGACTCACAGCTGTCAAGAGGGCAGCTTTTGGACTCCGGTGACGCGCAATGAGTGTGCAGAGTGCGCAGGTAGGTAGGCAGGTAGGTAGGCAGGTAGGTAGGCAGGTCGGACTTATTACAGTCCTGCGACAGCCACAGATATCTGATTTTTTTTTTTTCTGTTTTTGTCAGAGCATTTGATTTATTGATTGCTGTTGGGATGTCAACAGTATTTCAACAAATATAACACAAATTGTTTTTATAAGGTAAGCACCTCCTGGCTTTGGCTCCAGACAGACAGGTAACCTGTGGAGTTTGTGTTTGAAAACAAACACAATTTATATAGACATAATCGTTTGTATCGTGTTATTTCGGTCCAAGCATTTCCGCGTTTATGTTCCTCATTATGTTTTTATGCATTTATATCCACCAGTTTTTATGAACATTTTCAATTTGTGCATGACAATACCTGAGAGTATTTAAAAAAAATTCAAATATCGCAAAAAAAAAAAAAAAATGTTTTTAAACTTTGCTGAAAAGTTGGTGTATCAATAAAAGCAAAGTGTGACAAAGTGTAATTGGAAACAGTCTCGGCACATAAATCATGACATACGTGAAGCAAGCGACTGGACGTCGTCCACTGAAGCTTCCGCTCTACTGAAGAGTTGAAAAATAAAAAAATCCTTAATTTAATAAATGAAACATATTTACGTCACGCTTTCAACATTGTTTTCCTCCGTTTGAGGTTTGACTGGGTGGATTTTTATATAACTCACTTCACTTCGCATTATTAGGTGCTAGGTGCATTGAGTGACAGGTGGGTGCCGTCTAAGTTCTCTAGCCGCTAGCTGTCTGCTCTGCTACGTCACCTGGGTCCGCCTCAAATCCATCGAAAATGCTTATTTTTGGATTAGCCGAGAGTTAGATGGTGGGGTCACTGCCAAGATGGCGATGGCAGGAACCGCCTACTTCGAGCTTCACAAGGGGTCATCAGAAAGACTACGTCCATATTTTATATAAATCATTTCAATGCTCCCAACTCTTAGCATTTGCATAATAGTAGTTGATGGAAACAAGCATTCATTCACATTTTCTTTTGTAGATTTTTCTGAAAATTTGCACTACATTACTAACCCTAATCCTGTAGAACAGGAAGTAGAGACAAACAGTGTCCCCACTCAAACTTCTCCATAGCGCCAGTTGCGGTGAAAAACTCCACAGGACACCTTTAATGCACAGACATAAGAGTGGTATCGAACTTCTTTTTCAACTTTCAGAAAGAAAGCAAATAAGAGAATTTCCCAAAATGTGGAACTTTTCCTTTTAAATTTGGCTTATTTAAATATCAACTTATACCGAAAATCATACCCATTAGGTTCATACTTTTAATATGAAACACTTCACAAGGTTTGTTTTATTTTATCTCAGTAACTTGATTGCAAAGTCAGGAGAAAAAAACGGACTATTTCTGACTGTAGCGCAGAGTACTTGAGGGAAATGTGTCATGGATCAAAGTGGGATTCCTACCCAATGAAATACTTAGTGTCTTACATTCAATTTATTTCTGAAAACAAACATTTTTTGTATAACTGGAGTATACAGAGCTCACGTCTCATCTCATTTGGTTGAATGATTCCTTAAGTTAAATTACACATTTCCTCTGATAACAGATGGAGCAGATAGGTGCACACACTCATTTCACAAGTTGTGTATCTGAACAGCTGAATTTGAACTGCCTGAATTATTCTGAAGGCCGTTCAGATTCAGCTTCAGGAGGCTCTGAGGATAGCTGAACGCACCTAGAAAGATGTCAAGACCTTAATATCATCATATGGCCACATAATCCTCGAGTAAATTTGAAGAACACCGGCTTCGTACATCTATATTTGTCAACCGGGATGTTTGTTTCTATTTCCCTGTTGTCAGACTCATGGCTGTGGAAGATGAGCTGAGAGTGGGTGCCATTCCTGATATTAAGCCTCGAATCCTCACTGACCAGGTTTGTGCCTGTGTCTACATCTTTTATCATCCCTATTTGCTAAACCAGTCATGTCCTAAAACAGCTTGCATCGTTCTTACATCACATTCAGTGCATTTGCCAAAGCCAGTGCAGGGGAAAAGTTTGCAGCTGTCATACACTTCACCTATTCCCATCTTTCAAAAGTACGTTTATGTCACATCTGAAAGAACATTTCACCATGTTACTGCACATGCTTGAGCGCAGAGCGAAAACACCTTGCTGACCCTAAAAATCGAGAGCTGGATGGAGCTTAAATTTATGTGCAGAGGTTAATCTTGTTCTCTGAAGGAATAACAAGTCTTCAACACTGAGACTGAATATTATTTACCACAAAAAGATTATTATTATACCACAGAACGCATTCATGGCTAGAAAACCTTGACTGTGACTCACCAGCCGCATCACAGTAATTCTGCAGGGCTCAGTGTCGTGAATGCACCATGTGGGCTGAATTGTGACGAAGGTGAAAAGGCTTTGTGTGTGTGTATGTGTGTGTGTGTGTTTGTGTCATATTTACGCTGAAAAATCTCAGGAGAGCAGCATTTGCTGTTGTTGAAATACACTGTCACCTTCTTTCAGCGCTCAATATCAAGAGCAGACAGAGAAAATTGCCTCTTGAAAAATCAGACCATATATAGAAGGGTTTCTCGTCTGCTCTGAGATTGTAATTGTTTTTACATCAGACTTCATAAACTAATATGTAACTCTGCAGCATAATTCAGAGTCTGGTAAAGCAGGATTAGTTTGCAAGCGTTCCTTTTTTCCTACAGTCATAGCTATAAAAACAACACATTTATGATATTCAATGTTTCTGTTATTTGACTCATAGTCCAAGTAAAGTGTTGAGAAATGCTATTCCTTCAGAGAGAGTGGGAGAGTCTTGTTAATTGCTGTGTGAATGTGAACGGTTATTTCGCAGAAATCTAAGAATTAAGATTTAAAGGTATAGTTCCGAATTTGGGGAAAATACGTCTAATTTGCTTTCTTGCCAAGACTTATGCTGCGTTCCAGACAATCCTCGAAACTCTCGAAACTTGAAAGTTTTCCGACCTCCTGCTAGAAAAAGTACAATGGAACGCCTCTCATTGTCGGAGTTTCTGCTTGTAAACTCGGGGGGGAAACCATCTACCCCGACTTCATGAAGAAGCGGTTGTCTGGCGTCACATAAAGATAGATGCGCACATTGTGGTAAACCATCAACTAAAAGGTAACGTAAAGTGTATTTGCCTGTTTTTAATTACAATAATATTATTAAAGCAAACCCTGTTCTGCATGTAATTTGATGTAAGAAAAATATGTAGCCAATTTTATTAGGTTACGGTTAACTATCTCTGAAAGATATCTAGTAAGTATTTTTGGGAAAACGTCAAAAAATGCCCTAAAAAAGCGTGGTGGCTGCACTGTGGTGGTTACACTTGCCAAGGTCGGTTTTTCTTTACGTTTGGCGTCGTGTACCTGGAAAGCTTGGAGGTCGGAAGTTGGAAATCTCAACTGGGAAAATTCAAATCCCCAAGTTGTCTGGAACGCAGCTACAGAGGAGAAGATTGATACCACTCTGTGTTAAATATGTCACTTGAACTAGAAGCTGGTTAGCTTAGCACAAAGACTGGGAAAAAGGGTAAATAGCTCGCCTGGCTCTGTCCAAATGTTTAGTACAAGAACTTAAGTATTAAAACGTTTCTGTTTTACAAGGAGTTATTTCTTGGCCAGGAGCAATAACTTCTCCAGTCTCCACTGGTTGCTCCCAGCCAAGAAATAGTCCAGCACACAACACCCCTTAAAATGGCAAATTGTTATTTTCACACTTTGACAAACAAGATATAATGTGTTAATAATTAGCTTTAGAGTTGCCGTTTCCCTGTCTCCAGTCGTTATGCTAAGCTAAGCTACATATACAGGAGAGTAGTATTTTGGACAGTGATCTCACCTAATTCTCAGCAAGAAAGAAAATGAACTTATTTCTCAAAATGTCAAACTATTCCTTTAAACTTGCGCCCTCGCGAAGCTGTGAATGTAGATATGTTGTTATCTCATCTGTTTTCTCTTCCTTCGGTCTATCAACCAGGGCTATGGCCATCCAGGATCCTGACTGCCAATACCAAAGTGACCAGAGCTCATGATGGTCACTCGAGTGTAAGAAGACTGATTCAGATCCTACATAAACCCATGAAGAGAAGTTCTGCAGTGGCTCCAGCAGGACCACTGGAGGCTTCACCTCAAAACGCTCTTAGAAAAAAAACTTTGCACATATTGAAACTTTGCCTGTACCAGAACTTGACAATCAGTTTAGCATGAGGACCAACGTGTGCAGTGAATCGTCTGCACATTTTGACTGAAAGATAAGCCAACGCCACAACAATGGCAATACTGAACCTAATGAGTTTCTTTATTAAATCGAAAGAAGTGAGAAGAGATGTGTAAAACACTGGGGATGAAGACGGATTCATTTATTTTCCCCGCTACAAGCAGCCTACTCACTTCTCACTTAAGTGGCTGCCGACAAAATGTAGAAAAAGGCTTTTACAAGCACAATATCCCCTCATGGCGACGCCAGTGACACGCATGTTGTTAAATGAGTTGCCGTCTACAATCCTCGGATGCAGGGCCCATGCAAAGATCTATATTACTATTTGATTCTGGTCGAATCATTTAGTAACATTTTCTCACTGCAACGGTATTTTCACGTACAAAAGGGGGTTGTCATTATGATTTTTGCACCCTTTTGCATCCTTTATAATACAGCCATCCCATCTGAATAGATGCCAAACGAATCTTACAATCAACTAACTGCTTCAAATACAATCTAAACCTTCTCGTCGTTACATTTTCCTTCGGTACACAGTGTAAAGCCTGAACCAGTCTCGTGACTCTCAGTGTATAGAAAAAGTATTTCTTAAAGCTACTAAACCTTTTTCAAAATGGAAATACTCTACATAAATAATCTGACATTATAATGTGTTTTGTTCACTTTGTAATAATAATATTAATCATAATAAAAGACATATATGACATTTCATAACAGTGATACAAAGTGCTTCATAAAAGACCTGACATGAAAGACGAATCAAGTGAAAATGTAAGAAAATACTTCATTTAAAGGGGCACTCGACCGTTTTTACGCAGTGCAGTACTCCTGATCCTTAAACTGTTTCATAATGTCTTCTGTTGCTCTGGAGAAGACAATAATATCTCTGCTTGGGCTTGGGGACTCTGATTTCATAACACAAGTCTGCGTTACGAACTGGGGGTGTGCAGTTACGGCATTAACCCAGGCAGGAAGGGAAATATGGGAAATGTAGGGTCCAGCATGAGGCCGAATTTACACCTGGTATGAGCATGTGATCTTTATCTGGATACATTATTTGGATAACCACATCCAATACATGGGCATTTTTATTTACACCTCGGTATGCTAAGCAATGCCCTTCATTTCTAAATCACTTTTTACATGGGGAAGAATTGTGGTTTCGGTATAGAGCTGGGTATCGAATAAATGTCGATAGCACTACCAATATAAGTATCCTTAAAGTGAAACCAATACCAATAGAGTACTTTATTTGAGACCTTTTTTCCTACTTCATTCGATAGCCATTATGTGAACGGAAGCATTCAGTTGCGTGTAGTATTAGCTATACTTTCAAATGTTTCGCTGGCATCTTGAAAGGCTGAACTGATAACCCCTATGAGTGGTAGCTATTATGCTGGCGGTGATTGACTGCGAGCAAAGCCATACGAATAGTCTTTTTTTTTTTCTCGATCTTGGTACAGAAAAAGGATCAAATGCAGGGATCAATTGATTTTGGTTGATACCTGATGAACTCTTAATACCCAGACGTATTTCTGTGATTTGTTTTCTTAAGAATATTCTCGCACTGTACAGATGCAATGTACTCAACGTGAGGATCCGGTCACTATGTGAGCCTGACCCCTACAGATGTGTTCTGGCCTGTCCGATCACGTGCTTTTAAACCTAGCATTTACATGTCTTTTTTTTTTTTTAGTTTTTTCAGATAGGCCATCCAGATACAGATGACATGTTAATTCCAGGTGTAAATGGGTCGAAGAGTTTGGATATCTCAGCCTCAGCTGCTTCGATTCTTTTTGTAATCGGTCTCTTTACAAAGGCCTCTTACTTAATTGAAGCGCAATACTAAATCACTGGAGTGCCCCCTCCTCCTTTTAGGGAAAACAAACTACACTGCATCTATTTAACATTGTCTTCACCAAAGGTTATGTTATTAGACGTATTTGAAAGATGAAAGTGACAGCTGTAGCTTCTCAAGCAGCAACAGCAAGGCTCCAGCTCATCTTTGATTGACAGCTCCGAATGAATGTTTGTCTCATGGACTGTCTGAGAGACAGTGTTGGTCTGAAGCCAGCCTAAACTAACCAAGCGTCAAAAGTAATAAATCAACCTGAAAAGAAAACAAATAATAAATCACAGCCTTCGTTTCTGCCATTTTCATTATTTATCTTTTTAGCCTTTTCATCTTTAGTTTGTACAGCACTTTGTAACATTGGTTTGAAAAGTGCTGTAGGAATAAAAAAAATTTAATAACTATGATTATAAACATTATGTGCAATTGGAAACAAATCATATTATAGCAAGTAGTGAATTACTCATCTGTTGTGTTTAATGTTTCTGAAGCATAGATGTGCAACAGTTCTGCATGTGCTTTTTAAATGCGAGGACGAGTAAGTCGATTTGTTGTCAGATATTATTCTAATGTACAAAAAAAACTTTGACATGGCTTTCTTATTGGAAGGCATCTTTTTGTATCCAGCCTGCTGACTCTTCCGTTTTTTTTTCAGAAGAGCGTGGCATTCAGCCTTTTGCATTATACAACATGAAAGTACTGAGAGAAATGACCAGAAAACAAAAAGCTGAGCGACAGTGAAAACAACAGAACAATAAAGAGTTTCCAAGCAGGGATATGTAGTATATGTGCATAGGATTTGACTGCCTTACAGTCTGTGCCACAGGGCCCAAAATAACAATGCCAATACAAAAAAAAAAACTTGTAAACTTTGTATATTAAATGTCCTTTTTTTGTAGTCCGGTGATGAAATAATAAGCAGTGTGTTGGTTAACTCTGTATATTCAAAATCATTTATATTACACATTTCATGGATTGATATAGTTTATCTTAACCTCTTGCCTTTAAAAAGACATTTTCTTTCAAGATAAATATCAAATGATACAAAGTTATATGTTTAGGTTACCAGAAATGTATAAAATAGCTTAATGTATATCTATTCTTATATGTAAAATGTATTCAAATCAAGGGTAGGCCTTCAGGCATGTTGAACTTGTGGTAAAAACTGATTCTTATATATTATAACTCTTAATGCTGCAATCCAGAAACTACAGTGCTATGGTGTGACTGCGTTCATGGGATGAGAGCTAAATCATTTCCTAGCATAGCACATTTCTGTCCTGTGTGAGACTAATTCTTCAAGTATCTCGCCTAAGTTTGTGTAACCAAAATAGCAGTGGTGCTTTCAACAATACTGGATTGCAGTTTTAAGTAATATTTAAAAAAAACAAACAAAAAAAAACAAAAAAAAAAAAACAACTTTTATTTATTTGGCCTGCATTGCAATACAGTATTTTGAAATGTTATACTGCACTTCTGTTTTCATTTTATGAGACGCTGCAATCCATAATCTGACAGATGTTTATAAAGACATAAAAATCTATGATATGCCCATGTGTTCTTGAAACTTTCTTTGTGTTAGCTGCAGTGGTACACATGTTTATACCACAACCTGAGAGGATGCTTTTTTCCATGCGGCTTAAAAAGCTCCATTTATTTAAGAGACAGTGCTAACAAAAGAGTTCTAATTTTCTTTCCTGATTGCTCGTTCATCGCTATTTCAGGATTTCCTATATATAACGTTTGCCATCACTGGGCCCTTTCTAAAGTTCGTCCTGTTTACTATTGTATTTAAGTGCCGTTACCATTATATTCATACAAATCTCCTTTAAATTACAGGATGAGATTGATCGTGTTCCAGGTATTTTTCAGACTCTCAGGTGTTACAAGGAACACAGAGATATTGCTAACAAGAACTTTTGATATCTTCGATGCCAAATGCACAACAATATGGAGACACAATCTTTGGCAAGTGACGATTAAAGCTAAATACAATTCAAAAAGAACATGAAATGAGGGGTCTGTGCTAAGGCGACGATTCTGCTTTTATTTTAGTTGGTTCCCGGCCCACATCTCATCCATATAAATAGTTTAATTTGCACCTTCTCTTGTATTGTTTGTTGCACAAAAAGGAAACACGACTTTGGTTTCTTGGCCCAAATGAAAAATGCGACTAATGCTCCAGAGTTATAAAACTTGGTGAGGAATATTATTGAAGTTACTGTTGCAGAAGTGCTTTATGTTTACAGAATCATGAGATTTTTGAGGATGTATGAACCTTTGCTGACCCAGAGGAGAATAACTGCCGCTTTGCTGCAGCTAAAGCAGGACCTAATAAATGAAATGGGATATCTTGTATATTTTGAATAAGGGTATTTACCATTTATCAACATATTTATGTTTCTAAAATGGATGTATATCATTATGGAATGAAACAAAGTATTTTTCTTGGCAGCTATTATTCTGCACAATTGATCTACTGTGTCACAAATATATAGTTGGTGGGATTTCTGACTTGAATTGGGCCTACTGGATGTAATACCTTAATTTACTTGACATTTCTTTTGAAATAAGCCATGCCCCATGGATAAGCCATACCCTCCAGCCCCCTGATGTTGTATGGTGGATGTTTAATGTTGGTAGTTTTATTTATGATGGTAGTTATTGTAGGTATGATTGCGCTTGTAATTATTATTATTAATGTAAGTATATTTGATTGATATGATTTGTTTTGTTTGAAAAAAGGGAATGTATTCATTTTTCAGGTGATTTTTCCGAGTGATTTAAATAAACGAATAAATCCCTAACTAAAGATCTTTCGTTTTAAGTACCTAAGTGTGCCACTTTAGCCTTTTTAGGAATTTGACTGCAAGAATGGTATGGTTACATTACTGTATAACAGCGCTGTAATCACCTATAATAACTCCCGGGAGCATTTTTAAACAAAAATCCTAGAGCATTTTTCTGGCATTTTTTTGTGACCTTTTTGTGGCATACTATACTGCCATTTTTAGTAAAAAAAAAAAAAAAAAAAAAAAAAAATATGCCATAGTATACCATAAAAATGTCATGGAATAGTATGTCGAAAAAAAGTAATTAAAATGTCATTGTTTAGTATGCCTTAAAAAAGTCATAAAAATCTCATAGTATGGTATGTCCTAAACATTTTATAGTATAGTATGTCATAAAATGCCATAGTATGGTATGTAATAACAATTTCCATAGTATAGTATGCCATAAAAAATGGCATGAAAAACTTATAGTCTAGTATGTAATATAAAAAAGTCATAGTATAGTATGTCATTAAAATGTTAAAGGGTGTTATCTCATAAAAATGTAATAGTATAGTGTGCCTTAAAAAAAGTAATTAAAAAAATGCCATAATATCGTATGCCATACATATGTACCGGTAATAGTGTTTCATAGAAAAAAAATGTTTTCATCCTAAAAAATGTCAATATGCTATAAAAAAAAAAGTCATAAAAAAGACATAGTATGACATAAAAAAAGTTATAGGCTAATATGTCATAAAAAAAAGTAATACAAACTTTATAGCATAGTATGCCATTAAAAACAAATCATAGCATATTATGCCACAGTATGTATTCTGTATCTATTGCTGTCCTTGTGCTGCAATTCACGTGTGTGGGATCAGTTTAAGCTTCTTTCAGTTTTTAAAGTTGAACAGCAACTTGGATCACAAAAGGCAGAATAAGCAGCAGATGAGTATTTTGCCATAATATTGGACATACAGTTTTTATGTAAAAGTTCAAAGTTCAGCTGCAGTAATATACAACAATTTCAGCATTTCTTTTCCGATATTAAGTATTTACGGTGTAATGTATCAAAGCTTTAGTGCACATTATATGGGGCAATCTTGTTGGGTGGCTTGCAAAAACACAATAAGTATTAAAGAGAGAAGGTTGGAAACAATTTTATTTCTCAATTAAATAAAAAAAAATGATGAAAATGTGTTCACACCTGGACAAGACAACTACATTCCAGACGTACGGTGCTGAAATATTAATTGCTCCAAACTGCATTAGTAGACATTTGTACACGAGGGTTTTTTTTCAGTAGAACGACATTAAGAAGAAGACGTGGAAGAAAAGGTGCACAAGGGACTTCTTGGACAACAAATTAGTAGCGAATTAGAGAATGAACTTTCCTAAGTTGAAACTTTTATTAAGCCTTTACTGAACAACACTCAAGTCCTGCCGTGGATTCAGACAGCTAAAACTGTAAAACACAAGACCAACAAGAGTTTAAGATGCAGCTTATTCATAATAGATCTGAAATATACATACTTTACATCATTACAGGAAAAGACAGGTCCTCATAAAGCATGCAATCAAAACTCTTCATAAAAAAACATCCTATCCTTGTTACTTGAAATGAAAGAATAGATGTAAAGAACTTGATCATTGTGTTGGTGCTTTACTGGGTGGACACCACTGTTGGCAGTGTTGACAAAGGTACATATCTCCTTGTGTCAGTTTGGATTGTCTCGCTGTCCATGTTATTGAGAGGAATGGCCAGCTGCCTACTTTGATCTGACCCCCCCTCAGAATTAATGCCATAGGGCATCTTGGACATGATAGCCAGGCTCAACTTGAAGAGCACGTTATGGAGAGCCACACGATATTCTTTCCTCACCAGACAGTAGATGACCGGGTTGAAGCAGCTGCTGGTGAAAGCCAAGCAGTTGGCCAGAGGGAAAAAGTAAGTTTGAGCCAAGTAGAATGAGGGGCTGATATCAGCGATGTCAAGTTGGATCAGGGCACTCCAAAGTGTGAGGATATTGTAGGGGAACCAGCAGAGGCAGAATGAAAGCACCACCACTGCAACAGACTTTGTAATGTCGGCCTTTCGCCGAGAGTTGCTGCCCTTCAGGTTATGCCGACAGAGGAAGCGCAGCAGGAGCAGGTATGAGAGGATGATAATGGCGTAGGGCAGCAGAAATCCCAGCACCACTCGCAGAAGCTGGTTTATCCCAAGCCAGGCTGTACCTTCTGGGAAACGGAGCAGGCATGCTGTGTCGTTGCCACTGCCAACCCTCCTCAGGTCTGCAAACACACCTCGAGGCGTCGCTGCTATGAGTGCTCCCGTCCAGATAAAAGCTGTGGCCAACGGAGACGTGCAGGACCTACTGCACAGGGAGGCGCTGGGTTTGAGAGCAGTGGCCACATAGCAGTACCGGGTCAAACTCATAGCTGTCAGGAAAAAGCAGCTAGCAAAGACATTGAGGCCAGTGAGTAAGGACACAGCCTTGCACGTGGTCAAGCCAAAAGGCCAGCTGTAGTCCATCGCAATGTCTACGGCCCAAAAAGGCAAGACCAGGGAGAACAGCAAGTGAGCCAAAGCTAAGTTGAACACAAAGAAGTTGATGGTGCCTGTGGTGATGGTGTGAGTGGAGTACAGCAGGAACATCACGAGCAGGTTCCCCAACACTCCTGCTGTAGCCACAACAAAGTACACCACAGAGATGACTATTCTGAGCCAGGGGGATCCATCATCATCAAGAATCTCCAGCCCATTGTGGAGGCTTGTGTTGTAAAAAATCAGATGGGAGTTGTTACAGGAGAGGCCTCCGCTGCAGCCATTCAGGATACTGTTGAAGAGCTCAAGTCTCTTGAAGTCAGTGTTTGACATTTTTTGCTCCCTTGAAGCCTGTTGAGCTATTATTTGCCTTGTTGGACCTCGTGTGCCAATACCGAACTAAAAATGTAAGTTCTGGTTGTCTGTTTATGAGCTGACGGTCATCTATCCCTGCAAGGAAAGAGGAAATGATTATTACATAATAGGCGCTGCAGTTTATGAGTAAATAAATACATTAGCCCTGTCAGATAAACAAATTACACTTAAGCGTTACCCAGAGAAATAGATAATTCAATTTAGACCTCAAAGAATGTAACTTCTCTTAGAGGAAACATAAATAAAAAGATAACGTGATTAAACTAATTTACCCTTTGAAGTGGAAAAGCTTGTCAAGAGTCCTCCAGTCTATTTTTATCATACAATAATATCTAGCCTAATAATAAGCATAATCGACATCGATATAATCTATAATAGTCTATACAAATGAATCGTTAACCATAATGAAGTATGTGACTAAGTATTCAAAGTATTATTTATAGAAACAATATAAATGTTTGATTTGTAGACATTTCTTTATATATAATGCTCCGGGTAACTGACATATTTTATTCCTCACTTAGCAGATAAACCTTTGAAAATAGAGTTTCAGATGCAATATGTAATAACAAAAATCCCGTTTGCACTTTACATGATTAGTATCTAAAAAATAAATGTAATTAATAAAATTAGCTTTTGATATTATCAATGTGATCTAATAGAGTATTTTGAGGATTTAAAATTTCTCCTCAGATCTTGAGAGATATAAAGTAGTCTTTAAACTACATTACCAAGTTAAAAACATTTTTTTCAAAATAAATTAAAAAAAAAATTGACATTTATCTTTATAACTGTATCAGCCCAACATGTGTAATTTATCAGCAAAAGGCAAGGAAAATTATTGGTAAAAGTTACTAGTTCAGATTTGGGTTCAAAATGACGTTATTTAACACTTATATATATATATATACATACATACTGTAGATATAGATATATACTGTAAATGTCTGTATGGTTTCATCATCAGAAATGTGCACGAATCCCTTTGAAAGCACCAGATCTAAAGTTGCTAACTCCAAAGACAACAATACATTCTGAAGTCAAAGGTGCCAGATTCAGCAGCTCAGCGAGATTCTTCTCTTTTGGGTCTCTAATGATTAACGTTTTTACTTTTAAAACTTTATTTCTAAACTTGTGATCGATAAACAGTTTAATAAGCAGCCAAACAGACACTGTTTTAAGTTACAGAGACAGCACACTGTGATTTGCTTTGCCACAGCAGTTCTCTTTCAGAATAACTAAATATACTCAATATGTGTTTAAGCCAAAAATCCACTTAAGCTGTTTGTCACATTTTTGCAAATATATTCTAAACTATGTGGAGAAAAACAAATCTTACCTGGATATAATAAAGAAGGTAAATCTTCAGGTAGCAACACTTTTCTTGTAGTCACCAGCTCTGCTGCACAGCACGAGATTATCTCGAGGGTGAACAACAACAATGTGGATGTCACCCACCCTAAATTCATGCTCCACCCCATCATATCGTTCTCTCTGCATATTCAGACTGGAAATCCCCTGCAATAGCACTATTGAAACGCTAAAAAAAACTTCTGACAAAGACATTTTTTCTTGATTCTGATTTTTTATTCATTCTTATTATTTATTTTAATTATCACACAGTTTTCCTATAACTGGTAGACATTACCTTTCAGAACTCCTGAAGGCATCATGCAATTGAACATACAGTTACACACATACTCGAAGCGATTGTGCAACATTTGTTGGCATTTGTTTTTACTTATTACTGACGCTACAACAACAGCATAAATTCAAATGTCCACAGCACAATTGTCATGAGTCTGACTCACCTGTACAAAGCCCTGAAATAATGCTCTCTGTGTGCTGTCCCGTGTTGTATTGTACTTTGACCCTACTTCCGTATTCCTTACTGTAACTCATAACTGCCGTTGTATGGAGCAGAATATATATTTTACTGTCGTCTCATTTTAGTTAGTTGTAAAGCACTTTGCAACATTGTGTTTTGAAAAGTGCTACAGGACCAAATAAAAAGGAACAAATGGGCCAATTGGGTGCTTATGTTTTGTTTTTCTGCTGTCATTGTTTATATTTCTTTAATGAAAATGAGTTTTTCTTTTCCTTATTCAACCAGCCAACAAAATATCATTGTTTAGTCTTGACTAAAACATCAGATCTGGTTGAGGATCTGTCTGCAAAGGTTAATGAAAGCCATTACTACAATTACTACAATTTACACTTATTTCTTACTATTCTTCGCCTTTGCATTAATTGAATAGAGCACATACTAGAATTCTTTCTCCAGAGTAAACACGTCACATTAAATGAGTAAATGAGTCTTTTTGGGTGTTTGCACAGAGTCTGCAGGTAACAATGTGCTTAACGTAAAAAGCCACTTGGACCTTACAGTATATGCAGGCAAAAATATGACAAGACTTTGACAGAAAGTGTACCAAAGCCAATTTATTTATTTTTCTATTTATATCTGGGGCGTTGCTTCATGATTAGGTTGAGCAGCAGAGATGATTCTTCATTATAAATCGTTGATAGTGGAAAGAACATCAGCAGTGAATGACTAAATGAGATTATCTTGGAATAGGCGGAAGAGTGGGGAAGTTGATTAATGCTGGTCTGTCAGAACTGAGCCATCTTCATAAACTAGCCGAACAAAACATGCAGAGTTCATGTTTTCATTGGCAACAACGTGTCACGGAAACAACACATTCATTTCTCTGTTGCGCAGCTCCATGTGAAATTAATTTAAAAAAACAGTCTGAAGATTTCATCTTTTATTTTTGATCTGACAAAAGATCTTCGTACAAACTGGCAGATTAATCTTTCAACACAGAGATACAGACGAATGTAATAAATGTAAACGAGATAAATGTACTCCATCTTGTTTAACATTGTTCTTTTTTAACAATAACAGCTTGTTGCTCTCATTCACCGTTTGTATATACACCCTACTGCAACTACCTACTTGAACACAGACACAAATTTTCAGATTTTGGTCTGCAACTTTAAGCACTGACACAGAACACATGCCAGGAGACAGCTAGTTTAGTTCAGCACAAAGAGTGGAAACAGGGGGAAACATTAGCACCTTAATAACGTTATGTCTGAAAAATAATCATCATCCTCAACTTTTTTGTTAAACATTTGTGTATGGGGTGTTCTTTGCTATGTTTTATAGATGCTAGAAATAATTTAGAAATAATGAATTTGATCTGTAAATGATTCCTTAGATTCTGGGTAGAAAGACAAAGCTTTTATTAAAATACATGAATTACTTTTTTTGTGATGGTAATGTTAAGTCATTGAATCTTATTCTGAAAAAACTTATACTTTTTCTTCTCCTGGATTAAGAATGGTTCTTTTTTCCCACTGATATTAGTAGGGTCAAGGCAGAGACAAGATATGGTTATAAAGACCCAATTACCTCTTCAACAGTACGTTTAAATGAAAAAAACATTTCGACCAATCAAAAAACGTACAAAAACTACAAAAGAATTTAAATAAAGAAAACTATGGTAAATTAATTAAATATGCCAATTAGAACCCACGGTTGGGTTCTCATTGGCATATTTAATACATACAGGATTTACTTTTGTAAAACACAAATGAGCTGGTCCGATGCATCTGTTCCACTTTTATAAATGGATTATATTTTGGCGACGCCACGATGGTGTATGCATTACTGAGCACGGCAGCTGAGTTGTGCCATGGGGAGTTAAGCAGGTCTGTGAGGAGAGTGAATGTACTGTAGTGGTGAGGCTTTGTCGCCACCCTTTGTAAAAATGAGAACACAACACTTCACAGTGTGAAGAGGAGGAGGTCTGGGACAGGCTTTCTTCAGTACTATGCTTTCTCTGCAAGTGAGCCCTCTGGTGACAAACGTCTGACCTAACAACAAGCAGCCTGAGCCCTTACTCTATGATGGGGAGAGAAGTTGCTCAGGGAAATAACATGTACATTAAAAAAATAAGCAAATACAAAGCATTTCTTTACAGCATTTCTGAAGGAATGCCATTGTTTTTAGATTTACATGTGCTCATATGGTGATATGAGCACATGTAAATCTAAAAACAGTGGCATTCCTTCAGAAATTCAATCACTTTCTGACCCCACCGCCTTCGATTTGAATACATTTTTCTCCTACATGTTAACCTGTATGACAGAGTGGTTTGATTAACCATACTGAATGTGAATGGCCCCTAAAGACACAACAGTATTGTTCTGTGATTATCAGAAAGCTTATCTACAATGTTATCCACAATTTCAATACTTTGGTCGGAAATAAATATGAAAATTAGATGATGTTTAGTTCGTAAACCTTCATTTGTAATAATACATTTTTTTTTTTAAAAACCCTGCATAAACTCCCTTTTTTCATTTTTTAATATGTCATAAGGTAGACTCTTCTTTACTTTTTCTAAAGTTTTCATGTTTTGCCCGCTATTGGTTGAGCAACAGTTTCATAATATTTATATTTCTGGATAATAATCAGTGGTCGATAATATGTAAGCATCAGAATAATGTATAGCCTACTATATTACTGGGCATCAATGATGCTTTAATATGTAAGTATCAAATGTTCCAGCTGGTAAAGGTGGAGCTCATTTCAACAATATTTAATAGGCTCCTGCCAGGTATTTTAACCCATAATAATCCATAATCATTTATCAATTAATTCATATTTTGTATTAATAATCTGAATATACATTGAATATACAAGGTGACTTGTGTTGTCAAAGAAATGCAGTGGAGTAACAAACACAATATATGCTTCCAAAACGTAGCGTGGTAGAAGTAAACCTATAAATGTACTTAATCCACCTAATTCCACCTCCATGATCAGTAACGTGACATTGAAGTAATTAGTGTAATATTATGTAAAACCCTAAATTAATTATTTAACTTACTTTTTAGAGGTGATTAAACACAGTGTTTAATGGAACTTTTGTCTCCTGTATTAATGATTGTGTGCCTAAAGAAGACCACCGATTATAGGCCATTCACGTGTTAATGTTCTCGAGTAAACTAACGTTAATCTAAAATAACTGTCCCGCGCGCGCGCCCACTGGTCACCTCTCAGCTCAATCGCAGTGAATGGGGCAGAGCCGCGCGCACGCAGAGATCACTCGCTTGTTATTACCGTTAATAACGTTATCTCTCGCGTCACTCATGTCCCCAACGACGACTTGCTGCCGCTGCGCAGGAGGAGGACGGGACTGCGGTCCAGGTGCACCTCTGTGATTGAAAGACGGTGAAGTTTTAACGCTACCGAGAAGCGAAGAGATGAACCCACAGCTCACGTCCTGATTTATCGACAAGTGTTAATCTGTTCAACAAAGCTCGCCGTCGGTTTTTTTTTTTTTTTTTGTTGTTTTTTTTTTAATTTTTTTTTTTTTTTTATCGGTGACGGGATTCCTTCAGGAGCGACCTGCCGCCTGACGTTAACCCCAAGGTAAGAAGCTAAACGACGGTTAACTAACACCGGATAGTGGGGCAAACAAGGGGTGGGACGCTGTGGTGGCTCAGTCCGTGTGTGGGTTGCTCTGTTTTGGGGAGTTTGTGTGGGCGAAAGTTAACTACGGTTAGTCAGTAATATGGATGTCAGTCATAGTAAAACACTCGACCAAGTGTCCTCTGGATCTCGTGTGGGAGCAGGCTGCTGCTGCTGCTAGCGACAAGTCTCCCCTCGCTCGCCACGTTATCACCACTATTATTGGACTATTATTATTATCTTTACTGCGGTTTGGCACCGCTGGGAACGGGCTGGCGGTGGACATTGTCAACGCACGCAAACTTGTGGTAAGTGAGTGCAAATGGGACAGACAACAAGGCTGCCATTGTACCAGATCAGCGGCGGATTAACGGAATTCCTTTTCTCTGCACTGTCTCAATGGCCTCCAGTCTCTCTCTCCCCCTCTCTCTCTCTCCCTCTGTGGGTATAACATCTTGATTTCGAGCTCTTTCCACCTCTGGCACTTGTTAGAAACAGAAAACTAAAAACACCTCGCAGCCAGCAGCCACTAAACCAGAGATATCCAACTGAGCCATTGTGAAACATGTGGATGGGATAAAGCTGGCCAGTGGATTCTTTTAGATATTGTTACAGCTAAAAAAAAAAAAAAACTAAAAAAAAAACGTGATTAGTAGTACATAAGGGCTGCAACTGACAGTTATTTTCATTATTCAGTAACTGTTTAGTCTAAATGAAAAGTCAGAAAATACCTGCCTCAATTCCCTAAAGCCCAAGGTGACATCTTTAAAATGCTTGCTTTGTCCGACCAACAGTATAAAACCAAAAGGAATTCATTAACAATGACATAATAGAAAAAAAAGATGATCACACTTGGCATTTTAGATGATAAGTGTCTGCAACGATTAACCAATTATCAAAATTGTTTGGAGATTAAGTTCCTGTTAATCGACTAATTGTTTCATCTCTAGCAGGCAGCATTGCAAGGTGATGCCACTGGCCTTTAAGCACGCGATGTAAAGAGTTAATGAGCACGAGAGGGCAAATATGTGTCAAATAGGTCTTCGGGGTGTTGTTTGTCTGCCCTGTTGTTGTCTCATGACTGATCATCAATGTTACCATTGAAGGAAGGACCTCCTCCCACAGGCAATCTGACAAGATAGAGGCTGTCGCTCTTTTATGTTATAGTGCTCAAAGACAATAAACAAACACAGATTTTTCTATTTTTCTTACTACCCCACCCCTCCTTCCATACACTTGCACATCATGCACAACATGCACCATCCCCAGCTCTCCCCCCTTCCCCCCGTGTATGTGGCCAACCAACATGTGGGGAGGTAATCCCAGCTATTAGGGTAATCTCCTCAGCATGACGATCAATAGGGTAGGGTGTGCGACGACTACCAGACAAGAGTAGCGGGGGGACCAAATTTGTGGTAAAGAAAAATGATTTAATCATCTAGATTAGGTCAGGAGACTGTGGTCTGGATAGGGGCTTGTTGCTGGAAGGGGGAGGGGTGCAGACAGAGCAGACAGGAAGATGTGAGGGGTAAGGCCATCTCCACTTTGGGCAGCTCCCTTGTGTGACAATGGGATGAGACATTTTGTTTTCCTTAATCTGGAGTAAATGAAAACAACAAAATACGGCTTTAAATGGACAGCGCAAAGCCCGCCATGGAACTGCTACAAGAGAGTCAGTGTACCAAGGAAACACATTATATAAGAAATCAGATTACTACGGAAACATTTATTGCGCAAGGTAAGATTGAGGCTATAGAAACCTAAAATCACAAACCAAGAGTCACACTGTTGGGTTTTGGTAACAGCATTTAATAAAACAAAACAAAAAAAATAGAAATTGTGGTCATGACCGACCCCAACAAATTACATTTTGAGTCTTTAAACTCCTGTGAGGTACTTCCAGCAGAGGACATTGTAAGAGAACCCCAGGAGAAATGGGTGTTCAAAACAGGTCAAAGTCATTATGCTGTTGTTCCTGTGAATGCATTGTGGGGTCGTTAAAACACAGCATGTGCCTGTGGCTCACATCCAAAATATCTTGTATACCAATTCCTTTTTTTTCCCAACCACGTATGAATATGTTCGCCATTTGTTAAAGTCAGACATGCTGGTGAGATACAGAAATTATATCAACAAAATTGATATCTCTTCAAAAAATACAGTATTTCATCACTTTCTGCAGATTTCTCAAAACGTACTGTAATTATAGAGCATTTGAATACCTTGTTGTTAAGGTATGTTTCCCCTCTCTCATAGTGCAGATTTTGGGCTCAAAAGGAAGGTTACAAATAAGGTTCAATACTTAATACATCATGTTTCAAGCAGTAAGAATTACACTTAAATGTGACTGCACAAGGTCACACGTCTGCAAAATATATGAATCTGCTTCTAAAAAATGTGCTGAGTGTGCGTCCTCTCTTCTGATGTTACAACAGCAGAGCATACAGAGGGACCACATACTGGATTCAGTGCAACGTTAACATATGCTACCTGTCTCTCCCATGTCGTCTTTGTCTGTATGGGGTGTGTTGTTCAAGCTACCTGGACCTTGGAGTTAAAAGTGACTACACAGATGGGGATGGAAGCGCTCCTAAAAGATATCTTTTTAAACGACAAAAAGGGATTTACCTAGTTGCTGTATCATGCCACGGGAAGACATTTTATTTAATTAGAGCCTAAACACAAAATCGGTGGACACAAATTCATTGGTTTCAGCTTTTCAAATATAGTACAGTATAGTATTTGAATTTTTTTTTTTTTTTTTTTAAATATGTCAACTTGGGCATCTGGAAATTGTGATGGCCATTTTTCTTTACTTTTTGTGCGGAATTATTATTCAGATTGACAGATTATTCGATAATCATGAAAATAACAGGTAGTTAATATAAATATGTCAATACATTCTGTCAAAAATATAACTAAATCAGTGTACATCTAAAACATGTTTGAATATGGGAAATATTAGCATTTACTGTAAGAACTGTTTCAGTCTCACTACCATTGTTAATTCAAATACTAGGCTGTAAGAGTATTGTTGTCTAATTGGCCTAAAGTGAGGCTCTGCCATTCCCGTCTGGTCAAAAAGCAACTTTTCTTTGTCAACATCTCACCCACTAAAACAAAAATATTCCTGCAAGTAAGTGTTGAATGGGTTTTGTCATAAATCGGATAGGTTCCTAGAAAAAAAAAAAGAATGAACTTGCCCTTTAAGTCTCCAGTGGAGGAACTGGAGTGCAAACACTGGCAAAATGTCCAGATGGAAGATGGGAGGGATGAGTAAGGCGTTCACAGATCCCTTCTGTTTGGCCCCATTGAGACAGAGGGAGACGAGATTGGATGGGTCTGAGGGAGTCAGGTTACTTATCGGCCCATTCTACTCCAAAGAAGCGGTGGTGTAAAAGATGCAATACCCCCTATGGGAAACCTAATCCAGACCCTGCTGCCAGCTGTCATTCTTTTGCTCCAGGGTAAAATCGCAGGTATCACTTTACCCTTCAATCCTTACCTTAATCATAGCAGGAAATACGAAAATGACACACATGTTGTTCTGTATTACAACTCAACATCTTCTATGTAATTTGAGAATGTTGATCTTATGCGTTGATAAAGATCTGCATATCATAAAAGAAGCAATCTCATAGGCAAAGTCATTTTCAAAACTTCTTACCGGCTGTACTCATGAGATTCTGCTGTAGATTTTTATTTTAAAACATCTAGTCTATTATAAAGTTTAGGCCTTTGGCTAAAATCAATACCAGATTCTCATCCAAATCACAGAGGAAACATATAAACACTCAAATCATTGACCATAGCATTACTTTTGTGCGTGAAAAAACATTTTTTACGTGGTATTTCAGTAACCACATCCAGCCAAAGCCCACTATTGAGAGGAAATACCCTCATCACAAAAGATCAAGATGGTTAAGATAAAGAGGGACCAACATTGAATTATGTGATTTTTATTCTGTTATTTGATCTTCAACCATGGTTTTATACGTTTATACTATTTTTAATTCATTGATTAGTCGATCCACATTTTTAAGACATTTTGCAAAAAAAAAAAAAAATCCCTCGTTACAGCCTCTTAAAAGGCTTAAATGTAAAAACGTGTGGGTTTTCTTACTTGACTGTGATGGTAAACTGAATACATTTGGTTTCAAATCGGGCTCTGGTGAATTGTGATGGCACTTTTTCACTATTTTCTAATGAATGACTAATTGAGAAAATAATCAGAAGATTAATAGATAATGAAAATAATCATTAGCTGCAATAATTTGTCTTAAAATCAGTAAGAATTTTGACTCAAACTGAAAGTGTCATCAGAATTTTAATCCTGAAATTGCTCCACCGAGAATAAAATCAAGTGCAACTATCACACTCTCATTTTCCAGGTCAAACCATATGAGCAAGATTGTTTCTTACTCTAATCTAATCTCACTTTAATCTAAAAATTATGGTGCGGGTATTTGAAGTTTTAGTTTTTCTGTGGCGTCAAGCTTTGGAGGAGGGCACTGTTCCACGACGCCCTGTATATTTAATCTGTGTTAATCTGTTACGTTTTCTTTTGCATTGGCAGCATGATCTATATTTAGGTGAGATTGCAATGAATGGCAGTGTTAATATTTACACCTGACTACTGACAATATTAGGTAGAAGGATGACAGACAATCTGATCAAGTGAAAGATAGGAAGCAGAGTGATAAAGAGACATAAAGGGAGACAGTCAGAGCGAGTCTGAGCTGACCTTGCCATGATAATCTAATCCCTGTCGAGAGTGCTTTTTTTAGAGAGCAAGTTAATGCCAGCAGATTATACTCCAGTGTCTCCCACACTAGCCAATCCACACTGAAAGAGAGTAGGTCCATAGTGGATTCTCAGACCTACCACAGCACATAAATTAACATCAATAATAGAAGCCATTTTAAAACGTCTCTAGAAATCTCTTCATCTTTGCCTTTCTGCTTTCAGTTGCATTGTTCACTTCGTTTTTTGATGTCTGCATTTGGGCCTGCATGAGGCAGCTTGTGTATTTTTTTTTAAGAGGAACTGTTCACATTTCCACAACAGGTAAAATCTCTGCAAAGAATCTCTCTTCTCTTTGTCAGTTTCCCTTCCCTGTGTGTGCTTAATAGCACTAAGGGGCATCCATGATAAAAGGCCACTCATTGAGCAGCTCATCTCATGCTATGAAGAGTAATCCCTGTATATGTTGTGTAACCGAGTGCAGAGTTGGACAAGGAGGGGGATGGGCACGAATGTGCGCAAGTTTGTCCGTGCTTGTGACTGTTGAGCTCATGGCTGTCTAATCTGTAAGGTACATTAGGCTGTTTGCCCACAGCTCTGTGTTGCTACACTGTTTTTCATACAATTAACTCATTCGAGGAATTGTGTTGGTCTGGAATGAGTTATGTCTAAATTATACATTGGTACCAGGTTGTGTTGAGGTTTCAGTCAAATCATATTATGCTCATTATAATGTTAACATGTACAACACAGAACAGTGCGTCTCATACTAGAGAAAAAGAGAAATGTACGAATGTAAAGTATGAAAAGAATAATCTTGCACAGTGGTTACTACCACCTTGGCAGGTCATTGTTTGAGTAATTGTCATATTTCTTAACTTGAATTGGAAGCTTGTTTTGCTCACAGACCTGAAGGTTGAGCATGCTAACTCGTGTTGAATAGAAAGCACCTGGGAGTGTGTGTTGACTCCCCTACATCTGGAGCGAGTCATCTTCAACTGCATCAGCAGTGAATCAGCAGAGATGACATTTTCTGCATAGTTGCTCCAAAACACAAGTAAAGAGTTAAAAAAAAAAAAAATGTTCTCCTTTGCTGGAGCATTGTTCTGTCTTTGACTTTTATTTTTAGAAAGAGTCCAGTATGATTTGCTGAAATGTATGCATATTTTAGAAAGTTGCTAATTTATGTACATTACAGATTCATTTAACATTAGATATAAAACATTTACATTAAAAAGCTGATTATTTTTGGAGCAATTTACCTTTAAATGCAATTTAAATCCATCATTATATGCACTTCCACTTCTATCTACCACACATTGGAGTGAGTACAGGATAATAAGCCTGCAATAAGGGAGTGGATACAGTAGCCTATACAATGTTGAAATAGTTGCTTTAACAATATGAATTAATCATTACACATTACCCTCTGTAAATAGTAACTGGTAAGATGTTCCACTAAAATATTAGGCATCAGTAAAAATCTAGTTTCTTAAGCTGTGACTTTGCCTTCAATATGCAGTTAAATATTCTTTCTTGGACACACAGCCTCCAGGAACTTGACTTTGTATTTTCTGTAATTATCTACTAGCTGACAGACACAATGTTTTTAAAAGTGATTCAATTCTTTGTACGACTATCTTCACCGTGCCCACAGCAGACAGGTGTCTGAGTATTAGGAAAGCTAAAAGTACTTTTAAGATGAAGGGGAACATATCTCCCTCCCTTTGTAATTAGATTACCTTAACAGCAAAGAAAACATTGCCAGTGTGTGCATTCATTTTGTTTTATGCTTAGTTGTGATTGCAGTTGGTGGAAACAGACAGGATTATTGGACACAAACGGTAGATGCGAGCTGAGGCTTAGCGAGTGACTGTGGCTTTGAACACTAGCATAAGGACAGTCACATGCTATCTCCAGTCAGGGGTATGTTGGCACAGCCTTGTTGCTGGTTGTTGAGAATATTTGGATGACTTCAGCACATACACACACACACTCAGGCAGGCACATATACATGCATGCACAGTCATGGGGTTTTACACATACCTGCTTCTATCAGTCTCGAGTTGCACAATTATGCAGATATTAGCAATTGGTGGTCACTTCTTACCAAAAAAAAGAAGGATTTGAGGCATTTTGGTGTGTTGGATGCTATAGTGTCTTGCAAAATGAATTCAGGGTAAATGCTATTTCTAGATCCTGGCAGGAAATTACACCCACAGTTTTAGTGCAGCAACCAGGCACACAGGCAGTGCACACACATGCGACACACCAACAGTGGATATTTTCACACACACATCACAGCACACGGGCTCTCAGCATCAGTGCCCTGACCATAGGGAGTTTGTGCTGAGCTGGTTGGGACGTCAGGATGAATCAATGCGAGGACAGCTGACTGGACATGCCTATTCATCTGCCAAAGAAAAGAGAGAGAAAAAGGGAGCGAGGGATTCTAAAAGAAATGAGTTAAGCCCCTGGAGCAACATGTTTGGCTATCTGCATTACTTAACAGATCCTCCAAAGGGCTTTCAGTAGTTATGGGATGAAAACGGAAAAGGTGGAAAACATAGTGACGTAAAGAGAGGGGAGGGGATTAAAAGAAAACCAGAGGGGTCAAATCATGTTGTTAGAAATTCAGTAAACAAAACCTTGTTTAACACAAACACTACATAAATGCATTGTATTGTATGATTGAGCAAAAGTAGGATACTGCAGACAATAGAAATATATAGCACACACACTAAGCACTGCTTTGACAAAGGCATAAGCTCATACTGTAGAGACGGCTAACTCCATACTGATGGCCCGTTTATTCCCATCTGTTGCCCTCAGCTCTCTGACTTCATCCCCATTGTGGTACCTCATTACATTCGCCTTAACCTTAACCCCTTAATTGCCACCCTCCAGTTTTCCTTGCACATCCCCCCCCTCTTGGAGACAGTGTGCCACATTGCCCATGCACTAATCTGACGGCGTCTGCCTACCAAACACCTGCCATGTGCAGAAAAACCTCATAAACTCCTCCCATATTCCCAATACAACACCCATTCCAGCGTGAGCGGATCAGCACACATGACCGCAGGCAGGCATGCAGACAGATGCGACCATGGATGGAGATACAGATAATTAGACGGACAACCTCATCCCCTGAAAATCATGGCCAGAGTCACCATCTCTTTTTCTGGCCTTTCTGCATTATGTGCACCTAGTTTTTCCTCACACTCAAGGACTGACAAGGCAAACAAGAGTCGCCTTTTGTCCTGTCTCTTTGCCCAGACATGTATTCGAAGACAGTGACGTGTAGGCCCAGGCCTCTTTGCTTTAACAATAACTCTGTCGACCCCCCAATGAGGGGTGGAGGGCCAGACATGAGGCGATGTGACAGTTCTGGTGCGGCCGACACAATAGCAGGCTCTTTTTTTTTTTTGACTGCCTGGCTGGCTATACGCCGCAGAGTACTTTCTTTCACTATTAACAACCAAACAAATAGTCATGTTTGCCCGAGGAACATGTTTAACCACATCAGACCCTGCCTGTGCGATTTACTATTTTTCACGTGGAGTACAAGAAATGTTATGTTCCTGGAAGACTTTGTTCTGGTTTATCGGATGTCACAGAACTATTAGAGCCTCATACATCAAGTTATCTTCCTGGCTGTAGAGTTTCCTTACATATAAAAGATAGTGTTAAAGAGGAAAGATGGGATTAAACCGTTATATTTAGAAATATACGTTGTTACCTACCCACAATGTTTTATGTAAGCACTTACCCCAGAATCAGGGCTATGTGTGTGCCTGTATGTGAGCTTCTAAAATGAAGTTTGTTGATAATGGATTATTGATCGTGAATTAGAGTGGACTGCCCCCTCAGGGCTCATCCTGGTTGGCCAGGAATGAATACATCTCTTCATGCTTCACGTCACACACTCAATTTAGGCATAGGAAACCAAAGGACCGACACACACGCATGTTGAGACACTGACCCGCGCTCTAATACGCACAGACAGGCGTCGCTCATCCACTGAGGGACAAAGGTTGTTCTAAAAATCTGTGAGTGGGCTCTCTCTCTCTCTCTTTCGGTTAAGGCTTGTAGTGTTTACACATAATAATAATGTTGCGTCTTTCGTTGTGAAACCAGTCTCTGCATTTCTGGGAAGCTTATGTCCAGCTATGTAAAAGCAAAACTAATTAAATATGATTTAATTTGACAGAAAAAGTATATCAATCAGTTCTTTGATTTGGGAAAACAAAATTGTGTGTTTTAGGCAAAATTGTCACCATGGAATGATTTAAATATAATCCACAGTCCACATATTTGATCTATATAACTATTACTGGAATCCCTTTGTTAATATTGTAATTGTATTGTATATTGTGTCCTTAATTCTTTAAGCCTGTGTAGTATTCATGGTTTATCAGGGAACAAAAGCACTGCTAATCACTTACATGTTCAATATTAAGCCCCACTAGTTAATTTCTCGTACTATACTGAGTTCTAAAGTTGACTTTAAACCTTGTAGGCATGACAGCCTACCATATTTCACATTCTTTATATGCATCAAGGAATGTGCGTGTTTGTACGTTCTTTGCAGTTTTATTGATCTCATCAGTTTTATAGTCTTTGATAATAATATTTGACTGACCGATGTCATTTGTGAATTTGAATGTTAAGTATAATTATCACAAGCCTAATTTGGATTTTTTTTTCCTGTTTTTTCTTTTTTTTTTCTTTCTTTCAGGTAGATTGCCAAAACAGTATGCAACTTGAAAAAGAACATATCTTCAAAAATCCAGATGGACACTGAATCTGTGATGTTTTGCAAGTTTTTGATGCCTATTCTGAGAACTCACTAACTTTTGGAAGATACATTTTTAAATAGTTAGAGGATTTGGCACTCTAGGAAAAGTAATGGAGACAGAAGAGAGGAAGGATGTATCACAGAAACCCACAGCTAATAAAAAGGCAGAGGCAGAGGAGGATGTGACCTCTGGCCACACCTGTGGGGTGTGTGGCCGCAGCTTTCCTCTTCTCAGCTCTCTGTCGCAGCACATGAGAAGACACACACGGGAGAAGCCGTACAAGTGTCCGTACTGTGAGCACAGGACGGCTCAGAAGGGCAGCCTGAAGGCCCACATTCGAAGCCATAAACTGGGCCTATTCAGCCATAAACTCAGTGAAAAGGAGGGGGATGGAGATCAAGAGCAGAAACATAACTCAGAGACACCTAACCCTCCTGAAATCGTCAGCACATCTGTCAAAGCTCATAATGTCAACGGGAAAGTGAAGAAGAAAGGAACCAAGAAAAAGGTTAAGGGTAAAGATGGCGTTGAGGTCGGTGACGGGGATGATGATGGGTCCTGTACCTGCAGTATTTGTGGCCAGGTTTTCCCCCAGATACTACTCCTTAAATCCCACATGAAAAGGCACCGCAACGCCCAGGATCACGGTTGCCGGATTTGTGGACGGCGTTTCCGCCAGGCATGGTTCCTCCAAAGTCATATGCGCATTCACCGGGTCAAAGCCCAGCTAAGAGGTGGCAAAAGCAATGAGCTGCCTGCCACCATCAATGAAGTCCCTCAGGACCCAGCAACTCTGACAAATGAAGAGTGCCTATATGAGCTCTGTGCAGGCTGTGGTAACTTCTTCTTTGACCGCAAGACATTACGAATACATGAAAAGCTACATAAGCCGAACCACGGCCGCACTCAAAATCCACCACAGGAAGACATTGAAGCCTCAGAGCTGCACACTGCTAAGAGGCATTTTTTGGAAAGCCTGAACCTCACATGTGCAGGAACAAGGGAAACCTTGGAGGAAAAGAGCCTGGGCAGGCGACTTCCAGAGCTGGATCCAGTTTGTAGTTACCAAGCATGGCAATTGGCCACAAGGGGACGACTAGTGGAGGCCACAGAGAAATGTCTGGGATGGCAGGAGAGACTGGCAGATGCTGAGGTGGCGTACGACACAGAAAAGGGAGAGTATGTACCCCTGAAGCAGGAGAAGAAGAGGAAGCAAATCGACACCTCCAGCTCCAACATTAAGAAGATGAAGTGTGACACAGGCCTTGATCACACATCAAACAGCGCGGCTCACACTAAAGGTGGTGACAAGAGGATTTCCCAGAAAGACCGTATTCTGTTGAACGGACTTGGTCATGCATTTTATGAGGCGCTGCAGACTAAGAAAGTCAAAGATGTTCAGCTCACACCTAAACAGACCAACAGCACCAGGAGCCAAGACCAGGAGGGTAAGCCACACACACCACACTACAATATTTGTGCTTCAGATTGGAAAAGACAGTAGTTCAAAATCCTTGAAAATGGGAATCAAATACCAGGCCCAGTTTGTGCTGAGGGAAGTTATTTGTATTGAATATTGCACCCTTTTTGTTTAAATTAGAGATTTCAAAAGGTTATGTTTGTAGACATGCAGATGTGCCACTTTTACTGGTAAACATCTGACTTCATTATAGGCAGACAAAGGTCAGACCAAAGGTCAGACTCGCTCTGATATTTCTGTAAGGTACATTAAACTCACTAAGCCATTAATGAGGAAACTCAACACTCAAACAGCAGTTAGAATGTAACACTGTACTGTGGAAAAGGGAGACATCTAGTGAATTTATAGCTGAATTACAGCAGCTGTACATTCACGTGTTTGTACAAAAAGATTTTGCAAATGCACACCCATTAAGGTCTCCTCACCTAAGCTTCAGAGTGTTTTTAAGAGTTTACGTCAATGAAACAATTATTTACACTCATTATCATCTATTATGAAACATATTATGGTTTCTATGGTCTGTCCTTAAGCCAATGTAACTTCTTAAACTTTTGAAAATTGCTAATGTAATCACTGCTAGTGACTCTATATTGTATACATACTGACACAACACTTGAGTTCTACGCATGTCCTTTACATTGCTTCTTCTGCTCTTGCCTACAGATAAAAAAACGTACTTCTGCGAGCACTGTGATTTCCACACTGGCGACGCCTCACTACTCAGGTCTCACCTGCACCGGCAGCACCAGGAATTCCTGGGTCCGTACAGCAAACACAGCACCATTTTGGACAACATTAACCAGAGTGGTTCAAAAGCCTCAAGATACATGGACTACCTCAGAAACAGGAGTGTGCTGCTCAGTCAGCCATACTGGAATCCTTACTCATGTCCGCCCGGCCCGGGGTCAGCGGAGTCCAACGTTAAAACAGAAAAGTCAAGCGGTACTGAAGTCAAAGGGCAGGGACATACCACTAATGATGCTGGAAGTCTCCTTAATCTGTCTTCATTGCCCATAAGTGACGGGGACGGCATTGTAAATTATCCAATAAAGACAGAGGGCCTGGTGAGACATCAGTGCCCATACTGCTCCCACACTACCAACTACCCAGAAGTACTCTGGATCCACCAGCGGGTTTCACACAGGGTGGATAACAGCAGCGCCATGGCACCCAAGTGGGCACCCTGCAGCAACAGCCCCAAGAGCTTGAAGGCAGGAGCTACACAGTGGAGACGCACAGGTCCTCCACCGTTCCTCGAAGGCAAGGACTGCCCTGCTTTACCTGCTCCAAGAACTCAGCGCACACAGCCTCCAGTTCTGACAACCAACAGTAGCAGCAGCAGCAGCAGCAGCAGTAGCAGCAGCAGCAAGCACTCAGCCCCCAAGACCCAATCAGGCGCCCTTAAATCCAAGCATCAGTCTAAGGACTCTTCAGATGGACAGCCGAGCAAGAGGTCGGGACTCCTACCTCAAAAGAAGTCTGGTGAACATAACCGGGCAGAGAAGGGTGGATGTAAAAGCACCAGCACCCAAGCTACGTCATCAAGCAGTATCGTGCACAGCAAGAGTGCCCCTAGTTTCCAGCCTACAAGCAGCAAACACCGAAGCCACAGAGCTGCAGTGGAAGGAAACTTCCCCCAGGAGGGTTTGGGTTTCATGTTGGCCAGAAATCATGGCGGGACTTCATCCAACGCTTCTGCAGATAGACCCCATCCCCGCAGGCAGTCATGTGACTCCTCTTCAGGTCCGAAGGGTGCCGATATGTGGGCTGCCATGAACATGTGGGGTCACAAAGCATATTTAGAACCACTTCGTTTCGCTCAGGTCAAGAATGAATCTACAGGAGAAATGCCAATGGACATTGATATTTTGAGTCTCCTGAAAAACTACAGTCCCCACGATCTGGCTGCTCTTTACCAGCACTGGGGGTTTGTCGATCCCAGGATTGATCCACAAGGTGAGGAGGAGCTTTGTTTTTAATTCACTGTAATGGTCAGATGTATATTGATTTGTGAAAATCAGAATGAGACGTGAGCGGGATATTCATGTTTACATTCTCTTTTTATACTTCTACTTTTACAGCAATGTTGCAGTTAAATGGAAATTTTGTAAAAGAAGTCCACTCCACCTCTGAAGCTTCCAAACAAGTAAGTTTTGCCTACAAACTAGTTATTAAACAGACTTTATTTTAATAAATTAAAGGCCCTATCATGCCATTTTATTTACATTGTGGATACCAGAGATGTTATCTGGGTCAATTCTGTCAGTCTGACCTGCCGTCAAACATTTTTGTAACTTTTCGTTCATGGTAAATTGAAATTCAACTGTATGTTAAATCTTCATATTAAAACATTGACTATTAAATAACTTACTTTTTCTTCAAAAGTGCACCTGTAAGTGCAAGTTACAGGACGTTCTTGTCTTCTGGGACATGATGTGTGTGTGTGTGTGTGTGTGGCTGTGACGCAACTGTCTGTGCCGCATGTGGCACATGTGTAAATTTAACCAGGAGATAGATGAGACCGATCAGCTCAATCAGTGCATCTCTAATGGATATATTAATATATAACTGAAGAGTCTCTCCCTCACAAGTATGTACAGTATAGACTCACCCACTGTGTGTGCCTGCTCTCGCGTCCACACCTCTGTGTCTGCGTCTGAATACGGTTCGTCACTTCCAGGCACACGTGCGTCTGCGTATTTTCATTTTATTTGCGTGCGTGGCTGTCAACTTCAGCAACCTGGCTGTCTCTTCCTTCTCGTCTCTGTAAGAGAGGCTGACAGGGATGAGGCAACAGATAATAAAAAAACATTGTTGTCCCCCTCAGGGTAAAACTCGCCCAGCATCTCCATATGGTGTGTCATCAGCCTGTCAGTCAGGCCTACCCTGATGCTACCTACAACTGTTCTTGCTTTCTCCTCTCCCCCCCCCCCAACAGTCATATGTGGGCAACTTTTTAAACACTAGAGATGGGCAGTAGCTCAGTCTGCAGGGGTGAGGAATTACAAACCAGATTATCTAATATGGATAACACTGTGGGGGAAGTTACAAATTCCTTGCCATAACAGGAAACGCTTATTCAAATTAATAGCTTCTGTTGAAAATACATGTAGAGCTTGAACAATGACCGAGTGGCTGTTATGAACAAAATACAACTTAATCATACATGCTCTGATGATTTCAAGAAATTGTGAGGTTTGTTTTTCTTCTGATTGCAGACAGCATCGTTTCCCTTTAAATGTGTATGATCTCACACACAGACACACTCACGATGAAATCTAACCGGTGTGTCTCACATTCGTCTCCCTGCAGGTGAACAGCCGCTCCACTTCCTCCTCAGGGTCTCTCCATAAAGGAACGTGAAGATACATCGTGCTCCTGTTGGCTCCCAGCCCGCACGATCCTGCTGAACAAAGAGGCCTGCTGTTCTTTAAAGGAACCAGCCATAACTCCTAAAAAAGGACAAAGGCACTGGATTATGCACAACATATGCAAAGCAATGAGGTGGACTCTTATTTTGTAATATGGTTGTTTAATTGTAAGTGTGACGCATGCATTTTGTTCGTCAAGAGTGTAGATATGTTAGTTACCAAAACACACATGGAGATACAGTATGTTCTATGGAAATGAAGTAGAACTGTTAGAGCTTTTTGTAAACATAAAACACTTACTTAGTGGAAATGAAATGTGAAGTTACAATTGCTAAAGGGTAAAGAGGACATTATATTGGCTAAAGGCCCAGAAATATCTGCTGGTTTCGAGTGAAAACAATAAAAAAAAAAAAACACCAAATGTTAAAACCAGGATGCCACTATAACATTCAGAATTACTCAAAAGATGTGAGCTGTGACCTGAACATTTTTACTGTACATCACTTTTACCTCTCTATATTTGTTTCAGTTTGTTGTTTTTTTTCTTTTTTTAAAAAAAAGGAGCTTACATGTTTGTAAAATGTCTGTTTTTTTTCTTGTATTTGATTGTCTCAACATTCAGAATATACAGCGAGGCCCTTGAATATAAACTGCAGCATATTTTCAATTTTAAGCCCATATTTACTTCCTGATCTGAGAGTGGACAGTTGTTGTCCATCTCTAAACTATGACAAGGATAGTGCTGGTCAAATCAGAAGATTCAAGGTCCAGCTAAGGTTTGCTTTCGCAGTCATGATCCCATTGTAAGGCTCTATGGGGGGCTTAAATCAGGCTTTAGCACCATTAGCTCAACACACAGGGTGCACAGAGTATATTATCACTCACACTGAACTCAATTAACTGGGGAAAAACAAATCTCCTCAACTTTACATTTGCAACACGCAGATATATATATATTTTTTAATACTTTTTGTGCAAATAGTACGAAACCTCGTCATTTTGACAGAGCATGAGCAACATACTCAAGGCAATTGGATTTTCTTTAATGCAAATTCACTTTTGATCAGTATATACTCAAATACGCCCATACACATTTAAATCATCAGTGTCAGTGTTCTTGTCTTCTGCCAGTGACCAACGCGCTCACTTCTAGTCTGCAGCAGCAGATTATACCACTTATTGTAAATCAACAACAACTAGGGTAGCATTAAGTCGTTGACCGTTGACCGTGGTCGATATCACTCAACATATATCAAATCCATAGCTGCTGGCAAACCTAACATCCAGAGCAGACAATCAATTTCAATTAATGTGAGAAAACCGGAGAAATATACCTGAATTGTTCGCCATTGTCTTAGCAAGTCTGTCAAACAAGTTTAAATGTCAAAAGTGAATGATTAACGATGAAATGTGGTGTCCTGCTTTATGATTCTAAGTTTGAATTTAAATGCTATAATTTGTCCTTTTTTTCCCCCTCTCCTCCTATCAGGAAGGTAGCGTAAACATCTGCACTCATTACACATTGTGCTCGTGATGTAGCAATTTAATGCTGTGATTTTTAGAAGTAGAAACTAGTGATAACAATTTCTACTGACGTGGCCCTGACTTCCATCTGCCAGTCAAGCTACAAGAGACTGAAACAATTATTTGTTTTTGCTTTTATGAAATACACCTCATTCTCAACATTTGTTTTCATGTGTTTTCTGTTTGCAGATTTGTTTAGTATGTTTATATTTTTAGTTCCGAGTCAGTGTATTCATCTCCCATAGAGAAATAGTCTATGCATTTGACAAAAAAAAAAAAAGCCATCAACTTATGGATTCTTGGGAGATCTTGAGAATACATAATTTATTATTGACTTTGATCTGTGTGGAAAACTGTTTTTTGATAAATATTGTTAATGAACGTTTTATTTAATTGTATTTTTGTTTGCTAAAAGTGGACTTTTACCACTCCTAGGTACTTGATATTTGTAGTAACAACAGAAAATGTAAAAAAAAAAAAAAAAAAGGAAAAAAAAAAGAAAAAGCAAAGGCCAGAGTGCGGGGTCGGTAAGGAGCGACGCTCCTGCAGGAAGCATTATTGAGCCTGTGAGCTAACAGCTGTCTGTAAAGGGATAGTTACGCAGAGGACTGACAGGAAACAGTGAGACAGCATTTTTTATGCAAGCCTGAACTTTTATGCAAACCTACAACTTAAATTTGAGCTTTCACTCAGTTCATTTTTGTGACTATGTAAACATGTTTCATAGTTAATAATTATGTCGGTATAAGAATCTCTATTTTCACCAGTTCCACATTTTGTCTGACTGTTCAAATAAACAAATAAAGTTGGTCAATGTAGATTTATATTGTGATAGTGCTGTTGTCATTATGAAACACACACACACACACACACACACACATTCTTTGCTTGGATTTACTGGGTACATCTTACATCGCACGCACACACTGCTTCATTTAAAAAAAAAAAAATTAAAATGAAAAAAAAGGAGTCAAAAGCCAAAAAGGCCCAAACAAGAAATAGTTTTTAATTCAGCTGCAACGCTTGAAATTATATTCCAGTAGAACCAGACAGTT
>CALSBV010012213.1:10488083-10501944 GCA_943590825.1 Bovichtus diacanthus
ACAAGAGACATAAACACGATGATATTTGATTAGGAATACTGTGTCATTATATCACATCCATTTATCAGAGCAGAGCCTCGGGGTGACTCACGAGTAAATACAAATCTTTTGAAGTAATTTGCACCATATTAATAGAATGAATTACAAAAAAGGACTTTGGATGAATTGAACATTTTAATTTTGAACATTTTAGTGGTCCGTGCGATTGTGTGTGTATTTCCTCTGTCATCCTCGGGTCAGGTGAGATTTTGATTTGTAATTAAATAAAAAAGGTAATAATAAATATAAAATCTGGCCTCATCCTTTGCTGCAGTTTACAGCTTCTACCAGTAGATGGTAGGCAACGTCAAGAAATAGAGCAGCTAAATAGAGCAGCAGCTTCGTTACAAATTCGACACCTCGTTTCCTTTTTTTTTTTTTTTTTTTTTTGCTAGCTATATGACTTCTTCATGGGGCATTATACTGTATTTCTTCTAATCTTTTTAAAACACTAATCCATTAAAATGTTTGCACTAAAACTTCCTCTATAAATTGGCCCTGTATACAGATTGACATAGTACAAAGACAAAGCTTCACGTTATGGATGAGCCCCCCCCCCCCCCCCCCCCTCAACACGGCGGAATGCCTGCCGGCATGATTGAGACATCATCACACTGTGCGTAAAACTCAAACTTAGCCAAACTGACTCAACAGGCAACTTTTAGCTTTTTTTTTTATTTTTTATTTTTTTAAACACATCGCATAAAAGCATTTGAGCTGTACATTTTTCTGGTGCGACTGTCAACATACATGTAGCTGCATCTGATTTAAACCCAGAGGAGAAAACAAATAGTGAATAAAGGTTGTACTTGCAGCAACTGTTGTCCAGCACATCGACGAGGCACGGGTACTTGCTCGACTGAGCGAGCGCATGTGTGTCTGTGTGTCCTTGTCACAACGTGTTTGTCAGTGGGTCGTGTTATATCTTGGTGCAGTGACAGCATCAGTTAGCTGCCTGAGAGACATCAGAGATCATGTTCGCAGCGCCACAAGCACGAGGGCAGAGAGTCGGTGCCAGCCACAGGGTCTGAGAGTAGATACTGTCAGGCGGCTGGGAGCAGGAGAAATGCAGTGGCATATGTTGTCTGACAGGGAAACGCCTGGTTGTTGTCGAGCAGAGAGGAGAGACGGACTGGTGGCCGATTGGAGTGACAGCTGTCAGAACAGTGTGTGCGAGTGTGTGTGTGTGGTTGTACTGCTGTCCTTATGAGAACCAGGTTTAGACCTCGAAAGAAGACAGTACGTAAAGTGACTTTATTTTGGGAGCTGGTCTTTATTTTTTTAACAGGGTGGTTTAAGGTTAGAATTCAGGTTTAGATGCTTGAGGCTTGGATTCAAATGTATTACTCGACTTTAAGACTGAAGTCATACCATTGGTAATATCACTAGAACGTTTGGGGGGGTTTATCATTACTTGAAGAGTTTGGGTTTGCAGATAAAAGACATTGTTTTTTAAGCAAAGTCTACATTTTTTAGACAAAATTCCACCGTTTTTAGGCAAATATTTCAATTAGATCAAAAAAGCAAAAGGAATGTAGTATTCTCCACCAGAGCAACACATCACATTATAATGTAGGCAGGTGATTAAAAAATACATTTGGAATCAATATAAATGGCGATGTCCTTGAACAGTCAGAACATTTTTACTTGAATTGAGAGTTTGGCATGTGGCTTGTCAGAATTGTCGTGTGTGGGTGGGGTTCTGCGGAGGATGGAATTTGGACACGAAGACTCAATTTTTCTAAAATAAATTCTGGCTACAGCTCTGCTTCAGGAGGATAAAATTAGTTGGTTTCAGACTAGGGTGTAAATTAGATTCCGTTTACAGTAAGGGTTTAGGTAAGGTGACATTTCAGATCGAAGAGGAAATGAATATAGACAACGTAAGCATAGACCTGGTGTTGGGACCCCATCAGGGGTCACGAGAATATTGCTAGTGTAGAAACTAAACTCTGCTCAAGGCAAATCCATTTGTTTGCATAACCAAAAATTGCAAATTTGTCCAGACATCCTATAAGCTTGGACCCGAAATGTGCGTAAGGAAAAACAAAAGAAAGCATAAACCCTTTGACAGGAAGCCTCCAGGAAACAAAATAGTTTTTTATTTATTTTTTTTTTAAGTTTCTCTTCTTGTGAAATGCTGTACAGTTTTACCTCCTCGGGCCAATCTTAGAAGGTAAAAATAACTCTCAACTCTCTCCATGCTGAGGGACGGTCAGCAGACTTTTTAATCAAGCCGATGTCGACCTTCTGCATCAAAAGATCAGACCGACTGTGTCTACGAGGGAGAGGCCCATACGGACTCAAATAGCTGGATTGTGTATCGGTGACAATGGGGCCGATCTAGTCAATTACATATTAAACTTACGTCTGATTGCACGTGCACGTACTACGTCAGCACCACGCCGCTGGGGCCGCATAGCTGAGGGAGCTAATGTTTAGTATTTATCAAGTTTGTTTGCACTGGTTTGTGACTTAATTGTGATTGAATGTTTACACTGTTTTTTTTTTTCTTCTCCATTTAATGCAGTTGTGTTTCTTTCTGGACTTTTCTTGCCGGTTAAGTTTTGACAAAGTTGTAGCTGCATTTGAAAGATTCACACTTTAATTGTAATTCCCGTTCATGTTGACCAAGTTGCTGCCGCACAACTTATTATTCTTATTAATAAATAACAATTCAGTAAATCAATCTTTGAACTCCTTTGTGACATTTTGTTTCACAAAGTTAGGAAAGCAATGTGCAAGTCAAGCCTGATGTTGCCGACAGCTCATTATCAAACAGATGATACCCAAAGCCCACGTATCGATATCGGGACGGAAAAAGTTGGATTGGTGCATTCCTTGCGTCTGCCTCCGACTGCTTTACAACATAACTCTTCTTCCATCAAAGTACACTCCATATATATTGTTTTGGTATAATGAGGTACATTTAAAAGATCCGCATTTGTTTTCTTTAGTTACGCATGTAGTTATATTTCCATATAAAAAAAAAAAAGGTAATATTGTTTCAGCTTATTATTGTATTTGCAGTCTCAGTTTTCAATACCGAGGCCCCACTGTGACAGTAATCACTAGACAGCAGGCTGAAATACTGAGCGCCGCCTCAGACAGGTGGACACTGGTGATAAGGAGATTTCCCAGCAGTCACAGTAGGTGACTTGAGATGTTGTTCTGTATACCTCGATTGTTAAGGCATGCCATTAAAATTTGCAGGGTCGAAGATGTGATTCCTGCCTGCACCAGTGTGCTGTATACTACTACAGGATGCTTTGAATACAAGCAACCACTAAATGCAATAGAACATCATTTATTTATAGCAAGAAATATTTGGAAAATATCAAGTTAAGGATAATTAGAAGCTTAACAAGAGGCGGTTTCCTCTCCTCTTCCTCTATATTATTATATATATATATTACATTATATATATTCACTTACCTTTGTTTACAGTCTTTTTCAAACATCGCAATTCATATTAAAAAACGCTTTTCCGTCTTCATCAAGAAGTGAATCCTCAATTCACATCAAAGACATTAAAGATGGTGGAAAGGGAAGTTTGTGAGAGGATCATTATGAACCTGCTTTAAGCACAGTAAAGATGAAGCGTGACAGTCCAAGTAGAGAGACACGCAGGAAGAAGAAGGCATATCCATCAGATTAACACATAGTAATGTCTTCCTGGTCTGGCTCCCAGCATCAGTGATTTATCAATGCAAAGCTAATAGCATCAATATGAATGTAACTAAAAATCAATATTTCATTACCTAATTGTTAGTGGGAATGAAGAAGGATGATTGTAGGAGACAGCGTTTGAGAGCATCTGGAGTTCACAGAGACATCTGGAGGACAAACTCGAACTGTAACTGCACTCTCAGTTTCAACACACTTTTAAAGAAGAGGGGGAAGAGAGAAATAAAAAAAAAAAAAAAAAAATCAATGGACACGACTTTAAGAAGGTAAACCACGAACAACAAACAGACAACATGCAATGATTTGTTGCATAATGCTACTGCGAGGTTGAATGTCATAACCTTACATTTTAATTTGATCAAATAGATTATACACACACACACACACACACACACACACACGCACGCACGCACGCACGCACGCACGCACGCACGCACGCCAGTCATCGGAGACATCCATCACTTACGTGTTGTTAAATAGAGGCGGCGGGAAAAAGTCAATATCATGTCATTTGGTGACAAAGTTCCATAAAAATAAATTCCAGTTGAATCCCCTCAGCTACTTTGAAAGTCATATTGATAATCACACTCTCACTTTCTGAAACCTTCAGCAGAAATGAATGTTTTCCCTCATGTCTTGTAAAAGCTTACATTTGACCTAATGATATACAGTTCATATGTCTTAGATTATTTAACTATCCACTTGGACAACCAGCACCGTATGGTTTCTGCTAATCAGGTACAATTTGCAACTGGAATAGACTCATCGATTAGTATTGAAAAAATGATCAGCAACTATTTTGATAAGTGATTAATCCTTTAAGTCATTTTCATGCAAAAATAGCGGAAACTGCTGTTTTCGGTCTCTCAAATATGGAGATTTCCTGCTTTTATTGTTCTGTTCCGTTATAAATATCTCATTAAACTCGTATTAAAGGCTGGCATTATTATACATTCATCTCTTTTTTCATCTTTGCAAATCTCGTTCAGACTTCCTCGTCTGTCTGTAGCTCTCAGCCTCAGACCCAGTCACTCCTGGTGAGAACCTACATCTTTAAGAATCCATATATAGTTTAAAAGCGGATAAGTAGTTTCTAAAAACAGCTGGGAACTGTAGTTTTTAACAAAGATTACTTAAATGGGAGTAAACGGATCATTTATTTAGGACTTTTTTCAGACATGAACTAACCCTACTATAATTTTATGTGTATAAAATTGAGTTGCATATTAACCCCGGCCTACAATAACCTGTAGTTTGCGTAGTTTGCTAGCTCAGGTGATTGCACGACAAGTCATGGGTAACAGACAGCTATCGTCAGAAATAAAGAATATCACCAGACATATCCTTGAAAGTCTGAAAGGTTGTTTTGTATCTTTTGTAACATTGGTACAAGTATAAAAACATGTTTCATAAGCACTGAGATTGTGGGACTCTATTCAGATTTATAAATATACCATTTTATTGCATTTCCAACAACATTATTGGAATATTTGGCCTTTATTTTATAGTAAATTTTATTTAGAAGGAGAAACTCTGCAGCAGCTCATTAAATAATTAAGAGTATCCATTATGTACATAATATGTTGAATTGTACGTCTTTAGGTGATTTTGTTGAGTTTATTGTTTCTGCTCTTCAAGCTCTTCTTTATAGATTATTTCCCACCATATCAACAGGGGGAAATTTAATTAAATACACGTTTTAAGCTGAGGTAATACTACGATTATATCTTTATTAATCTTTAAGTTGTAAAACACCCTCATGCATTTGGTCATAAGACCGATACTCTCTTTCAAATAACAACTCATTTCTAGTTTCTGGTTATCTATGCACCCCACGCACATGAAAATGTCTGAAAGTTCATTTGTGCAAAACGTTTTTTGACAGTGAAAAACATGATGAATGTTCCATCAGTAGCTGCAACCTGCGGTCACAGGGACAGATTCTGTACGCCATTCCTAAAACCTGCACCGTCTTTGGAGAAAGTGCTTTTAAAGTTTGTGCACACGTATCTTGGTGTGAGCTACAGAGGCACCTTAAAAACATGGAAGATGATAAAAACAGGATTAAGGACCATCTGACCACTAATTACTTTTTATTGCTCATTTTATTGTTTTCTGTAATTCGCCGTTTGTCTTAATGCTGTTGTTGTTTCGTTCATGTGAAATTCGTATGCCGATTGTTTTTAATTTCTTGCTGCTTTGCTTGAATCTGTTGCTTGTTCTTTCTTGGCAACGACTCCCTCGTAAGAGATTCTGAATCTTAAATGGGAAATGCTCCAGGTTGAATAAAATAAAACCAGAATATACATTTCCAACATATCTAAAGAGCCATACCTCTGTCTTTTTTTTTAAAAGATAATTATGTTGCATATTTAAATACGGTATAATTGTAGCGTGTGGTGACACTCATGACGTAACCCTGCCTGAGTCTCAGCGACCTGAGGTGAGCAGGAACTGGTTTGGAAATGAATTGCATCTTGCTCTTGAACTGTGATGCTGTGTAATTCACCATCTTCCTACACATGACTTATTGTGCTTCCTTCAGCAGTTCCTGCGAATGAAAGAAAATGGACCAGTTGCAATAAGTTCTTAAAGTCAGGGACAACAGAAAATTGAACGAGCGTGACATTGAGGAAGCAGAATATCATTTTGTGCCACAGCTTTGAACACATAAGCCAGAACTGTAAATGAACTCAGGAGTTAGAGAAAAGTTCACTTTGTTAGACAAAATCTACGCAAGAAGAACAGATTTCAAACTGCATACTAATGTTGCATTAAAAAAAAAAGTGTTTGTGTGACTGTATTTAAACATAATGGAGCTAACTTTTACTTACTTTGCTCCTAGTATACATGCAAGTTATTATGCCGTGACTATTTTGTAATGTTGGAAGCTGCATTCTTAAAATGATCCTGGACGATGATGAGGACGTGCTGACATTCATTCTCCTGACCTGGTATCCTGCAGGAAGCCCAGAAAATTAAACAGCTGGCCATTGCAATTTGGAGCACTCACATCAGGCAATAAAGAAAAGTACATTTTCAGTGATTTGCATACTTTCATTTACCAGTCGATCAAACAGCGAAGCAGTTCATTTGCTTTTTTCACTGCTGGAAAAACAAGGTTTCCATTTAAACAAATGTGGATCTGCAGATATCATCAAACTTCATGAAGCGCTTCTCGGTTATTTAGGACAATATTAACATTCGAGGCTCTCTGAATGTACACTCAACAACACTGCACTATTTCACCTCGAGGGAACTCACAGGGTCTCATGGGCGAACAATAGGTTTGAAAAATAGCATCTGTAACAAATAAAAAAGTAACCCGACTCTGGGCGTGAATGTGAGAGTCTGTCTGCATTATCCAAGACCTTGAAGGTATCAGTCATATACTGCTGTTGTTAAAAAGACCGAGAGGACATTATCGCGACGGTGCCAAAACAAATCTCTCAGCTAAAGATATTATTTGTTATGTCAAAGATCTCATCGCACGCCAACACTTGTTAATGCTTTTGTAATTTATGAAATGGTTATTTACAGGCTTCGAATCCGTAGCACAGAGTGGAAAGAGAGGTTTTGGTTTAATTGCTGTGGAGCAAAAGTACACGACAAGGCCCGGGGACTGGAAAGAAGCCAGATCCCTCCACTGTCGGGCACTAATAACACATCACAGTGACAGAGATGCGCCTCCTCTCTACCTTGCTGTATCGATCTCCCATCTCGCTGTTAATAGTGCTGTTAAACACCAGCTCTCGGCTCTTTACCGTGTCCAAGCCCACTTAACAATAAAACTCCCCCTCCGTTCACCTTTTAAAATGCCTGGGAGGTAGCGATTCAGCCGTGGGCAAAAAATGCTGCTGGTGGCGTTACAAATTCACCTGCCTGCAGGAGAGCACAATCGCATTTGTAGTCCCTAAAATGAGTCTTAATTAATATAAAAGCAAAAATGTGTTGCACGTATTGACTTGCTTGCAGGAGAAGCAGCTCCCGTTTCATTTATCTGCGTGACACGACGTGGAGGTAAGCAGAAATAATTCAGACGGTAGCAGTCACATGGCGGAGGAGGATGTTCGGTTGTGTTTTTGACTGTTGCAAATAATCTGTGAATTCTATGACAGGAAATTGAATAATAAGCAGTTGAGTCATTTAGGAGCCGACCTGCAAGAGTCTGATCAGTGTATCTGGGGTGGAAGGTTCGTGCATGTTAGAGGAGAGAACCACTAATGCAGGCTTTTAAAAATAGTGTGAATAAGTGGCTTTGATCTGCCATCGTTAGCCATGCTAGCGGTGAGGCTAGATGCTAATGGTTAGTCGGTCCACTGCTTTGGTCCAGAACGAAACTATTGGATGGATCGTTATTAAATTTAGTACCGACATTCACGTTCCCCATGGGATAAATCCTACGGACTTTGGTGATCCCCTGACTTTTCCTCTAGCGCCACCATGAGGTTGAAATGTGCATGTTGCCAATACTGTGTTTTTTGACCAAATACCTGAACGGCTAATGACATTCCCCTGACATCCTCAATGTACCTGCATTTGGTGAAAATTAGCTAATGTTAGCTGAAATGCTAAGCTAAGATGCTGAGCATGGTAAAGATTATACCTTCTAAAGATCAGGGTGCTTACGTTGCCACTGTGAGCATGTAGTTTAAAGTACAGCTATAACCTCACAAAGCTAAGTTTAAACCCTCAAAAAGTTTTAATGTCTGATTTTCTCCCTCCCAACATCGTTACAGCAGCAGATTTATATGAGAAAAGTAATCATCTCTGTTGAAAATGTCTTCAGTGAGTTTTTCCTTCAGCTTTTTCTGAGCTTATATTCCACCATGCTTCATTTTCTCATATGAGAACAAGGTAAAAAAAAAAAATTAAAAAAAAGACATTTTGCAAAGCAGGTCTTTAAAAAGAAAACAAAACAAATGGCACAAATGATCTTACGGTGAGATTTTAAATCATCATTCACACGAGCATCAAGTATTCCTAAAGTATGGTAAATTAACATTTTTAGGCAGTAAATAGTGCATTAAGTAATTGCCGATGTGGGAAGAGAAGGAGTAGTGCGTTTAAGGCAAACAATTGCTGCCGAGGTAGAGCAGACGTCCAGGGGGAGTCCAAGTCTTTAGTCAAGGACTTGTGTTTTATTAGTTGAACGATATAAAACATGACAAAATGCCTACTCAAAGAGAATCAAAGATTCTCAACCCTTCCCACGGGGACTTCTATATAGGGCAAGAGCTCCTCGCATCTCTCTCTCTATCTCCTGGGTGGTGTGTCGGCATCGCCTGAAACCGGCTCTAAAAACCTCCACAATCGACAAACAACCACCATGAGTATTTGTAACAACATTTTCCTGGATCACTGAAACAAACTACAGTGTTTTTTTCTTTTAACTGACTTTATTTTACTGTAGTTTATGTATTTTATGGTTGTATATTAATTAATATAAGTTTGACATGGTGTAACACAGCATGGCATAAATTCTTTATCGTTTTAAAACTAAAATTCGAGCTAAACTTTAATTAGCCCAAATCTGTAGTTTTAATCCTTTCTTTCTGGTGCAACCCGACAAAGACGAGGTACATTCAGAGCAAAGCAATTTGTCACAATTTGCAAACCTTTTGTCACAAATCCACATTGCAGAGAAAAACAAACCCTGCATGCGTCTGCCTTGAGCGCGCCAAGATTAGAAAGACAAAAAACTGATGCATTCTTACAGGGCGGTGTACGTGCGTTTGTGCTTTGAAACTTTTTTGATAGTGTTTGAGCAATAGCTCCTTTTAAGCCGAAAAAAAAAAAAAAACAACATTTGAGTTACTAAACAGGAGCATAACTGCGATGTTTGTTGTTTTTGATTTCACTGACGCCTCAGGAAGGAATTTCTGGCTTTGGTGGTGAGGCTTTGAAGAGAGTTTTCTTAAAAAGGTGTGCAATTTTTTTTTTTTTTCTCGTCTCGAAACAGCATTTGATTTTTATTTATCCTGCTAATGTCACGTCGCACACACACGCTCACAGACATACTTAGATCAGAGAAATGTTAAAACAGAATATACCACGTTATATATATATATATATATATATATATATATACATACACACACAGACATATATATACACACGCCACACTATAAGATTAGAAATGTTAATACATGGACCTGAGGGAGTGGTCAACAACAGTTTTACTGCTCTTTCCCGAACGACTTTACATTATTTTCATATTCATTTATATTGCTCTGCGTCATAACATTACATCTTAAAATGGATACACTATGGCCCCCGATTTGTTTGATAAAAAAAAAAGAAAAGAAAAAGATATCTCAAAGTCTGGCAGCATCTAACATTCCCCTCAGAGGATGGGATTTCCTCACTAAAGCAAAATCAATACCCTGAGCAAGAATATAAGAATGTGGTCGAAAGTACAATTAAAATATTTTTTAAAGGATTTAAACTAACTGACAAGCCAACTGATTTTTGATAGGTGTTTAGTGCATGCGTGAATGAATCTTTGAAAACAATGGTCCCAGATTGAATCAGAAGCTTTCAGCAGTGGAGCTCCTCATTAGTGACAGAGAACAACGCTGTCGGCCAACTCCGGCTACTTCCTGGTTAACAGCTCACTGAAAGTCAGTGAAAGCCACATAAACGATCATGATATGAGAAGTCCAGAAACAGAACTGAAGACAGCCAGAAGCAGCGATTTGTCTTTTCCACCTCCATTTTGTGCTTTGAGGAGAACAGCATGGAAACAAATGGCTCGTGGTCAGCCCGCTGCGTTTCCAACATCCAGGTAAGTTAAAGGACGCAGTGAGCGATTTTAATCAAATACACTTTTTGTCAAATTCAACGAGTATCTCAACACGGCCCGCGAGCTGTCCATTTTGTGTGTGCATTGAAAAAAAAAAAAAAAAAATCTGGTGTTAATACACAGCCCTGGAAAACAGACAAAGTGGCTCGATCCACGCAACACTATTCCAGCCAATCAGCAACAGGGGGCGTTCATGCTCATGCACAGGACATGGAAAAAGCCATGGATGTATGAAGAGAAAGGCGGGAGGGAGAGGGCCAGTTAATCTGTATTTGTTTAGGTGTTGAGATCAAATATGAAGCATCTTTCTCCAGAATCTCCGACTCCAATGAATCATGCTGAAAAGGGTCTGATGGCATCACATGTAGGGCTGCAACTAATGCGGATTTACATTTTCAAATAATCTGCAGATCCTTTTCTAGATCAAACAAATTCATCGTTTGGTCTATAAAATGTCAAAAAAAAAAAAAAAATTGTGAAAAATGTCCAAAGCGATGTATGTAAAAGTCTTGTTTTGTGAGTCCAAAACCCAAAGACATTCAGTTTAATGTGATATAAAAACAAAGAAAAGCAGGAAATCTCCATATTTGCATGAAACATTTCTTTAACGATTAATCGACTTTGTATTCATTTCCAAATATGTCCAGTTGACCCAACTATAAAACGCTGCTGAACATACCTTTGGAGGTCTTGCACAATAAACGTACATTGTTCCCCTGATATGAGTTATTCATCACTGCGGTGAGTTCTGGCTGTAAAGCTCAGGTGCACCGACCGTGTTCATGTAGTGTTATCAAATGATTCATTAACTCTGCTGAGTCGGCACTTTGGCTGAACGTGGACATTTTTCTCCTGAATTGTTCACCATAATAGCTCCATTCTGAATTATAGCTTTGCTGAAGGTGGCAATCATGTTGCCAAATTAGTCAACCTAATTTGACGAGAAAAAAAAAAAAAGAGAAAAAGGACAGAGACGACAACACGAGTCTCTCTTTAGCAGAAAAGACCTTCGGCTGTGGCATCCATGCACTTCTTTAAGAATTTCAACTTTAACTTAAGAGAACATTTCTCTTTCTGCAGTCTCTCTGAGATGTACACACACTCTCTCCGTGCAACTGCAAAGCAATACAACTGGTTTTAAATTGTATTTTGTAGAGCAGCTGTTTCTTTATCAAGTTATTTGAAATGCCTCACCTGAGAGATGAAGGATAAAGTGAAAGAAAGGGTTTCGGCTGCACAGAACTCGTCATTCTGGTCATTTCAATGTTCCTGAAGGTCGCTTGCTCTGAAAGGCCGCGAGGGAAAGAAGTGAAGAAATATTCACTGATGTCAGTGTAAATAAAAGTGTCAAATAAATCACAATTCAAGATGGCGCCATTCACATATCATCATTACGCTGTTCTTGGACACATTCGTTTAGTGGCAGAATAAAGGGTGTAACGTGTAAAAAATAAATAAAAACACAATACTCTTACAAGCACTCAAGTAGACAGCTGTTAAGAAAGAGAACTAAATACTGAATGTTTAGTAGTAGTTTCAGATTAATAGCGTGTTATTTATTATTAATACAGTAATAAGTAACAGTGTTGTCACCAGACAATAATCAGTATCCTCTCAGAGCAGTGATGTACAAGAACACCTTTAACTATCCTCATAATAAAGACAAATATAATAGGAACAAATGTTTTCTGCAGGTACTGTGGAATTATTGTAAGTGGTACTGTGAATTAATAAGTGTGAAAAACAAAACTAATAAACTTGCGCTCATTTCTTGTCCTGCATATTGGACGTGTGTGAGAGAAAAACAAGTTGGAACAAGTTAAAACAAAGCGAACTTTGTTCTTTTTCCACCAATAAATATCTTTTGCAGTAAAAGTATAAATGTCATCCATCTGAGTCATGCAGCTGTTCCTAAGAGATACTGTAGATATGTTGACAAGTCATGGACTGATGCTGAATAGTCAAAGACTATTATTGTTGTCCTGAATGGCTCGTAATAAAAAGCATGCTGTATCCACTCCAGCCAGAGTAATCATCCATGACCCATAATGCTTTTATTTATTTTCCGTCCCTCCGAGCTCTGTATAGAATAGATATACTAGGGTATGTTGTTTCAGCTTCTTCCCTTTTCCCAGCAACAAGAACCTATTGCATGTCATGCCGCTTTAATTAAAAAACTGCGTGTGATTCTTGTTTTTTTTTTTTTTACTGAGCGACGACGCTAAGATGTCAGGTTTTTAATACAGCTCAACAACAGACAACAATGCATTTTCTTTCAGCGTTTTTAAATGCTGCAGTCGCTTTTTAAATTCGTCCTCGGGGTAAATTGTCTAATCGTTACGGTTCTTCAGATGTGGTGAAATGCAAACAGAAATGTGTAGCAGGGAGTTTAAACGAGTTTATTTCACGAGTTTGGTTCCACTGGTTCAAATGGTTCCTGGAGCTTAAAAAAAGGTCAAAAAACAAGAACAAACTAGTGTAATGTCAGGTCACTCCCAGTATTCAGCATCATGATTTTAAATACATCTACTCAACTCTTTGTACCTCTAGCGATCATTTTTGCACTTTTTCCATTTTCTCTTCGATCTTCTTTTCCTACTTTGTGGTTGCCATAGATCCAAGTAGGGAAATCACTGGTATAATGGCTGTTACCGGTACATCAGTTTAAAAATAACACATAATTATATAGATTCAGTGCCTGAATGTTTAACTTTTATACAGATGTACCATCACTTTCTGTAGGTCTAAAAATACGTTTTGCACAGAAGAAACGTGAGGTTTGCTACCAAGAAGCATCATCTTTTAAACATCCTTCCTCCAGTCTTATTTCAGGGTTTAGCCTGTACCGGAGAGTCGTACTGCTGTTGCAGTTCCTGTTGGTCACCAACAGAGGTTGATAAAGGTCATGGATGACTTCATGTCCTGTGGAGTACATAGTGATACAGTGCTGAACATATTAAGGTAATGTGATATTTACAATCTGCTGCGTGTCCTGCACTGGTTCCAATCTCTCTCCAGCTCTCCTTCAATTGTCTCCAGTTTAATTGCTTTACTGCCCCCTGAATAGCATTCTCTATTTTCTGCTTCTCTCTCTCTCTTTGTCTGTTTTGCCTTTTCGTCAGCTCTCACGCACACACACACACACACACACACATATAGAGACACACACATCTCCTCTGGCCCGGAGTCAGGCAGGGCAGCTGCAAAAGGCCTCACCAATGCGGGCTGACGAGAAGTGACAGCTCTCTGTATCACTCCCTGGCACTGACAACTGACAGATGGATACCACTCACACACACTGCAGGGGGAGAGAGAGAGAGGGAGAGAGAG
>CALSBV010012213.1:10514088-10524106 GCA_943590825.1 Bovichtus diacanthus
ACCAGCCACCAGCCACCAGTGGAGACTACAGAAAGTCACTTGCCTGGCCAAGAAATAGGCTGTTTCTGCAATCACTTCCACTCATTCACTACTACTTATGTATGTAAAAGACATTCAATAGTTTATTCAACAGTGAGCACTAAATTACATACGTGTTCATTAGTGAGCTTTAGCTGCTGGTTGTAGCTAAAGTGCTACTTAGCGGACAGACATGAGAGTGGTATCGATCTTGTCATCTAACTAACGAAAGAAAGCAAATAAATGTATTTCCCAAAATGTCAGACAAGACATTTTAATCTTTTACCGCATTTCCTAATGTGCTTTATGTACATACAACTTATGTGCAGAAAAAAAAACAACAAAAAAAAACAATAGTTAGAAAAGTAAGAATACAAGGTTAATGTCTAATGCTGCTTCCTAGTGGACATCAGTAATTTATGCATATGTGCACTTATATGTCACTCATAGTATGACCCTTTTCTTCCTTAAAATCTAATTAATTAATTAACTTAATTAAATGATAATAAATGCAAAAACGGACACTTTCATCACAAGTTTCATTTCTATAAATTACTTTATTTAATTCATCGTCATCCAGTCATGTGCCTGCCCTGTCAAATGACTGAAAACACTGCTCATTGACAGATTTAATGATTTATTATTATTAGCTATTCTCGATATTCAGAAGATGACAAACACAGCTGCACACACAGCTGCACACACACACACACGCACGCACACACACACACACACACACACACACACACTCACACACACTATCACCACCATGCAGCTGGCCGACCCACCACAATCATCTGAAACAAGATAGAGAAGGATATAGCAGGAAAGTATACATTAACAAACTTGTAACTGCTGGCAGAGTGCCTCTCACCCTTCCTGTGTGCAGCCAGGCAGCCATAACCAGATGCATCAAGCACACATTACATCCCTATACCCTGAGTATTTACTCTGCCATCCAGCCAGAGAGATTAGTTTAGCTGGAGAGTTGATTTATGGACGACAGAAAGTAATCCCTTCTTGTCCTGCGCGCTGTAGCCGTGCCTCCTCCTTTGCCACCGTGCCGAGCTTACACAGTCTGAAAGCCCTTGATACCGTGTTCGCCCTAAGGTGTAATGTTTGATAATATAACTACTGCTTCTGTCACTAGGACCCCCCACCCCATCTGCACCCGCAGCCGAGCCTCCTCCCCCCACAAATACATTACAGCCCCACAATGCTTTGAGATTTATGAGGGAGTAGTGGCATAGGAAAGAGAGAGAGCGAGAATATGCATTGATTGAAAGCCCCAGATAGTCCCATCCAATCCCGCCCCAAAGAACATCAGTTATTTTGCATCCTGACACAGCGATTGATAACTCGTAAATGTGTGCAGGGATGACAAATGCAGATGGAAACTGACTCTGACAAAAATGATAACGGCATCGGTCTCGAGGGGGTGACGGAGGTGGAGTCGGGATGCTGCTTAAAATATTTAATAATTGATACGGAGCCAGTGAGATGTTGTTTGACCCTGGAGGAGTGTGAATGTCATCAGAAAATTGCCAAGACTTTGAAGTGAAATACATTAATGATGCGTGTGTGAGTGTGTGTGCATCTGTGCATTTGTGTATATTTGCAGAGGAGGGCTCGAAGCTTTGGCCTTTAATGGTCGATAAATTATATCAGCACTACAATCATTATTTGTCTTCAGGATATAACATTTAACATTTTTTAAGTTCTCAAGGCAGGGAGCGTTGCGAAAATGTTGTTTGAACAAGTTTTTATCGTGCAGTATCAAAGGCCTCAGATCAGTTGTGTTTTGCTTCCTGCAAGCAAGGAAACGCCAGCCGATAAACTATTGAGATATATAATATCAGAGATATAACTTCATTAAGTATCTTCAGATTCTTAAAGGACAAGATTTGCTAGTTAGAACATTTTTTTAGCAAACTAGAACACAACACCAGTTAAGTGTTAAAGGTTTTAACACATCAATCTGGCTGGTACTTGCATGTGCTGATAATGACTACATTAGATCATGAATACAAACAATTGTACTATACAAACATCATTTCTAGGAGACAGGGTTGCATAATTTCCTAGATAGTTTCCCGAAAAGAAATATATACATTTGGCACTTATGATAGGGAAAATAGCAATGCCCTTGAAAGATAAGCTCTACTTACACCCAAGTTAATATGAATTAATTCTAATTGTTCTTTACAGGAAACTAATAATAACTAACTAATAATAATTTATTAAGCATTACAGAGACTTGCAAGAGGAGATTTATATGGAAATCCGCATACAGTAGAGTAGAGAGCAGCTGCACGGAGAACCTGGGTTCACCTGCATATTCTTAAAACACTCCATATATCACTATAACACTGCGGTGTGCTTTGGATTAAAGCAGCATCCAAATGTCTCGTGTTGAAACATCTGAATTCCTCTCCATATGGTAAGTTGTGCACCCCTGCGGTGGACACAGTAGGACACTGACAGTTTCAACCCCATAACCCCTCATACCTCCAGCTAGACATCCCTCAAAATCTTTCAGCTGTCTAGTTTGGTATTAAGACAACTCAGTTCCAAAGGTACAGTATGTAAATCATTTCAATCCTCTTACACAAGTCTGATGTCTGAAAAGAAACAGACAATTAAGAAGCTCCAATTAACAAAGTGCACGAGATTAAGGATCACTGTTTAATAAGTGCATTATGCAGCCTCGGGGAGGAAAAGGAAACAGGTTAATAAGGGTATAGGTCCATTTTATAGCTTCATTAGAACAAGAGAAAATGAAACCTTGAAAGTTTTCTTTTTCTTGTAGTTTCATCATAGAACTTAATAATCCTCTTCAAAGCTTCTTACTGCACTGAGTCTTTCATAAAAGTATAACAGGAAACAGGCAGGAGATTGTAATGGCCAAACAAAAGCCATTATCACACCCTACATGATAAGCCTCTTGGAAAGATACATGGTGGAAATGGAAATTGTGATAAGTCCTCGGATGTGTTGCATCAAAGCAATGCCAGGCGCACATCTAGAAATGAGGTTGTGCATCACAAAAAAAACGAAGTGTCAGGCCCCTTGGCCTTCACCTGCAGAGCGTCACTCAAAGAGCCCCGTACCGAACAGGGAGAGATGCAAAACAACCCTAATAAACACAAAAAGCGACCACAAAGAGACGCAAAGCAACTTCAAAGAGACATAAAAATAAGAAAAAAAAGGGGGCAAAACAACCAAAAATAGATACAAAACAACTACAAAGAGACACAGAATGACCACAAAGAGACACAACATGACCACAAAGAGACACAAAACGACTACAAATACACACAATACCACAAATAGATGTGTAACGACTACAAAGTGACAGAAAACCACCACAGAAAAAGAGGGCGAAAGCATCCCAAAGCCTGTGTCTTGCTCTTATGCAGGGAAGACGCTGAGGCCTTTTGCATGACTGTGCCCAGGGGCCCATTGTCTCATAATCCGTCCATGGTGAGCCCCATGCCTGGCTGAATGGATGTTAGTAGGATGGATACAACACTGTAACATGCCAGCTTCTAACGGATGAGAACTGGGGATGATTGGGTTTGTCCTCCCTTGGGAATGCAAAAACAGGTGCAGAGCAGGCTGTTACAAATGCCATCGCTTTAATAAATGAACTTCTCCAACAAAAAAAAAAAAAAAAAAAAAAGCTGCACTAAAATTCTGATTAAAGCTGGACTGATGTTCCTCAGAAGTTAGTTCAAACTTCCTTTTTTTTTTTTTCCTTTTTTTTTTTTTTTAAATATGTTTGACAACGCCTACCTCCGGAAAAGAGGGATGAGGATCCTGAAGAAGCAAAGGAGAGGGAGCCGACAGGAGCAGAATGTGAAGAGACATTAAAACACTTCAAATGAAAGGTGCGTCAGAAGAGCTTGTCAGTGCATTACCGCCAAGATTAAAGGGGTCTCGGTGTCTTCTGTCGGGTTCAAGGGAGACTGCATGAGGATTTGGCTCAGACTCTTAAATACCTCTGTCGACTAAGATTCAAACAAACACTTTCACAATAATTACAAGTTGACTTTTTTCATTGCCAGAGGAGAAGGTAATGCATTTTCATATGAAACTCCCTCATTGTCAGCATAAGTACCCAGTGCTGTTTATTCAAGTTGAACATTTTATTATTATTCAATGATTAGGGCACATGGCATAGAAAACATAATGCTAGCACATTTTAAAGCCTTTGGAGTTGAAGAGGAATGAGGTATTTAGTTCAGGTATTAGTTAGGAAATGAAAGTGCCATTGGTTGTCAAAGTTGTTTCTTGAAGGTATCCTGCTTATAGCGTTCACATTTTGTGCTCAATGTGCAGTTTTTTTTAGCTGCTTTAAGGCTTAATGCACACACGAATGCACCGAAAGTGACTTATACTGGACCATATCCGAAGGAGCTGGTATTTCTCTTTCTCCTCATTCTGTTTCTTGTTGTGTCTTTCGGCAAAACAAATCCCTCACCCAGCCGTGACCTCTGACCTCGCCGCAGATAGAGAAATATTATTATATCATAAGTGCACTCAAGTTTCATGTTTAGGACTTTAAAGCGAGGGAGTTTAGGAGGAAAACACACTCACACACTGTGTTCTCCAAACCAGTCAGCAGCTCAGTGGGAAGCCGTGGACTGCTGGTGTCCTTAATAGCAGAAGCTGTCAACACAGACAGGGTGGCTGAACTCTAGACGGGCCTGTCAGACGTCCAAGCAGCTGTGACCGGTGCTGCTGAATGCAAACATGAGTGGCCATTTGTATGAACTTGGCAGGCTGAGAGGTGACTGTCAAAACCTGATTTGAGGAGAGAGAGGCGCACACACGGTGTAGAAAAGTTCTTCAGGGGAAGAATACTGACAAATAGCGACGGCGTCTCATAGAGTTTTGACATTATCTTGACTTTTGAAACAGCGGTCTGACAAAACAATCTCAACCCAAGGTCCACTTCAGCCGTATTACGCGGCCTGAGCAAACTCCCTCTGCTGATGAAGACGATGTGCAATGCTGTTCCTAAGTGGGCCTTGGGTTTGTTCAGTCCAATAGTCCAAACTATCACTACTACGTTCTGGCATTAGATGTAAATTGAGTAAGATGTAATTCTTATACTGGGCCGGTATATTTGACAGAACCACAGATAGGGATCAACATTTGCAGTTTCTCTGCTTTACGTTTTATGAAAGCACGAGCTAAGTCCAAATAATTTGCGCATAATATTTCACTGTGTGTGTCGAAAATTCTAACTTTGGCATCCCCTCGTTGCATAGTCTGACAAACAGCAATTTTCAAAGGGATTTATTTTTTTACAAAGTTAGGCTAATTATCTAAAAAAAGTATAGAGATACCATTGCCACATAACATTTTTAGGGGTTTAACACTTTATTTTTTAGGGTATTCTGTTTTTTTTACTAACAATTTCCCAATAATTTCATAAGGCATTTCCTGGAAAGAATGATGTAATTTGGTACTAATTATGGGGAAAATAGAGACACTGTTTGATTCGTACTCTACCAATTAATTCATCCAAATGAGTTGCTAACGTAAGCCAGAGAGTCTAAGAAGTCAGTGCACAGCATGTCAGCTAAACACACAACAATGTGTTAGAAAGAATAAAGTTTCAATTATAAATGAACAAGGAATTAACATTTATTTGGTTTTGTCAATAAAATTCTCAAGATTTCTGATTACAGTGAATCATTTACTTTGCTGAAAGCATATTCTATCAGGAATTTAAAAAACAACAACACACATTTGATTTTGAAGACACACTCCTCTTACTTTGTTGTCTTTTCTTATTGAACAAATGTCCCAAATGTCCTAGATTGTTGCTATGGGAATGACATCTCAATACTAAATGTTTCCGTCTGATATCTACGATATACGTTATTCCTACGCTTCACATACTACATTTGAATACTTTGCACGCATACTAAAACTGTATGCCTTTAATATGAAGTAAACACATTTATGACAAAGCTATTATGTGGTTTAAGTAGATCATTTATAGTCCGTACAGGTTCAAAAATGTAAATTATTACTCGACTGCCATTACAGATGGCATGTGCCTCTAATGTATAGCGATGGGAGGCAGTTGAATTATATTTGGTTTGACTTTCTTGTCACAAGTACACAGCACATCCTGTTATGTTTGAGGTTATTAAAGCAGAGTGCATCATGTGGATACAATACCACAACATTTCACCGAAGAGACACTAATTCAAATGCTTTAATAAGAAAGACAACAGAAAAATCCAAATGTCAATGTTTGGAAAACCTTCCAAAACAAATGGACGTATCTTTCCCACAGTAATGAAAAATGGCAGCATGTAATAACCCCGAAGTGATGCTAAGCTACTTAATGTAAATTCTGCCCCGGAGAAGAAAAAATGTGCTCCCTTTAGTTGACCGGTACAAGGACGTACACAACATCACAACAATGAAGACAAAAAGAAGCAGGAAAAACTCCGCAGACTGAAACAGAAGTGGCTGAAAATTGATTTCAAGTTCTGTCAGTGACGGTGAAGAAAACAACCGCACGCACAAAAAAAAAAAAAAAAAACAACATCTCTCACAGACTGCCTGGAGAAAACAAAACTGTGCCATTAAAAGTATAATAGGATTATCGTTTCTGTTTGTTTGTCACGGTGGATCAAGAAAATTACAGTTAAGAGAAGAGCTTAGAGCCACATTGTTATCACCACTTCAGAAAACGAGGCGCAGACACAGGCCATTTGCATATTCATTTACTGCTTTTGAAATGCACCTTTTTAATTAGTCTGCGTGTAACAATCACTTAATATCTGCAAACACCTTGACACCGAGAGCTGCCACAAACACATCCTCAGCCGCCGCGCACTTAACACGGGTTCATCAAGCAGCGGGGAAGTTACACAACGCTCATGTGTGTCGGAGTGATGTCTGAGTGGGAGGGGAAGAGCTGGGAAAGAAAGAAAAGAAAAACGGTGAAGGCTAACAGTCACTCACAAGGTTGTGGGAGCTGCGTTTGTTTGTTTGTTTGTTTGTTTGTCTAGTTGTTAGTGTAGGGAACAAAAACAAGACAAAGGCTACAGAACAGGAAGCCGTTGCAAGAGCCCTGATTCAGATCATCCGTGTGTTGTCTGCGCGTTGTCTTGTTTGTTGTGTTTTGTTTGTTTTCTGTGCTACATGGTGGCTTCAGAGGGTGACAGGGAGGACCGTAGGCCCTCGCCTGCCACAGCACCGGACCGTCCCTTCTGGTTTCCCTTGTCATAATCATCCTGTAGGACAATGGTGCTTTTGTGGGATGGGGTTGTGCGGATTAAAAAATGTGATCCACGACAGAGCCGCGCGGAAGCTCCGGGCCGAGGCAGGCCGAGGCAGGCTCGCGGCGCCCGGGAAAAAAGATGTTTCTAATTACGTGAAGTTGGCAGGAGGACTTCACTTTTCTCCCACCACCTTAATTTCCAGTGAAACGTCAATTTTTCCAGCACATAGCTGAAGCAGCTCGAAGAGGACGACAAATGGGAAAACACATGTGCTATATGTGTGTGTAAGAGTAAATACTGTTTATATTTATAATGCAATATGAGTGTGTTAGGATTACTGTTTTGTTTAAAGAAAAGATGTAGACCCGAGCAACAACACCGGTGACACAATCTGCAGTGAACTACCTACAAAAACACAATGAGAGCCCTGACTAGCATATCTCCCCTCGCAGGAGCTGGTAAATGTCCCAATTTTTCTTCTTTTTTTTTTTCTTTTTCTTGATAACTCTTTGGACGTGACTGAACTCTCTGCTGCATAATTTGCACCTTTTTCTTCACGATATATCTGCACAAAGAGTAATAGACTTTAGCCTCCCAGCTCAAACCACCAGTAATCCTGTGCAGTTCAGAATTGTACTGAAATAGTCTTAATGCAAACACACCAATGCTCTTTGCTTTCTTTTTCTCTCAGTTAACCTCTAGTGGGAAATGTGCTTTCTATTTAATCTCCAATAACTATTCCACATTTTATAGGGTAAAGACTTTAAGAGTTTACAAAAGGTCCACGTTAGATTCGGAAGGCGGTTGAGGTTGCGCAAATGACAAGCTCCGCAGGGGAATAATAAAACATTGGAAGCAGAATGATAAGGTGACGGAAAGGGGACGGTATAAATTGTGCAAAAAGGGCTGAAAGGGAAAAGTATAATATTTAGGGATAGAGAAAAATAATAAAAGAACCGTCTGGTGCCATCTTGTAAATACTGTTTTATATGTGTTTGTGATTGAGCATCATTTCTGTTTGAATCTCATTCATGTCACTCAGGGTTTAAAAACTAAAATGAAAATAAAGGAAGGCTTACAGGTCTAGTTCTGTTGTGTAGATTTAGTCTCTTTGTTGATGGCTGATTAAGAAAAAGAAAAAGTCAATAAGTCGAGCCAAAACTCAGAAAATATTATTTACAGTATACTGTTTGTTTTGATTTTTTTATTCAAAGGCTTTTGTTGAAAGAAAAGACAGAAATGGCAGCTTGACTTACAACAAACGTCTCTTGAAATAAGAAAAGAAGCTCAATAATCTTGCTTCCTCTACCAGGTTTCATTTCTGGATTACCTTCAGTTTGAGGTCTTATGCATGATTAGATTTAATAAAAATAATAAAAAAATGTTAAATATACACCTACACTTGCAGTATGAATGTACGTTGTATATTGTGATGATTTCTTAAAAGAGTAAATCATAAAAGCTTAATTGAATTGTCATTTCAACCATTAAAAAAAAAAAGGAAAAGCGGAGATGAGCCATTAAGACGCACTTTGGATCCAAACATTAGAAACTTCTGGTGTTTTATTCATTGGCTAAACCAATTTGCAGCGATAGGACTTGTGTGTAAAGACCATTCAGTATTGCTTCATTTCAGATGTGGATTTGGGTTGACAGCTGCCACTCAGGCCTCTCTGAAGTCTCTCAGAGCTCCACAGTCATTTTGCAGCTCTGGTGGCAGTTAGTGTTATACTGATGAACAGAAGTGACAGATGTGCAGCTAATGAACAGCAGCAGCACACAAATAAATATACGATACGCAGCACGCTGGAGCATCTCTTGATGTCATCATTGGTTTCAATAAAGCGCTGCGGTGTGATGATGGACTCTTCACATGTTGATACCCACAGCGAAACAGACAAAGGCAGCAAATGATATAAAACAGCTGACGGAGGCTTCGTGTTGTTACGACAACTTAAACATTTTTCTGTCTTAAATCCAACAATCTAACAAAATGTTTTTTTTTTTTTTTTTACATACTCACTGTAAGTATGTCAGTCGAGTTATAAAAAGATAGTAAAACACGTGTATATATCACGGATTTGAGTGCCATCGCAGAAATGTCCGTGTTGTTTAACCCTGATATTGGGTGAGTTTGTAATAAATATCAATATATAAGCTAAGTAATAATCAGGTGAGCCTTGTTTCGGGTGCTTGCCTAATTTTGTGTACACAAAAAATATCAAATCTGTCAGCTTGAAACAGAACATTTTAGTCACTTCACGTGCAGCAGCGGTAATATTAGATAAAACAAATTCAGATTAAAGCTTAAAAGCTTATCTTTAAAAACGTTGAAGGAAGTAAGACAATGTGCTCCCACCACTTTGTGTCTTTAAAAAATTCAAATAAGTAACGCTTTAAAGAGCCCCTTGTATTTCCATTATTCTCACAGATGGCAGCTTGGCTCCTCTGACTGGCAGTTAGACTCAGATGAGGTGACAGATGTTATTTAATTTCTCCGTTTCTTGTTTTCCTCTGTTTGGACAGAGAATGATAACTGGGTCTTTGGGATGGACTTTCGTACCACTCTCAGTCTTCCTCTTAAGTCTGTTTCCGCTATAGTTTGCTTTCAAACCGCCACAGCTTTTTTGGTTACTCTTCGAATTAAACACCGTGGCTAAAACAGAGCGCAAGCACGGACGTGTGTAAATGTGACTCACTCTCAATTAAAAACATCTTCAGTGAGACAGCTGAACCTAAAGGATTCG
>CALSBV010012213.1:10524206-10551573 GCA_943590825.1 Bovichtus diacanthus
GGGGGGGATATCCCTGCAGCACTGGCAGAAAGCGCAGCCAATTCACCGTGTAACCAAACCTGTTTTATTCTTAGGGTCGGTACGTAGCACTTTCTGACATGTTTGATGTGTTTGCACGTCCCGGTGTGATGTGTGTGTACATAAATAACACAACTCTGAATATTTGTGTGTGTGTGTGTGTGTGTGTGTGTGTATACAGTAAGGAGGGAGACATGCGGATGTTCTTTCTGCAGCGCTGTCTTGTTGCCGCATTTCTTGCTGACAGGTCTGATCAGAAAGTGATGACAGTCTATGATTGTCAAAACGCCTGTCGCTGAGTGGCAGCTCGGCTTTGGCGCTTCCTTATTTTCCACTTCCCTTCCCCCTGGTTTTTGTCACATCTCATTCCCAGCAGTGGGGTTGGCTTAACTCGGAGTGAAGGTAAGAGGAGACGTGTATAGGCAGAATGAGGAACTCAATCTCGGCGTGTTGTGTTAAGGCCATTGTAGATGTCACACGTTAATACTCCCACAGCGGTGGAGAAGCAAGCCGGATAGTGACAGTGTGGGAGTTAAACCAGGAGTTGGAGAGCCGAGTTTGGTGAGAGTCTTGACAAACAAAGCAGAGCTTCTTCTTGCATTGTGTGCTGGGCAGGTATGACAAGAGCAATATGTGTAGTTTCACTAGAAGCATGCTCAAACCAAAAGCTTCGAATGGTGCACCAACAGATGCATTTCACAATAAAGTTCCTCTTTTATTTGGGGGGATTGAGCGGTTTGAAGACTATTAGATCCCCTCCAAAAAGGATTTGAACAGAGCAGAAGGTAATGTTTAGAGAAACTATGTATTTGTTCTGCAATTTGCAAGTTTATTACTTCGTTTTCTGTATTAATCAACTGCTATCCTTTCCTCCACCATTGATTTTGAGCTGAGTATGGAATTAATGTGAACATTTCTCAACGAGCGTCCCGGCAAAGGTCAACAGACAGGATTTCATCCGTTTTTTGAGAAGACATATTTGGCATTTCAGATTTTGGGTCTGAATTCGAGTGTATTACATTGCATTGAACTAAGTTGTTTGAAGAGCTTCAAATGAAGTCTTTTACAGAGCATCTAATAAAGATGACTGCAATACCTCGTTACAGGAGCTGCAGAGGACTTTTCCTTTCATGCATTAAATGATATACAGTTGCAGTTTGGGGGGATACATATGGCTGCGCAGGTGTCATGGTAAAATGACCTGACTGTACGTCATTGACACAAGAACTAACAAACGTTTGCTTTGTTACAATCGACAGGTTTCCATCCAAATGTAGCACACATTTTAACCAAATTTCCAGAAGACAATTTTAAGACTTGGAAATAAACAGTTGGTGGCACGAATTCTCCAGTTAGGTGCCATTAATCCTTTGCAGCAGAAGAGGATGCAACGAGAATATGTGATTAGAAGAGAGGCAGTCAAACTCAAACATTAGAAAACGGGATAAGAATACTTTATGTTTGTAGATCTGATATTCTTTTCCGCCGGCATTTTTCATATCACCAGCGAAGCAGAAACTTCATTGGACGTTATATGTCATGATTTATTATTTATTTATTTATAAGTCTGTTTTCAATTTGTTTTTATTGACACCGCAACTCCTCCACCTCAGTCAAGTGTAAGAACTTTTTGGCGATATTTTGTGTTTTTTCTTTTTTCTGCATTTCCCATCAGTCTTTTTATGTGCAAATTGATAATGCGCATAAAAACAGGTGGATGGAAATGAAACCTACTGCAGCCTTGCCCACGTGCACTTCTGTGCAGTGAGCTTTACACACTTCCGGTAAAGGTCGAAGACAGGAGTTGTCCTTTGAAGTCTTCACTGGAAGCAATTGTGAAACAAATTCACGAATATTGATAACATATGAGAAGAAGATGAGATACCACGAACAACAGTTAGAAAGGAGTCGTATAATTAATTAGTACCGTGAAGAGGAAACGGGATTCACAAAAGTATACTAGCTGTCAAAGTAGTAATATTGTTATTGAAAGAAATCACTCGTGAAAGATCAAGGTGAATTCCCCATACAAAGCAGAACACAGTAATGAGTAAACATACACACTCAGTTGTCAGTTTTCATTCTGTGATGAAGCGAAGTTACACCCTTAAGTCCCATGATAAACATCTCAAATCCGATCTCTTAGCTGAGTTGTAATGGTCTCCAGATTAGATCTACCCAGATGCATGCATGAAAACAGCTGTTTGGGTGTGTTTAGCTCATCAAACCAACTCATCACATTAATACAGTTTAGTACAAAGTCCACACGTGTCGCCATGCTGCCGCTCCTCCTCCGCCCTCCTGTCATTTCTCTGTCACTCTATTCCAACTGTGATCGTGATTGTTGGATAACTGTTAATTAAAGAGATGACAAACTCACGGTTAACGATAGAGACCTCATTTGGGGGCTAGAGAAAAATAAAACAGCGATATCGATGCAGCCGTGCCTTTAACACAGCACAAGGGAGAAGCCTGGTGTGACTTTGCAGGAAGTCGCTCGTGCTGTGGATTCAGGACACAACTTACCCTCAGTGGGTATGTTAGGCAAGGCAAAAGTGACAGGCCAACATCCATCCGCCTCCTCAACTTGTCTATTTATATGTATATTCATATTCATGAGCTATTGGACCATGCGCTGTTGGCGATGCATTTAGCGTTATTGGAAAAACTGAATCTCAGTCCTTCCCCCTGGCAACTGACAGAGAAAGATTGCAGTGCCCAAGTGACAAAGGACTGGCAGGGCCTGCTACTAAATCATTGCACTGGCGTGGGCAATGAAAGAAGAATCTCATCTCTGGACTTGTAAAAATGACTCTACCCTTCACTTTGGGCATTAATTGGATTGTTGGTTTTTCTATTAACACATCTCTTACAGACGCGTGAGCTGTTGAGCGTCTGTTTGAAGCGAGGCGAAGCAGGAACTCAGATGTCGTTATAACTCACGACTCCTTCGCTCTGTGACTCTTTTTAAACTTTTTCCTCTCTGTCTGTGCAGATGAGAGCATCCTGGCCTGTGAGCAGAGTGTCCGTGCATCACACTGGATGGCGGGTAACCTTTAAGTGTGCCACTAACTTTAAAAAAACAGCAAAATAAAAGAGACTTTGTAATTATCAGTGTCTACTGTGAGAAAGGCAGCCTCACTGCTGTGACACTTATTTATGTTCTTTTACAAATGCACTCATTGGTAAGATGATATTTCAGCGAGGAGTGTTCTGTGTGAGCTAATCATTCATTTGTGTGAAGGAAATGGAAGAGTAGAAAAAATAATCAAACATAGTAGCCGCCTTTAAACTGTGAATTGAATTAGAATGGAGTCTTTAAGTGACAGTGTTTTCACATTGTGCAGTGACATTTGTAAACTACAAAATATAAGAAAAGACATATCCTTACGTACGTATGTGGATTAGTTGAAAGTGCAGTTCATAGTTCAGGACGTGCAGGATGAAATAAAATATCTTGTATTGCATTGGACCTGTTTTTCTGTTCATAGGAAATCAATAGTTGACTGAAGGCAGCGGTGGAAGAAGTATTCAGATCTTTTATTTAATTAAAAGTAAACATACTACAGTGTAAAAATACTCTGTTATAAGTAACTCTGAATGTTGCAGCAGGTAAAGATGGAGGTCGTTTGATTTACTTTATATACTGCTAGGTAGCTATACCTATAACAATACATGATCAGTTATATGTTTATATATATTTAGGATAAATAATACAAATCTAAAGCTGTCAATTAAGTAGCATAACATTTAAATACTCAGTACTAAGTACTTGAAAATGTTACTTCAGCATAATACTTTAGTAAATGTACATTCCACCACTGGTCATAGGAAATGATAAAAGAGACTATTCAATGAAAAAAATAAAAATATATATATATATTAAAGTCCCAGCCACATACAGTATGTATAACAATAAGAAAGGTCACATTTCTCTGGTAATAGACCACAGTGTGTACAGACAGAGTCTGGAAGCAGTTCAATAAGACTGCTTCATGTATGTACCACACACTAAAGCCAGACAAATACTAAATAAACACAACACTCGTATGTGGTGCGAGGCGGCCGGCAGGCGTCATGTAGTCCATGATGTTAATGTTGCTGCACTGCAGCACTTGATCATCACTGACACGTGTCCTACTGTGCCTCCAACTTGAACACAGTCCAATTCAGAGTGAGTCATCAAAATGCCAGAGGGCACAGGTGAGAAAAAAAAAACAGCCTTTTGTCTTGATAAAAATGCCACTTCGCCACCACAAACGCCTCTCACTGCAACATAATAAAAACCTCAGACTAATATTGAGTCAAAAAAAAATCTTGTTTTCTCTAAAACACAGAATACATATGAGACGATGGAATAGACCATTTCATGTGCAGCTTAAACAACTATAACACCTTCAAACAATCATTTTTGTTTCACTGGATTCAAGAATATGGATTCATTCATTTGAATCAGAAACAAGTGCAATGATCTCATTCAATTTTTTATTTATTAAAAAAAAAAAAAAGATTTTTGCAGTGCATAATTATTACCTAAATCAGGTTCTTGCACTTCTCTTATTGATTCTCAGCTTCTCTCTCTCTCTATGTCTGCCCCCCCGCCCCCCCCCGCCCGGCTCCGGCACTTCTTCCTCAGTTCTTCCTTCAAGCCCCTGACAGTAGTGCTGCACATAAAGACACTGCTACCTCTGCATAATGCGGATGCACCTTCTGTAGGTCGAATGAAGCTCCTTCGACATGTGTCAGAAGCTTGCCGTGTAGGCTTGGACTAATGATGGCACAACGGCCAGCCCACTGCCCCTCAGCATATGCCCACTCTCACATATGTGTGTGAGTGTGAGAGTGTGTATGTTTGTGTGTGTGTGTGCGCGTGCAGGGGGTGGCAGGGTTCGTCATGCTGATTAAAAGCAACCCCCCCCCCCCCTCACAAAGCCCCTCAGAAAAAGACAGCAGGGAACATGAACCACTGTCAGGTTGGCCCAGATGAGGACACAGGATCCGTGTCACCTGAATTTACCGGCCTAATATGACAGCCAAGTTGTGATCCCTTGTCTGGGACGTGTCACGTTTGCAGAGTTTGGGCTTATTCTCATGCAAATGATGTCAGGTTGGGACAGAATGTGAATGAGACTCGTCACACTGTCCAAGGGTCTAAACCCAACCACATGACAGTGGTTTCTCCCACAGCTCCGGATGAAATAAATACGACATTTGACATTCAAACCTGGCAACCAATACCAGGAATAGTTCAAAATAATGAGGGATTTGTGAGAGGAACCACAGCACAATGAGTGTAACCTATTTACCTTTTTCTTAGGTCCTAAATAGCACATATCCAAACTCCAATAGGCACACGCAATTATAATTATTATTAAACACATGGACACACAAACTGTGCCGCCAATGTGAGAACAGGTGTTTTCCAGTTTAGAAAGAGTTACCCTTTATTCACAAGAGCTGATTCAGAAATTGATAATTACATAAAATAAAAATCCTTTTTATAGCTTTAGCTCATCGGAAAAACTCTACAGTCAATATTAGCAATGGAACCAAACTAATGAAGGTCGTGAGGAGTCCTAAAAATTGAAAACGGGAAGTAGATTTCTTTATCCCTGTAGTGGAAACCATAAAAAAAAAGAAATGCCACTTTTCCAGTGATGGAAAGTAACTAAGTATATTTGCTCAGATAAGTACAAATATGAGATACTTGTACTTTACTTGAGTATATGGATTTTATTCTTCTGCATTTGAGAGGGAAATAATACAATCATTTTACAGCTATAGTTGCCAGTTACTTTTCTAAGTGACCATTTTACATATATATTTTTAGATTAAACTACCCATCAGTGTATGAAGTCTCAACATTTAAGAAACGCTTGCACATTAATTCCTCAATAATTGGTCCAATTCTATGGATATGCATAAGGCCATTCTGCACAATGAGTGCTTTTACTTTGATACTTTAAGTACATTTTGTTGCTATAATTCAGTACTTTCACTTGTAATCGGCTATGTTCACAGTGTGGTATTGCTACACTTACTTTAGTAAACTATTGGAACGGTTCTTCCGCCACAGCAGGTGCTTTCTTAATGTGCGCCCACTTTTTGCAGTAGGTCCTCTCCATCGGTGAAATTACAGCATCCAAGAAACAAAAAAAAATCACATTTATACATAAATGTCTCAATATTTCAGATACTTTGACACAACAGTGACAGTGCTTCACACCTGTGGGCTTTACTGCGATGGAAAAAGGCTTTTGATAGATCCTAAAAGACACTCCATCCATTCAGCACGCTGGCAGCCGTCATTATTCTCGAAAGAATCGACTTTGTCACTTCTCCATTCTTCAAGAGGCTCTCTCTCGGCCTGATGAATTATGTCGTCTGTATCTTCCAAAACAAGGCTCATTCCTGACAGGTACACAACACTTTACAAGACGGTTTTGACTGCCTGCAGATCTCAGCGGGGACAAACGTGTCAACAAGCGATCGGATTGAACTCTCTGTCCATGATGAGACGTCTCGGGTGAGTTTAAACCTTCAGCTTCTCTTCAAATCCTGCATTGAGGCTTAATGTTTTCACAAAAAAAAATTTAAGGTGCTATATTGTTTTGCTGTCAGAACGCCCGCAGCAGAAAGAAATGAGACTGCCACATCAGGAATATTTATTTGTTATGTGAGAAACAAGTGATTGATGCCTCACAACTTCAGACGCCATCGCTGTAGCGTCATCATGTGGGACGAGGGGATCTTCTGGTTCCAGGTCAAATGTGAAGAATGGCTTCTTTTATCTGTTTTGCAGGTTGCAAATGTAATATCTTTGGGTTTGGGACAAAACAAGACATATGAAGATGTCATCTTGGGCTCTTTTTCAACTTCGGTACAACTTTTTCTTATTAGGCACCCATTACAACGGGATTGTTCAGTTTAACTAGGGGCAGCGTTAATGGTGAATCATTTACTGAAGCTCTGTAGATCAGTTACACTGTAAGTCAACGATAAAAAACGACTTGTGTGAAAAATCTCTTTGACTGAACGAGCTGTGGAGGATCTGCACCGAATTCTATTTATTAACAACTCAGAAATCATTATTATTTGATTACCAACAGTTACAACAACATTATTAGCCAATAGAAAGGAAAAAAATAGCACAACCTTACAACCAAATTCTTTCCTTATTAATGGCTAACAGATTCATAAAGCATTAGAAAATGATTTGTAACCATTAATAAAGCCATTACTGTCTCTACAACTTATAAACACTTAAACTATAAAGCACGTCTTATTAGAAAAGTGCTATCGATCCCTTTTTTTTTTTTTATAAGACTCTTTGATTTACTCACAAAAAGGTCTTTTCAACAGTATCCTTTCAGTGTCCAGCCGTCAGAGTCCAGGTGAGTGAAGCTCTGATGAGATAAATATGTTAATAAGGCTTTCGATTATTAACGTACACTCGCAGCAATAAGCTTCGGGACAGCAGTAGTCGACTTTGTAGTCTCGTCTTGTCTTCAGGGGCCATTCGAGAGGAAGATGTTCTCAGCATGGTTTTGAAATGATAAATATTACATATGCATATATTTTTGATTCAAAGTTAATCTTCTCCTGAGAACGCAGTCATTTACGTAGCGTTTGTGTTTTCCGTCCCCCCCTGCTTTTGAAAAGAGACCTGTACTGTACACTCTTTATTTATGGCCCTAAAATGACCGAGACGTGTTTCCAGTAACTCTCCTCCTTCGGAAACAGAATGAAAGCATTTTTTGACATGCTGTTCTCCACATTACTGCAGAGGAGAGACGGCTTTTTCTGGATATCTTCCCTCTAGAGAGCACACGTGTTTTGAAAGCGAGGTCTTGTCGTACAGAGCTGAGATCAACAGAAGGTTGCCTGGAAAGCCGTGAGGGGGGGGGCAAGAAAGCACGGGGTTAATTCACCAAATCGCACATGAGTACACATGATATGCATGTCACAAGGATTCAAACGCTGCCCGCACCATCGTGTGCATCTCGCTGACACGTAATACTTCATGGATGTACAGATGTTACCACTCAGTAGCAGAGCGGCTCACTGCGACTCCAAGCTTTCCATTTTGATTATTATAAATGGATAACAGGCTGCATCACGACACCTCTTGTCGTAAACACCCTTTTGTTTAACATCAGATTTGTGCCGCTGTCTCGTGAGCCTCCGCTCACCTGGTAATGGTGATGACACAGAGCCAATTTATTTTGTGTTTGCTTTAAAGCAAACGAGAGTCACGAGAGAACAAACAGAACATCGACTGCCTGACAAAGTCATACGTGGAGCTTTTGTATCTGTTGTGACAAGACAAAAGATGGCTTGTTTTAGAGACCATGTATGATACAACATCACTACACATGCATTCACTGAACGCTCCTGAGTGGGCCAGCTTCATGGAGGTAATGTGCACAGCAGCTACACATTAGATCCCGTATATAATGGTTGTATTGTGGGCGCATGTTTTTTAGTCTTTTAGTTACATTTGTGTTTCTGTCTGATTATAAAGGCAAACCAGAGGTGACATTTAGGGTCAAGGTTGAAACTGATGATTCTTTTCAATACGTACTCTGTAAGTTGTTTAGTGAATAACATGTAATGTGTATTATGGCCTTTTAAAGAAAACCTATGCCATAATATTACATAGTGTGCCCAACAGCCAACACAGACTGTAAGTATTCATTTATAATGTTGAAACAAACCTATTATATGTGTATGTTTAGCTGACAAAGCTCAGCCACTTGGTTAGTCAAATGAAACTAATGTGTTTTGTTCTGACAAATTCCAATGTTCAATTTGTATTTGTATTTCAAATTGACTGTCTTCGCTGCACAATTCAAGCACATTTTGATAAAACTTGAGAAAAGACGTCATGTACGGACAGTAAACTAGGAAATTAGGAAAAGTTAGACGTGAACTATGCTCTCTTCTGACCCTATGACGCTTTGCTAAACTTAACAATGTCTTTATTAAAACAATTATAAATGAAAGAGAAGGTGAACTTCATTCCAAACAGTCTGTTTTGTGTTTCTGTTAATCAGCCTTCCTTCTTGCACACATTAGTTAACTTTCTGTACAATTGCTCCCGCACGTTGCCGTCTGTCGTATGCGACCATTGTTATGCGACTGTTCTCTGTATTTCTCGTCACTGCTGCTTCTTGTGTTTCCCCGCCACACAGAGCACACCGCGAGGCGCTGGAACTCTATTGTTTCTTTGGGAAAAATGCCTCAGGCTAGTGTTCAAGAGCTGCGTAGGGTGGGAGCATGTCGACTTAAATACCTTCAGTGGAGACATGCCATGGCCTCTTTTATCAGGTGTCTCACTAGCTGAACTATAAAGCTTAGCTCTGTGTTAAACCATAAAGTCAAATCCTGTTTTATTATGACAATGTTTTATTCACTTTTTCCCCCCCCTAAAAAGGGATTATGTCTCTATTTGAAATTGTTCATACACATTCACTGGTTTGGGCTCATCATGGCTTCCGAATTAAAAAATAACCTCACATTCATTTAACACTATATGAAAATGTGTCATCCTAACAAGGTGCCATGTAGTAAATGAAATATGCAAAAGATGAAGATGAAGTTGTGCACACAAGCTACCAGGCTGCTTTTGAAATGTGCTCAGTTATCACTCAGCAGGGGGAAACTGTATGCTACTGAGTATTTTGATCATCCTCCTACCAGCCAGCTAAGCTAGACCCTTTGCTATACCCACGAAACATAAAAGCAAAAATGGAAACAGTTTGCCTATTCATTAACGCAGCAAGCAAATGTCTGCTGTTTCTTTTCACAGCACCTGCTGGTACATTATTGCAACTGGTCCAAATCATCAAAAGACCGAAACCTGCTAGAAAAGAGGTTGTACTCAATAAGTAGTTTGACAGATTGGTAAACAGGCTTCTTTCCAAAAGTTAGATGAGAAGATCAATGCCACTCTCATGTCTGTACAGTAAGTATGAAGCTACAGCCAGCTGACGGTTAGCTTAGCTTAGCATAAGAGACAGGAAACGGGTCAAACTGCTATCCTGACTCTGGCCACATATAACACAATCCACCTGCCGGCACCTCCAAAGCTCAACTAACATGTTGAATCTTGTTTGTTTAGTCTGTAAAAAACAAGATGTTATGTGCCGGACTACTTCTTAGCCGGCCTGGCAACCTCACGGTGGAACAGGAAGTCACTGGGTTTTGACAAGAAATAGTGCAGCACATAACATCTCGTAAAACTGCAACTTTTTTTTGTTTTATTTTATGTTTAAGTTAAAGGGGTTTGGTTTTGTAAAGTGCAATCATGCACATTCAAAGTATGAGTATTAGATGAATAATCTAAATATAGCAGGATTTAATTACTCAGTTTACACTATAAAGTTGTTGGTCTTGAAAATGATCTGGAAAGTTAACGTAAAAGATACTTTTATAATATTTGACAAAAATCAATAGCCCTGAGATTTGTGTGAAATGTCGGTGATGAGTTGAAACGGTCTATATTCATGGATACGGCCTCTCCTAGACTGGTAATGTTGTTAATTGTATCAGTCAGCTGAAGGACAGGGATCATTCTTTGGAGCTCTGAGCTGGCTCACCTCGCTCCTCAGCTTTTATTCGCAGCAGTAGACTTGAACCCTGCAGTCTGCTTCTCCTATTCAGCCTCCTGCTATCTCCCAAAAAGTAATGAGCGCGTGCAGTCTGGAACAAGCTGCTATCATCCTCACCAAAGGGACTCAAGCTCTGTCTGGCACCTGAGGAGACTGAGCTTGCAGACATATCAGAGTCAGAGATCACGGCCCTGCAGGGTGATCTTTGAAACTTGTTGCAGGGAACACTGTTTCAAGCACACTTCAGTTCGTACGGAAGTTGCCCAGATTAAGAAAAGCTGTGGCTCACAGTGGGAAAACTGTAGCTCCCTCAGTGGGACCTGGAGATGGTCCAAAGTGTGCTGCAGCAAGCCCCGTTTGAGGACAAAAATATAAGGGGATTTGATGTGGCTGTTGCTGTGTCCCAATAAAGCCAGCCAAGACGGTGGCTCTGTTGGTGCATCACTATGAAGCCTGCCGGAAGAATCGGGTGGGGGTGAATGCTGGATTTGAAACTAATGTTCCTCCTCAAAAGTGCCCTGAGTTGTTCATTTATCCCTGGAAGAGTTCATTTATACACACGTCCAGAAAAAGTCAGATCAGCTGTGTTTGTCTGCTTAAAGCCGGAGTACCACGACTGTCAGAGCGCCGTCAAAATTTGTCACACTGGATTGTATTTATGATCCCGACAGTACAGTAGAGGGTTGGATGGACGTTTCAGTGTAATCTGGAGTAAGGGCACGCTCTACCTGTAGTAGAGGGACCACTGCGGGATTCACTTCCTTCTGTCCACACAGCAGCTGGTATCTTTAAATCAGAGCTTTGTCAATTTGAAAATATCTAAGAAGCTCCTCACATCCATATCATAACCATGAACCAGAGGGTGTTTCCCCAATGTTGTGTAACTGTAATGAAAATATCCCTTACTCAAAAGCATACCTGGGTCAGGAAGCAATTTGTTAACTGCCAGGTGGTGTTAAGCCCCGTTCAGATATAAAATACTAACAGATGATTATTTGATGTGAAGCATGAAGCCACAATTCACAATTTATAACTTACACACTCAAAGAATTTCATTTAGAGTCATATAGTTTGCGGCGGAGAAATACGGTCCGTTAAAGGTTTTCTAAATTTTGAAAAGCCTGAAAATAAACATTTACAAAAGAAGGACAGCAGAACAAACATCATTTAAAACTAATTGGCAATAGTTTGCAGTATGATTTTGTGCGTCATGTTCAGTCTGTCTGGATTTCACACTCTCCCAAAATCACTCAAACAACACCACAATTTAATCCAGGACAAGGAGTTTATTTTACAACTGAGGATAAAAGAATGCCATTCTGAATAATTGGGTTGATGATAAAACCTGCAAATCTATCACTGGGTGAGAATTAATTTTTTCAATGTTATGTACAGGACCATGCATCAGAGCAGATGCCAGTAGAATTCTGTAATTTTATGCAAACCACATTGAAGGACTTTTCACTGAAAAAGGACATTGTGGTGCGACAATATTCTGTAGTTTTATACATTTCCCCCCATATTTGTCTAGAAAATAACATTATAAAAATGCACACAGTACAAATAATGTTGAACTGTAAAGAGCAAGATATGCTGACATACATGTATACATACTTGCTGATTATTCATACAATAACTTTTAAACTTCATTAGTTTTACAACTGTAGCTTCACAATAATAAAATTGGTAGCCTACTAACGCAAATACTGTACATGTTGAAACAACCAGGAAATTATATTTTACTAGAGAAACAAATATTCTAAACATTTTGTAAGAATTTCTGTGATTTAATGGCAAATACAAAACAATATTAGAATTAGTCCCCCAAATTGCCATGTTGATCAAGGGAATTAAAACTCAAAAGGGTGATGTGTTGTCATTTTTACTCACACATTTCTTCATCAATTTACACTTCCTTAAAGTGCTGAAATCATCTTAATATTTTAGAACATTATCTTTCACATGGCTACTTTTATAACCATATACCTTCATTTAAACAGCTAAACCTGCAATTTTATAAACAGGGAAATCAGTCTTCTCATTATGGTTGAAATTTCATTGGACATAACAGGCTCACTGTTTTACATAAAAACATGCACAAACTGTCTCATAAATAATATGCAAGTTGTGTTGAAATATATTCATCTTGAAAAAAAAAATCATTCAAAATCAGTGATCAAAATAAGAGCGTGGTCCAGTTTTAAAACAACAGATGGACTTTTCCCCAAAGGCTCAGATAGGATGCAGTGCATTAGGAAAGCAACAATCAGTCAGTGACTATATAGTGCCATGGCTGCTGCACCAATTTGGTACGTTTATGTCACCAAAAATTCTACTTTTAAAACTTAGCTTTGAGCCTCTGCAGTGCAAGGTCCTGCCATTTATGATAATTTGATAATTACAGTATGTGGTATTAAAGCTACCAAGTTCACTACAATGTGTGTCGTAACAATATTCAACACAGTTGTGGCACTATCTGCTGTGACAGATTGTAGCTTAGAGTAATAGTGCAACAGGAAGCTGTCATGCTATCAGCTTTATCTTCATTGTTTGTCAAACTTTTCCAACTCTTTCACAAAGATAAGATGGTCCTCTGGCGACTTTCCGTGCGTTTTGCAAAGGTGCAATTTGATTGCATGTTTGCTCACAAATGTCCGATTGCACAGTTTGCACTGATATATTGAGCCGGTGTCTTCTTCTGTAATTCCAGAGGAACTGAAAGTATTGTCCTCTATTCTGCTGACTGTTTGCTGCTCTATTAAATCTATGGAAAGCTTTGAGAGGTCCTTCAGGGTAAACCCAAGGTGGGACTCCAAATGGTGAATGTAGGAGGAGGGAGTTCTGAACTGGGAAGCACAGTCACTGCACAAAAACTGAGGTTGGCCAGAGTCAATATTTTTTAGGAACTTTGTGCCCCCTGTCCGTTTTAACTGGTATTTTACATTGGCCAGCCAATGTGAGATCGTTGTCATGGAGAGACCTGTGAATTTACAGATGTGGACCCGTTCCTGAGGTCCCAAGTCAGTGATCACAAACTTTCCGTCAGGAGTCTCCCTAAGACTAGACACAAACTGGGCCTGGAGAATCAGTAGGTGCTGGGGATTCCAGTTCGACTGACGGCCCTTCCGTCTTTGGATGGGAGACAGCTCCTCCAAGCTGTCCTCAAAAGAACAGCCATCGAGATCTGACTTCTCAGAGATGGAAGAAGGGGTCGTAGACTTTGGTGTCAAACGGCCCGTGAGATTCTTTACCATGTCCGAAATATCCATCAAAGCATTCTCCCGTAGAGGCGGAGGTGAGGACTGTGAGAAATCTTTGAAAGCTGCTTTGCTGTTGTTTACGTTGCCATTGTTGTTTGGTGTAGAAGCACCCTGAGGTGAACTTCCATTGGTGTTTTTGGATTTCGTCAAGTCCATAGGCTGATCATCGTCATCGTAGAACTTACTCACAGGCTCTGCTGACTTGATCTGAGCAGAGTTGCTGTTGATCTTATAAAGCATTGCAAAGGGGTCTACGAAGGGGGTGGCCACTTTTGCAGCTTTCCCCAAGTGGTTGTTCATGATGGACTGCAAAGCACTGAGAGGGTTGACAAGTGGTTGTTCAGGTGAGTGATCAGTGATGATGCTCAGGTTATTGCAGCCATTTCTTACAGGCTTTTTAGGTGAATCAACTTCACTCTTTATCTGTGTCTGTACTTTACTCTCCTTCTGCTCTTCTTTGCCTCTCGCCTCGGTCTGGTCCTCTACTGCAGTATTTTTCACGGCCCTTGAGCTGTTTTCTGGTTTGGGTGAAGCCCTTTTGTCCTTAGGATTTGACAATGGAGACTTTGCAGGCCTGCACTTACTCTGTACAGGTTTTTCCTCCTTTTCACTCTTTACTGAAGTTTTCCCTGTCACTTTCTCAACTAGCTCCTCCATGGCCAGCACATTGCTCTTGTGACTTGGAGGTGGAGAGGGGCTATTTGGCGAATGGATCAGAGTGCCTAAATCAGACGACAGTACCTTCAAACTGCTGCTGCTGAACAAAGGTTGAACTTGGGCACATGACGGAAAAGTAGACTTCAAGGATCCATGGAGCTGATAGGCGGCATGAATGCTGGGGTATCCACCCCAGGTTGGTGTTCCTGTTTGGGCCTTAGTGATTGCACTAGAAACTGTATTCTCCAAAGACTTTAGAATGTCCAAGCCACCTTTAGGTGCCTCTTCCAAGTCTTCTTCTCTCAGATATTGGTAAGACCTGGCCTTTCTAGGTTTATCAGCTTTTTCAGGAGGATCTTCTTTCTCCTGTTTTATTTTTTTCTCTGGTTCCCTCACTTCCATTTTCTCCTCCTCTGTCTCTTCATCTTTCGTTTCTTCATTTTTCTCTTCAGGGCTAGTGGGCTGCAACGGGGAGTCAGGCTGTGACTTCCCATTGGGTGCTGGGAGTCGTGTGGTAGTCGGTGGCAGAGGAATTGACTGAAACTTTTCCTCAATGACAGGGTCAAAAACTAACTGCTTACCCTTTTTAGAAGCTGAATTGGTTACTTTGAGAAAGTGCCCTGTGACCATCATGTGGGCTGTCAGTTGTTGCAAGGTGTCATGTGAACTGCCACATTCCATGCATTTGAGAATTTGTGCCTTGCGTGCCTCAAACTGCCAAGTATAACTGGCACCGTTTTGGTAACCATATCGATTGTTTGGAGTGACATAAGGATTGGCCACTCTTTGGTCTTTGGGAGACTCTCCCAGGAGTATGCCTGATGAGACAGACTCTGGCGAGCTTGGGGACATCAAGTCTTGAAATGCTCTTTTTTTGGTTGGGGCTACCAGCTTTGAGGTTAGGGCTGGCATTGGTTCTTTTAGAGGCACTTTCTGATAGTGTTTTGTTTTGATCATATGAACACTGAGGTCTTGCAAGGATTCAAAAGAGTGGCCACAGTACATGCATTTAAGAACTTTCTGAGCATCTTCTTTGCCTTCCATCTCCAGCAGAGAACGCTTACGTGGCTTGGACCACCTCCTGCTTCGGTCATCCTCTGTATCCTTATTGTCATCACGGTAGTGGCCCGTCTCGTTCATGTGCACTGTCAGGCCTACCAAAGTGTCATAGGCACCACTACAGTCCTTGCACCTGAACTTGCTGGCACCCGTAAACACGGGGCCATAGAGCTTATTGTTTTGCCTGTAAAGCTGCACGGTGCTGAAAAGGCTTGGCTCAGGAAGGAGTTGGTATGGGGTATGTTGAAAGGTTTTGGCCAAAGCTGCCTGGTGCCAGTCATAAGCTAATCCCCCTGTGCTGCCAGAGCTTACACTGTTGCTTGACACTGCTCTTGTGGTGGTACTGCTGATGGTAATATTATTAGTGGCTGAGGCGTTGCTAGTGCTACATCTGCTCTTCAGATGAATGTTGGCTGCGCTGTGACTGTTCAGCAACCCATTGCTCCCTTTGTGATTGCTCCCACTGTCATTGCTCGCTGCGTAATTGTTCCCTTGTTTACTTTTTAGCATGTCAATAGCAAAGCTGGACCAGGAGGCATCCGAGATCAAGTTTGCATAGACAGATTTCATTTTTGCCAGACTGTCCTGTAGTGAGAGGCCATTGATGGACTCTGTGCTCTCACCTAGATTCTCCTCTACCTTTTCCTGATCATTGAAGGTGGACGTGGTCTTAAGGTCCACCAGATGATCACTGGTGGTGCTGAGTGGAGAGGCGTACCCAGCGTCGGGGTTGGTGCCATTGCTGAGTGGAGAATTTTGGCAGCTATAACGTTCTCCTGCGTCCTCGTCATCATTGAAAAGATAGTCTGCATCTTGACCATCTAGGGAAAGGCCGTCATCTTGGAGATGTTCCTCTTCATCAATCTTATCCAGTTTTAATTCGTCCTCAGGTCCATAAGCTGGAAAACACAAAAGAGCGGAAAAGTAACATTAGATATTGTATATAAACATATTTTTGACACATTAGAATGACATAAATGATGCATCTACCACCCTTACTTTATGAAGGTAGTATGTAAAAATAATCCTAAAGAGATTTTTGTCAATTGTCCCAGCAGAGGACACAGGTTTGGTATAATAAAGTGGCAAACATCCATATCTTGACAATGACAAATAGTCCTCTTCACTGCGCTGCCTAATGAAGCTATTGAACACTACAGCTCAGCAAGGGTAGAGAGCAGAGATGAGCCACCGAAATGTTTCTGCTTAGTTTAAAAACACTAAACAAGCAAAATGTTATATTATACAGAAAACAAATCCCCAGCAAAGATGATACTTATTAATCATGCGCTGAGATCTGTTACTTCCCAATAGAAAGGAAGACATTTTTGTCTCTTCACAATTGTAGAAAATAACAGCAAAGAGAAAAATCTGCCTCACTGATTGCTCTGTTAAAGACTCATTTTGATGTTTCCTTCACAAAATATAGTGAGTGGTAACAATAAACGAATAAGATGAATGTACTGCATTTGTGGAAAGATTTCAGTGTACGCATCAAATATAAAACATTTTTCGTTATCAACAAATTGAAATGCCAGAGCAGCCTACAGCCATGTACTGTATGCAGAGTATTTCATTGTATATGTTGCTGCTGTAAAGCCACCACAGATTTGTCTTTGACTTTGATTTGCTCTATTCTTCCAACATGCCACACATACTATGGATTCACAAGTAAGAGATAGTGGAGGAAAATGCCAGCTGCATCAGTCTTGCCAAGCCATGGTTGGCTGGAGTCAACTTGGCATCGGCTGTGGAAGTCCTCACAGCGTGATGCTAGGAAACGGCCAGTGGACATGACAAGCCGTGTTGTTACTGCCTATGCTCCCCGAGTATTCACAGCTTCAAGTGTGCCATTTTAAAAGAACAGAGAGAGCGAGAGAGAGATTTATAGTATCAATGGAAAATGGCTGCCCTATCTGTAACTCTCTGCGATTTTCACAAATTGTCACATTTGTTGAAAATGTTTAAATCTGCATTATAGTCAGATGATCAAGATAGGTCAGAGATAAGTGAATAGAATGGAAAAATTAAAAGATTTACATATGATCACGTAACCAGATTAAGAGAGAAATACTACAGCGAGGAAGTGAGAGGGAAAATGGAGGGTTAAATATGCTAAGGCAGCTCCCCCAATCCATTCCTCGTAAGATGCTTGTCTGAGGTGCCAGAATCAGTCTCCAGTGAGGAGGCAGATGTGCTGTCAGCTTCAAACAGCATGTAGCTCTCTATCCCATAATCGGAATGGACATAATACCTGATGTTTGTGAGGTGCCAGTTACTGCTGCCTGGGAAAAGCTGGAGGTCCAACAGCTGCAACTCTCAGCCTTGTATGTGTGTAAAAGTGTGTGTGTGTTCGTGTGAGAGAGAGCGTACAGGCTCAAATGTACAATGTTCCTCTTCTTAATTAAACTATTCCAGAGCTAGTTTTGCTCTCAACTGTAAGCTTGTAATTATACGCAGGCCGCACTGAAATCACTCACTTGAGTTAGTCACTAAATTAGAAGATTTTAACCTTTTGCCAATGCAGCTGCACAGCTTTCTTTCAACCTGCCTCGTCCTCCCTGTCAAGTTGCAGCCCACTGTATTGAAATAAATGCAAAACTGAACCTATTCAAAGTCAATGTGGTGAGAGCAGTTAAAGACAAAGCAGCTTAGCTGACAAAGTGAGAGAAACCTGACAGCAGTACACACACACACACACACACACGCACACACTGACACTAAATTCTAGTTTTTCCCTGCCATCCTCCGTATGTTGCCTTGACAGGCATCAGTGTCAGGAGTGTGTCAGTGTCAGCCCGAGGTGTCAGTGTCCACGCAAACAAGCCAGAGAGGAGGTGGGAGGGGAAAGTAACAACAACAAACACAAGTCAGCCATTTTTTTTCCACCCCCCCTGCTCGAGCCTCCTCCTTCACCATCTGTGTCAGAAAAGCTGCGGGTGCCACCGCCGGCTAATAAGGCAATCAGAGATGGAAAAGATGCTGACACGGCGGCTTTCGAGCGTCACTCAGAACAAAAGAGGAAGAGGAGAGGGAGGGAGAGAGGGATAGGGAGGGGATTAAAACGGGGGTGGAGGGGAGGAGTGGGGGAAGGTGTCTGTTGTGGTTGTCAGTCAAAAACGTAAGCCCACTTTGTGCTGTCAGGGAGGATAGGGAAAAGAGGGGAAGTTTTGAAAAGAGAGGAGAAAAGATGTGTTTAGGCCAGCGAACAAGAGGTGTGTGGGTGTGTGTGTGTGTGTGTGTGACTGTGTGTGTGTGAGACTGTGTGTGTGTGTGTGTATGTGCTCGCGCATATCTCACACAATAAAACATGGCGGGGGAACAACTTAAACAGCATCCAGCAAACTAAGTATGGGATTTCGGAAGAGACAAAGTAGTGACAAAGTAAATTACTGCTGTGTGCGCAAGTTTGTAGGTGTGCGTAAGATAGGTGTGGCTGATCACTTGTGTCACAGTGTGTCAGGTGCATGCAGAGATGCAATGTGGCTGGCGGGGGGAGAGCGAAGCCATCTGCGTCTGGAGAGGAGCCTGTCACTATTGTTGCGCCCAGAGTCCAGGATTTCCTGCTGCAGACAGGTGACACCACAGTAGGACATCCACCCACACACACCCACACCCACACCCACACACATTACTTTTTATACACATTTGAGAGAACAATTGAGACTGAGCTGAGAAAGCAGATGAAGAGACAATATTTCCTATGCTACCGTAACGCATGTAACAGACATGCACGCAAAAATGCACACGTCCCTTGACTAGGCCTCGATATCAAACCTCAAAACCTTTTCTTACCGACTTAAATGTGTACATCGCAATGAGTACCAACAATTGGCATTTATTGTCAAGTCAGGTTCATAATCTTGTGTTTTTTAAGGATATTTACTGATTTAAATCATAACTTTGCCAATTTGAAACTGAACTGTATTTGAATGAAGTTTGTGTATGGCTGCTTTTGTAAAGACATTTAACATTTGAGTCAAGTTTGACGTCATTTAAAAAAAGAAAAAAAAAAGGGATTTTTAGAAACATCATTTTTTGTGTTTTTTATAACAGAAAAATTCAGGTAAGCTATTTCATCACCACTAGTATCCATAATCTCAAATAATACCAAGCCCTATCTTAGCCTGGACACACATAATCATTACAACTGAGCCAAACAATGGAATTTATATTAAAATAGAGAATTTTGAATTCATTTTCAATTTACATTTCTACATTAAGTATGACTTTGACTGCCCAATAGCACAAAATATTACAATATGTTTCCATTATAGTGACAAATCCAGCAACATTTGGTTGGTGTCAAACTTGAGTGTGACATGACGCACACGCACGCGTACGCACACACACACACGCACACACACAGACACACACACACACACACACACACACACGCTTTCCCCTCTAAACCTTCTTCATTTATTCATGTTGTCTTGGAGAAGAGGGCAATCCTGGCTCTCATTTGCAGTGCTAATGTCCAATTCCGCCAGCTTTCACCCTGCTGATTTACCCTGCGTGGCCGAGCGCTGCATTCGGAGCGGGGCAGCCGGCGAGGCTCCCTCACACCGTTTAGTGGCCCTTCAAAATGCAAGCTCTGCCCTGGCAGTCTTATTTCTCTCTCCCGTTTCGCTTTGTCACCGGCCCCTCCATTCCCTGCCACTCACCTCTGATGGCTTTGGACAGGCCTGATCAGTGTGTGTCATTGACCTGTACGCCGTGCATGAGTGTGTGTGTGTTTCAGCAGAGAGAAGGCTGTAAATAAAATGACATTATTATTTCCTCTGTCCTATCATGTAGAAAAGCCAATTATGGTAATGCTTAGTATGTCAGGCAATCTCTGTCTCTCTCTGCTCTCCCCCATCCTCTTCATTCTTGCTCTTTTTTTTTTCTCTCCCTGAGGTAGTCGTGGCTGAGGTTTCATAGGACCTGACACTCTCTTTGGACTACTCTGTGGACGACGCACACTGAGGCAGACTGGCACAGAGCAACAGCCTCCTCTCAGCCTCAAGACACCTACCAAACTAATAGAGCTTTTTATACAATTCTGCAATAAGAGTTAAGAGAAATGATTTGAGATCTACATTGTCATCAAAAGTATTAGAAAGTTAGCTAAATGATGAACTCTGTCAATCAAGGTTCCCTTTTGTCTTTCTAGTGAATGAAGACTATTTCATTTTTTGTTGCTTAATATGAGGAGAGCACCTTACAGGGTTAAATTAAAATGCATGTTTTATATCGCCACCGCCTGCGAACGCAGTACAAAGCTACATAGATAGCCGTGGAAACCATGTATTAGCCATAATTTAACTCGCAGCTTGCTTGACCAGACATGTAAAAGCCTAACTAACAGAGCCCCCCCTCCCGCGGCCCCACCCTCCCCTAACCCACATGGAATAGTCCACCATATGGCACAATAGCTCCGGGGCTTCTAATAGCTCGTGTGTCGTACAAATCCACCTTCTCAGCTTCCACGACTCTTCCGGTTGGGGAAAACAAAACAGCCAGCACAGCCTGCTCCTCATGCTGGCAGCTACATGTGCAGACAACATTTAAAATCAGACTTTTTTTTCTCTCTGTTACTGCACACAGTTTGCATCGCTGCTTTGGATTCCTTGTAATAAAGATAAAGATAAATGACCTTCTCCTAAACTTTTGACTGTCCTGAGGGCTTTCACATATGTTTCCAAGTAATTTGCAATTACTTGAACTCATATTATGCTAATAGCCTTTTTAAATGGGTCACATAGACGGTACATTTTACCTCTGGCTCAGCTTCATCAGGCCACTACAAGTACAATATGTGTGCCTGAGAAAAAACAAATGATAGCTTCCGACAGAATAGAAAGAAAGCAACAAATCTGGAGAGCAGCAGCCATTTTCTTCTGAAGGAAACGATTTCCAATTCTTTCTTGAGTCGCTTTGCAAATTTCTCCTCTTCTTCTGTTTTTCTCTTTCTTTCTTTCTGCCCCTGTTTGTTCAGATCTCCCGTGAGCCAGTTTCGACACGCCATGACAGTGACTGTGGTCTATAAATCACATTTTCCCTGAACTGTCAGTGCCTGCTTGCTCTGAGATGAAACAACAGCCATTAGATCATCGGCACGGCAAATTCCAGCCCTTTCTGCTCTGCTTTACAGCCAAAACCCCCCACACTCAACAATCGAACACTGCACTGGTGCTGCACACACATTTCAAACCATCTGGTTTGTTTTCAGGCAAAGTACAGATAAAGCATTACTAATGCTAATTAAAGACAATGTGAGTGAGATTTACACAACCAATGCCAAGCGCTGATTCAATGTAGGCTGCATCAGACAGATGTCATTTCTTAAACAGATTTTTCTAAAGGAAATATTGTGACTTTCTTTGCGAACCATAAGAAGTTAACCATATTTAATTAGCCTCTGATTTAAATATCTGTATCGTCTTAACCTTCTGTTATAGTTTTACACATTGGGGGGACTGCACACGTCTTTAATTATTTAAGTTGTTCTATTTTGGTTCGCGGGTGGGCGTTCCATGACATAAAGGTGTTCTGTTTAAGTCGGAAGCGAACAAAATAACATGGTTGCATCCTTTCTTCATAGATGCCGTCTTTTGAATTCACCTGCATTGCCCCTGACAGTGGAGCTTCCCCCGACTAAACAACAGCTGCTCCCATCGCCTAGCAACAACCAGTTGATGGATGACCCCAAAGATGGATAATTACCATAAATCACTATGGTTGTGTGGTGAATAGAAGCAGAAAATCATTGCAGAAAAAAAAACAGGCTGAACCACAGTTTAAACCCGGTGCTAACTTTGAATTGTAGTCGTTGGTAGATTCTCCTGCTGGCAAGAACTGGTTGGTAAACCAAATGAAAAGTGGCACTGGATTTGTCCATTAGGGTGTTTTTTGGAGCGTTTCTTGAGAGTGGTCAGTGTTTCAGTCTGTATGAATAGGGGCTGTAAAATGAAACCTGATGAAATGACTCACGGGACAAAACCTGTCCTGAAGGAGCAAGGACAAAGAAAACAAAGTGGGCAGAGGAAGGAAGAAAGGAAACAGCGAAGAATGAATGATGGCAACAATGATGAGTTTAGTGCAGCAAAGAAGGAGAGGGGGGTCGGAGGAGAAGCACAAAGAGGAAGTGTGTTTACAGTCTGAAAATATGTGTATATTTATGCAGTGTGTGTGTCTGTTTGAGTATGTCGGAGGGTGACATGGTAGGCTACACGGTGAGATACAGGGAAAATGAGAAAATAAAAAAAAATAAAAAAAGGAGAAAATGAGAGGGCATGGGGCCAAAACAGGGTCACAACCTAACCAGTTTGGTCTAGCCGAGTCTGGTTGCACAATAAGCCATCAATCAACCTTCTCCACGCTGTCAGACCTCCCCTCGACTCGCAGAGGCCATCCACTTTGTACACGGATGAGGAACAAAACTTAGAAAAGGAAAAGAGACAGAGGGAGAGAAGAAAAATACATACACACGTCGACACACACACACACACACGGTTCCACAAATCTGATCCTTTACTCTCAGTGGGAAGGAGGCACCCTAAAGATCCACTCACTCTCAGAAAATGGCACAGTGAAATTCATCCATGCAACACATTTGGCTCTAAAAGATGACTGTAGCCGGCGAGCTAATCGCTTACAAGCTACCTAGACGGCAGCACGCTAGCGCTACTCTGCCACAAAAAAAAAACATTTTAACTCCACCATGGGCTCATTCCCTCTCTCTGGAATTTTCTTTTCAAGATTTTACATGATTTATCCAAAGTCAAAAGAGGGAGAAAAAAAAAAAACATTCTTTGAGATAGCAAGAATGCTAACTATCAGCTAGCAAGCTCGAAAGATAGGTTGCTAACAGCACAATACGTTCACACAGTTTATTCAAACACTAATCTCTTTTAACACATATCTGCATATGAATGCAGAATCTGTCGACAACCAGACAAGATGTTGGTATCGTAAAAGTTCTGCTTATTGTTTGTAGCGTTGGCCAATCTCGTTCGAGTGGGCTTTAGTTGAATGCAGCGAAACACACGACTTGGCCAAAATGCAATCTCGGATTTAGCTTTTCATTAGCTTACAATTCACTTGTAAACTAGATACTTGTGAAACAATCTAGTCGTAGACGTCGTCCCTCAACTCTAAGTTCATTCCCACATCTCAAGTTGTTGATCGGACTGTAAACGACCAGCAACGCGCGGAAACCAAGTTGGTCGGTGGGTTTCAAGATTGATTCAAACCCGTCTCATAACTGTCTAAAAACTAAAAAGATTTTGCTGCAAAAGTTTGCTGATTTAAATGGTAAAGTGACCAGGCCTTAAAACTATTGAACAATCAAATTTAAGACAGTGGGGTGACACACACACACAGACACACAGAGACACACACACACACACACACACACTCGCACGCCATTTTGTCTTTCTGGATCAAAACATTTCATCAGCTCCTCCCTACCCTTATCTACTTCTCCGTAAGACATTCAAAAACAAACCACACACAAGCCTAAACAGAAGAATGCAGAGGACTTTGTGAGAACATGACCTGAGAGACACACAAAGAAATCATAACTTTAAAAACTATAAAGTCACTTCAGGGAAATTAATTAGAACCGCAAACCCTCAGGGCAGGAGGCTGCTCAGGACAACCAAACGTCCCCAAACATTTTAGTGCTTTTAACTGCATGTGTCACCAGGGAAATTCCAGCAATTGTGCACAATCAAAACCGTTATCCTTTATGCATCGCCACATTTTCTTTTTCATTCTGCCCGCTTAAGTGACGAGTTAGTGCTGAAGTCTGGCGCTCCATTAAACAAAGTTCTACTGTTTCATTTCAACACTAGTTTAGGATTTAAAGCTTGATGAATAGCATGGGGGCGTAACAAAAAAATATAACAAAAGCATACGCTGAACCACACAGCAGTTTGGAGTGTGTATGTGTGCTTGTGTGGAGCTTTTTTCTCCCTTTCCTGATGACCATGGCAATAAAGTGACAAAAGAAGAAATGATAGGAGGGAGGAGGGATTAGGGGCTGAAAAAGGGTCCCTGGAGAAAGTCAGTAAATTATGTACTGGGCTCTAAAAGTGGACTAGTATCAGTAGCCATCTGAGCCTGATTGCGTCTGTGTGCGACTATGCATGCCTGTATGTGTGTGTGTGTGTGTGTGCGCGCGTTTGTGAGCGCATACAATGGCTATGAACAGCTTCACAGTCAGAGAGAGAAGCAGGAAGAGAGGAAGCAATCCTTCAACAGAGCACAATATCAGACTGCGGACAGACAACGAACGGCTGGAAGGTTCTGGAAACGAGAGAAAAGCCTGCCTCCCTCACATTTCAGCTCCAAACGCCGCCTCCCAAAGTGCCCTCCATCTAACACTAACACGCACTCACACACACACACACACACACACACAAATGGCACCATAACTCTATATCCGCAATCAATCTCGGCTATGAAGACACATCCATCTTCAGTAATGTTAATGGGAGGGTTTTGGGGGTTGGAGGGGGTGGGGAACAGAGGTAAAACAGAGGGTACGCAACTGCAGAGCTGACCTCAGAGTAGTGTGAGGTAATATGGGCTGTGTGTGTGTGTAATAGAGACAGAGTAAATGAATAAAAAGCGAGAAAAGCGCTATGTGCATTTGTGCTTACACGGTAATGTATTTGTCTGCATGTCAGTGGGTCAGGTGTGTGTGTGTGTGTGTGTGTGCGTCAGTGTGTGGGAGAGAGACTGATGGCTGTCAGCTTGCATCTGGCAGAGAAAATAAATTAAGCTTATGAAGACAAATGAACAGGCTATGGAAAGAGTAAACGGGGATGGAGGGGATCAGGACAGAGAGAGGTTAGAGGAAAGGAAAGGAATGAAGAGGAGGGAGACATAATAAAGGAGAAAAGAGGGATATTGTGAGTATGCGGTGGCACGGATATGAAAGGAAGGAGATGGAGCGGCGGTGCCAACTAAGAGAGTTTCTTTCGGCAGCCAGTGACCGTTCATTAAGAAGGACGGGCACACAGACAGGCCTGCTGCTGGCAACAGGAGAAGCTTTGGCATGTGGCTTCTCTGCCTGCAAGGGAAACATATATGTGGGTGTATGTGTGGGTATGTGTGTTTGTAGGTCCAGTGCCAGCACGTTAAAATCCAGAAAATATACTTTTTTTTTTTTTTTTTGCTTTAGTTAAACGTTTTACAAGACTTTCCTTTCTTTAAACACAATCAAAAATACTCCTTTTAAAGCCACAATGTAGCTTGGACATAATGTGTGATCACTGAGTGTGTATCTGTGCTGGAAGTGCCTCTCAGTGTGTGTGTTTCCTCTGCTTGTGTGTTAGTGTCAGCGTGTATCCATGTGTGTTCTATCTCCGCAGATTTGTCAGTGTCTATCCCATGACACACTCCCCTCGTTGCGAGTGGAGGAGAGCTCTCGGGGGGCTTTGTCACGCGGCGGTCTGTTCTTTTCCTGAGGCCTGGCGCCCCTCGTTTGATAAATGACACATGTCATTCTGTCAGCCCCTGCCATCCGGGCTGGGAGGCCCCGAGCTGATGTATGGCCGCCCAGGCTAAAGGAAATCAGAGTGTTTTGGCAGCGCTCTGAGAACATGGCCTCTTATAAGGGGTATGTGTCTGTGTGTTTGTGCCTGTCTGTCTGTGATACTGAGTGCATGTTTAATTGTGTGTGTATGTGCCTATTAGTGAGTGTCTGTGTACACGTGCGTGTGTGTGTGCGTATGTGCATGCTCTCAACCTGTCAGGCGGACGGGCAGAGGGAGACAAATCATCATCATGGCCGCCCCAGCTGTTCCCCAAATTTGGTGCGAGGAGAAGAGCGAGGGATAAAAATCCTGCCGTTTGAGTTTTAAACGGCTGATGCTTCCCAGAAACAGGACTGAGTGAGAGGACAAGTAGGGCTGAGCGCACACACACGCACACAGACGCACACAGACGCACAAACACGCACAAGAGCTCCATTAGGAATCAAGCCAATCCCAGAAGGAAGCAACAGACAGCCGGAGTGGATTTCTTGAAAACAAACATGCGCGTACACACACGTAAACACACATGCTTCAAGCACACACATATGTAAACACATGAACACACATTTTGGACAAGGCATTTGCACCTTAACCAACATAAAAAGGCTGACAGGCAGGCAAAAGAAAACCTAACCATGTTTACAGACGCAAAACATTTTTTTAAACCTGCATCATCCAGTCTGCTTTCGTTCTTCGCTACGACTTGATTAACCTTAATGCTAAAACTAACTTTCATCGGGAAAGCAAAACTTGCCAGATTTGTCGATAGGGATCTCTCAAAACGTCCTCTCTAAACTATCTCCAGGTCCCGACGGTACTTACAGCCTCACACGCACAAACATTTCCCTGGTGGAGGACAGTCCCACCTGGAGGTTGTGAACTCTGTATGACCCTGTTTGATTGGGCCGAACTCCCTCCCCCCTATTCTCCCGTGGAAAAGAAGCGGGAGAAGGAAAAAAAACAGCGTCATTAAGCTGTGAGTGATGAGTGGCAGCCATGGGTGACATCCTCCCCTCTCTCTCTCTCTCTCTCTCCTCCACCACCACCCTTTCACTGTCTCTCTCTCTTTTTTTCTTCCCCATTGCCTTGATACTTTTCTCTCTCGCTTTATTCACCTCTCTCTCCATCCCTCAACCCCTCAAGTCATTTCTCTTTCACTCCTCTGTTGCTTTGCCTCCTCTTTTTCCACTCCCTCACCCCCCCCCCCCCCCCCCCCCCCCCCCCCCCC
>CALSBV010012213.1:10551673-10566673 GCA_943590825.1 Bovichtus diacanthus
CCCCCCCCCCCTTCCCCCCTCTTTCCTCCTTGGTTCTTTTTTGTCTGCTGTCACTCTCTTTTTCTCCTCTTTTTTTTCCCCCCCCCCAAACACACACACACACACACACACACACACAAACAATAGTGCCTCACTCAGTCCTGTCTAGCTCTCTGGCCCCGGTCATGTAGACACTCAGCTCCTCCATACATAATAGATCCCAAATATCAAGAGGAGGGGCGCACATTCCCACCCGCTCAGGATTGTGCCATCAGCACAGCTTCCACAGTAGCTCCACTGTCTGGCCCGGCGAGGCTAAAAATGTCCGACCGTAGTTTTAAAATAGTGTTAAGGCTTCCTATGAATATGTGAAAACGTCTTTTTTAACCAACTTCTATTCATACAGGCCTGTCCAGTCATCTGTGTTAATTTCCTGTCCCAGGGTGAGCACATTTAACAGCTTAGCACAAGTTTTCAAGCTCTTAGGTGTTTTGAACTTTTATAATTGAACCTCGCAGCACAATGTCCGTAAGTAAGTAAGTAAGTAAGTAAGTAAGTAAGTAAGTAAGATGTTAGTGTCCTGGGTTGACAATAGAGCGACCTTGTAATACCTTGTAAGTCTCTGTCCCTCAGAAAAAAAACTGTTCATTTTTGTATTTAATGCAGATTGCTTTAAAACAGGTGAGAAGAAACAATGTTGCAACAATTCAGCATCAAAGTCCTTTTTGAAAACTGGAATTCAGAGCATTTTTGCATCAGATTTAATATGTATGCTATTATTAATATGTTCCATATGTATGGAAATCAAGAAATGCATAATAATGTATCAAGCCTCTTAAATAGAATAAATTGAAAAAAAATGCCAAACATTCCCTCGTTCCTGTTTCTAAATGTGAGGATTTGCAATTTTCTTAATCCTTTGTGAGAGCAAACTGAATATATTTGGGTTTCGGGCTGTTGGCCTGACAAAAACAGGCAGTTTGATGACATCACATCGGGGCTTTAATGATTGCGATTGCCAGTTTTAGCTTTTTTCCGAGAATTTTATAGACAAACTGAATAATCAAGAAAAGTATTTGGCAGATTAATTGTAACACACTGGATCAGAATCAAATTACATTTTGATGTACAAAGAGATGTAGAGCCCTACTGTCCATCATTAGTATATTTTGGGAAACAAAGTATATTTCTATGTAAATATTGTTGGGAGTTCAATGTGTACGACACAATTTTCTTAAAATCTGACAGTGTTGATTGTTAAACCAGAGAAGTACGAGGCTCCAACTATGAGGCAAGAGAAGGAAAGAGTGAAGTGAAAAACTGAGAAGATGGAGAGTTAAAACAGATTAGTTAAGTAAAAAAAACAAGTATGTCACACTCACACCTAGAAATGACTCACACACACTTGGAATGTAAGGCCGGACAAATTCCAAATATATTGTCAGTAGTCAGCAAGATGATATATTACACAGACCTTCACAAAGTTAAAAAAGCCAAAGTACAGTACAGTAGAAGTACAAATACTTCTAAATGGACATAAATGGACCAGTTCGACAAGAACCAGATGCCATTCATAGACGATATTTTGCAGGAGGGAGCAAACAGAAACAAGCACAAAATGTCCAAGGTTCTGAATGGACAGACATTTTATTTTGGGGTCCAGCAAATATGCAAGTAGTAGCTATGGGCTACAACCAGTGGCAGAGGAAGTATTTTGTCACAATTTCAATTATTTAAGTAAGTAAAAGTAGAAATACTATAACGTAAACATAATGCAAAACATTAGTCAACGCACTGCATTCAAAAAGTAACTTCAGTAAAAGTACAAAGGGATATGTAAATATCAAAAATAAGCAGAATATTGTAAAGATGATCACTGATGTGTAAGCATCCTGCTAATGGCTGGTCGCTCCTTCCTTAATAAGCTGCTGGGTTGTTCAGTCTACAACAATGCATCATAATATGTCATCTAATCACATATTTCATATGAAAAGCCCAAAAGGGATATTTTGACATTTTAGGAAATGCACACATTCACTCTCTCATTGAGAGTTAGATAAGATTGATGCCACCCTCGTGTCTGTACAGTGAAGCTACTTTGTCTTGCGGCTGTTATCGTATCGTACGAACATTATTCAATGTCAACATGTTTTGGTTGGGGCTTGGTTTTGATGCAGTGGTTTTCAACGTGCACCATCGGCGAGGCAGATGGACCAGGGAGAGACGAGTAAACAGGGCAGCAGTTGGGTCAACAGACAGGCAGAGACAGGTGATCGGAAGCAGATGCTCAGGTGGACGGCGAGTTAGACAGGCAGAGCGGATTCGAGAGGGTTCGCGGTGCGAGCGACTGAGTGACGAGAGCGACGCGCTGACAGGGGAGACGTTTGGGCGTACAAGAGGCCTCCCGCTGTTCTCTCCGAGACAGACGACTTAGAGGGACAGAGCTGAGCTTATACCCCCCCTGTGATTGTCACGTCTGAGACAACACGGCGGCTCAGGAAAGATTTGGGAGGAATTTTTGGGGGTAGCATGTGGCGCTGCTGAATGGACTGGGATCCAGAGACATTATATCCCCTTTCAACTGCCCATCAAGCTGAGGACTGTTAAGTGATTACTTTATGTCACCCTGAGAAAATTGTGGTCAGCGGGTTTCTTTTAAATGTAACACTCAAACAAAGCTGAACAAAATAGCCTTCTATTCTTTTCCTGTGAAACATGCTTTATGGGAATAGAAATGTCTCCTCTTGGAAAATATGTGACAGTCATGTGTTTCGACTTCCCAGAAGATGACACATGACTTAACTGCCCTGTGACCTTTCGGATTTTTTACAACTCAGAAGTGTGACTGCGGGATGTCGCTGAAATCAGACTATTGCAAAAAGAGGTTTCTTGAAATATGAGAACACGGCCAGTGGGCCAGAAAGGGTATATTACGCTCTCCTTTTCAGATGTCGAGTTCATGTTCTTGTAACCAGCTCACTGACTCTTGAGCATCCGGTGAGAGAGAGAGAGAGCGATAGATGAGGGCGAGAGACAGGGAGGAAGATGAAAGAAAATATGAGCAGGATAGAGGAGAATTGAGTCAGTAAGATAGAGATTGATGACAGATAGGAAGATGAGAAAAGGCTTACAGGGGGTGGGGAGGGAGAGAGAGAGGGAGAGAGAGAGAGAGAGAGAGAGAGAGAGAGAGAGAGCAGTAATCCCAAAAAAAAAAGCCGGGAGAGAAAGAGGGAGTACGCTGAGATAAAGATGAAGAGGTGAGGGGAGGATGGAAGTGGCACTACACCAGGCTGCAGCATGACCTTCCCCAGCGTCCGCTCTCAAGGACAAAGTGTCATCTGTTAACTGTATCCATTCCCAGAAGGCTTATCTGCAGTAAACTAGTGTCCAAAAAGAAAAAAAAAAAAAGATATTCATTGCTTCTTAACCAACCTTATCAGTTAAATAAACACTCCTTTGGGGATAGGAATTTCCGCCCCCTGACTTTCGTCCACCTGCACCGACTGCTGTTTGGATATGCTGAGGCCGGCTTTTATCCATGTAATAAAAACAAGCCCCTTTCTTCCTCATGATGTACAGCACTGCTTCTTGCCAACACGCTGTACACGCAGTACAACCGAGGCTCTCTTCGGAGCTATGAAGGGAAAAAGAAACTCTAACCACGAGCCGCTGCTTCGTTTGCATACGTTTGATTAACGTTAATGTTCCGCTGATGTTTAAAAGGGGGATTATATTTTAAAAAAAAACGTCAAAAGTGCAGAGCTATCATGTGCATAAATATTCCAGCTCATATCCAGCCTTCGCCTTGGCAACCACAAAAAAACAAACAAACATACACTAATTCTATTTGTAAGCCTCCAGCCTTTCTAGGGTCGCTTTATAGTTTGGTGTGAAGAATTGATGTAACTCTCCATTACAAAGTTTTCAGTTTGCTGTTCTGAACTTTAATGGAATTTCTGCTGCGATACAATATTCCGCCACAGAGCACTGCAGTAGTTAGTGCCTTGAAATGACTTTTTGTTCTCTTTACTAGACAGCTTCTGCAATTGTTTTAAACCACTCCTGCAAATCGTAGATATTGTTCAAACTTTCCAATTCATTAGCTTTAAGTTAAATAATTGAAGTGAATGGAAAAGTTGACATTGCGTGGCGTTGATCCAATTTTTTTTTTTTCCGCTCCTGATACCATTGATGAGGAAACTGTACTGGATGTGGATCTGTCACATCTGATAACTGGTCTGCTTATTTAGGTTACGCCCCAATACGGATTGGATCGGTGCATCTGCAACTAAATCATTATGTTTCCTTTCATTTTAAGGGCCTATAAAGTTATCCTTAATCCTCACACTTTATCTTTCTATAATTCTAAAATTGTTAACAGGTTCCTTTTGCTGAAATTATGGGAAGCCAACATGAGAAGCACAAGAACAAAAGTGCTACAAATCATCATCCTAGAAAGCATGAATTACACATACTTTCAGCAGGAGAGCTACACCTGAGTGATTGTTTAAATGTGAGATATGACTCAGAGCTAAATTGTGTATTACTGTAGCATTCACATGACAATTTAGTGGTGAAAGTGGTTTTTCTGTAACCAGACTTTATATGACTTCCATGATTTAATTGTCCAATAAAGAGTATTAAATTACGGTTACATTAAATCTGGAAACAAGTTCAAGGACTAAACTTCCCCAATCAAGAAGGAAATATGTTTCTTTTTTGTCCCTACATGTGTACTGTGAGGATAAAATATGTCTACCTGGCAACAGCAAAGCAATAGTGGCGTTGGCGTGCTTGCCTGCAGTGTAGCACAGGCGCATGTAATCAGCTGCTGATAACACGGTGGGAGTCGCTGCCCCACCGTAAATCAATGAGCAAAATAATTGCTAATACACTGGTTATCGATTAGCGTGCCCGCCATGCTCTCATTTTCTGGGGCGACCGTGGCTAAGCGCTAAAGCAGTGACAAGGGTAAAGTGTTATTTCTCAAAAAGGCACAGAGACCGACAGCTGGGCAGGAAAAAAATGACTACAGGGCCTCGGCAGTAATTCTTAATTGACACCTGTCAGAGCAAAGGCAGCAGTCACAGCTGCTGCAGGAGAACGTCTACCCAAGTCCTGTTCATCTGTCACTTTTAATACCTCTTCTTCACAGCCCATCTTTCTCTCCCTCTGTTGTCTCCTCCCCCTCACACACACCCTCTCTTACTCACCCTGCTTCGACCCAGATGTTCAAGGCTGGTTAACAGCAGCAGCGGAGGGGCTGGGTCGCATGGGGCCTCCGGTGGCAACTCACTCACCTCAACGCTGGGTTTTTTTTTTTTTTTTTAACGCTTACTTTGCGTTGGATCAAAGGCAGTTTTACAGTCTTAGCTTAACGGACTGAGCTCTTGACTGAAGTCTCAGCAATATGAGGAAGCAAGAGATTCAATAAAAAACGAGCACCGAGAGTCATTTAAACCTCACCGCGCCTGCTATGATGGCCGTGTATCTCCAGCGTTATCTCTAGCATGATCACCATGATTACTGCATCAGGCGCCGCCTCAGTGGCAATTTCTAATACATCAAGTGTAGCACAAAGAGAGGACGGCGAGTAATTTCTGAGGCGAAATGCAGAAACAAATATCCGAATCCAAGCAAAGTCTTTTTTCGGCTTTGGACAAATCAGATCACAGCAGCCAGCACTGGATAACTCGGTCTCTCCAACCAATAGCGGCGTCAGTCTCGCCTACAGAGCATTAATCACGCGAGGGCACATACGATACATACAGGAACGCTGGTGTTACATTGCGCTGGAATTGATTGCTAAAATCCTGCGAGTGCATTTATATTATACAAGACGTAGATGACAGACATACAGGGCGGCTGTGTTGCGAAGGAAGTATGGGTAAACAGCAAAACACACGCGGAAAACACACTCTAGGCTGGAGGCTCCCCTGAGTACACCCTGACCTCTGAGTGTACCCTGGACCGCCCGTCATCTTGCCTTAAATCACCACTTCACATTTTTCTATTTCTTCTCGGTATCTTTTTTTTTTTTTCTTTTTTCTCCTTTTTCCACACTTATTCACTCCGTCCTTCTTTGGTCGGATTCTTAAACAGCTTGAATTATCTGAGAAACTGTCAGATAAATGTTTGTGTGAAGAAGCATATGCAGCTGGCCCACTTGGAGCGTCCGATTGCCCACAATCCTTTACCGCTTTTGCGAGAGCCTACAAAAAGAGTGAAAATATTACAAAGTGTGCAACTTCAAGCATAGTTTGAGTCGCCTACATTTGCGTCTAATAACAGGAGCTCTCACTTTCTTAACATGTGGGAAATAAAGTGGTGGTCGTGTTAAGTACCTACATAGAACAGGAATGTTTCTCTATCTTCTGATATGCTTTGGGAAATATTATCATCGACGAAATAATTGGCAGACTAACTGATGATGAAAATAATCGTTAGTTTCAGCCCTAACCATGAATCCCGATGGCCAGAATGAAGGCCCATCCTCACATATTATTGGTGAAATCCACATGTTTGTGTTGGGTGCAGCGGTGAATACGTTTTCCGCCGGTGTAAATGTAAAGAGCAATCAATAGAATTTGTCTTGAAAAGCCTTCCTGTGATTTCCCCCTCTTCTCCTTTTACCCAACTGACAATTTTACTCAATCAGCAGCAACATTTTTGTTTCGCAACTGGTGCCCTAAACCCCTCAAGGATAAGTCATGTGGATTACATTGTTGTTGTTATTCCTGCTATTATTTTACATCCCCGCTGTACATTGAGGCTTTCGTTGCGCAGCTGTTTCGAATCGAAGCCCGAGATGTCTGCGCAAAAGCGAAACGCTCGACCATGAAAATCAGAAGCAATAAAAACACGCAGGAAGTGTCGAAGAGCGAGGATGCTAGTGAGTGTAAGAATGACCTTGTTTTCTTCACTTCTTTGTCAAGGCTCCTTGTGTCGTGCTCAAGTGAAAATCCAGGTTTTCCTGCTTCCTCTGAACCTCATCAAGCTCTGGGATAGTTTTTCCCTCACGGCTGCAGCGCTGAACGCCTTTACACCGTCGCCCTGCTGGCGAGCCTAATTCCCACATATTTTCAATCCAACCCTCTCTTTTCCATAAGAGCAGTCATCGATCTTCATTTGTCACTTAACCTCCACGAAGATGAGGACAGAGAGTGTAGTTGTGCGAGTGTGCGTATTAGTGTGTGTCTTTGATTTCCTGAACGCCTACTGGCTCTGACACCACATGCAAATGAAACTGCGGGTGTAGCGGAGTGTGGGATAGTAAATATATCCACTGACTCCTTCAGTCAATGTCACCTGTTAATGACACTTTACATACACTGCCTTATCACAGGATCAGAATATTTCACATTCACACAAACACACACACACACACACACACCCAAACTCCTCGTCTTGCTCAGCGACTCGTGCACACACACACACACACACACACACACACACATAAACACACAGACATGCTCTGTTCTCATCTACAGACTTTTCACTTCAAATAACTTAATTTTTTTTTTTTTTTTTTCCACACAGCGCAGCTTCAACTCCTGACAAATGTCATTAAATGCTTTATCAGAAACATCCCGATAAAACCAACACAGGGTTCCAAGGCGATGGCTTCTTATTTGACAGGTGCCGTGAGCTAAATTTCTGCAGAGGAAATACAATGCAAAGTAGTAACAACAACAACAAGAAGAAAATGTATCAACGCTGCTCAGCTTAGAACTTTGTTCCTGTTCTGTCAAACAAACCAAAAAGCTGTTAGCAGAAAGATCAGAGAGAAAGTATTAAGAAAACCTTTCACATCCAATGGAAGCCGCATATAATCAGCTATTCTTTAACTCGTAAAAACGACCCTGCACTGCATATACTGTACGACTATTTACAGTGAGAGATAATGACGAAGCACGCGCGGACATCCAGACTACGAGCATTCGCAACCTCGTTACAGGGCTGTTTGTGTCCAGCACACATTTCGATTTGTCCCGTCACACTGCAAGCAACTTCCTCTGTTGAGTGTGCACTGGAACAACTGGGTGAATGAAAAGTGGCTAACGCCGAGTTGATTATATCAAGGCAGCTTGCAGACTTGACACCTTGCTGAATTTGTAAGCATTAATCGGTGGGGCCCTGTCACTGATCCGTCAGCTACCTGGATAATTAGGGACCACGGCTAACGATGCCGCCGGGAAGAAGGGAAGCTCAACTTCTCCCCCACCCACAAGTCATAATTAAGAGACTCCTTCTGCAACGAGGTAGCGACAGTAAAGGGGGATCTGCCGCTGATGTCAGTGGAGAAGCTCAGAAGGCACTGTGTGTGCATACTGTTCAGAGTGTACCTCGTTGTAGCTGCAGTCTGGACACACGTTGCAGAGCGCTTTAATTAAACACGTGCTGAGCTAAGCTATACAGGCACATCATTAAAATGGAGCACTGATGTCCGTTTATTGGAGACACTGAATCATATATATTAAAGGAAATGAACAGCGTCCACAGACTGTAACCTGATTGCTTGATTTATGTTTAGAGTGCTAAACTTTTTAATTACTGGCATCATCGTGTGAGTGGCCAAACCCAGCCAGTTGCCTAACATTTCTATCAAGAGGAGACAAAGGCAAACTAATTACGGTCTTCAGCTAAGAAGGAACGCATTTCCACACGGCCATGTTTGACAGTATCACAGCATGTCACTTTCTCTCCCTTCATGACCTGTACTAATTCTGTCAGTGTAGGAGCTGCTCGCTCTGCTGTCAGCGGAGATAAGAATCCAGCACAGGATCAACTATTTCTAAACTTAAACATCTAAGAGTGAAAGGAAACCGAGTGGATTTCAGATTCCCTGACTAATTCACGTGAAAACAGTGAGTATAAAGACGTCTATCATACACTTACGGCGTGGACCTGTATCCTGGTCCATCCCACTGTAGATTGGTCACCCACAGTTTGCCCCGCCCCTTCCTGTGTCTCAGTAAGACTAATATTGTGCAGGATAGGTAATATACATTTTTTTTTTTTAAAAAGGCATTTTTTTTAGTTGCAGGTAGACCTTTTTAACTCCTGTGGAATAAATTCAACACAGTGTCACACTGTAATCACACTGACGTGTTGAATGATTAGTTGACAGATTCATTACTGAGAGTGACAGTGTTTGATTTAAGATATTGTGGCTGGCAAACTAAAAGCGGGAGTAGACATGCAGCAATACCATTATATTTCCGACAGCAATCAAAACTGTGACCTCGGTATCAAGGCAAATACAGAATTATGGCTTCTTTGTTTATCTTGTATACAATATCTGACATCTAGAAACTAAACTAATTACTGCTTATCTAGCGGTAATACTCAAACATGCTAATGCTACTGATGCGAACAGTCAGTTAAAAAAAAGGTGGCGATTACTGCAGTTATGATTGTTTTTGATTAATTGTTTAAATATAGAAAAATTACTTTTAAAAGTTGCCACATACCAAGGTAACGTTTTCAAATAGTTTTGTTTTGGCCGACCAAAAAACCCAAAATATAAAATTGGCGCTGATGAACAGAGAAAGCAGCCCATCCTCACATCTGAGAAGCTAGGACCAGTGAATGTTTTTTTGCGTTAGAAATTATACAAACGAGCTATTGATCGTCGAAAATTGTGGCCGATAGATTTTTCTGTCGATCGACTAATTGTTTCAGCGCTAACTTTGATTGTATATAATCAAAAAGGCACTACTGGCACAATAACATTAGCTTTACACTTTTGTTGTTTTTTCCCGGAATGTTCAACATGAGTTAAACATATATATGTGGATATATATATATATATATATATATACACATACATATACATACACATATATACATACACATATACGATTCATCCAGGAAAGAGAAAACAAAACTCGCTTCGTCCCAATGCTGTTTATCCTTTAAAATGTCACCTCCTACTACAGTTTAATCCTCATTATAATTACTTGATATGACTGCATTGTTTACCTTGGGGTCCTATGAGAAATACCTCACAGCACAACAGCACTTCAGTGAGAGGAGAGGAGGAAAAAAAAGCGGAAAATGACGACAAATGACTGCAGCAAAAGTCTCTGCTGCTCAAATTGCACTGCACTGAACTCAAGTGCCAAAACTAACAGATGCAGTAATGTGGTTCCAAATGAAAGAACACTGATGTATTGTCACTGGTCATAAACTAGATAGGGTACAGCGCCATTACAGGGTCTAAAATCATCACTGTGACTGATGAAACAGAGCCCATTTGAAATGGCATACAAAGAGCCATTGAAGCCACTCTCTCTCTCTCTCTCTCTCTCTCTGTCTCTCTCTGTCTCTCTCTCCGTTTCTCTCTCTGAGGAGCGCATGCAACGTTTTGTTTTAGTGCAACACCAAAGTGACAAATCCAGGTTGTGGAAATATCTGGTAATGTATTGTAAAAAAATAGGCCGTGTTTAAAAAAAAAAAGGTGTGTACACCATTTTTTTCCACGGAGAAGGCAGTCACACACACACACACACACACACACAGACACACACACAGACACACACACAGACACAGACACACACACACTTCAGTAGAGGTGTTACAGTTTTTGGATTGACCATATGTCATGCACTGGAAATAACGTAGAGACAAAGCCTGCCAAGTCGGGATTGACCATTACGGCCTGTGATGTATGCGTCTGTCACAAAAACAGACAATTAAATCAATATTCAAAAGCTGAGCCGGAATGGGGCCACTTCAGAGCTCGGCTGACTGAGTGACCAGAAGAGGCTGAAAAACAGGAAACACTTCTTTTTTTCTAATGCTTTCTTTTCGGGGATTTCACCAGTGGCAGAGGTATAAACTGACACTATTCACTTCCAGGCTCGTTCTTCAAACACATTTCTTCTCTATCCATCACTAAAGCCTGGCGTCAATTAGAAATTACAGCCCCACCGAGTTCAAAGTCTTTCTGTCACAACCTTGATTAAGTCTGCTTAACCTCACATTTCCACCGCCTGCTTAACATTCTACAGCTGTTTTATTCAGCTTTGGTCATTACTGCACGAACTTCAAAGGCTCCTCTTTTCCTCGTCATTTGAAAACACGTGTCAATCACACACATCGCCCAGGGACATCAAATGGATTCAGGCAAACATGAGATTCTCTCTCAGAACAGTTCATGTCTGGTCAACTTAACGACAACATGCAGGCATGACTGTCAGAAGGCAATATGTTGGAGCTGAAACAGAGAGCGAGGCACAGAATTTCTTTGAAAATACGTAGCCATTTACTTTTGCTGAGCTCCTTTTCTCTGGGAAGAAAAGAGAAGAAGCTCGAATACAAACGAGTGCTTAACTTTAGTGCCTATTATTACAGATGCTCATCTGAAACACACCTAAATGCTTCAATTTGCATTTATTATTGAACCTGTAGCAAGGCTGCGTTACACAACAGTGACTTGACACACTTTTATCGCTGTTATAGTCACGTTTAGCTGCATGCAAATGTTGCATCCTGCCCCTTGAACATAGGATATATTTACACTGTTTTTTCCCTGAGAGGTAAACACAGAGGTCCGGTGAAGAGCTGGAAGTGACCATTAGAGGTAACCTCCCCACTTCACCCTGCAGTGTTTTGGGACTATTTCTGTGTTGAGATGCTTCTCTGTGATCTCGCTACGCCCCAGCACCCCCTCCTCCCTTGTTCCCTCCCTCTTGGGTATTAATCGCAAAGTATTTATCCCGCTTGAGAACTTTTCTTTCAATTTGTCTTTTCTTTGCTCCTCGGCGGGGGCAAAAAGTTATCCTTTGAGGGAGTCCAGCTGCCGGGGCGCATGCGTGTCTCTATGGTGAATGATTTACTGATGTTTATCAGGAATGAATAGATCAAAGGCAGTCGCATGACAGGCGATCAATCAAGCATCAAATCAAGGATGGCAATCCCTGAGCGGAACACAAGCTGAAAATACACCACTTTCTTCCCCCCTCCACCCCCCACCCCACCCCTCCACCCACCCTTTCTTTTTTTTTTCTTTCTTTCTGGCACCAACACATCAAACACGTTAGCCTGTAAAAATGAGATAAGATGAGCTTTGTTTGGAGAACTTGGATGCTGGCAACCTAGTGGAGGGATCGGCTTTACAGCGTCGAAGCTGAAGTGCAGCTGAGCGCGTTCGTTTCTCAGGAGGCAGAATTGGCACCGAGGCATGGCTGCGTAAATGAAACAAAACGGTTGCCAGTCAAACACGCCTCGGATAAGTAGAAATAAACTTATTGCGGGCTGTCGGGATGCTCGACAACCATGCATGCCGACATTTTGCTTCGCTCTCGGCTGCATGCGCATGCAAAGACAGCGGGTCCTGCTGTCCTCGCATTGTGCCCCGCATCCAGGCCTTTACGCTGCCGTGCAAACTTCTCTGCGTACTCAGTCGGATTCCTGGCTGTTTTGTCGCGTGTGTGTTTGTGTGTGTGTGTGTGTGTGTGTGTGGGGAGGACAATAGTGCGTGTGTTTCTGACGTGGGGTGGGGGGGTGTTTGTTTAAAGAGCCGGGTGCTTACCTGCTGACCGCCGCGGTGCTTGCTGCTTTCTCCTCGGCATGCTGCTGCGAGACTTTCCGCTTGACTTTTCATGCAGAGATCAAAATAGCGGACAAGCTGGAGAGGAAACCAAAAGGAGGAAATCAAAGCCAGCAGCGTTTCCTTCAGTTCTTCAGCGGGATGTTAGAATTAAAGTGTAGATCCCTCGCAGGGTGAAGAAGTCTGTTTGTTGTTGTTGCTGTTGTTGTTGTTGATCGATGCAAGTGGAGGTTTAATCTCTACTGATCATTTTATAATCAGTATGTCCGGTGAGAAAATGGAGATTACGAATCATTTAAAGCAAAAGGGGGGGGGGGGCTCGTCCGTTAAACTTCTGCCGATCACAGAAACTCATCGCCGGCTGGTGTCGGTGGAAAACTGGCGGAAAGCTCCGTGCGGATCTCAGTCTATCGAGGGGGGATACGGACAGCTGCCGGAGCTCCTCGCCGCGTTCCCATCAAAAGAGGTTTACACCCCTCGCCGGACTATTTCATACCTCTATTCACGGCAAAAGTGGAGAAAACGGAGCTCCTCTTCTTGCTGTTTTAACTCACTCGGCGGCGGAGTCCAAACTGCGCGGTAGTGTTTCGCTCCGTCCGTCCGTCCGTCTGTCCAGGTGCCAGCTCCGCTCTCAACCTCCGCCACAGTCTTTGGGAAAGAGAGGAAAGAGTGACACGTTAGCTGGGTGTGTGTCAATCAGTCAAGTGTGTGTGTGTGTGCGCGTGTGTATGTGTGTGTGTGTGTGTGTGTGCGGAGAAAGCCCGCAGCAGCAATCAGCTCACACCCCGTCTCCCTGAAAACACCCCCTGGATAATGAAATACTCACATATACGCTGTCCGTCCGATTGTCAACGCGGACACTTGACGAATTTCTCAGAAAGTCATGACAAAACACACCGAGTAGGCCCGCCCTCTGAGCCGCAGACTTACTGTTGGTATTGTTTCCGGCTTTTCTATTTATTATGATTTATACTAAAGAGCGCAACGAGCGTCCCTGGATATTCTCCGCAGTGAAATGTGCGCACATTGGTGATGCGCCGTGCGTTCAGACAGCTCCCACTGATAGACAGACACATCCAGCTGCCTTTCCGGCCTCTCCTTTACTCCACCCCTCCACAAGCGTCACCCTGACAGTCAGAGCCCACCTGTCAATCTGCGGCTCTAATTGTTCACTGGGATGGCTTTGGTTCCAACGCCTTTCTGTCTCCGCACATACGGGAGAGGCGCGTCCTGCTCGTGGACATGCAAGTGGCCGATTTGTAGACTTGCACTAAAACAACAGAATGAGAGGTGCCTCGAAAAGTTGACGTGTAGCCTGTGTGTGTGTGTGTGTGTGTGTGTGTGTGTGTGTGGGGGGGGGGGGAGAGATTTTTTCTAAATATCAAAATGAGATTCGGTTTAATAGTCACTGCTGCTACAGTATTCAGTGAAGGTGTTAGGTGAGGACTGTGATCCTATTTTTCATCGACAATACAAATCCTGCCTTTTATTTAGCAAAAAGAATATACGAATAAACAAATAAAATCTCTATATATAAAAAAAATCACCATTACACATATTAGACTTTGTTGATAATAATCAATAATAACCGTAAAATCAGGCCTGACTGATTATATGTATTATAACCTGAAACGTCAATCACTAATGATGCATATAAACAGTGGGACTTAGAATCTGTGGCAAAATGTAAAAACTGACATCGAGTAACTTCACTTCAGTATATGACATTATATACATTTTTTTTTTAAAAAAAACCATAAAATCAGGTTTTCCTTGAACAACATTTTTTTTTTTTTTTTTTTTTTTTTTTTTTTTTTTTTATCTCACTCGGGCACAACGTGTACGAAAAATAAGCAGTTTCACTTGTTCACGCGGTCTTAAGTGTGCAGTGCGGATCCGCTCTTAGCTCTGCTCCAAAGTTTGCAAAAAAAATGTGGAGATTTTCGGTGACCTCTTTAGCGGGACAAAGGAGGCTGCGGATCGATTCGTTACACCTTTTTAGTGAAGGCTTGGGGTGAAGGGGAGGGGCTCTGAATCCACAAGAGGCTCCATTAATAGCCTACACTCCATCCTAACTATTATCCACCATAAAGTGTTTATAAAGGGCACACAAGTAGGCTAATGTTATCTCAAATGAGACAGCGTGATTTACCCGTTTACTGCTGGAGAGGATAGTGCAGAAGAGAGAAGAGAAAAAAAAGTCTAAAGTTTGTTTTCATTACTGAGTGAAAAAAAAAAAAAATCACAACATAACTCGGATGCCATGAGAGCTGGCTCGGTTCAGACTGGATGTGCTCTCCTTCCGCGTGCGGCCAGCCATAGGACTTCAGGACATGACTCACCCGGCTACACCGGCTCCAGTCCGGGCTACGATCGGATGTTTGGACCGGATCATTTACAAGAAACTGGATTACAAACTCTCTGCAAACCGTCCTGGTTTAACTGAATCTGGTGAGTTTCTGAAT
>CALSBV010012213.1:10571673-10577778 GCA_943590825.1 Bovichtus diacanthus
GCTGCTGGTGTGCTGAACATTAAGGGAGAAAACGCTCTTAAAAAAGGTGCTTTTCTGACATTAAAATGACTTGTGTGCACAACGCCTGTCGATCCGTGCAGTTTGAGGCATATATTTATGAATAGGAACCTTTAATTAGGGCTTGTGTTTCCTCCCTAGTCACATTGAGGGATGGTCCTCGCCGACATTCATTAATGATAATCACCAAGAGCGATGGCATAGCTACAGGCCAAGTCTCAGGGGACCCGACACTTGAAAAGAAGCATTAAATTACACAGAGGGACTCTTTAATTGCAAAAAGGAAAATATATAGCCATCATTGTTAAATATGATCTTTTGTAAGCCTTTACTGGTTCAAGGATTTGTCTAAGGGTTTCTTATCCTCAAACTCTTTCAAAGGAATCTACAGCCACATTTCTGCGATAATACACCACCAGGGCCCTTTTTTTACAACAATAATTTTACCCCTCTTGGTTTTCTTTATTGCAAACCAAGCAAAAACTGTGAATATATGACCATTTTATACATTTGCATTTTGTCGTAAATTCAGATTTGACACAGAATCCAAATGCAAGTCGCATATCAAACTGCAAAAAAAAAAAAAAATGGTACATCGGCTTCATCGACGCAAAGCAGGACAGTGTGAGATTAGAGCAGACTCGCGTGGGAGCGTCGGAACACACTTCCTCAAAAATATACACCGGAAACGATCAGAACAATCACTTCTCATCGCTCCGTTTAAGGGCTGGGATGTTCACGTGTGCGGCTCTCAGGCCCAATGTGACGGTTCTGTTTGCTGCAGAGATTTAATCAGTTGTAAGTGGAGGGAGCCACTGCCACCAGTGTACAGACATCAGGTCAAGGAGGTCATGAATTACATCTAGTAAGAAAATATTCAATATTCCATTAAGGGATCAATCCTGAAATGCTTTAACCCTTTTTTTGAAAACATAGAAGCAGATAAACTGGACTATAACTTGCCTTTTATTTTCAATGATCTATTTATTTATGTATTGCTATTTTGTCTTCTTTCCTCACGTTTTACCCAGTGATTAATTGTTTGATTTATAATTATGAATATATATATATAATTACTGCTGTTTGTATTCTCGTGTGGGGGGATAATTATTGCTCTTGTCCTCATGGACTAGAAGTCCTTCACATGTTGTACATACTGCTTACATACTTTGTTAATGAAAGGATCTTGATCAAGAAAAGTTGTGCATGAACACACACACTGACACATGCATGCACACATTTGTACTCATACACACCCCAAACTCCTGACCTAATTGCTCAGTCTCACTCAACTAATTAATCACAGCTGACTTAACATGGTGACAAGGTTAGGTAGGTGACATTCTCCAAAAATCGCTATATCTGCCTCCTTTTCTTTCCCCTTTACAGCCATCCTTATCCCTCCCTTAGTTTTGTTCCCTTTGTTTCTTTACATTTCTCTTGGTGTTTTTTCTCCTCAATTTTGCCTTTCTTTCGTCAACATTTCTATTCCTTTCTCCACCTTTTTCTTTCTTTTGTTCTTTTTTTTCCCCCCATTTTCCTTCCACTTCTTTCTGACTTTCTTTCTCTTTCCATTCTTTTCCTATCAATTCATGTCTATCTACAATTCAAATGGGGAGCATAACTTGGCCCACATCTATTTTTACCTGTTATTAAGGGTGAGGTGGGGTATGTGGGGGGGGGGGTTGGCTTTGCAGAGGTGAGAGTGGGCATGCTGGGAAAGAAGGAGGGTTAGGGGCGGGGTCACAATGCTCCATTAATCAAAAAGAATGACACTCATGTCGTCCCTGACAACCATCCTGCCACCCGTACGTCTGTTCCCCTCCTCCTCCATCCCACTCAAACAGGACAACTTTAGTGATGGGGAGGGGGAAGACAGAAGAGAGAGGGGAGGGGGTGTGGGGGGGTGGGGGGGGGTGAGCGAACTTTATTAATCAAGCATCTCAGATTAATTGTTATGAAGTGTCACCCGTAAATTCTCCATTTGGATTTAATAATCTTGGAGGTAGACTTAACAATCTCTGTCGTGATTTGAGTTTTATTGAAGAGGCTGCAGAGAGAGAGGGAGAGACGGCGAGGGAGAGAGATGCAGTGACACAAATAGCTTCTCAGCGGACAGTCCCTCTCCGCATGACAGTTATGAAATACAATTATCAGCCAGATCTGCTTAAGAATTCATCAACTGCACCCCTGCCTTCCAAAGAGAGAAGGGAAAAAAAAAAATCCTACATACAAAGCAAGTCTTAACTGATAAGACTTCTCTTTTCCCCGCAGCCCTTAAACTATCATTTCAATTTTTCTCTGTCACCGACATGTTAAGTCACTGTAAAGGTATGGTACGCATATTGTTTTGAAAGGCTTCTGTGCATTATATTAAAGCATAAATCATTAGGTAATCATGGAATATGGTAAATGACACACCACATGCAAATCACAGCGATGGTGAGTAGTTTGTTTGAAATGTATTACCCGTTGGTTTGCATCAGGGTCAATAATAGCTGTTAATCTCCGCGGGCAGAGAAAATATACTGTCAGGGAATTGTACAACACCCTGTCAGCTCTCAAAAGTAACAGAATCATAAAACGCAAATGATTTCAATCAATTGTCGTCTAATTGCAGTCATATCTTTTGAAATGACCGAAGAACAGCCACAATGTAGGTTGACAGTATGCATAAAATTAGCATAGCTTTGCATATTGCAATGCCATTAATGTTAGTTTTATTGAAGGCTTGGGTTTTCCTGCCTTTTTTTTTTTGTTGCACGTTGGCATTGTCTTAAAGGAACAAGGACAAGACAGTCCATCTGATAGTTATAGTAGTCGTTTACCTCTAATATCATTAAGACACTTTAACAAAACGGGGCTAATTTCTACCTCAAAGTGCAGCATCTGGCCTTGTTTCTATCTGAGAACAATATTCCGTCTGATCCAGGAAAGCTATTCCCTAAGAAAAGTAATCTATCCGGTGAGGATGGGTTGACAAAAGACAGATCTGAGGGATGGAAAACAACTTTGTCTTTGTTCAGAATAATAATGGAAAGTCTTTATGTGACAATTTTTGGGAGAAGCTTGTTAAACATGTGCCTTTAACTACACGTTCCCCTCCGCCAGATATCATCCTGATCAATGACGCCCCGGCTCTGTGAGAAATTACGATCGCTGGAGCCACGGTAAATGTTTTAGCTATCAACACTGCTTCATCCCCCGTCACCAAACACCACGGCCGATCCTTCACTGACACTGCGTTGTGGCCTCGGCCCGGTTAAATCCCGGCCCATCTTCTCCTATCAGTAATTGTTGTTGTTGTCTGCTCGAGATGCGCGACTTCTGAATGATTCCTTCACTTCGAGCTCATCTGTTTTCGTGAGTCTGGAGCACTAATTCAATGAGCCGGTGGAGAAATTTTCAAATGATGTTGTGACACTTGAGCACTGCAGGAGGCCGGACCGTTATAATGTAATCAAGACCAGAGGAAAGCAACACAAATAACTACAGCCATCGTGTAGACTCTTTAAGTTGTATTATATGAATCAAGTATGCAAAACTCCATAAACGGAGCATGATTACACATCTCTCTTTCAAACGACTCTTCTCGTCATTTAAACTCTTTATCAATAGAGTGAATGCAAAGTGGTTTGACTGAAGTGACGAGCTCGAAGGAAGAACTAACATCGCAGTAATTGCATTAGGGAGTTCTTTAAGTTCACGAACGAAGTCCCTGTATTTTCTTTTTTATCGGTTTTCCTTTTAATCCTGAGGCTACTTCACATCCTTCTGGACATTGACTATCAAACAACTAGACACGTGAGCTTTGTACATTCCTTCAACAAACTATAACCTCAGTCTGGGTATTCACAGTAATTGGGTTATTGGTGTATGTATGCACAAACTGTTTATTAAATTGATTATTCGAATCGGTAGATAAGACTGTCATTAGGTACATTTCTATCCATCCGCAGGGTTTCATTTTACGCATAAAAAACTGGAAATGCAAGGGAAAGGCAAAAATTAAACGAGATTTTTTTTTTCTCCCAAAATACACTTTAACAAGACAAGGTTATGCAAACACTAAAGAATAAAAAGATTTGGTGTTGGGAGTGTGTGTAATTGCAACGTCCCTAGTTTGAGTTGAGATTTGGGTCCTTATTTCATTACAGGGGAAGATATAAAAACATCACAGGATGCATGTGGATCAGAAGACACATATTTCTTCATCAAAACAGAAAAAAACCCCACAAATGCAGTCTAACTTAAGAAGCAACAATGACTGAAGCACCGTGACGTATCAGAGTTACTGGTGCTCAAATAATTAGGTGTGTTTGTTGCATTTCTTACAATGAATTCTGGGACTTGTAAAGAACACTGCAGGTGTTTTTCTTTCGCCTGTGTGGTATGAAAGCATATATGCCGTCACTCTCACTGGTTGTCTGCCATGAGGAGAAAAACTACTGAACCGACCGTTTCAGGAAGTGCCCCAAAACGGCACGCGTTGCTGTTGAAGTGACCAAGTCAAGTGATGTTGTTCCTGAGCAACAAAGTCAATAACCGCCAATCCACATTGGTTTCTTTCTTTTACGCCTGACACATCCGTTACCACGTGGTTATTACTGTAACCGTGACGGCGAAGCTGCCCTACCCTAAACGACTAAGGAATCTGAATCCAAACCATGATCCCTAAACTTGTGGTTTTTGTCCCTCAACCTAACCAAACCTTTACCATTGCGTTGTCACGTCATAAAAAGGGATTTCTTTTTCCACAGGGACTTGTAACAGTTCCCGGAAGACACAGACGAATGACGTTGCCCTGCCGAGGGGGGCGTCAGGTCAGAAACCCTTCTTTCTGTCTAAAGGGTAGTTACAAACAGCCTATATTGTCATTTCACGTCCACACTGAAAACCAATTTCACTTTTGGGTAAAATTGTTTAACAATCAATCAATCAATCAATCAAATATGTAACGCTGTCCCATCCTTGTTGGAAGCAAACACAATTTATTTTGCCATCCTTTCCGAAATGTGCTTAAAACACGCTCTAACATTTTAGAAACTATTGTCTCCCACAGTTTTGCCGGTTCGCACCTGCAAATCGAGCACCCTACAATTATTTGAACAGGATGATATATTGTTTGTACCGAATAAAAAAAAAAATAGAAGATCCAACTCTCCACCCCACTGCCCCCTCCGTTCATTGCGTCTGCCCCAGTGGTCAAGGACACCCGTATCAGTGGACGTCAGGGTAGGCCCCATCCATCAGAGGGCTATGGGTAATGGAATCAACCGGTGACAATGATCATCAGCACTGCAAACAATGGCCCATAAACATCCCTTGACAAGTGGTCAAATGCGAGAAAGGCGTGGTGGGGGTTGGGCGAGGGTTTGAGGGATTGTATTTGAGCACGTGTGTGTGCGTTCACATGTGTGAGTCAGTCAGACAGAGAGAGAGAGAGAGAGAGAGAGAGGCTATAACACGAGGTGAAGTAGCAGAGAAATGGTGAGGAAGATATCTCCCCGGGGATGATGTGGTGAGCCAACACGTTACCTCTGAAAACAAATGTCCCCTGTGGGTCGGAGTTCAGACATGCCTCAGCTCATTTTAAGAGTCCGCTTCCGCCTACTTTCTCTCTATCTTCCTTTTTTCTCGTTCCTTTAAGATGAGTTTTTATCTGACTTTTGTTTTTATCAGATCCCTAGAAGCAGTGAGGGCCAGGAGAGAGACTTGTAAACACACCTTTGCTGTTTTTAAATGAAAACGCTTTCAAAATAGGAAATTGCAAAAAAATGGAAGATTCTAACGCGGATAGAAAACTTCTAGTTCAAGCCTGAAATTGCTTGCTCCTGCCAACATACTGTAAGTAAAACGTGTCCAAACATTGTTTCCCTTTTTCCTCCCAGTCAATGCTGAATGAAACCTAATTAGAGAGTAGAGGATTTCAAAGAAAGTAAAAGAGAAGTTTTCTCTTTATGTTAAGTTTCCATCGCAAGCAGTTGTTGCTTTTGTCAGGCTGGGTGTTTCGTCACTTCAGTTTTTTGTCAGCTGGTTTCCGTCTCTGCATTTCTCTCTCTCTCACACACACACACACACACACAC
>CALSBV010012213.1:10577788-10591196 GCA_943590825.1 Bovichtus diacanthus
GTGTGTGTGTGTGTGTGTGTGTGTGTTGAGCTGTAAGGAAAGGGGTTCAAACAAAAGAAAAGTGTGAATGAGAAAGCACAGCGGGTGTTTGGTTAAGACATTTCTGTTGTTTTTCTCCATTATTAGGTCAATTTTATTTGTAGATTTTATTTCAGGCTCATCAGACAGAAGGAGGCTTTGTTATTATATAAACATGTGTGATAGAGAGAATCGTCACTTTATGTTTTGTCATTACTGGCAGACTAAATTGATCCGAAGATTGGCTCACTCTTCAAAAATCCAGGGCAACAGCTGGATAACGGGTGCCATAGTGATTTACTAATTGTCTTCAGGAATCAAATTAATAATTGGCAAAGCTTTAGCTGAAGTGCACATCTAAGTACTCTTTGTCGTTCGCTTGTATCTTCAGAAAAAAAATACCCCCGGCATAAGGCAGCCGAGACGATATCATTAACAGTCTCTCCAAATTGAAACAGTCATCAAGAGTGTCTTTAAATGTCTCCGGAAGCTTTTTGTTGAGTGCAAATGACATCTCGCTCATTTTGCTGGTGGCAACATGACTGATGTGTTGAATAAGACAGTCCGTTTTGACGCTTTTGAAGGCCGAGGGTTTGAAGTATATGATTCTGAAGTGCCAGCATATGCTTAGTGAGATAAGTAATTTGACACACAGACATCACAGCCCGCAAATCTTTCGTCTGGCTGCCTTGAGTGTCCACGTCGGACGCTTTTTCAAGAACACTTTACAACTGTCACAACTGACTGTCAACGCGCAAATGACACACTCAAACAAGCTCATTTTGAACACAGATTAAGACAGCTGTCATATCAAAAAAATATATAAATTCATCGGGACTAAAAATACCATCAATTTGATCTCAGGCGTTTTAAAAATTAATTTGCTATTTAAGAACCAAGCAAGTCTCCTTTTTAGCGTCAGTTTGTTCATTAGAGTAATTAAATTAACTAATCATCCTTGGGAGTCAAGCTAGATTTAAAGCAGGAATCGTTGAAAGCAACACAGCAATAACACACGTTCAGATGACAGAAAAGATTCCCCTGCTGTTATTTCTCTCTCTGAATAAGACATTTGACTGAGCAACATGAAGGTAGAACACTGCTACACACAAATAAAGACACAGTACAAGTATATATATATATATATATACTGTATATACGTGTATATATTTATATATATATCTATATATTTACGGACGAACACATGCACATTCGCACACACGCCAGCCGGGGGTCAGAGCTGCAAACGAAGTTGCTGACATTGTGGCACTTCTTTGGCAGCGTTGTGCAGGTGTCGTCTGCACACAGGCTTCTGAATAAATGGATCTGAAATGATTTACCTAGGGTATCTGCCACCTGAGCACCGACACATGCACCACTCCCCGCACACATGCACACACACACACACACACGCACACACACACACACGCTTCTCCCTTTCTTCCCCGTTGTTCATACAGAGACACTGACGCAGAGACTCACCAACAGCAAGAGGGAGGAGAGAGAAATCTGGCAGAGCAGCATCCCATTGTGTCGTCCTGAGTCACATTACCTGACAAATACACAGATTTACCAATGTGGGTTTTTATTGTACAGTTTAGACTCTCATTTTGGGATTTATAGCCAGTTGTTTTCAGACGTAATGGAAAATATGACTGAGGTCACACTAAGAATAGCCGATTCCCTGACCTCAGCTTCTCCAGCGAAGTCTTGTGCATTATCAGCTGAAATATCCACTACTACATGCTAACAACAAGAGACGTCGCTCCAGAGGCGGCGGCACACAGGACGACTGGCTTAGGGCAAGACATCCGGATCGCAGTGGCTGTTGTCACCTACAAGCCACTTGCAATCATCCTGCAGAAGAGTACATCCATTTGTTTTTGTAATGAAAATGCAGCGTGCGCGAGTTAACAAATGCAATGTTCATGTATACTTTCTTTGCTGTAAAGCTTCGTCTTTGTGTGTTTTTTTCCCATTCTAAAACGACATGACTATCATTCGCTGAATATGGCGATGCCGTTATTATAAATAAATGAATAGATGTGCTGCCATGAGAGTGGAACGCCGCACTTAAAGACCTGTCGTCAGACACAGGCCTCGTTCTTAAAGAGCGAAGTCGTCTGAGGATGGATAGTAAATACTGTGGGCATTTAAAACAATGACTTTTTGGGGGAAAACTGTTAATTTCACGAGGTTATGGTAGCATGCACGTGAACATTTGTGAATTAAACAACAACATGACATTTACACCAAGTGCACAGGTGTGACATTTTGTATTTCCATTTCCAACGGAGAGTTTAGCTGCGTGAGCTGCAATTTTTCACAAAAATTTGCAGCCACAGTCTAAGTAAATTGAACTTTCACCCCGAATACATTTACCTCCACAGCGCACATCCGATGGAGTTTTGTCATTAACGGGACACAAAGTTACGATGGTATCAATTTAACTGTGAAAACCTTAATTTTCTTAAATCACCTCTGAGTTATCTAACCCTGCTCTCCAATTCTCCAGGGCTTTGAGTAAAAAAGAATATCAAGCGTGGCAGAAAAGATTAGAGAGAATAGGTATACCAGGTTAGAAAATGAATATGGTGATTGTTTATATTAGTCCGTATCCTTTAAATCATTGCACACAGCTGGGATTAGTTCCCAGTTTACTGCTTGGTGTGAAACCAGCACAAAGAACAATATCTTACAAACGTCTATTTGTAGAGATTGCTCCAAAAACGTCCACGACATGTAAACTGAACGCTAAACTCATCTACGAACGTGACAGATTACAACAAGTGTCTTTCATTTAAACAGACTTTAAATATGTGGAGAAAGGACGTTATTTTTGAGTCAAAATGTAGCCGGCGTGTGTTAGTTACATCATAAGGAAGTGGAAGAATAAGGTAGAAAATGTACCAAATTCAGTTTGGAGAAAATATTTCCCTCAATGTGAGGAGCGACCAACAAAGAAAAAGCTACGTGAAGGAGACATGTTTTCACTGCCTAGGTATACAGAGGGTTAACAGGTTGACTGTCCAGCTCTGATGGGAGACACGTCCCCGGCAGATGGGCAAAAAAGTTGACACTGACACAAAGGAGAAAAACAACAAAGTCAAGAGGTGAAAAACGGAGGCATCAGAGAGATACATCATCATCCCACCTCTCTGACACTCTGTAGGGCTTGACCTTACCAGGCTGCTGGGTTGTCAGAGTGGCGTAATCAAGTAGTAGGCAGGGCTGCCAGACCTGCCCCGGTCTGAGAACATACACAGCCCTGACTTCATCAGTCCAGCTGATACATGTGCATAAAAAGGGTTTTAAAATGGCCATTTCACCTTTCTTTCATATTCAGTTAAGGTTGTTTTTCACACTGACAGGCACCGTGAAGTTATGCGTCGAATAGAAAAAGGGAGGCATGTGAGATCTTGTCGACACTAAAGAAGTATACAAACTGAATATAAAGCACACTAAAACATATATTCTTTTTTTTGATGAACTTTAACTTGCTTCCAGGTCACTTATTGAGAAAAAGTACTTAAGTGTTAAATGGCACATCTTTTATATTCCAGACTCCCATGAAAGAAGCATCTGGTTTGGGAGGAATCAAATGTACTTTTATGACAAAAGTGTTTGAGTATAGTTATCCTGTAAGCCTATAATGTCACAATTATTCTTCCTTTATGTATTGTCCACTCACACAGGTTATCCCACTAAATCATGCACTGTAATCACAGAAAACCTTCACTATAATAATGTATTTTACACACACACACACACACACACACACACACACACAACCCCTGATTTTCTTTCATACAGAAGTATTAATTCCACTGCTATCCACAAAGTCCAATTTAAAAGTGGCGACTAAGAAGAACATGAATATCATTAGAGTCGTATTAAAAAATAGTATTGACCTTTCCGTGGTTGTGTGAGTGGACATCAAACCCAACTTTTTAAAGTCTCACCCATGTAGAGTGCTATTAACATATGCCGGTCTTAATAAATTATCTCTGTCACATTATAAAAAAAAAATTAAGCACAACTCTACGATTTTATGAGCCTGTAAAGGTGAAGGCCATGCATATTAAGTTTTTCATGCACCGTGAACTTTTGAGGCATGCTACAATAGGTTATATAATTAATTTCTGCAGGGATCCCTGAGCTATATATTCTCAACATTTTCCTCATTCTTAAAGGGTGATAGTCCCTTGGTGTTGGAGAATGTAAAACTGAATCTCCATTATCATCTTGCAGCAAGGTTCAAAGTTCAACATTATTGACTCCGACGCAGTAAATAACCTCAGAAACAGATTAAATGACAGACACAAGGAGAAAAACCACGTTATAACAAAAATATTTCAGTGATATTATCTTATCACCAGCCACTCTTGTGTTATGAATGACAGCGGCAGGTCAACCTTCGCAGTATGGTGCAAACCAACACATGGTGAGAGTATCGGTGGCAGTTGCTACTTCCGCTTTGTTTCCGTCCTCAGTTAAGCGAAGAAAAAAAAAAAAACCCCAGGGTTGTAGATGGTTTTCAGGTCAACAGTTTATCGTTTTCACCAGTGACAGACATACTACACTGAGCCCTCGACGCATTGTGGTTGTTTACTGAATGTAATCATCTGGTTTACTGATGGAACTAATTTAAACCTGCACGGCATCCTCTGCGTGCGTAAGAATGTGAAATCATTTTGCTCCATTTCTTGCGATAATTGGTTTCTGGGGCACTTGTTCATAACTTAACATCACTTGCTCTTCTCATCTTTTTCTCACAGAGATTTTCATGTGAAGAACGTCTGACAACTTTCAGACTCAAGACTCATTTGAGTTGTTTAACAGGCTCTTCAATGCAGCTAACATTTAACGAGGCTATTGTGATTATTATAATCAGATGTGTTATCAGTTTAGTGGCACTAAACATACTTTCCCTCTGTGCTGAAGTGCGTCGGTGCTAAAAACACCCGCAATAAGCCAACGTCCCGATCCCATCCAACACTAGTGCATGCTTTCTGTACTGCAAGTGTACATTTTAAACATGGGCAGACCCAGTAAAGTCAGTACGCATCACGCTCTACCCTTTGAGTTACACAGGAGCACTTTTCCATCTGCAAAAAACATCCACTTTAGTTTGGTTGAAAGGGTACAGCGTACCAACAGACCAGAGGCCTTTTGTTCTCTAAGCAGTGATACCCTGTTGTGATTTTCATTTGAGTCACAGTGTGGAATACTTGCTAATTTGATAAGCTCCCCCTCTCTCCCTCACTCCCTCTCTTCCACACAAGTTCCCTGTTCCAAACTGCAGCAACCAGGATGAAGCTGATGCTCGCCTTAACTACATCATTAAAAAAAAATCTTTTGGAAGTTTTGGTACCAGATGCTTTTCCGGCCCTCCTGCTGACATAGATATATGTTTTAAGCCACTAAGTTATTTACTACCTTTTAATTAATGAATTGCAATTAAAAAAAAAGTAGAGTTCTAATTTTTGGGTGAAACGTATAGTTTGTTTGTCTGTATAATGAGAAGTCTTCATTATACAGATGACAGAAAAGTCCCAGATCTCACTGCACGGACAACACTCACCTTAATACGTTAATAGTGAAGATAAAGTCGGAATCTGGTGATAATGAGATCTGCTTAAGTTACCGAGGAGCTCATTCTTTAATGGATTTGTGAATGGAGTTATGGATGTCTTCACTGTAAATAGTGTATTCCACTAATTGTAAAAAAGTATAATATCTGTGTGTTTGGATTTGACTAATCTAAGTCATTTCATTTACTCTGAGAGGAAGTGGTGTTACGTTTAAAGTACATCTTGTCAATGGGAGACGGGTGGTGGGGGGGACGAATATTAGGGGGCGGCTGTGGCTCAGGAGGTGGAGTGGCACCAGTTGGAGGTTCGATCCCCGCCCTCTACGGTCAGCATGTCAAAGTGTCCTTGGGCAAGATACTGAACCCCAAATTGCTCCCGATGGCCAACGGTGTGTGAATGGTTATCACTAATGAACATGTGGCATCTTGTACAGTAGCCTCTGACTGTGTGTGAATGGGTGAATGCTGATGTGTTGTAAAGCGCTTTGAGTGATCGCAAAGATTGGAAAAGCGCTATATAAATGCAGTCCATTTACCATATTACTACAAAAATCCGGATGTGCAGATTGGATTTCCTGTCCATATTCAAATAATGTGTTCACATTCGGTTACAGCCCCAGCATTGAGTCGATTAGTACATGCTTGAAGGTCTTGAAGAAGAAGTCAGGTGTGAAGTTTTACGACAGTCACATTTTTTACACGTCTCTGCCCACTATTACCAGCTCTACAACACAGATAACACTGAACACAGGTAAGGTTGCACTCTGGAATAAACCTCGACAGCTGAATGACGTCAACACAAAAAAAGCAACATTTCTATGTACTTGACCCCTTCCCAACTGGTACGAGTCGACACCAATATTGCTTGCTGTTGCCACTCAACGCGTGACAGCTGAATGGACACGGAGGGAAAGTTTGGTTCTGTTTCTCGCTCTTCCTTATCTGCCACTTACAACAGAAAAAAACAAGCAAATCCAATGCACTCGGGGGGTAAAACGACACGCAACAATAGCATCCACCAATAGCACTGTCAAACAACGCCATCTCGCTCGGATGTTAAAAGCTTTAAGAGCTGAGGCCTCTGTGACATCCGTAGCCTCTGGATGTCAAAGATGGTTGAAGACTTGAGAGCAGGCTTCTGTTTTAAAAATACTACGTGTGGGTGTGTGTGCGCGCACGTCTCGGAGCAGCAAAAGTGACATTTGAGGGGCACTTTACAGAAGCCGGCGGTTGCTAGGGATCTTCTGTATCACCTAAAGAGCCTTTGTCAGTCATTGGAAAGCTGTCACCTTTCGGGGGGCAGATACGGTAGGGGGAGCCGGCTGACAGGTAGGAATTAATGAGAGGTGTATGACAGCAGACCTCGGTGCTCTTGTGTATGTGTGTGTGCGTGTGTGTTTGAGAGTCTGTCCACATGTGTGTGAGTGAGGTCCTTTGTCTCAAGAGGATGAACCACCTTCTTTGTCACCCTGATGCAGGAAGAATAGGACGAGCGAGACAAAAAGAAGACTCGAGAGATTTCTTAGCATTTTGACACAGATAAACCTTTCAGATTTGAGTTTTTGTTTGTCATTATCTTGTTTAAGTGCGTGATTTGTTGGCTTAATGAAAGCACCAGACGACAGAGCAGTCCCGTTTCAATAGCCAGTCCCTGACTGCAATACTGATGTGCGATTCTCCTAATAAACACCTGCGCGCACACTACCAGGGATGTGGTGTAAGAAGCAATCACCCAACATGTTTTCACCTCTGCTCACCTCCCATACTGCATGAGACCACAAGTACAGAACAACTGAAGAGGCTCTTCAGCACGGTGCCAAGTTACATTCTCGTTCGCTCACGTGTGCGTGTCCGTCTGCTTTTGTGTGCGTGCGCGTTGATGTAATAATCTGCGTTCCCTTCCACATTACACAGTTCTCCATCGCAGTAAATGAGTTCTGTCAATGTTTCTGCATCTCAATTACACAACGGAAATAATAGGCAGCGGTGTGCCAGGGGAGGAGGAGGAGCACAGGGGCAGCTCATCGGCGGAGCAGAGAGATCAAAGGCTCCGTCAATGACACTTGGCGACTTGCTCTCACTCAGTGAGATGTAGCATCGCCATCACTGTTTACAAATGGTATTTTCAAAATCAATGTCTAAAATGGAAAATTAATATGAACTGTGGCCAACTCAGTGATATCAGGGTATGAAGTGAAGACGGCATTAATTTTTTATATGAATCAAACCAATCATGCAAATCACTGTTTTGCCAATTTAACTCTCTTATGTCCTGGCAGTGACAAGTTGTACAGTAGACAACAATGCAAAAAACAGAGAAGCGACAGAGAAATGATCCATGTTGTCGACATAAGTTTCTGTATATTAGGCATTTGCAAACCCCCTAATATGATATGGAAGTATTTTCCTTTAGGCTTCTTGTAGGGATGTCACGAGAACTTATACTTTAGCACCAAGTCGACACCATAATTATTTAAAGTCCGACTGGATGCAGTAAACTCACTACCGCCTGCTTATGCTATATTATAATGCAACATTGTGAACAACAAATCTGGGTTGAAATCGACAGAAGGAGAGCTAATGTTATCATGATGTGTTCAACTGTAATCTTGTAAAATGCAGTTGTTTGAAGGAGATGTTTTCACAGCAATATAAAATAGATATTAGAGAGGGAATTATAACCTGTTAAACTTCCTAACACTTGCTAGTGTTTATTGTTTTTTTTTTTTTTTTACCATGGTATCCAATTAGGTTTAGAGAATCATGGAATTTCACTGGTATTGGTATTGACTACTACATTTCTGGTATTGTGACATCCCTAGCTTCTTGTAATGGACAGTGACAATAAAGACAGCACAGCTCAGGCAGGCACAATGCTTTTCTTATAGAAAAAAAAAAAAAAAAGCATCAAACATCATGTCACTTAGCTGTCTGAAACACGTTAAAGGATATAATTGGCTTGCTAACAGGCTTGACTGAACTTATTCTAAATGTACAGGGCATGTGCAAGTTTTATTTTAACACAGAGAGAAAAACTGTTGAAATCAACCAAACCAAAAGAAACAAACCCAAGGACAAGGAAAGTGAATAAGAGGAGTAGCTGTTTGTGTGTGTGTGTGTGTGTGTGTGTTTTCATGTGAGTCAGTAAATTCTGATAGGAAGATGTTGATTTAAATAACTGACTCTCTAAGGATCTGACATAAAACTGAAAAAAGAAGAAAGAGATAGAGGAAAAACTGAAAAAACAGCCTTCACCGAGTGAGTTTATCAGCTTGGCACCTGCTACTGGAACATTCTTGATGAACCAAAGGTTGTCTTCATTAAGCGCATTAATATTCATGACGCATGGTAATTTTGACACAGAAAAGGTCTTGGTAACCTTTTCGCGTGTGAGGAAATTTTTTTACTTCTCAAGGAAATTACAGTCCAGCAATGACTTAATTAATGCTCGCTTTCTTGGCCACGGTTTGAGGGCCTGTCAGTTTGGTGCAGCGCTGGCTGTCAGGCATGCCGAGGGCTCGGGGAGAGAAGGATTGAAGGAGGGGAAAAAGACAGGAGAGGAGAAGAGAGAGGAAAGGAGAAAAGAGAGCAGACAGATGAAGTCAACATGCACTCATCTTACCCACAGAACATGGTAATAGGTTTACCTTTCTCTCTCTCTCTCACAGTCTATTTTGCCCTTTTACCCTTTGCGAGGCACTGACTTGATTTACGAGAACCAGTAGTTGACCCAAATAGATTAGAAAGAATTCATATAAAAGGGAAATATTTGAAAGCGAGATTAAACATATACAGTGGTCTATATAATTAATCTATCACTTGATTCTTTTCTCTAATTCAAACCAACCGTGCAAGACTCGCGTGCCTCTCGTTGGGGTTGCTGTTATAACTGACATGACTCGAGGATCTATTGAATGAAACCTCTGTGGAACTGTCTCATGGTTGACAATTTTACAACAATATTCATTTTCTCTCTTTCAAGCTACCCACGCAGCAAACAACACACACACACACACACGCGCGCACACACGCACAGACACACACTAGTTTCCAATATAGTGAATCATGGCATGTCCTGCTCTAACATTGGGCAGTAAAAAATGTGAACATAAGGTAGCATTTCCTTTATCATGTCCCATAAAAATAGCAATTTGCCCAAGCCCTTGTAGCACAATATGGAAGGCGGTGTGTTTGGATGATAATGTTGAGATGACAGATCGTTCCATACAGGGAGGTTTCTCTGCTGTCTGCCTGCCCCGTGCAATAAATCGCAGAGGAAGACCGAGAGAGAGAGAGAGAGAGAGAGAGAGAGAGAGAGAGAGAGAGAGAGAGAGAGAGAGAGAGAGAGAGAGAGAGAGAGAGAGAGAGAGAGACAGAGAAATGAAAGAGGAGGGAGGGACAATGGGAGAAGATGAGCTGGGGTCAGGGATGTTGTGGAGGGTAAACCCACCGACTCTTAGTTGAATATGTGCGCACGGGAAAGAAAACATTACGGAGCCGTATAAAGAAATGATTACCTGCGCGCATAAAACATATTTTTCCTCAGATGTAGGAGGAACATCTGAAAAGAATTATCTGATTATCTACGTTTGTTGTATTTTTCTGTTATCTATCAACAGATTAACATGTCACCATGTGACTTTTCTTTCATCGATTAACTAAAACCACTTCAAGCTATTGAATTTTGCATTGAACGTCTCACAGTCGAGCTTTATTGAGTGAGCATTTTATTAAATCCACAGACACGCGGCTGCATGTTACACTTTATCATGTGCATTGTTTAAGTGACATGAATATATTGTCACTCTGTAAATATTTCGCTCATACCTTAATGAATTTATCCATTTCAAACAAATGCCTCGGGCTCCACTGTGCATTTGTGGATGTGACAGTTTGTTGAATATGTAAATGCTGGTGAGTCAGATCCTGAGACTGATAAAGTAGCTCTGTCGATGCGTGTGTGAGTTACACTTTTTTTTTTTTTTTTTGCTCAAGATGTGTGCGTCTCTTCTGCTGTGCTTTGTTGCTTTGATCACGCTCACTCGGCTCATCGCTCACTGCAAAAACCCGCCTCGAGGATTGTGTGTGTGTGTGTGTGTGTGTGTGTGTGTGTGTAAACAACTGTGTCCTAACTATGTCCCTCCAAAGTTGAGTTTATTCGTGTCAGCGCTACAGACTAAAAGTACATCTCTCCACCAAGGCTGCTGTGGTCTATACTAATCCACTTCCACAGTGTATAACACAATGCTCGAAGATGTAGTTTACAGACATGCAACCTGAAATACTGCCACAAAATATCACAGTATCGTATACCGTGGCTACAGAAAATACTTGTTTCTGATTGGCTGCTAGGTGTCCTGTAAAATATCATAGTTTCTAAGTGGTATTATTGCAGTTTAAAGACGACCGGCTCGCTTTCCTTTCTGCACAGAGTCTACTGCGAGCAGCACATTTTGTGACTTATTCAGGCCATCAGGGAAAACGCAAGACATGTATTTAAATATATTATATTGTAATTCATTCCCAATGCTGCTCAGACTAATCGCAATCTTCTGAGGACACGACATCATCAGGCGACTTTCAGCGACTTTCGGAGTGCTAGCTGCTTTCATTGGAAAAGAGCAGCCCTTCACAGGACACGCTGCTTTTGGTTTCCTGCGGCTTTGTGCAGTGAACGGAGCCTTCGCTTTCTCAGGAGATCGGACTCGGAGGCAGACAGAGTTGCATAGTGAAAGCGAGGCTTATAGGGAACACATCTACACACAGACGGTGTCATTATTCTATAGCCATCAACACATACTGTACTTCATGATAATAAGTTGAAGCAAAAAAACTTGTCTATTACCACTTTAAGAATATTCACCACTAATCGGTTTCGCATAGGCCTCCAAGTGGCCACTAGGCCACAATATTCAATATACCTCTTGTCTGTAGTACAGTACACGACGTACTACAGACAAGAGGTATATTGAATGTTCTCATTGAGGATATATTTCTATCCCAATCAGCACATTTGTTTCTGCTGCCCAGCCGACTACATTTGAAGCTGAACACATTCAACTGGAATGATGGAAGACATTTCATAAACAGACTCCCTTTCTCCCTTTGCTAACTGGCCATCTCATCTCCACCTCATCCATTATTATATCAGAATACGCCATCATGCATTATCACAAAACATATGTAGGTAATGATAGTGGCAGACGGTGTTGAGCACTTTGTTTGCTTTCCAACCACCAAATGGAGGAACACTTTTATAAAGCAAAAGCTTCAGCCTCAGCAGTCCATACAAACGCACAACAACTGTGACGGCACAATGGCCTACAAACACTTACATTTACTGTTTGTGGGACAGATACAGTACATTAGTTTCAGAGTTACAGGCCCGTGATGACAAATAACACCGAATGACAAGTGCAGTATCTGCCTTTGTGCCTTTTTCAAACGTGATACTCAACCCTTCATCTGTCCTGCCTACTGTTTTTCTCGCTCTCCATCTCTCTTTCCCCCTCTCTCTGCCTTGTATCTGTCTGCCATTAGGCAGATAGTTGCCGGTCTCATCTGTATCATGTCTCCGACCGTCCCCATAGGAGCGCCACACAGTTGCTTGCTTAAGGATTCAGGAGCCACAGCCCCGTCCTATTCACCGATCCCATGGATCAAACTGACACTTGGTCAGCATCAGCACATTATGAACTATGGCCACCTGCCACTGCAGACACATTGTTCCCTATGTAGTAATGTGAAGAATATAGAGGGGACGGGCGAACTCAGCCTGCTGACAGCTTATTCTCTCTCTTATCTCCTCTGTGGTGTGCGCCTGTGAAAAGTGGACGGTAGGACTGCATTGAAAGGCGAGGGTGTGCATCATCCTATAGGCACGGGTTACTGTTCCTGTATCCCGACCTTTACTCAGAGTTCAAATGTTTCGACTGGAGTGGAGGCCAATTCTTCTTGAACTGTCCTTCAACGATACTGTTAAAAAAAAACAAGTCCGAGTTGAACCGTTCGTACACGCATGGGGTCAATTCTTTTCTTTACGCTCACTTTGATGTTTCTTCAATTTCAGAATTCACTCTGCGCTATACAGCAATGCAGGATAGTTATAACCAGCTTGCTGATGTAGAAGGGGACTGATCCAGATTCAGACCCAACTAGGACTCCAGCCTGCGTCTGGCTGCCCCCAATCATTCAATCAGCCGAACACATAAAGTAAAGCAGAACTTGAAGTAACAGACTGTTTCACTGCTGCACCTTCCAACCCCTGTGAACACAGTTTCTCTGGATTTTCATCATAACGATGCAATCTCCAGTGAAGGAGATTAAAGAAATGACCTCATTTCCAAAGATGAATCGGACCAACACAGATATAATCAATTTCTTTTATTTCCTATCTTTCAAAAAGCGAACACACAGTCGCTGAGCCAGACAAATGTGTTCCCTGCCTCCGCCGAAAATAAAGAGGTTTCTCTGGACTGGACTCGCCACAGCTCCCCTTTAGGATGTCTCACTCCTCTTCAGACCCCGGATCCCATTGACACCCTTCATGTATGACCAGGTGGCACCCATCCACTGAATAATGAAACAGGTGATTAAAGTGAATGATGTCCGGCCATCTATTCTCCCAGGTCTCCTCTTTAATGCCGCCATTAGGCTCTTGTGTCCAAACTTAGCTCATCAAATTGCCTCATTTATGGTGAACTGGCAGTGTGCAGTATATTGAGCTAAGATTGAGGAGCACTTCACATCATCCACGTTTGGATTTACACTTACGGATTAATCTGAGAGTGACACTCC
>CALSBV010012213.1:10596196-10623696 GCA_943590825.1 Bovichtus diacanthus
GCATTGTGATTGAGCAGTTAAAAGAGGCCTTATATTCTCTGGTACCCTGTGCAGTCGGTCTCATAAGTACAGTCATATAAACAAGGTAAGTGCATACACTGCACTTATAAAGACATTCGCACACACACTTGCACACATCACCACACAACAGCACTATGTCCTTATCGTTGCTTTATCCCTGTCATCTCTGACAGTTAAACAATGTATCTGTTTGGGGCCCAACAGAAAAGGCGGAGATACAAATGGTTTCATTCCAAAAGAAAGTAATGGCCGTGAATTGTAAAGGGAGCTCATGCTCAAATCCTCAAATGAAAGTAAACTCGTGAAAAAAAGTCAACACCTGATTGTGCCACGAAGATTATACTCTTGATTCCTCTCACTGTGTGCCTGTACATTAGGAGCTGTCGACTTCCTGGTTAACTAATTATGACATTTGTCAAATAAATGTAATGTTGGAACAGGTTTTCCTGATGTTAAATTCTTTATATCTAAACAAGTCATGCTTCCATAACTTTACTGTACGTTTTTGTATACACATGTATATTAAGAATATGCTTACAAGTTTGTATTGTTGCTTGTAACAAATGAAAACATGTAAGAGTATCAATATAGAAATACTAGAATGTTAAGTGCAATTGGCGTGGTACGGGAACTAATGAAAAGGAGATCAAATTTAAGGTCAAGAGATTTCCTTTGACGCGTCATAGCTTTGAAGACGAATGAAAAGAAGTTTTACACGGTATTTCAATCAATTATAAAAGTAATCATTAGCTGTAGCCCTGCCTTGTATTCGGTGATATATCATTGTCCAATAAGACGCAAAAAGATTGAAAACTGATCAATGCGATGGGCTGCAAGGGGAGGAGGTTGGAGAAAGAATGAATGAGACCACCTAATGTGATCAAAGATTGAATAGTTGTACTGTTGAGAGGATAGAGAGAGAAGAAGAGAGGGGGAAATAAAAGGCAATACGGAGTGTCAGAGAAAGAATCAGGCTCTTACAGGCTAAATGACGCCTGATTCCCTGGATGTTTGGGTTCCCTCTGGGGAACATATAGTTGTTGCCTGGCACTGACAATTTGAGAGGCTCCTGGGGGAAACAAAAAAAAAGAAAGAAAAAAAGACACTGAATAAGGATGACGAGCACACAAGCATCTCTCTGTGGCGCAGACTGACAGACAGTTCATCCACATATCCTAGAAACAATCATGCCAGCACAATCCCATGAATATCTTGGAGTATTTGGAGTTAGCAGGCCGCATGCTGGTACACAAGACAAATTGTTGCAAACCCGAGTTGATCATTCAAAAAAAAAAAAGAAAAGAAGAAGAAAAAGGAAATGAAATGTTCCATGTATAATTTGAGAATTATAGAAATTGCCATTGCAGAGTCTCCAAAATATCCGTAGAAGAGGCCGAAATTGTTGGAAAGAACACATTTGAACACATGCAAGCTTTTATAAGTGACAATGCCAAAATTTCGACTGGGATTGCCAACATTTGTAAAAGATGGGAATTGAAATATCCATCTACACTCTTCAGTTTGCCAGGAAGGAAGCATGTTTGGAAATCTGCCTGTCACAATCCTGTTGGAATTGTCATTTAAAGTAAACAACAAACAAACAAACAAGCCCAATATGTGCTATTTACTCTTCAGACTTGAGAATACATACAATTCAAAGACCTAATATAGGACTAGACTATAAGATCTCTTTTGCAGAGGTTCAACTTCTTCCCCTTTGAGAGCCAAGTGATGTATTTCCAAGACATATTGGTGGCGATGAGGATCAAAAGAACGAGCCAAACCGAGTGACATACACGTGCGGTATAATACAAATTCATTGAATCTTCTGCACAGGCCAAAATGGATGGTGGCAACTAGGTCATATTGCATCTGTGCAGATGGGGTCAGGGGTCATGTAAAGTTGTATGAGAAGACAGTGTGCTTTCATGCATCATGTAGCAGATAAAGATTTTTTAGGGCTGAGAGAAAGTGGAGGTTGGGGGCCAGCTTACTGCAAAGAGCAACAAGCACCGTGCGTCTCTGGAGCCACCATCTGCCCGTCTTTATGCTCAGATTTTCAAACGCTGAATAAAGGTGGTGTAGGATTTGCCACGAGGACATCAGGATCCATGCAACACGAATTGGCCAGGTTGTAATTTGCTTATATGACCAAATGGACCACGAAGTCCCACATTTAATAAACAACTAAGTCGGGTATACATACTTTATTTAGCTTATTGTCAACAAATCCCATGAAAAAAAAAACCAGTCCCTTTCCCTGTCTGTAGCAATCAGTCCCAAGACCATTGGTTCCTACTGAAGATGCAAATCTTTTTGAATGCGTCGCAAATATGTTGACTCATTCTTAAAATAAGATCAGTCATTTTCTAAAAACAACTGTGCTCGGTAGTTTTAATCAAACACACTATCACAGGACTAAATGATGCAGTTGTTTAAGACTTTTTTCAGCTAAAACACATGTGTTGCACTAGTAAGTACAACATGTGCAGCTTCATCACAGTGTAAGTAGGATTAAGTCAAAAATAAATGATATGGATTCACGTCCCTGGTACAAAGCTATAGAAGGCTTTGGCTATACAGATAGTGCTTATTATTAGGATCATTTCATTTTTGGCTTCAGTCTTTTCATGGATTTTGTTGAAATAAAAAAAAGAACAAGAATATTGCCTGCCTTATCATTTAAATACACAGAGATACTGCAGCATTAAATCCCCTGTGTTACTTGCATTTGTGCAACTCTGAAACAGCTTAACATCCCTTGCTATGGCAACAATAGTTGGTTCTTAGTTAGTGCTATTTCTCATTATCCATCTTTTCTTTTTTTTCAACAAAATGTGATGTATTTCTCACTTAACCAGTATCAGTTGAACACAAATGAGAAAAAAAAAAAAAATTATTCTTATCAACATCGCTGTATTACTCCAATTTTAAGACTATTTTGTGTGTGTGTGTGTGTGTGTGTGTCTGTGTGTGTGTGTGTGTGAGCGAGAGAGAGTAGAAGTGTATTTGAATGTGATGGGAAGGAGTTAAAAGAAAAAAGAGAGAGAGTGTGAGGTAGTTTACAGGCATCTGGGCAGCTGTAAAGCCATTCATTTGACTTCTCCACTTTTTATTCAAATAGCCCTGACCTATTTGTTCGATGCCAGCCCTTATTTCATATGATCCACCAACAAGCCGAGAGCGATTATTCCAGCACAAATGGCATGGACTTGACATGGGCCCAAAAGCGTTCATATACCTCTCTGGCCTGAGGCCACAGTTTGTCATAACACAGGGAATTATGTATTATGCCTGCGCCCGGTGATGACATCACAATAGCAGGATGAAATATAAGCTCTGATATGGCTAGCTGATTGTGGAGAGCTGCGAGGGCTTTCATTAAAAACAGCATATCGCTCATAAAAAGATTAGAGCTGGACAGCTGTTTCCTGATAGTATGAGGCTTCTGTAGTGGCTTCATCATAAACAGGCACACCTGAAAAATATAAAATGCTCTTACACTTGTGTGCACTATGTTGTACTGCTGTGCAGCTTTATGGCAGTAAACAAACAATAGGGACTAAAGTCACACTGGAAAACTTGTACTAGCGCTTATGTTTATGAATACATATCGGCGCTCAAGATGGAACAATGGTGCTGTTAGACTGATGGCATGTGTTATTAGACGTAATGACTCAGGATACAAGCAGTCCCGTCAGAGGAGCGACGTAAAAGTTTACATTGATCATAACAAGTAATCAGTGATGACAAGTAACGAAGTACATTTACTTGAGTGGTGTACCAGAGTACATTTTAGGGTTAAATACCGTACTGTTTACTGTACAGTTCTTAAGCTGCCTTCTGATTATCAGCGGTGACACCGCTCTGCACTGGCTGGGCCGTTGTTTTCCTATGGAGAGAGCGGTGGCGGCCGACTATGCGAAGGCGCTGGCCTTGGCGCGGGCGCTCAAAGTTCAAATTATTTCAACTTTGACCCCGATTGCCGCTGACCTTTCAAAGCGCAACCAATGAGATAACAGCTGTGTGAAGCGGGGCACCGGCAAGCAGGGGAGGTAACCATAGAAACAAAACTAACTAGCTGCCTTCACCGCAAACCTCTGCGCCCGACCTCGCGGGGAGCGCAGAGAACGTTTCCTATCATGTGGAGCTTAACATCCAAAACGTGATCAACTATGCATTTATATAGATGAAAACACCCAACAGTATAAATAGTAGTAGTAGAACTGACTGAGACTGGATTGTTGAGGCATATAGTTGCATAATATTGTTTTTTTTTTTTTTTTTGACATAAACACATTGATTTTGATAAGCAACCTTTAAATGTGGTTATTAAAATAATTGATGTGTAAAAAGTATGTACGTCAGCAGCACATTTTACAAATGAAAATGGCCCATCCCATATATCTGTGATGACCCCGACCACTCACTGTACGCGCCAATGTCTCAGCAACAAGGTGATGCATCTCTTTTTAAGGTCTGTGCTAATTGAATATGTTTAATTTAACTTAAGTACATTTTGGCAAAAAAAAGCTCTGGACTCTATTTCTACTCGAGTATAAACTGTAAGTGCAGGACAAAGGATTTTTACATTGTATTACTGCAAATTTTACTTACTAAGTAAAGGATCTGAATACTTATTCCACCTCTGCAAATAATAGATCATGGCAAAACAAGACGTGCGTTTGCTGGTTAACACAGAGGACATGAAGCAAGCATCGGTGTGGAGACAGACTGACAGTTTCCAGTTAAATGTGTGCACTTAATCAACTGGGTAATAATTAGTCTAATTTAACAAAGTGGTTATATAGGACTTTGCTGTGCATTTGTGTTTTTTTTCCCCCCAATACCCACCAATGTGCTTCTCTCTTTGCCACCACTCACTCTACAACCCCCTCAGTGAGTAATGGAACAAATATGTTATGTGGTAGACAAACAAGAGGAAACAGTAAGTGCTGATTGTTTAAGAATAAGGAAGGTGTACAGGTGCCATTTCTAATTTGGTGGGAGAGGCCGTAGGAGGACGGCCTTGAAGAGCACAAAGCAGCTGGAATCAGCCTCATAAACTTGCACAACATCAAAGGCTCTTTAGCTCGTTTCATCAAAGGTGCGTTCGGTGCTCGGCTCTCACTGTCTGCGAGCGCACCGTGTGTGTGTCACTCTTGGTATGGGTTTCAGGAAATCTTGGCATGAAAGAGAAATTTTCTCACGCATCCGAGAAAAGTGATATTCCTCCAACACAACACTGTTTACATAAGGTAATGAAAAGTGAAAGAAGGAAGTCACACGCTCATCCACGCTCTCGCGTTTAATTTTTTCACGGGTAAAGAAAAAACAAATCCCTGCCTTCGTCAGGGGGAACGTGAACGGAAGATGACATTCAAACACCAGTGTGAGCAGTCAGTTCAATCTGTGACAGGTGTGTTAGACACAAATGTAAATCAGTTTCACATGTTTTATTTCCTCATCAAGTTCGGAGCACATTAAGCCACGCTAAAAAAAAAAAAAAAGAAAAGAAAGAAAAAGATATACAATAACAGCGTCACACAGACTGGCCTCGGTTTGCAGTGAAGCTGAGGATACTTCAGGAACAGCAGTGTCAATTTAAAGAACAATTGTCACAGTCAGAGCAGCAAAGAGCACTAAAAGACATTTAAACCAAATGAACTCATTTCCTTGTAGTATTGTGCAGCTGGAAGCATTTAGGATTAAGGGTTTGATTATGACCTTTTTTAAACCCCAATCAGAGTTGGCCAGTCCCGTAAAATGAGATGATTACAGTCTAAATTTTAGACGGATCCAAACACATCAACCAAATCGTATTGGTTATGCTGTGAATAATCAGCAGAATGTAGTTACATCTGTCAATATTGTTGATACAACTGGACGAATGTGTTTTGTTTTGGTCAGAATTAATGTAGAGTGATTTCAAACCTTTGAGTCACCACCTCCACCGCCGCAATTTTGTCTCGAGCTAATACCGGACACCATCTTAGCTCGCCAGCTACATTCCTAAAAATTAAAAAGCGACAAGCATGGATGGGATTGATGCAGCTGTACGGGATGTTGTGTCAATTTACAGAAATAAGAACTCTTGAATCTGATTTGTTTCTATCGAAGTGCAAAGTTAGCTAGCTAGCTACCTATCTACGTCAATAGATAATAGTGACAGAAAAATAGCCCTGTTGTCAATTTACAGCTCTTAAAACATTACGTAAACTTAATGGCGCACTTCTACATTCAAATAAAAGTAACAGTTGGAAGTAAATAAAGGCTCAAAATAACAGTTTCTTTGACAAAAGACACCAACTTGGAGTATCTCCAATGTGTTCTTGTTTTATTTCTGACATAATATCACATTAGGATCTTTACATATAGACTGTCGACAATAAAATCCCACAAATATTTCTCACCTCTCACATTAACTTCACAAATATTTCGATTCCCACAATCTTTTTTTTGTCAGATTTCAAATTATATTCCACGGACTCAGACTATTGCATCAAAGATCTCAATTTGTACACTTGCCATTACAAAAGGTAAACAGAGAGAGTAGAAAAAGGAGAAATATAAATTGCCTATGTAGATAATGGAAAACTGACCAAAATTGAGAACAATGATAAGGCGGAGAAAAAGAAAGAAAGGCAACGGAGACAGGAGACAGAGAGATTTGGCCATTACAGGTGCGCTCATCACAGAGCGTAGCGCGTGTCGGAGAGAGAAAAGAAAGTTCCCTCTGGAAGACAATGGCTTTGGACAGGCACACAATAGCTTCATTAGAGGGTTCACACTATCAGGTCATGAGAGATAGAGGGGAAATATCAGACCGGACACATTCGAACGATGCCCGACACAGAAGCCTGCCAACTTGGCAAGCACGAGCCTCAGCTGTGACCAAGGCGGGTTTTTTTAGTTTGTAATCTGATGCTCCTGAAGTTGGCAGTGATGGGAAATGGTCAAATAGGGAAAGCATGCGAGGGGAAAAGGGGTTGAGAGGGAGATTAATGCTTACTCTACGGCCATGTTACATTCCATTGTAATACCACGCTCTCTCACTGTCCCCTTATAAATCCCTTTCACAGCTCTGATAGAAGGTTACAGGTTGTAAACAACATAGCAGAAAGTGGGCCGGTTTGTGAAGGGGAGCTAAGTTGCATTAATAAAACCAATTTCTAAACGGAATAACAGCCTGTTCCCTGTTTTGTCCCTTATGTGAATTGTGGCTCCATAAAGGGCCCAAATGTCATTTCCCTGTCCCTAAGACATATAAAGAAAGAAATCAAGACACCAGACGGAGGTTTACTAGCTGCTAGGATGGAGAATAATTACACCGGTAAGAAACGCACACACACGCTGCTCACCATTAGCACCGGACGTGAAGCCTCTCAGACATCGTCTATGTGCACAGACCGGCCTATCGATCAGACGGATCAATCCCCGGCTGCTGGTGAGCAGGCCGCTAAGTGCCCACGTCACACTTGTTCACCAGCATCAGGGGAGCTGTCATACAACACTTACAATCAATTACCGTAATTAGCCCCTTAACCTCCATGCGGCGCTCCGGACTGTACTCAAATTTAGAAATGATGGACAGCATGAAGAGAAGCATCCTAAGGAGCTGATGAGCGGAGGAAATGGGCATTTTTGCAAGGATTGGGTTTTAGCACTGTTTAGACGAGAGCATAACAAACTATGTATTCTAAAAAGAAACATATATTTGACATTTCTTTACTGCAATTGTTTTTGTTACTTATTGGCTAACACATTTACAGATATACATATATTACCAGAATATCCACAATAACCTAATATTGGTCAATATATCTGATTTGTCCCCTGTGATCATAAGCCTCACGTTCACTCCCCAGATCATCACATTCAGAAAGCTCTACCTTGATTGTCATCAAATGACACAATGCACAACAACTCTTTAGACCGCTAATCCACCAACATGTATGAGTCAGGAATTTTTGAGTTTTTGCAAATGTGCATTAAGTGTAAGGCTGAGAGTGCCATTCTGGGCAGTCAGGTAAATGGATATAAAAACTGAGAAGACAATGTCCCACACCCAGACTTAGGGTACTGCCGGGTACCAGTGCTCCCCACATTTATTTTTGATTTCCATATATAGCTTAACTGAGAAGTAAGTGGAGACTGGGGATTTCACAAAACCAGAAATGTAGTAGTCTATATCAATACTGGAGAAATTCCCCGATTTAGTATTAGTACCTGGGGTACCGTAGAAAAATTATAACGACTTGGTACCAAATTATTGGTCCTCGTGACTTCCCTAGTGGAGACATTCATACTGTACACCAACATCCTTTTTAAGCTTGTGTAATTTTAAAGAGTTACTTACACTCTTTCCACTGATAGTGGAAATAGTGACTTTATAACAACACCGACTACAAACTAGATGCAGGGAGTCATCTAATACCTGATCCGTTTTAAATTACTCTGACTTCCTCTCACTTTTGCCATGTTTCTTGTCTCTATACGTAGATTTTACACCCAACGCACGTACACACAAACAGCTTCTCCTTCAGCAGGGTGCAACCTACAAGGTTGCAGCCCCTCCACGGATGTGCCCATGTCATGGACAAAGAGTATTCTAATTTCAGCCAAGTTCACTCTCACCTGCATACTGGTAATATATCTTGTTTGTTGACAAAAACAGATATCCAATTAAAGTAGAAATTGACACAAAAAGAAGCGAATGAAGAAAGAATGCCACTTCAAGGACGACATGGCCTGTAATGAAAATGATAAATAAGTGTGAGGCGTTATAATCTAAAGTAATCAAATATTTTTTTTCAAATGTGTGTTCCCACATCCATAGCAATGCAGGCCTTGTTTCATTTTTAAAAAGCTGTCCAACCCAAATTGACATTCCTGAGATTGTTGGCAAACTCCTGCACACATTTCTTTCCAAACCTGTGACTTGTGATCCATCCGGTCAAGCTGCATTTGAGAGCAGCTCTCGCCTCAAACCCAGATCCCAGCCAGCGTCAACTCTCTGCTCTCTGCAGCTACGGCTTTCTTTGTTTGCAGCCATGTTACTACCTAAATGTGTCCCTATCGGATGTTATATGCAACGGATGATAGATTTTAAGTGTGATGACAATGCATAAATGGAGTATGACACTCCCATCTCGCAAATTTGGGAGACACTTATCCAGTGCAAATTAGCCATTAACAGAAGTCATGTGTTAACAGGTACACTGCGCTGAAAACTAATCTTGTCTGAATCGGTCGTAAAGCCGCTCTGGAGGGAAACATTGGGACGGTCCAGAAAAAGCAGAGACACGTGGGGGACATAATAACTACAATGCTTGTATGATACAATACAGTGCAAGTAAACCTTATAATCTTAGCTACTCTTAGTGGTACTGTTGCACCACATTACATTATTACACGGTGTATTGGTGTTTCCAGTGTGTGTTTCAGTGTATAAATGACTAAAAAAAGTATGATGTTTTTACACTTCTGTGCGTTTATTACCTGTGAAAAGTATAAGTCTGCCATTATTCTGTATCTTTTTATTGTAAAAATCCAATGAAAATCTCTCTATACTTTCCGACTTTGCAACCTTGTCTGTGACAAAGAGGCACGGGACTATTCATTTCTACTGAAAACGTAAATCTTTAAAAATGGGTCACAAATATAAAGATTCAAGCGAGGCACAACTGTGAATAATTTTTGAAGGTTTTTGTGGCCCTTTTCTTTCATATTTTGGAACATTTTCTGTGATGAGGACTTCTACTCAAATGAGGAAACGAATGCGGAATTGTTAGGCCAATTTTGTTCCAGGGTAAATTGATTTATGCTTTTGTCTTTAGGGTGTTGTACTCTTAATGTGACAATCTGCTATCGCAGTTTGATAGTTTTTTTTTTTTTAGATCTTTCGTCCTTTTGGATTGTTATCGTTCCTAGTTCCTTCTCCCTGAGCGTTGCTGAAAACATGCAGGAACTTGGCAATATATATTTTAGTTCCTTTGTTAGTCAGAGAGAGATGGCACTGTACTGTACAGCTTAGTTTTGTTTCAGGGGATGGAGGGATGTGGGTTTTGTTTTTTGTAGGTGGTGCAATCTATTTTATTTTTTGTGACGTGAAAGATGAGGTGTGACCTATTGACAATCAAGCGAAGAAGGGGAGGCGCAGTTAAAAGTGCCGTTAATTGGTGACTTTTTGTGTTTTCGTTACTACACATTGGGAAAACCTGGAAATGCTGAACATTTAAATGAATGAATGCTGCTTAAGCTGGTTGGTATTACAGTTATGACCAATCACAAGCTGGTACCACGTTAAGACGAACCCCGGTACCTGATCCCTACGGAGAAACCTGCTATGTAAGGCTTTGGCTAAGTAGGCAATACTTGTTGCTATACTTCAATCAATTCATTGTTCAATTTCAGTTTTTTTCTGGGATTTGTTGACAGAACATCACCAGCCGTATCCTTTCAAAACGTTTTCCTTCCAATACGTCCACTCACAAACCAACCCTCTCTTTCGCTCCTTCGAATCTTGAAGCCATCTTTCTGCTCATCCAGCAACAGAGACACGCACAGGTATTCACAAGCTAACGGAGACATTACGCTGATTGCATGCTGCCTGGGAGACTTAAGTAAAACAGTTACAAGTTAGTCTTAAGTGAAACTCCTTGAATGATTCAATCAGCGGAGTTTATCATTCAGACAGCCTAACGCAGCAAGGCTTTTGCCATTTACTGTTTATGTCATTGGTGATATTCATCCAGTTATAAATGGAGCCGTCACGATAATGCTATGAAGGATCACGCTAACCCCCATTTACCAATCTCTTCGTCAAATCCCAAAGGGTGGAGCTTTGATTACTCCCGCAATTAGCGATGTCAACCTCCTCCACGAATTAAGTATTCAGGTTTGTGTTTTCAAACCAATTAGCCTACTCTCTTGCTATGACTTGTTGATTAATTATAGATATTTAGTTAGGAAAGGAGACATTAATTATTAATCAAAATTGAATTATGTGGCATAATTAACCACAAAACATCACTGTTTTTTTTTTTCCCCCCAGTATGTTTTCATTTATATAATCTCAGACTGTTTGTGGCACGTGACAGAGCAGGGAAGAATATGTGACCTTGGCTTATGTGAAAAGGCGTTGAACGCATTAACAAGGCGCTAATAGCCTTTGTGGGAGTGTTTGCTGTACTGTCAGCAAGTTGCTGTAAGTGCTCAACGTTAACACACACTCTCAAATCCAAAATCAATGGGCTCTTAGAAACCTGTTGTACTGATGCACTGGAAGACTCTATTCATCACTTGTTTATGGCTACATGCTATGAAGTGAGGTAATGGCATTTATGGGTATTTACAGATGACATGTTGAGTCCTTAAATAATATTTATTGCGTCTGCCACTCTGCTGCTATTGTAGCAATGTCCTTGCACAGATGATACAACAGATATCTGGTCATATAGTGAAGGAAAAGTGTGATTTATTGCAAGGTCACAGAGGTTATTGAGTGCCTTACTAGCAAATAACAGAATGTATCATCAGCTTTTGTTGCAACAGCAGGTCTGAGTTACTTCACCGTGTAATTAGCATTGACCGACAGGCCATTAAATATGATGTTTGTGACTGAAATGCTATGAAATATTGATGTTGATCATCGTCTGTTTGTTGGTGGGCAGATTTGCTATTGTAGCCTTCAGCCTTCATCACGCAAGTCCGAGCAACTCTTCACAAAGAATTCCTTTGACGTGTGAAAAGACACGAGGCCGTGCAAATATCCATCACCATTGAGGCTGCATGGCACTATATACGACAGCCAGCTGGTAAAACAAGTGTGAAACAAGGCTTACATATTTCTTCTGCATCTGCGATAAAATAACTGCACCGGTAAATGCACTTTTAGCAGATTCGAACTTTGTGATTGATGTAGTTGGTGTAGTTCCACACCATCAGCACAATGTTGTAAGGGAGGCATAAGGGGGAAAGACTGTGGCATTAGTTGCAGTTTTGCTCAATTTCTGTGTGTATTGCTGCATTTCATAGCACATTTCAGTAACCAAAGAGACTGTGATGAGATAAGGAGATTACCGCACTTATCATAATCACCATTAAACAGCTCTGAATTTGCATAAACATACAATTTATTGCGCTGGGATAAGGCTTACAATAGCAGTGTGGCATATTTGCTCATAACCACAGGTAAATCTGAATGACAGCTGTAAAATGTAGCCGCTAATGGAATTCTAAATTCACTCAAGATGCCTCCGGAAATGCAGAATCACCAGGCTCCTTTACCAAATAAATTAAACGGATATCAGATAAAACTAAGAGCATATGCACAAAGACAAAACACCACATTAAGGCAGCTGCACATACTGTACCTTTATAGTCAGCCAGACGAAGCGATGGCAATTGACACCGGTGAATTATGTAGATAATATACATATAAATATATATATATATATATATATATGACAGCAGTAAACTTACATTAGTGTGTCTTACGGCGTATAAATTAAACAGTATCCATTTGATTTTTACTGTTTTTACAGCACTATAATGTAATGCACGTACACAGGGGCAAAAACAGTGATGGCAGATTTACTACAACTGTACGATGTAAACTTAAAAATTTAATTTGCTGAAAAAAGTAACTCTTATTAATATGCAGTGTAAAACAGCAAAACGAATAGTCCTAAGTTACCTTACATTATCGCAAACCTTTGCAATGAAAGACATTGTATTTCTCCACTTCATCTTTTTCCATTTATTTCATGCATAAAATGGGTACAAATCACCCAGGCTCCCATAAAGCACAATAATTCCTGAAAAGCCCAAGTTTGGTCTTTGAAACTGTCGAAGAGAGATATACCCTCTCTGTAATGAAAATGTTCGGTCAAGCCAATTAAAGCCGAGCAATTTTGTCTTTGTGTCTTCCCTTCCTCTGCAATTAATTAAATGTGGTTATAAAAGGAATATTCTTGTGGTCTGAATGACTGCAACAGACCTCCACTGGTCATGTACTAAGGTTGAATTACAATGTTGTCAATGGCGCCATTATGTGAGAATTAGGTTTGAGCTCGTCCCCTTTACAAAATGCTATTGTATGATACGATTATGAATGCTGCATGAAAACGACTGACTCCAGTGAATGTTTCAAGATGGGAATACTATTGAAACCAAGTCACATGTTTTACCATTTTATTAATTCAACCAAGCTGTACTGGTGCTTACAGAGATTCACCTTTTTCTCCCTCTTTCATTAATCAACTTATTCTGTACACCCATTGTCTCTTTTATGGACAATGGCGATTAGGAAGTAAAATCTATTAACAGACCTCCACTAAGGTTAATATAAACATGCAGACCATGGAATTAATATGATGTTACGCACATAAATGCACCTACGGTAAATGTTTTAGACTGTACTGATATGCGCAGGTATCAGTGTCTTGTAGTCCTGCACTATTTTAGATTTTTTTTTTTTACAACCTATTCATTATTTCATGCTGAGCATAAATGTATGATGTCATCGAGGACAGTTAGTTCATAAAGCTTTGCAGTAAAAACCATAAAGTAAGATTTGTATAAACCGAGATAGCCCTACGAAGCCTGTTTGAGTTGTGTGTCGCGCTGAGTTACAGTTCTTGCACTAGTTTCATAAAACCATCAGCACAACGTAAAGTGCCCTCAACAGCTAAAACTGTAGAGCTGGACCGGTACCGTTTTTTGTTTTTTTTTTAAATTAGGCTTATGCCAATCAACTAATATTTGTTTTACCATAAACAAACATTGTTGAAAAGGGTCCCATAACATTTTTATTAAATATCTGTGACCACGATTGACGTTTTTCAGTTGAAAAACAAACTTGACTGTCCAAATGACAGAGTTTCTAGATGACTTTAAATAAAAATTTTTGCCATTTCTCACATGAAATTTCTTGAAACCTATTGGCCAACTTCTATACACCAACATGATATACTGTAAGTGTGACGAGCTGAAATTGGCCATCAGCCATGCCGATGTGCATCAGTGGAGATCTGTTAAACACAAGACAATCAGAAGTTATTGCATTTTTTTTATGGGTTTCAAAAATAAATTAGAGGAAAAATGTATAATATATATGATATATAAAAAAAATTTGTCTCAAAAAAATACTTTGAGACTAGTTTGAAAGTGAGCGTTTGCAACAGAAAATTCTGACGATAGCGTATATTTTGGAAAAGTGACAATTCCCTTTCAAATGAGCAAACCATAAGACAAAACTCTTAATGCATATTGTTGGTACTCGGGTGGAGGGGTGGGCGTGCATGTATGACGAGCGGAAACCAAAAAAAACATGCAACTTTAAAAAGAATCCACCTGTGTAAAAGTAGCACAGAGTTAATAGCTATGACAACGGTTGAAAAAAAAAAAAAAATCATGGGCCCACTTGAGATGATGCATATTTCATCATGTACAGTGAGGGCATAAGGTGTCCTTGAACGTGGATGCGTCACCCTCGGTGTGCTGAGTTCTTCAAGGTGATGGAGTGTCTGGTCATGGATCATTGACATTTTAGGCTCTTGTCATCGAGTCTATCCTTTAAAGTTGTATGTCCCTTTAATTTAAGCCTTTGACACAACTAATGTATATAGAGCAAGGAGGACTTTTATAGGCACTAAAACTGCAGGGAATTCACCTGCAGACTGTCCTGGTACAAATGCCTGAAGGCGGAGGAAAGAAATATACATAATAGGAAGAGGGGAGAAGAAGCATCTATTTTAAGCCCATCCAATATTAATTTGGAGTTTGAAGGACTTTGCATTGTCACATACAGTACTGCAGACGTTAACTTATCACCTTTTTATTTTTAATAATAAGCATCAGGTGCCCAGCACGGACAGGGGCGCAGACCCCCTGGTCTCACCACAGGGCTACTTATTATTATTAACACCATTTGTCCGGATCTCTTGCTGGTTCAACAGACACTGTGAGGTTGACATGTTAATAAATGACCCTGGGTAGCTCTTTGGCATAGGCCTGTTCCTCATCTGCCCCCTCAGCCTCATCAGCACTACGCGTGCACAGACACACATACAGTACATCCCATCCCCGACAGGGACAGGAGGTGGCGATTTGTTTTCCTGCAGGTCCCCACTCTGTCTATTGTTGTTTGCACTGAAGGGGACAAATTCAATTCATTCTTATGACAAGAAAGCTGTGATACCCAAGAATAAAGAGAGGAAGGAGGAAGGAGATAGGAGGCAGGAGGTGGAAAGGTATGTGACCGTCCAGGAGGAAACTAACAGATGATGAAGAAAACTGAAAGTTGCTGAATGCAACGATAAGATACAAAGTAGAACACAATGGCTGAGCAAGTTGTGCTTGAGGGAGTTGAGGGCTACAGCTGTGAAAAAGGCCTACTCGTCGGTTTTTTTTCTTCTTGGTTCTGATGATAATACAGTAAAGAACTGCTGTGCTGATTTAAATCACAGCAATCAATGCCACTACTTTGACACTCGTGGACTGACGGCCACTGCTCAAATAATCCAGCGAGGGCGGCTCGACCGGCTGTGATGACTTCCAATCACAGAAAAGCTGATTCCAGGCAGTCCTGAAGAGGGACCACTATGTCTACAGAGTCAGTAAATTGGCAAATATTTTCTTTCATGAAATTAAACTGTTTTGCTATTATTACTTAAAATCGTGGAGATAGACATTGGAAGCTCCACAAAAAGCTAGTAATTACTGTAATGCCTGGCTGGGCAATATATTGATATTATATTTAAATCATGATATGAGACTAAATACCATCTTAGATTTTGGATATCGTAGTAATATAATATACACATAAGTGTTGTCTTCCTGGTTTTAAAGGCTGCATTACAATAACGTGATCTAATTTTCTGAACCCACCAGACTGTTCTAGCTGTTCTATTATTTGCCTTCCCCTCTTACTTATTATATCCACATTACTGACTACTATTTCTCAAAAATCTCATTGCGTAAATATTTTGTGAAAACACCAATAGTCAACCCTACAGTATTGTCGCAATACTGATATGTAGGTATTTGGTCAAAAATATAGGGATTTCTGATTTTCTCCATATCAACTAAGCCTACTAGTAAGTGGACATTTGAGTTATTTTTGTTTCTTGGTAAAATCTTTAAATTATCTTTACAGACCTATAGTTGTGTTCACAAACACGTCAAAACAACAAACCAGTCGCATTTTAAAACCTAGCTAACATGAGACTCAGTGTATGCAATTTACTATTTTAATAAATATACTTAATGTAATCCAAAGGAAAACTGCTAATATTCAATGTTGTTAGCAACATTCTTTACAGCACACCTGTCTTGTTTTTCTTGGATGACATGACGATCACTGCTCATCCAAACTGCCCAGTTTGTTACGAGTGAACATGAAAATGAACATAATCCAGGCTAAATATGTATAACTGATCATGTTATCATTATGAGAGTTCAAGAAAATCATGCCCAAAGCACATCGGGATGTTTAACATGGAGCAAACGTTATGCACTTCCCTTTTAAAAACTACCTGTAAAAAACCCCTCTCGTTCTGAATCTGCCCATGATGCTTCCCCTATGAACTGTCACATTAATAATCCTATGCTCATATTCAAATGTTCTGTCGAGAGCTAAAGAAAGATTGAGTGCCTTTGCCATCGTGAGGCTAAGATTGAAGACATGTCCCATTGACATTGTTAAAAGTTTATGAAAATATATGAATCCTCAAATGTCATTGGCTGATGGGGCTCCCAACTCCTGCGCAGTTTCGGGACAAAATCAGTCTTTTAATCAAAATGATTGAATACTAGCGAGTTGGATTCAGGGATGTGAATAAAACAAGTGGGTGAGGGTTGATGTAGTGTAGTGTTATGTGTGTGTGCACACTTCTTATGATGGCGGAAGGGTGGAGGCGTGGTGGGGTCAGACTATAGATCTTACTGCACACATGCAATACAAAGAGATGTCTGATTTTGCGCACGGTCTACGTGCACATGTTGGGACCAAATTTTCAAATTAGCATGATATGATTCCGACAGAGAGTCAACCGTCTGTCAAATGAAGACATATGGTGTCACATCTGCATGCAAAGCCTTGCATACGTTACATATTCCTTCAACCTGTGAGCCTGAATGACACGAAGATAACGCGGTTGCACTTTTTTTGTGCCTTTGCATTCACAGACGTGTCCATATATGCGAACATGTTTGGCATGGTCGTCTCGTGTTGCTGTAGCGGTTAGTAACCCGCTACGGTGCTTTGAGTTTCTACTATCCGGCACATCATTCTAGTTGTTGACGATTAAAAAGAAAAGTAAGGATTTAAAAAGGAGCTTATCTAATTAATCCTGAAGAGTGAGTCCTATTAGTCCTTGTCTCCGTGTTATGACTTTCATATCAGATGCAGAAATATCAAGCTTTTATTGTAAATTCAGGTGCAACCTAATTTGGTGGTAAAAACCAATCAGACTGTATTTCCATAAATGTTTTTTAAGGCCCATTGTTTTGCATTTGTATTGCCACACTTCATCAGATAAGGCTGTAGTAGAAACGCTGGAAACGAGTGGAAACGGATCAAATCTGCGAGAATTTTACCCGAAACAAAGAGTGACAGCTTCATACTCGTCCAAGCTCCAACCTTTGGTAGCTGACTGGGATTTACAGAATGGACTCCGCCCTTCTGTCTCTTTGGGCAAATGGGATTCTTCACATTTCCCTTTAAAATGAGAAGAGCACATGAAAATAGGCGACAACTCTTTCTCGGTTCACATTACTCTGCTCATCTTTGGCCACAAAATGCTCAAACTTATATTAAACATTTCTAAACAAACTGCGTCTTTAAGGACCCGAAATAGGAGTGTGGTGGGATCCCTGAACAAAGCTGCACAACAACATACTGACAAAATGCCACTTGTGAGTTAATGAGGTGTGGTCCCCTTAGTGAACCTCTATAAGTGTAGTCCTATTTAACAACAGCTAATAACATCATCTTCAATGACATTATGGATCAAATGAAATGGAACTAATTTTAGCATAAATTCTTTAAAAGCTCAGAGGAACATTTTCATTAACCCTGAAAACTGAAAACTGAACTTGTTCATATTTAAGAGGCAATAAAGAGACCATATGTTACATGAGTTAGCTTTCCGTCTCTGGAAACATACAGTACAGTAGGAAGTACAAGTATGTCTACATTCTGAAGTTAGCAGGTGGACTTGCTGGCAGTCTGTTGGGAGCTGGTGATATGGAGCTCTATTGTGGGACGGGGAGAATGATGGAGTGCCGCGGGCCTACAGCAGTCGTCCCGTCTGTTCTGTTGCCACTCTATTCCATCATAGGCACATTTACCCTTAAGGGAGTCTCCAGAGAAAACGGGTGCTGACCTTGTGCACCTGGGCTTCCCTTGATACTCGGGGAGGCTCACTGACCCAAGCAGTCCCTGTCCTCTACCAGTTTGGTATTTTAATTCAGATTTTTCAATTTAGAGCAAGGACAAAGTTGTTTTCCAGAGAATTTACTCTTTAGAAATGTTCCACCTCTCACTCACCTCCTGTATTAAAACGACAACGCTAAAAACAATCAAATAAAAAGCTACAGCATCTCTTTAAGCTTCATTGTGACTGAGGATAAATGTAATGTTTTGTCACAAGCTCTCATTATAGTGTGGGTGTTCTTGATGAGTGGTAAACTGGAAATGATCCAGAATTGAAGCGTCAACATGGAATGTCAGTTGTTATGGTCCGTCATTCAGTGCAGACAGGCAAATTACTTTGCTGTCAATCTGGCCATCAAATTAAACAAATTGTGAGAGTAATCAATGGCAAACAGGAAGATGAAAAAATAAGTCCATATTTCATCCCTATGGCGTGAATACATTAAATGATAGATGCCTTTTTTTGGACCCCTTTACAACTCCCCTCATTTGCATGCAATGCTACTCAACCATCCCAATTAGGGGTACAAAGAAGGGAGTAATTGCAGATTAAAAACTAGAATGCTATATGTAATCGCTTGGATCAAAACACAATTAAAACTTCATCTCAACCTGTTATAGCTCGCTGACGAGCACAACCCCCCTCCCTGATCTTAATACTTTAAATCATATAAGGGAGGGTCGTTTTCCGACGGACAGATGAAAACACCTCTTGCGCCCAACAGTAAATTAATCGCACCAATTATTCACCACCAAGAGACGTTTAATGCAAGCCTTTGGAGAAACGAAAGCCGGGCACTCAAATCCTCTCATTTGTAATTGGCTGTCTACTTCAATAATTGATTGGAACAAATGTGAAATGGATGAGAGGGTCTAAGTGTTCTCCATCACACGCTTTCTGGTTCAGGAAGTTCACGGGCGACTGCTCAAAAAGGAGTCCCACTGCACAGATTTAGCTGATTTTTATATCATCTGATTGCTATGCATGTAAGTGGAGGTAATAGTAGTGAGCCATTTATATAATAAGGGCGTTCAAAGGACAGTTTGTCCTGATGTACACAAGTAATGCTGTAGACCCTAGTGTCAAATGTCAACAATTCAGAGACAATAAAACAGTACATTACTGTACCAATAGACTCTATACAGACTTGGTCTATGAGGGTGCTTTTATGTAGGCTTGTTGTAAGCTATTGACAAATATCTCCAGTCATCATGTACTATAACTGATTTTCTTCCACCTTTGAATATAAGAACAAAAAAAAATCCTCTCAAAAGTATGAAAATCAATTATTTTTCCATGCTAGTGACTGTCCTGCACTTTTGACCAGACTGAAATAACTTATATTATAAGTAAATATTATTGAATGGATTGCCATACAACTTTATACATGTATTCAAGGTCTGTACAGTGTCAACTTTAATTACTTTGGTGATCCTCTGACTTTTCTTCAATGCCACCGGCTGGTTATTGAAATATCTCAACAACTATCAAAGAGATTGCTGTGAAATGTGGTTCAGACAGACTCTGACTTTTCTTCTAGCACCATTATCTGGTCACAATTTGAATTTGTCCAATACTTTGGTTAATGACCAAATACCTGCAAAACAAATGGCATTCCCATCACTCTCAGCTCTACTGTCTTTGGTGCGAATTAGGAAATGTTAGCAGGCCAACATGTTAATCTAAGATAGTGAACACGGTCAACATTATACCTGCTCAACATCAGCATGTTAGCATTGTATTTTGAGCATGTTAGCATGCTATTGTTAGCACGGAGCCGCTCACGTGGCTGCAGACTCTTAGTCTCGAGGGACATAAAAACAATCCTGGAGCAACCTTGCTTAAGTCATTTTGTAATGAATAGTTACTGGTGGTATTGTACACCGACCGACCAAAGCGAGCTAATGACTTGAAAGCTTTATGCAAGACGTACAGTATCACTCGAGGGATTGTAGACTCGCCCCAGACAAATGCATAGTCATAGGTGCCCTGAAGAAGCCCTGAAACCTACGATAACACAGTTCACAACAAGAAGTAGATGTTTCTAAATCGACTTGGTCCTTTACATGCAGAATGAAATTCTTCACAGATTCCGGTTTTCCATGTGTGTCAAAAGGTCTTCAGGGCCGTGGAGGATCGAGTCATGAAATGAAAACCAACTTGCCCAGTGGGGCCGAGGCAGTAACATGAATCAATAAAGCTAAGAAGGATCGGCTTAAGGGGACATGCGGGTTGTTGCTTTCTTTTCTCTGTCTTGTTGAAGACAACAAAAGGACAACGCTATTCAATCCCATTGATTATTTCAAGACCCCTCAGATTTATCTTGTGACCCCTTTGAAGGGTCACAAACTAACTTGTTTGCACCAATGACTGTCTTTTTAATGTCTTTTTTGTCCTCTTTCTCATCTACTGTCACTGTGCAAGATGAACATATCCTGTCGCAATAATGCATGATGGGAAAGAGAAAGCAGGTGCGGAAATGATCCCCTTTCATGCTGAATAATTGCACCGACACCCCTCCACCTCCCACCCACAGTTGCTTAGCAAATCCTCCCCACAAGCCTTTGCTGCTGCTTGCTGTGGCGGGTCCCATCTACCTGCCAAGGGCTAAACACTAGTCCATCCATCACCGCACCACTTGACAAATACATTCCATAATAGAAGTTTATTTTTTATGGGAGGCTGAATCAGAGGCCTTCCCATGCATACAAAAACGTGTCAAAGTTATTTATGGGACCTGCTGAGAAGCACAATATGTCATATCAAACTCCTATTTTCCCTTTCCTACCACCACATCGCCTGTCAATATCACTGCAGCTATCAATAATGTGGAACACCGGCAGAGATAAAGCCCTGTGGAGCTGTGGGTCAGATGGAAGAACGTCCTCTCCTGCCGCTTAAGGAACATGCAAACACACACACACACTGATAAGACCTCACATACACACAAAGATGTACTTGTTTCCAAAATGAACTCATTGGCACATTCTCTCCTCTGTCTTTCTCAGACCTGTATTACACCGACATTAAAATGCTAACCTCTGATGTATTAATTCTCAAACATAGCACCCATGAAATGCGCAAACTGGCGGGAACATGCTTTCTCAGATTTACATTGCATTACATTTACAACAGAAAAATTCCAATTTGAGACAGCCTTTAAAATGTGCTGGTGTTAGTCTGCTTTAGGTAGAGTGTTCCTCCGATAAAGCCAGACAGGTCTCTAATTGGTTAATTGTTTAAAGGTTAATTATAAAACACATTAAAGGCATTTGCACATTTTGTGTTATACACGTCAGTACATCCAGGCTATACACACTATTTGTTCCCCTCATCATGTTCTACAGTCCAGTGTTTACCCAGGTCTTTTGAAAAGGTTTAGCATGAATGGCAAGAAGAAGAGCAGTTTTTTTTTTTATTTGCACTAATGGTCAATCGAAATATTGAAACTTACAAAAGCTATGATGACATTTTTACTCTATGCACTTTGGGATAAGTAATAGTGATCAAACCATGACATCACTGCAGCTGTGAAATACTGAAATCTCACTCAATAATTTAGTTTAAATATGTATTTAAAAATAAAAAGAAGATTCTTGCCTCATTATTAGCTGATAATAGACATTTACCCTGTCATGTCTAAAGTATATGAAGTACAACATATCAAACATTGCACTCCTATAACTTTGTTGGACTCAAAAAAAAAAAAGAAATTAAGCTTGATGCAGCAGATTCAGTCTTTTTTATTTAACGTATCGTTTTTCATGTCAAAACTTAGAACCTACTTTACCCACAATGCAACTCACACAACATTCTGGTGTGTTAATCTTGCGACAGCTAATTTACGCTCAAGAGGCAAGAAAAGAAGCTCTTTGCTAAACTCACTTCTTTTTAACTCCACACAGATTTTTTTCATTTTCAAACTTGTAGTTTTTAGCCCCAATTGACACTGACCCACGTGACATCACTTGAGGCAATTTATCAGATTTTTTACAGCCACCTCTGCAGCCAAAAAAGGCTTTACACAGCTTTTCCCCAATAAAACTGTAAACACACTTTGATGTGTACAACTGGTGGAGATCCCCTTTAAATGTGTTACCTCCTTGATAATTGATATCCTCTGGACTGTCCTACAAATAGCATGATTTAAGAATGCAAACTGGAACCAACTACTTGGAAGCGATGTGTGCAAGAATGGCTTTGTTCAAATGTTACAGAAAATAGTTGCAAGCTGTGCTCTGAAAGCCACGGCTGCCAAGAACACAGAAGAATTCAATGCATTGACGTCCTCATCTGTCTCAAGGTGTCCAAGTAAATTCATTCACTGAAGCATGCTCCAATTTCACTCCCAAATCCAAGTTGAGCAACATATTAATTGAAATCGAACGCTGTGTACCAGTTCACCTTGGACGCTTTAATGTTAACAGCAAGGTCCAATAGTGTCACTATGTTAATGATCCTGCTGGATCACTAATGAACAGCTTTGCTGAGCTTGGTACAACAGGGAACAGACATGAGGGGCAATACGGGGAAGGGCAGCGGATCCACGTCTTTTCAGGTTGTTGTGAAAGGAAATAAAGAGAAATAATAAACACAAGGCATACAGTAGAAAGTGACATGACCTTCACCATGACAACGAAAAACCACAAACATCAGCAAACATATATTCCTTTGATTGAAAACCTTTCACATTTCTTTCGCATCAGAATGAAAACTTTTCCAAAAATGAACCCTGTTTGCTGGCATTGTGATAGTAAGCATGTTAGCATGCTGCCGTTAGCATTTAGCTCAAAGTAACTCATGTTTTCTCCATTACAGAAAGTACTGCTTTGGTTTGTTGGATTCATTTCCAGAATATGTGGTGTGTTACCCAAATTATTGTCCGTGCTACTTGTTTTTAAAGCCTTTACCTCATTCATATGACATATGACCTTCAGAGGCATTTGAAGAATGGGGGATTTGACCTAGTTTATCCCTTTTGCATTTAGTTTCCTATTTATATAATATATTTAGTCTACTCAATCTATCTGTCACCTTAAGTAAACTATATGACTTGAAGATATGGCCATTTGGTGAATGCATCTGCATTTTAAAATATAAAACCACATAAAATGTTGGATTATTTATGGTTGAGTTCTGAGAAATGGAGCCGTTTGTTTACTTAACCAACTGAATGACTGAAAGCTCAAACTGGAGGTAATAACTTTCCAAAATTCACTCACTGTATAGCCTTTCAACAATCAACTGTGCATCATTGTGTGGATAACTGTGTTAGATTTACACTATTCCACGGCACAGTTGCAGAGTGAGCTGCTGGGAATCATTGCTTTTCCACACAGGGCCTGAAGCCTGTCAGTCATCTTGACAGACATGTCCTTTCAGGGTAAGAAAATATACCAAATAGGGTCCCCAGATGAAAGCTGACAAACCAATCAAAAACAGACAGAAATTAGACTCTCCAACTTCAGAACTGCCAGTCACAGTGATTGGCAAGCTTTGCAGGTGACTCCATGCCAAGCAACAGAGGGAAATGTCTGCTTTAGTTCATAATTCCTGACAAAGAAAATGCTTTTAAAACTCATTTAAACAGTTTTCGCTTTTGATTTTTCTTAATGACTCACCTACATCAACGTAGTTTACATACTGTGGCCATGTCTCAGCAGAGAGTACACTACTTAATGTTAGACTCCCTGACCAGTAATCATTGTAAATGCAGCTAATACATCTCATTCAACCAAAAAGAATTAAGGTATTTTACATGTGAAGGAACTGAGCTGTTGCCCTCACACACAGTACCTCACTATAATCCCCTGAAGCCCATGTGGAAATGTTATGCTTTTCCTGAGGGAAATGAGATTCCTTTCAGTGTAATCTCATTTGAGTGGCTTTCTTACTAATTAGAGAGTTAAATGTAAGAGCCTGCCGTCCACATATAAACATAGTTTACTTTCGACTGTGCCAATGCCCAGACTCATTTGTATTTTCAACAACATATGAAGTCTGGTTATTTTCTGCCAAGTTATGCAAGAACAGCATTTACCTATAACAATCTGCAGAATACAACCGGTATATTTGTGGATGTGTTTTTTTTCCGTGCACATATATGTGTTTGTGACTGAGCTGGGACATTGTGTGCTCCCATCAAACATGATTTTATGTAATAAACATTAAGATATCAATTAAAAACTGCTGTACTGTATGCTGTTCCTCGTAAAAGAAATAATCTTGTTGCCCTTTACAGAGTCCACAGATTAAAACATGTCTCTTCCTGAATCTTTTTACTCTGATGTATGAAATATCATCCAAATTTCCTTTTCAGATGTTGAGGACTAGTCATCTCATCGTCGGGCCGGATGTTTTCTTTCATCATGTTAGGCGCTGCAAAGGCTTCAGCTCGAATCAATAAATGATCCGATGAGCAGTTCGGTAAACAACTTGTCTGTTTTATATTTGTGCAAAAGTCAAATATTGAAATTTGCTCCGACAGCACTGTGCTGTCCCATTCTACTCCACTTGCTCTTAAACAACTCACAACTAAAATAAGTTTGCTTTGACAGAATGGATATTTTGTCATTTTTTTGGAAGACGTTTTTCATGCTTGTTAATGTTGACTGAGCTGTCTTAAGCTATAGGAGCTCTCACGTGATACACCCCAACATAAGGAGGTTGAAACAGTCCAATGAAGCAAGCAGAAAGGGGTGAAGCAAAGGGGTGAAGCAAAGGGCCACGCTGTTAATCATAAAAGACGGCTGCTAATGACAAAATGTAAAACATCAAATGACAAAACTTTTTCAGCCCCCTTACTAAGTTCCCTGGCAGGGGGGCCCCCGCAAAGCCTCATGTTAGCGAGCAGCTCAAATAATGATCCACAAATCCCCCTACAGTGCTCATGACAGACCACAGCCTTCAGTTGCTTTTATGTGTTAATCCCTAAAACATGCTTGAAAGAAACAAAACATCTGATGCTGATGGGGCCGAGTCAACTTTTCCACTGATTATCCGTTTAAGTGTGTATGTGTTTGTGTGCGGAGGGGTGAAGTCGGATGGTCCGTAACAGCTTGACATGAGCTGGGTTTCGGCGAGGCCCGGCGTCACATTATAAAATGAAGTCATGTTGAAGGGAGAGAAGTGTACGTCAGGCTCATTTTGCTCCCTGTCTCATGCTGTCTGGGCCTGCGTAGTGTGCAGTGACACTCAAACAGCTCTAAATGAGCGCAGATGCCTTGAGTGTTGATGTGTTATGCCATTTGCCGTTTGCCTCATTCATAACTTATGATATTACTCATGGTAATGGCGCGGGGCCTTTTGCCAAACATAATGAAACGTGATCAGTAAAAGGAATCTCAAAGCTGGCTGTCATTTCTGTCTCAGTGAATACGTTTCACTAAGTTGCCCCAAATCAAATGTTTGAATTCCTTGATCTCATTGCAAAAGTTTAACTTTTGTCTTAGATTTCAAACAGCTAAGTGGGGTCTCGCTTTAATACATTAATCAATAAAGCTTCAATTAGCATCAGCTTTACATTACAATAGGTTTTCTTTTGCAGGCGGCTGGCTTTCGTGTAACAACTTGATAAATAAGAGTCTGAGAAAATGTTTTGCTCCGTAAGAATATTAGTGCGCGCAAACCATAAAAAAAACTGGGAAAATGGGATATTTGAACATTTGAATCAAGTTAGAGTCACTAAGGTGAGTGTGTTCCGGTCATTTGTGTAGAAATGTAAATAGCTAAAACTAAACCATTTATTATATACCATATAACTATACTACAACATTAAGACGTTGTCACCATCATTGCTGGAGCCACCTGTCAGATTATTATCAGACAACATAAAAAAGTTTTAAAAAAAAGTGCTCATGCCTATTGTGCTTGAGGCAATTCCCTTTCACTATAACAAAGTCAATACTGGACAAAAACAGCACGAAACAGACCATAACTTCTGCTGCTTTTAGTGCTGAATCAACACAATTATCACTGTGCAATTTGTTTTTACATCATATAATAAGAGGAAACAAATCTGGTCAAGAAAAGAACATCAAAGGCCAGCTGAGGTTTCGCAGCGTGTGCAACTGCTATTGTTCGCCAACGTTTCACAGCCACCACACGTTTCTCTCATTGCTAACTTCAGGTGCGCCTCTTCACGTACGCGGCAAAGCTCTTTTGTCCTGAAGCATTAAGTTATATTTCATTTCTCATCCAGCATTACAATTACTTGGATGTTGACCTCATTCTGGCTGTTTATGTTTACAAGCTCTTTCACGAACACAGTTTTACAACACGCTTTATTTACTGCAGCTACAGCGGGTTTAATGTATGTTGTCTCATAAAAAACACACAATAAAAGCAGCCGCACATTTACTATTACTCTCTGGTGGCTATTCAGTCTTGTCACACGTACAGAGGCCCTCACAACAAACAGCTGTTTAAGGCAATGTATGTTTTGGAAGAGAGTTGCGATGCCTACAATTTATTCTCTGCGGCACCTGACTGATTTTAAAGTCGTGTTTACGTGGATAAGAGATTACTGTAAAAAAAACAATAAAAAAAAACAACGTATATATATTGTTTAATTACAAATATTTTTTTTTATCTTAGGAAAATATTGCAATTATCTAACGTTTCTGAATTTGTCTGAAACCACATAACTTTTTTCTTTTTGCCTTAATATGTACACTTTGACGCGTATTTGTAAGATCACAGCTGGACAAATTGGAACTACTTCATTCCAAACCGTAGGTGTTTTATCAGTTTTACTAATACAATACAATAAAAATCCCTAAAAAGACAATTGTCATCACTATTTTATCTCCTTGAAGAAATGTCAACCGTCAGCACTATTGGGAGATCCAGCAGACTGAAAATCCCTCATCCTTTGCTAATCAAAATTTCCATTTCCTATCATTTGGTGAGTTCTCGATACAGGATAGCCTATGCTTTTATCCCAGGTAGAGGTTTAATTTGAAGCGAGGCACGGAAATTATAAAGCCAGCGTATGTCTACCTGTCAATCAATCGTTTGTTCATATGTGAAGCTCTG
>CALSBV010012213.1:10635899-10675823 GCA_943590825.1 Bovichtus diacanthus
TCTCTCTCTCTCTCTCTCTCTCTCTCTCTCTCTCTCTCTCTCTCTCTGTCTCTCTCTCTCTGTCTCTCTGTCTCTGTCTCTCTCTCTCTCTCTCTCTCTTTTAATCTACCTACCTACCTTAACCCACCTACCCCTCCATCCCCTAACCCTGTACTATTATTCACACAGAGGAGGCTTTCACTGTAAACAAATAAATACAGTAATATGAGCGCGCACACACCCCCACACTCAACCACACACACCCACACACACCCCCACACACACACACACCCCTCAGGTTTGCGGTTGATATGAGAGAGCAGGCCTTGAGTGGATGCCTGGAGGGCGGAGCCAAATGACACAAAAGCGAGTAAGATACACACAGACATGTACGATAACACACACGCACTTGCCAAATACCTTCATAATAACAACAACTGCAATTCATTACTGCGCAACTGTTTTTCGCTTTCTTCATCTTAAAGTTAAATGACAGGAGACGACATGAGAAACAGAGGAAGACTATGCCGCAGTGAGGCAGCGCATCAGCCTGAGCGTGCTGCATGTGTAATAAGGATTTGAGTCTGTGCGTGTGTGTAAATGCATCCCCCTCCAAGGCATATAGTGTGTGTGTGTGTGTGTTGATATAATATTAATGCTCCCTGATGGAGTGTTGCACCAGTTCCACATCAAAGCAGCGCAGAGTGGGAAAACAGCCAGTTACAAGCTTCTTAAACAGCACAACAAAACACTAAAGGGAAGGGATGTGTGTGCCTGGGTGCGCACGTGTGTGTGTGTGTGTATTATTTATGGCAGTGCGTGACATTGTGGTACAGAACAAGTATTTTTTTTTAACTGTATATCAAATGCCCCGATAGTTTTCTTTGTAAAAGCCTGGATAACCTTATTTTCAAAACTAACTTCTTACAACGAGGGATGGGTTTTTGTTCAGGAGAGTTTCTGAGCAGTTGTCCCGAAAATTTGACTAAACCCCAGTTTTGATTAGCTACAGCTTAATAAAACATGAAATACAGATCGTTAGTTTGGTGTTGCTGTGGGCACTTTTATGTCGGTATCCTACATTAATTATGGCTGTTTTGTGCACAAATTGATGACATTTAACTGTACCGGGAGGGGTGGGGAGAGAAACACCTCGGGATCACACACACACACTTATGTCTTATGAGATCCTAACAACGTTTTGCAGGAAAGCGCGCAGGAAAGAAAACTATTATTATTATTATTACTGTTCGTAATGTTCTAAAGGCCGTGCCAGCCCCAAATTTCACTAACAAAAATGAAAAAGAAGCTGTTCCTGGTCTGCTAGCTCTTTTCTGTAAAACTTCTAAGACATAGCAGGAAGAGAAGGTGGAAGTATTTAGCGTGAGAATAAACTACGAAGAAGAGCCTCTATTCTCAGACGCCAGGATTTATGGGTATCGAGGCCACGCCGCTTCGATACAGTGCTGCCGATATGCAAACCTACGGTATCCGGTGCAATCCACCTTCACTCATTCCCTCCGACGTCATTCGGTATCTGCAAAACTAAACATGAGGCTGTGAACCAAGTAAAACCGCAGCCTGTGATATCGCATCACGACAACGATGCGCTCCACTTACACAGACAGTGTGTCTGTATACTGTACGCATAAGGACCGGTCTGTGATTTCACTCTAATCATTTGCTCCATTTAATATGACTCTCTGTTTGGGTATGTGCACATACACTTATCAGTGTGTGTGTGTGTGTGTGTGTGTGTGTGTAGATAAGTGAGGCAGGTTGTTCTGCAGTGAGAGCCTGAAGTCATGGAAAATATGCAGCTAGTTTACACTGCTTCTCTAAACAATGAGAAACTGACAGAAAGTCAGTGAGACATAGATGGGGAGTGAGTGTGTGTGTGGAAAAGGGAGCGAGAGAGGGAGATTGACAAAGAGAGTGTGTGTGCGAAGTGCTAAAGGAAAGGAACAAAAAAAGTGAGTCAGAGGAAGAGAAGGAGAAAGGAGAGTGATGAAGAGGAAAACATCTTTTTAGCGGCTCCGTCTGCCCTTCCTTGGATGGAAAATCATGTTTCCGTTTCTGAGTGTGTGTGTGTGTGTGTGTGTGTGTGTGTGTGTGTGTGTGGTGTGTGTGTGTGGTCAGAGTTAGTCAGCAGAAAGCCTATGAAAAACGCACAAGTCGTGTTTTAAGATTTCCACGCGCGCAACAGCCCGACTCTGCAAAAGCCAACATCTCGGTGGTACAATCCCGCAAAGGTCATTTTCAACACTTCCATGTGAGTGAGTCAGCGTCAGTTTAACCGCAGCTCAAACACACCATAATAATGATATTAATGACCACAATAATGATATTAAGAAAAGAGTTAATGGCAGACTTTGGTAAAAATGCATAATTAAGAACCAAACAAAGGCAGCCGCAAACGAGTGTCCCTTTAAAAGACGCAGTGGCCAGATCCAAATACTGTTCGATGTGGAAAAAAAGACACCGGCTTCTACACAACGATTGAAAACGGCAACGTAAAACTGATTCCTGAATGAAAGTAGGTGAATAAGGTCCTACAGTGAGTTGAAAAGAGGAAGTGAGAGCGAGAGAGAGAGCTGAACCACACTGATACCATCATGAATAAAAAAAGAGAACGAGTAATAGAACTCAGTCGGAGGCCGAGGAGAGCCATCCATCAACTCTCTGAACACACACACACACACACACACAAACAAAAACACAAGAGACTCATGAATAGTTATATAAACACAAAAACACGCATTTAATAATATATAAGCGCGAACACATACAAACTACTGTCTGTTTTTGATACGATGCTCCTATTGACAGGATGTTTGTACCTTGCAAAACCGTTACAAATCAACACTATAGGTTAAGGTTTCGGCCTGCCACCAGAGTTATAGTTGTGTGTGGAAATGACCTTGGCCATTTTTTCTGACCTTGATATTGCACGTTGTGTTTCCATGCGTGTTTGTTTACGTAAGAAAAGTCACCAACATTTTAGCCAACATGACGACAAAAACAAAAAACCAGCAGGGAGAGAGTTTCCCTACCAGTATAAGAACTGGGCTCAGGTCTCGTTACCCATGTGCCAAATGTTTAATACTAACTTAAGTGCCATTTTTGTTAACATAGCGTCCATGAGAGTCCATCTTATTTATTATTTTATTATCTTTTTTTAGGATATTTTAATAATTTCTTTCACATTCCAATTACAATTGGATAGGCATACTCGCATCACTACGCTATTATTTATCATGACATCAGTGGCATGAAATGGTCCTTGAAAAGATGAAAATATCTCAATTACTTCAGGTACAATATATCGTCCAACAAAAGTAGTTCTCGTGACAGACCTGGGTACAAAAACAACTTGGTAATGGTCAGATCATGGTTTGAATTAAAATCATAACTTAGTAAAAGGTTAGGGGACCGTTGTCGTCATGGTCACAGTGATATCCACTCGGTTACGGAGAGGGAACAACCGCGGTTATGGTTTAAAGAAGCCAACGTTGACAGTAGAGAATGGGAAGCGAACAGCGGCCCCTTGTTGAAGCGTTTTTCTGTCCCATCCAACAACAACACACTACTTTCAGGAGTTATGATTTCTACGACTGCTACAGGGCTTTGTCACCTGAGCGTAAACATATGTCGTTTTGTAGGATTGGTTTTTCATGGGAGGAGAGTCTCATGTAAACACACACATTCAGTGAATGGCCTCAAACACACACTTGAGACACACACACAAAGCAGCACACTATTCATCCGCGCCAATAACAAGATATTTTGTTTCTCCAGAAATTGATTTCAAGGCTCAAACAGGGGATAAAAAGAATAAATTCTCCTTCTTGTTCCTCTTCGTCTTATATTTGAAGGACCCATCTGGGGCCGTCCAACCCTGCCGCCTGTCTGCATGAACAGCCCTCACTGACATCCGCTGACAATCATCCTGCCATTGGCCAATTAGAACAGGGTTGCCATGGTTCCCGGCACACACTCACGCTCTCACTTCTCACCTCCGCTGGTGTCCGCCTACTCACGGCATGGAGAAAGATGGAAGGAATGATGGGAAGATTAAAAGAGAGAGAGAGAAAGAGAGAGAGACCGAGAGAGAGACAGGGAGAGAGAGAGACAGAGAGAGAGAGAGAGAGAGAGAGAGAGGGAGAGACAGAGAGAGAGACAGAGAGAGAGAGAGACAGAGAAAGAGAGAGACAGAGAGAGGGAGAGGGAGACAGAGAGAGGGAGATGGCTGCTCCGCCGAACAGCTGTAGAAAACCTGGGGCCATGGAGCAATGGTCTCCTCTGCTCACAACTGGTATTAATCTTCCCATAGCACCGAGATGAAACAGAAACAAAATGTATCTCTTTGCAGAGCATCATCCAGTCCAGAGAAAGTGCCAATGTGTGTGTTTAGGAACCGATAAGCAGAAGCTAAACGACCCGGGACCTGGCAGTTAGGGTTCGGTTCTTACTTGGAACCGAATTTCGGTTTCCAACACTACATATACTGTATAGCCAGTTCCTATTAAAATCAAAGTAATACAATGAGACAAAGCTTTTTTGTGATGATTCATCGGTCATTAAAGCAAACAAAAAGAATCAAACTTTCTCCACACATAGTATGTGCACACAGTCTGTACGTTGCACCAACAGAGCAGCATTCAGTCCTTTTACTGCATAATTCATCCTTATGTATTTACGTAAAAAATACTACAGCTCAACAAATTTCTCAAAAGAACAAACACTGTATTGCATGTATTGCACTGTAAAGAATCACAATGTTTAATACTGTTATACCTCTACACTACGCTACACGTGGTTCCTGCTCCTCTTTATTCTTATACAGTATGAACATTGTTGCACTCAGCGTTGCCAAAAGTAAAAGCTTCTACTTTGTGAATCAGAGCTTGATCGATGGGGGTGACCGGTCAATATTTCTAAACGACACAAGCGTTCTCGAAAACACCGTACGACGACCTCCATTTTGATCCTGTGGCTATATATATTGCACAATGGCCACGCCTCTTAAAGACAGGAGCCGGTACAGATGACACTCCATTTTGAAATCACAACAACATTATTCCACTTAAGTCAACGTAATTGCTCGGACATCTAAATGAGATTTAAATGGACGCAGACGGATTAACGAGGACGCTAATCACATGATGAGGGGTTTGTCCTTTCCGTCCATGTTCCATTTTTCTTGCTGCAATGGGAAGCATGCACAACTACAACATGGGAAGCTGACAGTAGCGCTCCCCTACCAGCTGCGATCTACTACACAATGCCCTGGGCAACGTAAATGTTAATTGGGCTTCTAATATGCAATTTTGCTGGCCACAATCTGTAAATATCACTTAACATCAATGGAATAAACCAAGCAGACGTCCAAACCTCCAAGCCTCAGTTTTCCTTCATACTAATAATAGCGGTTGCTCCTTGAGGTCATTGCCTATGTGAAACAAATGAATAAAAAATAAATAAATTCATAGCCAGATTTATATCTCAGAGTTTTAATGAACAGACAGCTGAAATGTATGTTGCTCTAACGCCAATAAAATGCATTAAAATGTATAAAAACCAAAGGAAAAGCAGTTTTATACATACTGTAAGAGAGATTAAAGACAATATAACGAGGGGAAAACACTTACAATGTGCCATACATGCAAATTATTTATGCACATGCAGGGTTTCGACTGAATCCTAGATCAAATAGATGTTGGAAAAAAGGTACAACTTTTTACAATTACATTAGTGGCATTAATGGCACGGTCAATAATCATTATTTATTAGTTTAAAAGGGAAAACCATGATGGTCGTGTTGTAATTGTCCAAAGTTAAGCCCACTAGAGCCGTGGAATATATGCAGACAGACATGCATTATTTTGACAGTAATGCACTAAAATGGCCTATCAACAGCAACAACTGTTCATCTCCCTCAGACAACCTACGTTGCTTATTGCTGTACATTAAGACCTTAAAACGCTGCCAGAACCCCATTAATACATCTCATTGCATAAAATTTCCATTTGATTTGTATTCAGAATTTTAGATGACCAGTAGAGCACCAGAAAACCCTCATTATTTCATATTCAATCAATCACTCATCGGCGAGCGCCTGTATTATGCCAGTTTTGGCAGAGTGTGGTTTCATCTTGATTATGGAGATTGGCATTAAAATCAGAAGAACAATACAGCCTCCTCGCGCATGGCCGTTCTTGAACATGTCACAATTTCATTACTATTGACAGGCTGCATTATAATGTACTTATGTGTCCTACTCGTCTTTATCGGGTTAGACTCAAATGCTCGAAGGGCTGTGAGCGCTCCAGAAAATCCACCTTACTTTGAATGCGATCTTCAGTGTCTTCTCTACGATTATGCTGCGTATTTGGAAATAGCTTAACACAATACGCACACATTTCTATAATTGAACTGTTAACATTTTATGGGGAAAATAATTTAGAATAAAACTGTTTTAAGTTTGATTTAATTCCATAATCTAAATGGAAAAAATGTGCAAGAAATACAGCCCTTTGTATCAAAGACTGGGACAAAAGTGACCTGACTGCAGACTTTCACAGCAAATTGTAGGAGAGTGATTGCTCTCTGAGTCCTGGTTGGAGAATACTCATATTATTTTGCTTGGTTTGCTGAATAATGTCAGAACATGAGCAACAAGCTTTATACTGCAGCACTCTGCACGTACTGCAGGCCGAAGGTGTTTGTAATGACAAGACTGTTGGGAAGTGGGGGGAGATATTTCAAGCTGTCCCGAGTCCCATTCTTTTCATGAACAATGTTACATATGACTGACAGAGCAAGTCCATGGCTTGGACAGGCATGAACATCTCCTTATGTCTGTGTGCATGAACACATAAAGCGAGTTAAGTTAACTACAACTCCCAAGGTGCATTTCTGTAAGAAACTGAGTGGGAGTTTAAGATTGCAGTGTTGAACCTTCTTAAAACTATATAAAATAAATCAGTTTTATCAAGTGACAAGACTATAGTTAAGGTTTGGTTAATTTTAGGGAAAGATCAAGATTCGTCATGTTGAGGATAATAAACGTGGATGGTTGTGGTCGTGTAAGAACAAAAACAACATAAACTGTCGGTTAGAAACGAGAAATAAACAGTCCCATATTTATTAGGGACTTTTATTTCAGCCAAAGATTAAATAATTAAAAGTTGGTGGTCTTAACAGGACACTGTAGGACTGTACACAATGTGTGAGCATCAGGTGTTTTTATGTTGAGGGACACTGAGAATATCATCACAAATTCAAATGGCAATTAAGAATAGTGACATTTTTTTCCAAATCCAGCAGATCCTCCCACTTGGCAAATCTACTGGCTATTCCAAATTAGGGATTTGTTTTTTATTATAAAAAAACGAAACACGAACGTGAACGCTAATCTGAGTCTTGACAGATGACCATGTTATGGCTGGTGTGACCGGTTAATTTACAGAAATAAAGTGTCACAATGAAAGTTATCCTTGCAAACAATGAGCAATGAACACTTTCATCACCACAGCAAAAGTGCTTCTGTCACTCAACAGGGATCTGGGAGGTGGAGGAGGTGGGGGATGGGCTATCTGTCTTCGTGGCCACAAACTTTTTCAATTTCACTGTCAATTTCCTGGGTAATTACTGGTGCTTTTGATGGACTTTTTATGACACCAGCTCCCCTCCTGCGAGACGCTGTACGTGCTTAGCTGCGAGAGGATGGGGCAGCAGTTCCCACTTTTGACACCAATTCCCACCTCCCATAAGTGGACCTTGTCATCGCTGGTGACCCCTGTGGCGTTCTCTCAACAGAATGAGTCTGGCCGGTGAGGCCAGCTGTACTTTATCTGCACCACTAGACTGAAGATGGGTCGACTGGACCATGACCTCTTTGTGTGAATGTTTGGGGTGTGTGGGGTAAGTTTTGCGGAAACACACAGCAGTAAAGTTCTACATGTACTGAATATTCGAGTGTCCTAAACTGTCAGACTGGTTGGTAAAAGTGCACTGATGTTATCTATGATGTATAAATAACAGATAAAAAGGAGCACTTAAACATCTATTTCCTCTTAATCTTTCCAGATCAGCGGGCTTGACAAATCAGCCTACAAGAAAAGGGCCAGTGTTCAGGGCTTATTGGTCGGCACTGTCTGGATGGCACTCTGTCTAAAGAGATCAGAACACCAAGCACATCTCCCGCGAGATCGATGGGCCGACAAACAGATGAGCCCACAGGCCGGGGGTCACAGATCATTAAAAGCCATCTATCAGCGGCTTTCAAGGCCTCTAATTCCCCCCAAATCGAATATTTCCATGTAAATATGTCAAAACAGGAATGAAATTAGCGTGGTAGTTTATTGACTGTGATAAAATCTGAAAAGCACCACTGCACATAATTACATACTTGTCAGAGCCATAAAAATTAGCTTTATTATCAATGGAATGGTTTTGTACAACTTCATTTAGGACCGATGTCTTCCAGATGGGGTTGCTCTCTGCACTTGAGCAGTTTTTATGCAGCCCCCCCCCATACACACACACACACACACACACACACACACACACACACACACACCATCGCCTTTTTCATCCTTTTATTCCCATGCTGAGGGGAAGGGGAAAAAAACGAGTGAAAGAGGAGCTGATATGCAGAGTTGAAGGCCACATCAGCTGTGTCTGATAGCAGAAGTTTTTTGATCTCATTAATGATACTGGCCTCCGTTGTGAACCTAATCGCACGCAAATCAAAAAGTTGGTGATGTTAAGGATGCCGAGGGTAAAAGGGCAGCTATTCCATTCCCTTTCAGAAGATACTCCAACACATTCTCTCATTTGCTCACCATTGTACGACGTGCGAGTAACTGCACTGGTTGTCTAAGCACCTCCGGCAGCTGGTATCTGGTGCGTTTCTCGTCTGCCCCCCCCCCACCCCCACTGCTGCCTAGCGTGGCAGTCGGCTGCACGAACAGTTTTACACCCATCTCTTATTTAGCTTTTCATTATTATTTGTTGCTATTGTTCCATCCATTCCTAACCCCATTATCATATCAATTATCATCTCAGTCACACATCCTGATTTCCACTCATATCACATTTACATCAAGTCGATAATGCATCCCTGTTACTGAATTATTTAGTTAACAACTTGAACTAGAAGGGGTTGATTCATATTTAAAACAGACACCTATTCTTAATGGCAGCTTCTGCTTAATCCTTTCGGAGAGTTGACTTGCCGTTATGCTGTCTCTCTCTTGACATGCACATTCCTCTCTCTCCTTTTAAGAAAACACTCTACTCAAAACACAGAATAAACTGATAATAGTCATACACGCCTTCCAGTCAAGCTCAAGCTCAGTATATCCAAAGCAGTAAAGATTTTTTCTGTTTTCCTGCAATGTTTAGACACAATGGAGGAAAAAAGAGAAGAAAAGTAAAGGTGGTCTGCCCAAGTTTATAATGTAATGTGGGCCTCAATAACAAAACTTGCTAATCCATTATATCTAACATACTGGAAGCTTGGCCTGAAGAAGGATATTAATCGAGAGACAATAATGTTCACATGTGCACTGTGGAGTAAAACCCTCATATGTCTAATTTGGTTTAATGTTTGAACATAAAATAATTCTCCTCTGAGAAAACTAATGGACCCTTTAAATGTCGGGGAGCCAATGGTCTTCTGGTTTTAAGAAAGTGTAAAAAAAACGTGTTGGCTATTCTGGAGACGTTGTTCAACTATAATAACTAAGCTGTTTGGTCTGACAATTAATTATCAGTGGATGATTTCACAAATTTGAGTTGCATAGCCAGAAACTCAGCTCACGGATTTTCTTCAATTTATGTGAATGACGTCCATAAAGCTAACCCTGAAATTAGCATCTGAAATAAAGACAATTTGGATTAAAAAAAAAAAAAACGTCACCCAACATGGCCCCTAAAAATACATTGAGGTCTGTCATCCTCTTGATCACATTATCAGAATCAGAATCAGAATCAGAAATCCTTCCACAGCGGGGAAATTTACATAATTACAGCAGAAAGGTAAAAAAGGATACAATAAAAATATATATATATCTGCCATGGGCCTTTCAATGTGCAATACAATGTTGGCGCATGCAGCACAGCATCCAGAGCTAGCATGAGGAGCTACCTCACACTTTCTACAGGCACTTAATAAATGGTGGAATTAGAGCTTCCTGGTTTTGTTAATCAATCATGAAAGTCATTTGCTTAATCTCCTCTGGAGCGTGGACACGCCTCCGATGCATATTAATTAAATAAAAAAAATAAAAAAACACAAAACCACACCCACCCTGTACTTGTATGTGTTACAGATAGACAATGCCGGATCCTCATGTTAGTGCGGTAGGAAACATTTTTGACATGCGAAGTGGCCTCAGAGCAAATGGTCAGGGAGAGCCCCTTTGAAAAATGGTGCCTTCGCATAGAGAATTTGTCTGATGGTGGGATCTCATTACCCTGGACAAAGCATGGAAACAACGGCAGCCCAGAGATAGTGATTATACAACGTTAATGCGTCTCCCATGTTGCCTATCCTGGGCATTCAAGAAGCTCTTCAATAGCTTAACCCGTTCCTAATGAATGTATTAATGATGTTTCTGCTCTTGAGAGTCACTTTCCAGGTTGTTTGTGGGCACTAGAGTCTTTTAAAATGAGCTCTCCTTTCCAAAGTACTTTCTCTTAATGCTTCCCTAGTGTGCTGTGATACCGTTCTTTAAAACATCTGAAATTGCTACAAGTAATGTACCAGAAATTCTGCACAACGTATGACATTTTGGGGTCAGGTTTCAAGTCCTGAGATCAATTGTTAATATCGGCTGTCAGAGTTTTACGATCCACCTGTTTGGAGATATTTGAAAACTCTAAATATTTCAGTCAGATATCCTAAATACACATCCTGGGCTGCATCCATCTACACATGACTCTACACAGTTGGCTAATTAATAGGGACGAAAGGAAAAAGGAATAATTAGACTTACTTAAAAATGAACATACAATGTAGTCTGAAGTAGTTACAGTACGTATTGCATGCTTCTCATCCTGCTTGCTTAACGTAAAGTGTAAGGACAGGTTGTCATACGTGGAAGAAGTTATCATCCGTGTACAATATTCTGTTTGCTGTAACATCATTATTTATACCCGGCATGATTTAAACACCTTGATCACTGACCAAGGAGCCTGTGAGACTGTGATTTGCATTCCCATTGGGACAACGGACTATATTAAATCTACAACAAACTGTTTAAATGTGAAACCAAAGAACTGGGCTCGCTCCCGATTCAAGAAATGTAAGACATGCCATACTGCATGTCAAATGACTCGCTCAGTGATATGCAACTTCTGTTGCCGATAACAGGCACACTGCTGTTGTTAAAATAAAGCACAATATTCACGTCACTCTTCTGGGAATCACGGTGCTCGACTAACCCGCTAACAAACCCTTCCTCTCCCCTCTAGAAGACGATGATGTCTAACTAAAGCACTGACAATGATATCCGTCTGTACTCGAATGTGTGCGAGCAGCAAGCCATGAGAAGCTAACATGTCTCGCAGACATTTGTCAGCATGCGGGAGGAATTAACTTACTATCATTTGATTTGACTTATGTTCTTGTTTGAGGCTTTTTCCATTTGTTTGTGCCTTTACATCGGTGACTGAGAGCTGAAACAAACATCTATCCACCGCGCTGCATTTCTAAAGTCACCCTCTATTTCAGATGACCATTTTTCCCCGGGATCCTTCTTCTCCCACTTGTCTAATTACCATAGAAGTCTTTTTTCAAACACCTCCTCCATCTTTCCCGAAGGAGACCACATGCAACTATAATTGCCTACCTCATTAGTTATGTTTTCACAAGACGGGATAGGGGGCAATTAATTTTATCACTTAATTTTGTCACCGATATTTCCACTGCCTTAGTATTGATGTGTCCACCGCGGCCAGGCCCATTTTTCAGGAAAATTAATTGACAAAGCTGTAAAAATTTATCAACATATCACCAGATTAGGCGACAAATTGATGCAATGAGGGAATCAATTGTGTTTCTGTCATTGGGGTGCAACAGCGCAACCCAGAGCAGAGCCGGACAAGCTAGACCACTGTGAGAGTGACTTCTGTGGCAGATGCAGTGATTTATGTTTTTATTTAGACAGGGGGCATAAATCAGAATGAGTTACAAGTGCGGTGCTACCTCCCCTTGAGAGTCACACAAACGCCTGCATGAACCGCATGCAACACACGCAAAGTTCACGCACAGACACACACACATGCGTCTATGTGCAGGCAAAAATGTGAACAAAGATATAATCAAAGACATCCCCACAAAAAAATCAATAAGAAAAGAATAGGGCAAAGAATACTGACTAGATCAACTGAAGCAAAAATAAAAACAAATACTACAGAGGAATGAAATGCATATTAAGTACTGTACAGTGTAGAAAGACAAATAACCACTTTACTATTCTTTGGAAATGGGTGCATTACAGATTTGGGGGTGCAACTAATGTTTATTTTAGTAAGTTATTAGTGGGATCATTATATTCTTGAATAATAGGTGTATTGTTTGGTAGGAAAATGTAAGACAATAGTGGGGAAAAAACATCACAATATCCAAGAAATCTTTAATTGCTTGTTTTCAGTCCAAAACTTAAAGATATTTAGTTTTCTATAACAAAAAGACACAGGAGAGAAAGCAACAAAAAATAAATGCTCACGTTTAAAAAGCTGGAGCGAGATAATGTTTGGCATTTTTGCTTGAAAAATGACTAATAAACTTACAGCTTGAGCCTAATGTGTAAACAACTAATTACAGCAATCTTTTTTTTTGTCATTATCTAAATACACAGTATCAGGTCTACACAGGGGTCAACAATTACAGACTATAATAGTTCTGTACTTAACCTGAAGGAGAAAAAAAAGCATTAAAAAATACGCCCCAGTGGTCTGGAGTTTGAAATGATGTCCACATCGTCCCAGGTTTGACTCAAATAGAAGATCTTTGTTGCATAGCGTACTCTTATGAATATACTGCCTAATAAAGGAGCAGAAATGCAGAAGAATAGAAAAAGGAAAGTCAGTCTGAGAAAGAAACTATTCTCTTTTCCCCACAGACGACAAGAAAGTACATTTATAACCATCAGCTGAGGTGACTGAAGGCCATAAACCCTGAGGGTCATTAAGCTCCTAAGAACAGCAGCTGAACCAGTTTAGTTTATTGAGTCTTCTACATAAAATGAAAACCTAGCTGAACAGCTTTAATAGCGACATGTCTACTGCGTGACCCCGTCAGCACCAGCCTGCCCAACACTTGTGACCCAGCAGTTGAGAAACAGCATCCTACGCTAACCCGTGACCCTGGTTGTCTGCATTACATCTGCTCAGCATAGACGAAACAGTTCGCGTGACAGTCGGTCTATCAAAAGCATTCGGCCGACCCCCGTGCAATACTTCAACACACGGGGAGAACAAATTGAGGACAAAATGGCCACAGCGCATCACCTACTGTTCTATCCTCTCAAGAGGGCACACATTTTATCCTCAGCAGAGGTGAGAGCACGACATAGGAGAGAGAGAAGAAAAAAAACACAGCGTCTAGAGAAGCAAGCAGGAGAATTGCTTGGGCGCCGGGACTGTCATGTCTGTATAAACAGGCATTGATTTTCCTGTCCAGCACTGGCACCTCAGCCATTTATTCTCAGCTCTGTGGTTGGGGCCCAGCGGGGCTGGAGAAATTCTGTTACAGTCCAGTTGGGCCCTTGAGGCCTGTGTGTGAGAATAGATTTCACCTGTAAACGAGGAGAAGGACTGGAGCCACTTAACAAGGGCAGGCTGTGTCACCAGAGGGCAGGACGGGTGAAGTCACACTGGATGGATAATGACACATACTGTGGAAAGAGAGGGAGAACGAGAGACGCAGAAAGAAGGAATAAGAGGAAGGGGAGAGAGAAGGAAAGGATCTAACGCACTAAACAAAATAACAGACACGATGAAAAAGAAGATGAAAGAAAAAACACTTACGAGCTATTTGAACACCGACGCAAAAAGCAATGTCCATCGAAACCAATGTCAATTTCTCAACACGTCAGTGCGACAATATTAAGCGCGGGACATTTATCCTGACCTTTTTTTTTTGGTCCGCAACTTTTGTCTTTAACGTAGCTGGTCAAACCCTCGGTGGTTTCCTGACAGAGTGCGTGAGCAGGCCGCACTGGAGTGACATCAGCCTTGCACCTGAATGTCATTCACCAAGTAAAATACATTCTGGTAACTTCAGAAGCCACCAGGCCACTCAAATGTGCGTGATCATCAATGTAGATGTGGTTTGTATTGGTAACGGCTTGACCTGCTTCCCTCTGTAAAGCAAACACATTCATCTTTACAATGTTTGGAGAAATAGGGCATAAACAAGGAGCGTCTAGACCAGAATCACCTTCGTATGGTATGAAAACGTGACCCGAAATGACCAAAGAGCTCTCATCTGCCCAACGAGGACTTGAGTTTCGCACACCTTGAACTCCTTTTTAGTATGCAAGTCAGGATATTACTATCATTAAATGAACTTCTTTCTAACACCACACCCCCAGACTTTTTAATTTTCAAATTTGTAGTTTTCCCCAACCGACGCTGACTCAAGCGTCATCGCATAAGGCAATTTATCAGACTTTGCGCAGCTCCCTCAGGAGCCACAAAAAGGTTTTATACAACTTTTTTTTTTTTTCACATATGCAAAAGTACTCACCAACCCCTGTAAACAGACTTTGATATGTAAAATCAGCGGAGTTCCCCTGTCCCTCTGCCTTATTCTAGGAAGTACGCAGGATAAAAGCTCATGCTGACAACATGTGATGAACATTAAATCCTCTGCATGCAATGAAATCATTGTTATGGTGGCAGATAAGTCATATAATGTGTCGAGAGGGCATTCAGACAAAGCCACCTATAGATATCTCGAAATAAAAGCAAATGTCAAGAGCTTAGAACACAAGGGCTGGGGCCATTCACAAAACAAACGTTGAAGCAAGTCATGCGGTACATTTCAGCATACATGTGTTTTATTATATGCGAGTCCAACTTACAAGAGATGGGACACCTGCATTTATTGCATGTGTTCTGCTTTTGGCAAGATACAGTGCATTGGGGAAATTGTGGCACAAGCTTTTCAGGTAGAGCAGCCCTCAGAGACCCACCTAAGAGAAATACGCTGTGCTCCTCTACACCTGGCAGTGTGCGAGAGGTCAAGGAAGCGTCTGGCAACATAACAACTGTCGATGTTAAGTGAAGCCAAGAAAACATACGCGACGTAACGTTTCGTTTGAGGGAGCATCTGTAACGCTCTCGGCCTCCGACTCACATTCGCAGGTCGCAGTATATTTTCACTTGGGATTCGAGCTCGTTGAGATGCTATTGACGAGAGCGAATTGATTGTGTTGCAACTCTTTCCTTTCAGCGTCGTCCGATTGATTAAGTCGCTTTGATGTCGGACAGCACTGTGTACAGTAGCGTCTCCACTGCGGCGTCAGGTTCATTCAAGTCATCGTCGTGAAATAAAGGAAGTACTTGAGCACACGCGTGGCCTAAGTCTGCACCATGGGTAGTCCTCAGAGCTCTTTTTAATAGCTTAGTTTTAAAAGGTATGTTTATACGTGGCACTTTGGGCCTCTCTACATGTTGTTTTAGCTCTTTCAGCTAAGGGGTCCTTGGCCTGAAAAACGTTGAAGAAAAAGGACATTTTGTAAAGTCTTGATTATTCTTTTAATAACCTATTGAGTAGCTCTGAGCCGTTGAGTTTCTCCTGTTCTGTAATGACAACGACATATCTAATACATATTCAATATCTGTTTGTTCCAACTTAACTGAAGCTACAGTATATGTAAAATATACAAAATAAAGATCATGTTATACACATTTTCTCAAAACTGAAGCCTAGCATCTGAAGCAGTATCTTTGCTAACTTTGGGATCTTCTTCAGTAAAATTCAAATAAAGTTCTGAGGGTTTGAACAAAGCTTGGCTGCATACCATTCGTTTCTGCAGAAGGTCCCATTGGCATAATTTAAGAGATAAAATGGAAAATAGAACACTTAAAAGTTCAACTCTAAAAAATAATGTTTTCACTTTCATAAAAGGCAAGCGAGAAACAGTTCACAGAAACGGCCAGCTTCAACTTCAGGAGAACCCGTAATTGAGAGGAATTAAAGACAAATAGTGAGTTTCAACTCTGGCGCACGCACGCAAGCATGCGTGCACACACACTCTGCCGAAAGTGAGCTGCTCTGTGAAGTTTCAGCGGAGTGACAGTAATGATAGTGTGTGAAGGTTAACTCCTTGAGAAACCGGAGCGCTCCTGCTGAATGGGAAGAGGTGCAGGTTTGAAAAGTACTTATTAGTAAAACTGGGTAACAACGGCGCCGCCCACATGGTATAATCAAATCACTCTATATACCTAGTCGCAATACAGCATCTGAGGAGCAGCCAGCCCTGCAGTCTTGACAGGAGGGTTATTTTTACTGATACTTTGCCTGCCTATTGTCTTCCGCACTTATTGAAAATGGCGCCATCAACAAATGGAAATAAAGACAATGAAGGGTGAATGGGGTGGAGTAGATGGGGGGGGGGGGGGGGGGGGGGGGGGGGGGGGGGGGTTTTGGGAGGTGGGAGGGATGCGAGAAGCTATTATGAACATACGCGCTCCTCTTGTTTTCCCCTCTCTGGCCCCAAGTTAACTATCCAATTGTTTGCGGAATACATAGAGTTCCATGCAATTTTAATGACCCCCCAGCACGCGCAGATTTCCCGATTCACTTCTCGTCACCCCCCAGTTTTTTTTTTTTTTTTAGTAGCAAACACACCTCCTTGTCTCCTCTGTGATCAATACGTGGCGTCTTTGAATGAGGCGACGGGCTTTAACATGATTTTACAAGATCAGATAGCTCCCTTTGATCCCCCGCCGCGATTCGTCTGATCTCCTGTATCCGACAGGCTCCAGTGTTCATATGCATATTATGTCTAGGAACAGGAAGAAAATAAATGTGAGAGGGAAAACAACATTGTCCTTGTTCAAGGAAGTGTTTGTTAACCATTAATATAAAAAAAAAGCTGCAGTTCCTAGTGTTGTTGCTGGTGGTGTTTTGTATTAGCTGGCACCGCTGCTCGTGAGAAGTGCACATCAAGCAAATTAACACTTGCAGCTTTGTCCTTAATTGCACATATGAGAAAAGCGGTGGCTTAGGGAATGTTGTTAGTGAATAAGGTTTCATTTTGTTTTGTATGGTGCTTTTATATTAAAAAAAAAACAGGTAGTTCCCTTGCGTGTAATAGCAAATGTCGCATTAAAAACTTGCTTTACATATAAAACTTGTTTATTTACAAAGCAAAGATCAATGACTAAGCGTAACGTAATTATCGGCGTCTGAAGTGTTATTTTTTTCTAGGGATCAATCCTGTGTCCGGGAAACAAACACTTCATTTTGTGAGAAAACAATCACAGTTTAAAACCTTGAAGTCATGTTATGTCATCTCAGGACATTTGGTGAAAATTACTAGAAAAACTACGAGGATTATTTGCAGATTTTCAAAAATAAATAACTGGCTGGAGCATATAGAGGCAAGAGGAGACAAATAAATGGAAGTTTGGACCTTTTAGACTTTATCGACCAAAACACCAGCGTCATGTCGGCAGACTGACTAGTTATGAAGTTATTATCTCTCCCAAAGAATGTGTTTCCCCGGCGAGACTGGCCAGAACCAGACCGCTTGCTTTTTTTGAGTCCAGCTCTTCAGAAAGATGTGGTTAGCAGTCAACAGAGGCCTGCAGCTGTTACGTTTCTGTCTAGCTGTACAGCAGTGCTGCTAAAAACTCAGACTCAATGTGAAGTTTTTATTTTCTTTGCTGTTGTTTATTTACCTATACATAATAAACGTATCGATAAAAACGTCCGCTCTCTTACTTGTACAATGGAGTCATATTGTTGACGCGTTTTGTGTGTTTTTAATCAAATCTATGAACGGACTGTTTAAAAAGAAGTGCTCTACACTTTGGCTCGTGCGCACTCAAAATATAAATAACACTTTGCCTGGAGACTTACCTATATGCTCATCTATGGACGATTAAACATATCAACTTTACAAGAAAATGACGCTTCTTCTAAAAATCTTTGTAGTTATTCTATAAATCACTTTCAATGGGGTGAGCGTGATTGCATTTCTCCTGCCAGTGTCTTGAAATGCAATCATTGCATGATGCATCATCTCTGTGTCCATCCTCAAGTTCACATGTTGGACCCTCGGAAATGGTGTAATTGTCTGCTGTGTCTCAGGCTGCTAGAGGTAATGAGCAAGTGATAGCATCACAGTCTGCTAGACGGGATGAAAGAAACACCACAATAAAGAAAGGAGAGGCCAAAGCAGTAAATATCCCTGGGCCACACAGTGCAGATACTAATTGCGTTCCCAAACTCGGGCGCAGTAAATAATGAAATTTTAATTTCTGCTCTTGCAATTGCGTTTTCCTCATTCATGTTCAGATGAATGTTTCAAAGAAATTTACTGCGGCCGTGGGGAAAAAATGAAACCGGAGGGAGAGGGGAGGAGTGAGTGGGTACGAGAGACTGAGAGAGAGAGAGAGAGAGAGAGAGAGAAAAGACAGAAAACAGGCAGAAGATGGAATATTTGTTCATCTTCACGACAAATTGGCTGAAAGGTTTTGAATTAGGTTAAAAAAGGCAAACCAAATCAACCTTATCTACAGATACTTCAAATCTCCAGAATGGTAAAGGGATATCATAAACATGTAACTACAGTATTAACTACGCTAATTTACTTTAAAAAACATTTTGTAAAAATAAAATTAAAAAGATCTATGAACAATGCAGGTCCTGTCGGATCAAACAGGGCTAAAACATTTTGTTTGTTTTTAAAGTCTCGCTACAAGCGTCACCAGCAGGTTGAAACACCAACGTTTTTAATGGTTATATAACATGACCAACTGTTACATTTAGGGGAAAAAAAGATATGTGTACAACCTACACACAAAGTCACTATTTCACCACCAACTCTCATCATGTAGTTTTGTGGCCGTTAATATAAGTACATCTAAACTGGGTTTCTACGTGACGTGGAGAAAAGTCAGTTCTTGCCTTGCTCACATGTCGGAAGTCTAAGGTTTGTCTAAGTGCTTATTTATCTCTAACCAGTGTCTATTTTTCTAAAAAGAAATTAAAAAAAAAAGCGTACTTGTGGCTCTTCCATTTACATCTTCCTTTCTTATAAATAAAGTTTACTTGCTTGCTTATGTCCACGTGGTATCACTGACACTGTCATTTCTTCACATAAACCGATCATTAAGAGTCTGTGGAGAAGAAGTGAAAGCACCTACGACAGTGGAGGTTACATCAGTTTTGAAGTTATTCAAGTTTGCGTTTTCACTCACTTCACATTCTACTGTAAAAAGTGTGGAACAGATTCTTTATAAAAAGGCCTGAGATAAGACCACAGCAACAAAAAAAAAAGCAAACCAGTACTTAAACATTAAAACTGTATGAACAGGCCTGGAATTAACTAACAACATTTCAACTGCTCTTAATGTTCATGATTGCTGTCATATCACACACCATCATCCATTGCAGGGTGTCTGTGCCGGACCGCCTAACTCTCCTTTCCTTCTCGTGCTCGCAAAATTCAAAATGAAGAGCCATTCATCTAGATCCTCTGGCAAACAAAATCAAATAAATCAACACTTTCCCCAAATATAAAAACATTTGTGTTGTGGGCAGATAATTAATGAGCACAGCTGCACTAATTAAAAGCCATCTGAGTTCCATTAATCTTGGTTGTTGAGCCCGATCGTTTCTCAAAGTGGACAGCCACGCCTTTCCTGTGCAGTGCCCGTTGTCCTTGGACTCATTTTTCAGGTGATTTGGAAGAGCGTTGTTGCTTTATTAGCATCATGAAGAAACATGAAAGCACAATTAATAATACATTCCAAGATGGGCGCATAGAAAATTGTTATTTCTCTCCATTGCAAATTCCAATGTGAAAAAAAATTGCCAAGTTTTACTTCATGTTTAGTTTTCGGCCTCCATAAGACTCATCCTGGAAATCCCTCATGTTCAACTATTGAAAGAAAGAAAAGTCTGCTTTTAATTCTTAAGGTTAAACACATTTGACGATGGTGACCCTGAAGTATGAAACATCCACCATAAGCTTTGATGTGTTGCCAAAGCAGAACTTTTAACATGTTATCATAATGGCAAATATTGAATGGACACCGACAAAGAACAGTTTTTATATTTTGGGATATAAGAAAGAATCAAATAACCATCAAAATCATTTGGAAATCAACAAAAAATGAAAAAATGTTAGATTTAGAAAGTATAGTGCGCACTGTTTTCATTTTTCTAAGAATAACAACATCATAAGATATCTGAGCATGGAGCCCATTAGTAACCTTAGGAACAAGCCTGCTGTATACTCTGTGCTTTCAACGCCATCTCATGGTCTTCTTCAGTGAATGGAGCTGACTCATAAGTCTATATAAGATATTATACAATATTTCATGAACCTAAAATTAATTTGAAAAAAAGTTAAAGCGCAAATACAAATCTATTTCCATATGAAAGACCTTGCTAAATCATAAACGCCATAAAGAGCTCATCCCTGCTTATCTAATAAAAAACATTCATACCCTTTTTTGAGACATGCCCAGAGAGGGATTGGCAATATCGTCACAGTAATAAATGGTAATCCACAACTTTACGCTGCTCTGACACAGCTCATAAATACTATCAGAAACATAAACAGGGGTGCACAAGATGACTGAAGCCTCAGCCTCTTTTGCATGCTGAACCTTTGCCAGAGACAGAGGGAGAGGAAGGAGGCATATGGTGCAAGGCTGCCATAAACTGGTTTTATGAAAATGGCTGGAATGTTTATTGGATTTAACAGTACCTTAGGTGCTAACGACTCATCTCATTTTACCAAAGCTTGCTTGTAAATCTCTCTGAGCAACATGACGAACGCGGCGTGGTGCGAACACAAGTTGTGTTTCAAGCCGCTGCAACGGAACGTCTTGTTTTGTGACGTGACATTTCTGCTCACATCAGGTTTCCCTCTGTCATCAAAACTTTATGCAACGCTGACATACATGTGAGGCTGATTTTCATTGCGGGGGTCATTCTTACTTGTGTAACATTTAGTTTCTGTAAATGTAAATTCTAGATTTCTATGTCGGCAGTCAACCATTTAAATCTTTCTGTAGAGTTTTGCTAAAAATGTATCTGTTCTCCAACGTTTTAGCTTCTCCTCTCAAGTTAAACCAAATATGAACAGTATTTTAGTGAACAGGTAAGTAAATCCTGCTTCTGATTGACCGGCTGTTCTTCAGCGGTAATTCAGAGCCCTTTCCACTAACCTGCGATAGACGACACTTGTAACCACGCAACCGTACGAACGCAATCAGAACACACATGTCAACAGCTGCAGCCCCAAAACGCTTAGATGACAGAGAAAATAAAATGTGTGACAAAAATTGGACTGAAATCAGGGTGATGACAAAAAATATAGATGTTGTTGTTGACTGCAACCAGGCAAAAATTGACACAAATCAATTTTTTTCACTGAAAGTGAAAACCATTTCCATTTCTCCGTCCTTTGCACTCATTCTGCAGCATAGCATGGGGGTTCTGAGAACATTGCAGTTTGAATCACACAGACTCATTTTACCTACCACAAGCCGTTCTTAAAAACAATCCAACATTAGCCGTATAATTGCTGGTTAAAACCGCCTTTTGCTGCATTCTTAATTATTAATTTCTTCATATGCTTTGTGCAGTACATAAAATTGTTGTTGTAATCACAGGGGCAATGACCATTAAGCCCTAATGTGGCTAATGTTTGCCTAATCAAAGTTTTATGGACGGCAATAATTTTGAAATAACATTTTTTAATTATCCTTTAATTTGAGACGTGATATTGGTGCAATCTCTCATTGGAAGAAAGACCCAAACAACAACGGTCCCCTTGGGGATTGTTATTGTTTTGCACATTAAAAGGTAAGAAGGCAGGGCAAAGTACAAGACCTGGGTTTTTTCTATGTACATACTTTGGTGCTTGCAGGAACATTTGTCTGCAGCTCAATTAACATCAGTAATTGATAAAAAAAAAAAAAAAAAAAGAAAAAAAAAAAGATGTATTCATCACACTGATGGATGTGTTTTAGGTCACACACTGTATTTCAATTTACTATCATCTCTTAGTGTTAATTTTCATAATGCGGTGACATTTAGAAAGCAGTAACAATGATGAGCCAATTTATTGTTCAAAACATGAAGCATTTGTCATTTCAGTGTTTCCCTGATACACATTCTATCATTGATTGGTTTAAAGAAGACATTAGGATTTATGGGTGAATGGTAATCAATGAATTATTGCGTTTTAAAACTGAAAACGTCACAGCTGGAGAAGCTAATATAAGACTTTGAAATATGAGGGGTGGAAAAACAAGACTTTCGATTCATGTGACATGATGAATTTCAGGAAAGTCTACATCTTGTTATTGTTCCTCCTACCCACAAATTACCTTTTCTCAGCATTTTCTCCGTGCAACATACAGTATTTCTACCCTTCACGGTCCCCACCACCCAAGCACAGACGTTTGAGCGAGTCTATTAGTTCAAAAGGATTATTATTCTAATGTGAAAATGGAACTAATGGTGTGCCAGATGCTTTTTGCACAATTATCTGAGAAAACAAGTCTCAAGATAAGTCATGTGTTATTATTTGGTCATTTTTCAGAGACCCTTCAAAATTGCCCAATTATGTTCTATTAAGGCAAGGCCAACCCTGTCAATCAACGCGCCAGAGTTTGCCCGTGCCTTCAAAGACAGTCCACTCAAGATTTAATGGCTCTCAGAAGTTTTCACCGCAGCAAAGTGATAATGTTGCTCAGACTAATAAAGTTTGTTGTATATCTACGCTAGTTATCAGCGCATTGCTTTTATTTTTCTCTCCGAAAATGCCATGCGGGAAAATCTGACGTAATGACAAGACCTGCCTAGATGAGTTTAAAAAGAACATGGAACAAAAGTATTTGTCATACAATACATGCAAAGAACACAACTTGTGCTTTTATTGCCTGGAACTGGACACCGTGGAAAGAGCCTACGGGATTAAGTTCGAAAAGTACGTCAAAAAAAAACAAAAAAACATTTGCTTTATTCCAATAAGGAGTTACATCTAAACTGGTCTGTCATGATTTGAGTGTGTAGCAATTCGCTTGTTCTGTGGTATTTTTCCATCCTTGAACGGAGGAAAAAAAATCAGTGGATGGTTTACAGAACATTGAACATACACACCTCTTTCCACAGATACGTAGGAAATTGGCATCGCAGTATACACATGCTCAGGCGCCACTCCTAACACTGGGGTAATAGAGCTGTTGACTAAGGCTTAAAAAAAAAAACATCTTTTCCCATACTGACTGTAGAGGGGACAATTGTTTTGTGCTTCAATACTGCACTGTTTAACACTGTACGTCCTGTACAAGATCAAGAAATAAAAAATGAGAAACAAAAGTTCTGTGTAAAAAAGTTGTAAATACATCAATTTATTCTGAGCCATATTTTTCTTTTCCCTTTGAACTGTGCTTGGATTTAAGCGTACCTACAACAGAGTGTATAGGTCCCCCAGCGCTTAAATTCTCCTTTCGTACCAGGGCCTCCCCGTGAATGGCTGACTTCCCACCACCAACACTTTACAATAAAGACGCAAACTGATGAAGATATAGATCGAAATTGAATGTTCTGCTGATGTTTCTCCAAAAACCTTGCAAATGTGAAATAATAGGCTGCGACGTCTCCTCGGAAGATCAATTTCGGGGATTTTATAGGACTTGAATTTTTGATGTCCCGGCACTTTTGATGGCAAGTCTGCGTTGTGGCTGAAAGTCATATCGTCCCCTGCTGTTCCCCGTTTGCCAGGTCAGCTCCAAACACATGCACTGCCACTTGGGAATTTTTTGGCAACCCCGGGCGTCACATTCGAGCAAAACATCTGTTGTTTTACCGGCCTGGCCAAACTCATTCTGTCGTAGTGAATTTAGGAAATGGGAAACGGCGTCGCCCCCGGATCTGACACAGACGCCTGATTGGCTTTAACCAAGCATACGCGCAGTAGTGCAGCGTTTCCCTGTATTTTGATGAACGTTATTACGCTAAAACAAGTTCGTAGAGATGTACTGACATATTTTGTTGTATCTATATGCATGTAGCATTCTAAAAAAAATAGCACGTGAATGCTGGAGCGGTTGGGATACGATAAATAAAGTCTCTGTGACGTGGCCCAGTGCTGCAATCAATCTCCACCATCTCCCTGTATCCCCTTCTCTCTGTTTCTCTCTTTGTTTTCATATCTCACTGTCCCTCCCTCTTCGTCCTACGTCTCCCTCCTCTCTGTCTAACTCTATCTTGCTTGAGAGCTAGCATATGTCTCTAATCATTTCCTCCCAGCCCCCACCCCTTTCGGCTTCTCCTTCCTCCCAGATTTCCTCTCTTCCCCAGTTACTCCTTCATCTCTCCCAGTCTGACTCGAGCCGTGACTGGTGCAGTTATCAATCACGAAAGCCAAGTCTTGTCAGGGACGACTGAACCCAGAGGCGCTCTTGTCCCCTCACTCCCTCTCTCTTTTATCTGTCTCGGTCTCCTTCCTTTAACAAATTTGTTCCAGTTAATAAGCCCTCCAAAATGACCCTCTCTTCCTAATTAAGCACAGGCAGCATGTAGGGAAATATGATATTTAATTAATGATGAGATAAACTCTCTCCCAAGGCCCTGTCAGAAAACCATGACACCATGTTTGGCGGTTTGAAATCAAATTAACACGCCAAAAGACAGAGGAGAAAAACTGATGGGTGATTTTGCTCTCTCCCTTCCAATTCTTCATCTGACAGAGGAACACGGTAAATCTGGATTTGGATTTTGAAACCAATCACTTGAGTTGTAACTGGCTTGTATTGTCAAACAAGTCACGCTGTCATGTGCGCAGGCTCAGTTTATTAATTATCATTTCGTTATACTTTGTCCCAACAAGCCATTCATCAAATGTACTGTATATCTGCTCAGGTTGAGATGAGTGGTTCAACGCTTAAGTGCTAAAACGTTCACAAAACCATCCATTCAGTCCCACACACACACACACACACACACACACAGACACACACACACACACACACACACACACACACACACGCACTAGAGCTGCCCTCTCAGTGTTGTTGATTCAAATCATCAACTGCTGAGTGGAATCTCATTTTGTCAGTCGAATCACTGCACTTTTCAGTTATTTATTTTAGCTGCGTCACTGTGCACAGAGCAGCACAAGATATCAACACAGCAGGATAAGCTTTTATTCCAAAATACAAAACTAACTGTAAAGGAAATAAGGGAAGGATGACGGCAAACAACAGAACAGTGAGCATAGCCCACATACTGAAGTCAACTAAAATACTTTTTTTTTAATCCAGACGCTCCGTAGTGTCGGAGTATTGTATTACTTAACTATAACCAGGAAGCACACTTTATGTGTTTGACTGCGTGGACACATCACAGATGATGAACATATGCATTAAAACACCGTCGTACAGGTAGGACATGACATGTTGGTTGGGTTGAATGTGGGGTGGTTGCTTTGCAGATGCATTATATATAGTATATGGAGAATATTGTATGAAAGAAGATCTATAGATAAGACGTAGAAGGAACCACCAACACATGACAGCAGTACCAGCACCTAAACTCTTCCTTCTGGTCTAAGTTACACTTTGTAACCAATTAATTGTAACTTTACCATAAAACAAACAAAAACATACATGTATGTTCAATCGTTAAAAAAAAAATTCTAATAATTTCAAGGTATTTCAAATTGAATAGTATATTCAATTTATTATTCGCCCGCATTTTCTAAAAACCAGACCACTGAATGAACGTAAAGACTATCTTGTGCGACTACCATGTTCTAAAGTTCATGGTTTAGCATATTTGACAGTTTAAACGTCCTACTTTCAAAGCCTTCTTCCATATGATCCAATAGTGGACAGCAAAGAAACAGTCCAGCACGTGTGAGCTGCCCTCAACAACCCACTGTAATAAAGACAGACATGCAGTCATACAGCACCATCATTAGCTCTTAAACACCAGAATGTTTAATATGCAAACGATTCAAATATTCAAATGAGTTACAACAAAGACCACATATCAATCAGAAGTAGCTCTCTTACCAGTGCCCACGAAGAATGTAAAAGATATTCACTGACAATAATTTATTCTCTCTTATCTCATTACCCTTTATGTGATTTCTGTGTTTACAACAAACTTTAATTTCTTTAATCATGTCCAACATCTCATTCTTTTATTATGTTTTAACAAGCATTAATTAACGGCTGACACAGCGAATCACATTTAATAATGCATGGATAATATTTTGTCTGGGAACATATGGTGTACTTTATTAATATTCAACATCCATTGTCACGTCCTGTCTGACAGGGCGCGTTCAGAAATAGGCCATATTGATGCGAGCGCCGATATGAGCAAAGTTGCGAGTGAGTTGTTTGCAGTCACTGAATGATATTTAAAGATTCATTTATAGCCTAACAGGAGGAAGGCACAGCACTTCCACAAAGGCAAAAACATCATATCTACAACTTCACCTACACACTCCTTAAGCCATCCTGCTGTGCCCAAATTATGTTCATATGCAACTGACATTCGACTAGGGCCGAAAGAAAAATAAACATTTGTATAGCTTTAATTGTCTCCAATAATATTATCTGTCAAAACTAAACCCATTTAGAGCCATATCACAGGAGACATTCCAAAAAAAAAAAAAATGTCAACCGTCCCGACATCAGTGTAAACAGTCAAACATGTTAAAACAGTGTTTCCCCTGCTATTGCCATGAGGGTGGGAATTTGCGTCGATTAATATTAGTAACCAAGTTACTCTAGTTCTCGAGGAATACTTTCAGCCCCATATGTAATGCGGGGGGAAGTATGATTGTGGCTGTTGGATGTGGACTTTGACGCTAAAGACCCAGTTTCCTGTTTGAGACATGCCGCCACAGCCTTGGTCTTTTATTTGTTATAACTCACCAACCACAATAATTCTGCTTCAGAACGCAACGCACTGAATTACAGAAGCCAGCCACAACTCAAATGCGGTTTTTCTTCCTTTCTTTTCAAAATATAACACAACAATTTCCAAGTCGAAAACAAAGGACACACAGCAGACGGAATATGGTGGAGGTGTCTATGTGAGGCGTGCTGTAAGGATATCTTGGGATAAAGGCTGTCCTAAGAGAGTAAGGAACCACGAAGGTCAGCAAAAGCCCACGTTATTTGATTTGAGCTTCAGCAAGATAAAGTACAAACGCAAGTAAATATGAATTCCCTAACTGCATAAATTCCCATAATACACTTCAGACAGGCCTGCTTCTGAGTTTTTTTGACTGAAAGTACTTCTTGGTACAACGCTGAAAATTAGTTTGTCACTGCTGCTCTTTGAAACCAGTGAGCCAAATGCATCATTTTCACATCATGTCACTTTGCTGACATCATGATCATTATAAAGACAGTTTAGTTGTAAACTATTTTTACCAAGTTGGGCGCTGGGATCGTCTTGTCGGTTGAGCTCCTCATCCTTGAAATATGTCTCGACAATGACAACTACATTTTAGCTCTTGTTCGCCCTCATCTTCGAATTAAATTTACACTGACTACTTTGATATGTGCAGAGTGAGTGTTTACATCCCTGTGGACTGTGAAAAAAATAAATAAACCAAAACTATCACATCCGCAAACAACCAACAACAAATCTGACATATTTACCATAACAGCCGTTCTGAACTTTGGTCTAAATGAAACACATCCATAAAATAAGTGTTTGTTCTGCACCGTCCTTTGAAGTTGGATTTGTTTTTGCTCTTTAATGATTTCTTTCTTCTGATGATGATGGAAGCCGTGCTGACACCTTCTTTTGCTTCATCAAGTTCCGCTGCACAATTACATGAATTTACTTTCAATAAATTACCATCCTTGCATACATCAGTCAAATCATCCAGCTGAGGCATTCGCAAACAATATGCATTATTAATTTCATTGTCAGTGTTTATTTGGTTAACTTGTAACCGACTTGGACAGCCCATTGCCTTGATGATGCATTTAAAAGCATCAGGGTCGGCTTTTTAAAAGGAAATCAGGGGATGACATGCTTCCACACACCACTTCGCTCCCCGCTGAGGCCACAGAGGGAAAAAAGACTGAACTCCAGCGAAAGACCAATCAAAAACTCAAAAGATGCACCAGGAGCTGCCAAAGCCTAAACAACAGAATCAGGAAGATCATCCACATCACAGCGATTCTCAGTGAGTGGTTGTTAGCGCTGATTGAGTACGTTTCAATTTAACAAGTTTCTCCTGTCGACAATAGTTAATTGAATGAATATATATACACTATTCATAAAAGAGGGGAAAAAAAAACTAACATGAGCAAACAAAGAAGTTCAGTTAGAAATGATCGCTCATTAAACGTGGAGCAAAAAGTTTTTTGAGCATGTCAAACATCACTTCAAGTGAGGATTTAAACTTCATCCTAACAGCTTACATCAAATAGCTTTGCTTCATTTACTATCAGTGTACGGGATTCTGTCGATTAATACTGTATAGGGAGATGTAAAGAAAAACAGCGGAGGGTCAGTGAGAAGTTGGGACACTGAAAAGTTTAAAAGAACGATGCATCCCAAATAGACACGTCTGCTAATGGCAGGAAAAACACAGCTAGTGAAGACGAATCAGAGCGAAGAAGCACCTTTTAAAAGTGCCATGTAGCAGCCATCCATTTAGCCCCGAGGGCACCTGGAGGGTGCTGCGATGGCAGCTCTCATCTGCCATCAAACTATCATCCCACATGACAGCTCTCAGGTACACTCCCAGCTAAATTCCAAATCTTGCACAGACTCACACTGAACAAAAACACAGGAGTCGAGCAGAGTGGAGGGGTAACGTTGGTAATTATGCATTACAGCAGTGCTTATTAAATGACCAAAATCTGAGCTGAAGTTCTGTACGTCTATGTAAAAATGTAAAAGAGTAGTGTACTGCATGGAAACCTGGCTCAGTGTGCTTTGATAGGAAACCTCGATAATCAAAGTGGCATTTATAATGTTCATCAGGTGGAACAGAAGTGGATTAAAACGGCTTTCTTTTCTAACTTAAAAAAAAAGAAGTCACTTTTTTCACAAATACAGTAATCAAGTATGCAGAAAACGAAATGATTTGTTGAAGGAATAAAAAAAAAAAAAAATGCAATTTTGAAAACTATTGTAAGGGAAAAGTGTTGCGTTGTACTTGTATTATTCACAAAAGAACAGTGAAAACCGCTTGGGTGGAAAAATTGTTTGCAAATAATTTGAATTTTTCATACAGTGAATGAATGAATACTGAAATTCTGCAGGTTTTGTGCCAATGTCTGATAGTAACTTCAAATACAAGTCCACAATCAGCACCTAATTAAGGCATTTCAGATAAATATCAAGATATGTTGTAGGGTTGGGTGATATGTCAAAATTTTGCAACCAGATTGCCGACACATTTGCCCAGGGTAAACCGCATTTATGCAGCGCTTTTCCAATCTTAGCGATCACTCAAAGCGCTGTCACATGTCAGCATTCACACACATTCATCCTGAGTCAGAGGCTGCCATACGAGGTGCCACATGATCATCAGTAGGGATACACATTCACACACACACACACACACACACACCATTGGCCATGGCATCAGGAGAAATTTGGGGTTCAGTATCTTGCCCGAGGACACTTCGAACCACTGGTCGGACGACCACTCCGCCTGTGTGTGCGTGTGTGTGTGTGTGTGTGTGTGTGTGTTAGATGGGAAAATATGCTGGCTCTCGCTCACCAGTCTCACACAGCCATACCAACCATCACACTTCGTTTTAGTGCTGTGTCCCACTTTCTTAAATTAGCCAAATAGAATGACCAAAAAACGCTTAATAAATCGGCCGCAAAAAAATACCGACAATATACATAGACAATCGCTGATGTAGTCGTTCGATCGCCCAACCCTAACATGTAGCCAGAACTACAAACAGAAGACTAAGAATACAGAAAACTGGAGTTCAATCGAAACCACGTCACATTAAATGCAATAAATTTAGGCCGCCATTCATAAATTCAATGGCTTTTATTTCCAGAGTCACGTTTTATGTCATTGCATCAATGACGCTAGAGTGGATGAGTGCCTGGCTCCAAGAGAGATGAATCAAGAGAGCTGGTACTCTTGGATTCCTGCTTTATCTGCCAGGCCTAATGACGGCATCCACCTGCTGTTTTATGGTCACAGCTGGAACAGTGTAGCTCCCATTTGGCCCAAAGCGCGCAATCTCTCTTTCGCTTTCTCCATCTCTCTTTGCCTTATTCCTCGCCATGCTCTTCTTTATTCCATATTTTGCTCTTATCTCTCTCTCTCTCTCTCTCTCACACACTTTCATCTTAGTAGTTCACAAACCTGTTCTCAGCGGCCCTCTTTTTGTCCCGTCTTCATCCACCTCCCTATTCACTACCCTTCTTTCACTTTTCCTTATTTTCTTTGTGGCTCATTGCCCTGATGTTCTTTTTATGGTCAACAGCCACGAGCTCCTCATCTGAGCTAGTCTGGCCTCATGCGTTTCGAGAGGGGATGAGTAGATGTGGGGGTGAAGGCCCACGAGGTGCCCATACAGCCAAACATCAGGACAATATGTCACACAGCTGCCTGATGACCTCGACCATTCAACCTTGCAGGGCTCTGACTGTGCATCTTCATCCTGAGGGTAGTTGCAATATGAGAGCAATACATCTTTTTGATACTGGAAAATATTCCTACTTTGTTATCACATGATTCCCATATATGTCCATGACACAGTCAGCCACCAACACGGCCCGCCTTGGGCATGTCTTGTAATTTAAACCCCTTGTCTGTTGGTGAAAAACATTTCCACAAAGCCATATTCTTCTATCAAAACATGCAGCTCTGGTAATCTTATAGCTTCTTGAATATTTTATGGCATTTTTTTCCGCATGCATTTGTGAATGGTGTAGCCTCACATGAGTATAACATTGCAATAAGCCAGCACTAATTATTTCCCCGCACACATGGTGATTGTTTGGATTTTTGATCAATAGTAACAATACAGTAGATCAAAACATTAGGTGTATGTGAAAGGACTTCGCTCAGAGTAGTAACCCACTCTGATGTTCAGCTCTATGGAGTGTTTTAGCCTCTTTCAGCCGCTGACTGACAGGTCGATTTTTAGTTCCTGCCAAGATTATAAGATAGCTGTGTTTTTTGACCGGCTCTCAGAGTTTCAGCAGTTTAGTTGAATTTTGGTATTCTTGCAAACTGACTGACTGACTGACAGGCATTACACAGGAGAACATTCAATATACAACATAAAGAATACATTTAAATCAAATAAATGTGCCAAACTACTACAACTAAAATATGAAGATTGGAGATTGTTTGGATCCAGTTTACAGGTGAAATACTGCGCCCTACTTCTTTGGAGCAGGTGGCTCGTAATGACACCTTGAACCTTTAAGAATCAAACTTTACTGTTTTGGTTCAGTCTCACCACTCATGCAGCAAACAAGATGTGATAAACTCAGTGTACACTACCTGCCCAGCAACAAACAACCGTGACAAAGTTAGCCACCAGCTGGCGAACATAGCGTAGCATTTAGCAACCAAAGAGCCGGATATTTCCCTCAGGAGATGGTGGAGACCAAAACAAAGCTAAAAGGAGAGTGAATAAGGGACTTGCAAGCTTCCCATGGCCAGAAACTCAGAATACATAAATGCTTCCGTTACTCCATCTTTTCTGGGGGTGTATACAGAGGTTAACACATATCAACTTAGGCAACAATGTAGCAGTGTCGTGTTAACAGCTTGTTGCACTGCCTTATAATGAAGGTTTGAATTTTACATCATCAGGGCAAAACTTGCAAACACATGCGTTCGTAGTGAAACTAAGAATCGTGACCTTTTACTAAAGCTACCCTCTTTGGCCAACACGTACACTGCGTCAAGATGCTACATCACCACCAAACGATGTCAAAACTGGCATTAGAAATATTTTGTCGCTGCATGTTTCCACCCTCTTACCAGGACAACACAGGTACATTGAACAACTGAGCATCTCTTCTTTTAAAAAGGAGCTGCTGCCTGTGTTTTGAGTGATAACCTAATTCTGAGCTCAGCATTTTGAAGTGTCGTCGGGCTCCTTCACTATGCTTCTAGTCCCTAAGATGGACCCATGGAGGATACTCTCAACATCTACTTACAGCAGAAAGACAGGGTTTGTGCCTAAAGACCACTGAACAGCAAGACATATTTCATCAATCTTTAAGTCATATTTCCATACAGCACGGCTCACCTCTCCGTACTTCCCTCTTAATCCCCCCTCATCATCATCATTTTCAGCTCTATCAAGAAACCCTCAACTGACCAGATTTCAGACAGGTGATCTCCAAGGAACTTCACAGCAGGTGTTTTCTAGACAACTTCTGACTGACTTGACTGAAGAAGATTGGAGTTTGGACTAAAAATAGGAGCAACAAATCATTTCTGGGAGACAAGCTGAAATTACTCAACAGCAGAAGGGGAAAAAAATCATGATCGCAGCCCGGGCCCGTCAACAACCCAAGACGTCCTCAGAGAGAGGCACCAGCTTGACAACATGTCAATATCACTTTGAGTGCGTCTCTGCGAACACAGCTCTTTGGGAAATCTCATTTACTTCAACAGCTTTACACACAAAAAAGACAGTGAACATTTGACGAATGCAGGAAAAAAAAACTGAGCAGTTGATCTTTGAGACCGCAGAAAGACAATTTATTTAAAAAAAAGGAAAAAAAAAAGGTAAGACAACACTCCTTTGTTGATCACTGTCAATGCGTTTACTGGACCAGACGGTGTTGTCTAACTTTCGGCAGCTAACGCCCGTCTGTCGGAGATCTTACGTTTACGGGAAAGAAATTGCCCTCCTTGAGTTTAGCCCCCAGTTCCACTGCCTCTTACATCTGTCACTCATACGCCTCTCAGAAGCTGACAGGATGATTGAATACAAACCCAAATTAACAGTGACAACTTCAGCTGCAGTTAAGCAGACCTGAGCAAACACAGCATTGTGGTAGGCAGGCAAGAAAAACGGACACAGCTCTCAGTCACTCCACAGGCATACAGACAAAAGGGAAAAGGATCAAATTTAAGAAAAAACATGACTTGGGTTTATTTATATTAATGGAGCATGCCACAGATAATGGCAGCTTTACATTTTTACTCGGTGGTATTTGCAAAAGACAGACAGAGGGGTGGATAATGCGAACGAGGAGCTGTTTTTATTTTGAGGAACTGCACATTAGTGAATATGCATATTGGAGCATGTCTTGCAATTTCCATATTTAGCTCCACACCCTTAGGTGGTTCTCTCAGTCTCCAGGGGCGACAGCCACTCTCGAGTGTGATTTGTCCCAGGGGCTGTTACACATGCTGAATAAACATGAGCCTAATCCTCCTTCCGCTACACTTGTAAGGGGTCAAAGTTCGTATTTACAAGAACAGCAAATCCACTTATAATCAAAACCTGTTTTGAGAATAGCCAGTTTTACATACACTACCTAATAGCCAGCAGAACATTTCAATTTCTTCTGTATGTATGTCACATTTGACAATGCTGACGTTACCTGTATAGGCATTTTTATTATCGCCAATTATGTAATATGTCCAATTAAGCATTGCCCACTTTAAGATTTTAGCTATCTACCTATAGCAAATGTATTGTCTTGTAGTATTGTACTGTACAACTTCAAATGGCTAAAGAGTAATTGGACCATTTATATCTTTAATCTTTGAGAGTTCTTGTCAAAATCCTAATCAAATATTTTCCATCAAAGATAATTTTCCTCTTGGGCTCTAAATAATCTTTTGTTCTAAAACCACCTGTTTTTTTTTTTTTTTTTCCAGCTTCTGGGTGGAAATAACAAAATCGGAAAAGATTTAGGCCGATTGGTCAGTTTAGGATTCAGGGAGTGTTTGAGTGATAAGTGATTCAAATAGCCCTGTCATCTCAAAAACAAACAAAAGGGAATCTGTTTGCAAAGGGAGATGTCCCAGTTTTCCTACATATTTCACTGCATCTCCTCTGCAATGTGTTTTAGATGAATGTGGTTTGCACAGACTGTATACAAAAAGTGGACGTAGGCACCCATTGGTTTGTGGAGTACGGTTTTGAAGCCTCACGTTTGCCATTTTCTTGTTTTTTTGCAACCACAGGTGACACCAGAGGGTGGAGCAAAGTACAACACAAAGCTGAAATAATAATTCACTTGACTCAGTCATTCCCACTCTGTGCGCCAAACGCCTGTTCTTGCACGATGTAACTTTGGTGCACCATTTCGATCTCCCGGGAGAAGTGCAGAAGGCTTTACGTCACTAAGTTGATTTGGGTCAAATTTCCCTCGGATGTCCTCAGGCTACTCTGCCTTGACTTTTTACAGAGTTTCCTGAAGGATAGAAAGCTTTACTTGTTGCTAAAGTAACGCTGACTGCTAACGGCTGCTAACAGTAGCTGCCGTCAGCTAGTTAGCTGTTAGCTCAGAGCTGTGCTGCCAGGACTGGGAGCTTCATAAGTAATGTAATCATAACCAATGCACGTGTAACATTATAGCCGTCCGTATTCGTGACAGCTGTGTATAAGTGAATCGCTTTCTGAAACTGTAGGATTCTGTGCGCAGGCTACTGCTGTATATCAAAGCATTGATTTTCCATTTGAATGCCAGTTAGAATTGACGAATCACGGCTGGGCCCTGGCACAACTTAGAATACAGATGTGCAAGGTAATTGTCCATGGTCCATATTTTGATTAAAATAGACTCATAACCGTTGGCAAAAGCACATATGAAAAGTCCATACTATAATCCATTACATCACTTAAAATATTAATTTACCCAAGTGCCAAATATGGGGATTTTCTGATTGGCGGGCTTTGTATGGGACATGCCTCCATTATTGCTAACTTATGCTCTACTTTCTGACGACACTGGTTCAACCAATAATCATTTGGTGGTCCTTGTGTAGGACAACTTTGTTTTTTTCTCTCTTTTTTTTTTTTTTTAAAAGCAAGCACTTTCCTATAAAACCCTTTTAAGGACATGACATGATTCACTGTTGCTGTTTTATTTTTGCTAATTGTGAAACATACGGCACAAGTAGAGTAAGCAACCCTCTTTTAATTGTCATTTTTTATTGTTAAACTACCTCCTTCTTCCATTCACCAATTAGGGAATATAAAGAGAATTTGTCTTTAGACTTTCTCTCTGTATGAGCTCCATCTCCCTACTAAATCATTCAACAGCACTGTGCTTCTCATTAGCCCGCTTAGCAAAACTTCCTCAAAAATCAAATAAATCAGCGCCCGGGACTAGAAATTAAAGTCCTGCCTGCAAGCTCTTGGGAAGATTTTTTTCCCCCTCTTCCTTTCAAAAAAGGCTGGTACTTAAGATTTAGAGCACTGCAGTCCTGAAGGCTGGCTTAACTTCAACCTGGGTTCTGGTACAACGAAGAGAACACTGAACGCTGGTGTTATGAGACAATCTGTGCATCGGTATCTTCCCAGCATGTCTCGTATTGGCCATTACAGACAATTAAAGACTAACTTAAGATACCGAAAAAGAGGTGTTATTATGGGTGGGACATCCTGATGACATGCATGTGTAAGACACAGACAATGCAACTGCAACGTCCCTAGTTAGAGTCCAGCTGGGACCTTTGTTGCATGCATAGCAGCCATGAACAGTGGACATGTAGACTTGAACATTTGACAGTTTTGAGCATTTTTATGGTATTGTGGAGACAAAATGTTTGGCAGCTTCTTTTTGAGAGCTTTAATATGTGTGTTACTGCTAAATAATGAAGAGCTTTCCAGGCAACAGATTCCCTGTGTGAAGAGAGTCAACAAATAAAAAAAAACAGTTAAAAGATCTCCCCCAATGAAGACAGAAAGAGAGGAGAATGATACAGCTTCAGTGTGTCAGCAATTTCACCTCAAACTATCATAAGTAATGTGATTTTTTTTTTAAAAAGGGAAAAAAACAATCGTCTTGAGATTTTTTTTTTAGTTTTATTTCATGATCTCTTTATTTTTATTTTTATTTTTTGGTTTATTTCACCCTCCCTTCCCACTCGCCTCCCAGAGAGACCATCGTTTAAATGCAAGCCAACATCTGACATTGTTTGGGCTCTGTTTGTTTATGGAGGGTGATGGCTAGCCGCTGAGATGCAGGACTCACTTGGGACTGGACCAGTCAAATCTCGTCAGGCCCTGGATGACTAGATGAAACAGCCGTTCAAGGCCCATCCGCACAGGTTTGCGTTCAAAAGACAGCATGGCATGAGGCCTGGGAGACGCAACTGCCCATGGGTCCGTTTATGAAAAAAAATAAATAAAAAAGCGAGAGGGTAAAAAAAGAGCAAGGAGGAATGGAAAGAGAAAAATATGATTTATTTAGCATGTTTACTGTGTGCGTTTTCGTGGAGAGCAGATTCATTTTTTTAAGAAAACATAGATATGAAATCCCAAGTGTATGAACTTTAGATTCCTGTGGAATTTGACTTCAGCACTGATCACCTGTTATAAAAAGGCAGGATTTGATATGTTTCACCTTCATGAGGAAGTTCAATTTCTTCTGGTTTTCTGTTTCTAGCACAGAGTTTTGCCATCAAAGAGTCAGAGTTAGCAGATGGATTTTAAGGTAATAATCGATGCTTCAGCTAATAACTACAGAGGGAAAAACTCGCAATCACATTTGTTTAGGCCAAAGAATATGGCTACAAAAGAACACTCACGCAGTTATTATTTAACTGATTTAACATGCATGTTTTAACCTGTATTGCCGTCACATGAAACAAGGACAGTGTATGTTCAGTGAGTATGTGATGCTGAACAGTGGAGTCAATCTGACTTTTTAACACTGAAAGGAGGGCTGAATGTTTACTTTAAATCAAAATTGATAAAAAAAACAAGGGCCACTTTATTTATAAGACATTCAGGATTCAGAGCTGCGAGTCTGTTCGATCAGTATGTAAAGCTGATGTTAATGCAGAGTTAAGTGAATTCAAAGTCAATTTGTTTGTCAAATTTCATTTTGTCGTAAAACAACATTACACATTACACACCTGTACAAAACCAGAAGTTTGTTATCAACGTACGTGGTCGACTACTGCAGCTGTTATCAATGAACATAATGTCACTTTTAATCAGAATCAGAATCAGAAAACCTTTATTCGTCCCACAGCGGGGACATTTACAGCGCTACAACAGCAAAGGGACAGTGCAGATAAAGTAAATTACAAAAAAACACAACAACGAATGAATACATTTTAGTGAATAACATTTGAATACGATTTAGTAATGTTCATTTCACTATTTAGGCCTGTACGATATCTTAATAGATTTGGTTGCACCGGTCAATTCTTCCAGAAAACTTAACAAAGTCTGCTCAGAAGTTGAGCTTCGTCTGACGGACGGAACAAAGAAAAGAAAAAGGCCCAATGTGGTTTGGTATATCCCTTTAGTCCAGAGTGTAATACCATGTTCGTAAACATTGCACCTGCTTAACATTAGCAAGTTAGCATCGTCATTGAGAGAATGATAGCACGCTAAGTTAGCCTTTAGCCCAAAGCACCACTATGCCTCAGTGCATGCTCACAGAGCCGTTAGCGTGACTCTTTATAGGGCGACAAACGGCTTACAACCAAGCTCAGCGTAAGTAGATTGGGTATGGTAGGGGTGCCAATTCCCCAAGTCGTCCTAATTGATGTCTTACTGTGGGACAGGTGCAAGCACTTTAAATCTTACCATTTGACACAATTAATGAAAGTAAATCTCATAGTTATTTGCCCACAGACAATCCAACGGTACGACTGCACTGTGCAGCAAACTCGAGATTATTATTTGTGTAAAACGGCGTGTGTATGCATGAAACCTTTCTTAGAAAATGTGTGCGCTTGTGATTAAACCCGAGCTTATAATATATGCACCAGCGGCTCTCTATTAAAACATCATGTAATTAACACCTTTTCTACACATTTAAATTCCCGATCGTCATTCTCATCACAACTGACTGCCCTTTTTTTCTTAAATCACAGCCTCTCCAACGGCATCAAAAGTAGCCGATTTAAATTGCACCAGCAGAGGTTTCTCAAGAGGACACAGGGATAACGGTAAGTGTCCGTCATTAAGTGAGTCAATAAATATATAAAAAAATAGGCACTGATGCAAATGAGGGTTACGACGAGACTACTTTTGAGGCAACTTTGTGCTGCACCAGCTATTCATCACTGTGGCTGAAGATGCACTCTTCACTGTCCTTAGCTTTATCTAATGAAGCCCCCATATGCAAATGAGCCTGCCCTTTTTCCTTTATTTTTCCTCTTCTGTGTTTATAGCGGAATGTGGGAAAGTGGGCGTAACAATGTGGCAGAAATGTTACAGCGCAAGCACTCTAAATTCATAGGATAATGTATGTATAGAGAACACAATATATATGTATATATATATATATATATAGACATATATATATATTAAGAATCACACGGGAATATCTGCATCTGCACCTGCATACAACACACTCTTGCACCGTGCATTGAGCTCTAACGGCTTGTTTCTTTTAAAGAGTTTTTATAGAGCTGTATGCAAAGTCCTGATGAGAAAAAAAAATGACTTTTATGTCACCTACCTGTGCAGATATTAAAAGAAATTAATTGAAAAAGGATTTGATCCACAATAAAGAAATACAAGTACACTGTATGTGTAGAAGTTTCTAAGCAAGCTGCACAAAAATATGAATATATATCAACTCAGACCTGAGGTTTGGTTTAAGTAAAAGTCTGTGTCTGACAGAACTGAACAACTACATTTCAGACCCTTTTGTAGAGGCAGATATAAGTATTGAAATATAGAAATGAAAGATGCACTGCCACGCAGCGGCAGCACAAAGACAGGCAGGCACACAATGCAGCACGCCAAAACCTCACATATGTACACGTCGCTGTCTTTCAACGATACACAGACAGCACATAAGAACTTTGTCTTTATTTCTTTAAGTTTCTTACACTCAACATCCCACAAGTATAACCTACAAAGACTATTCATCAACACAAGCTACTCTACAAACAATCACTAAGACATTCCCCGTCTGTATTTCTTATAGTTTCTGCCTCTATAAATACATTATCGGACTGTAAACACACACAAATTGATAAGTGGCACTGATATGTCTAAAAATCTGCAAAAGAAAACAAATGTATTTTATAGGGCTGTCACTTTTTATGTGAAAACCCAAATTGAGTGGAAAATATAGCTGCACTAAGGCTAATATGTCCATATTATTTTGTTTTCATTGTTGTGCTGTTTGTTTACAAAATGACTTTGTATACAGGACTAAGTAAATATTTCATTCAAGTAAATCCTACTTGAAAAAAAGAAATCAGAGATATCAGCAGAGGCGACAAAAGCAAATGCTGAAAAATAAAAAGCTTTAGAATGCAACTAGATTCAAGGAAACTGATTCTGAGAGACTTTATAAACGTTGGCTTTTAAAAACAGATTTATGTGACTGTTTGCGTACAAGAAAAACTCATTACTCAAACAAATATGCCCAAATGAAAGTGAAAAGGTCATTCTCAGATCAGGATCTTGTGCTGGCCTTGACAAAACCGCACCACAGTCATCCAAGATTTCCCCTTTGCACAAAGTCAACTGCAGGCAATGAACACACACACACACACACACACACACACACACACACACACACACACA
>CALSBV010012213.1:10679622-10756852 GCA_943590825.1 Bovichtus diacanthus
TATATTTAAAAAAATATTTTATATATTTTTTTAAATACATTTTTTTTTATGGCCATACATGCTTTGGATTCAAATGCATGTGTGTGTAGCACATGATTAATTCAGTTTGTGGTTAGCACCCCCCTTTGGCAGTGAACAGTATTGTACATTGGCAACAATTGCATGAGCGGCTCATGTTAATTAACCTCCTTGCATGAAGGCTTTGTGAATTATGTATTCATGTTAAGCATGGCACATGTGTTGGGGAAAACACGCCTTCATTTATTTAATGATTTGTGGCGTTAGGTCAGCTCTCTATTCTCTGCTATAAGCATCGAAAACGAGAATAATTGCTCAGTGATGAGTTTAAATGAACATACTCATCAGTGCTTTGTCTGGATTTGATCGTGTACAAACGTTAAGACTTTAAGATCAATACAGTATTTGTTGAAAGATATTACACTTGTTGACTGTATAAAGATACCCTAAAAAAAAAAAATCATAGCTGTATTTCAACTTACTGACAATCGTCAGAGAGCATTAGCTGAGTGAACAAAGCAAAGTGACCAAAATAACAGCGCAGGCAGGGAAAGAAAAAAAAAAAAGTTATCCCGGGTATCTTTTCAATTCAATAAATGTGCCTTTTGTATAATATAACAGTAATCATCATATTTCATGCTGTCACTTTCTGTCTAATTGCTCGCCTTGGAAACATGCTTCCCGGCAAGTTTCCCTATCCTACTGAGCACAGCAAAGTAAAGACAGACACACACCAATTAAAGTGTGCTAGTTTTAGTTACCTGCACCAGGAGCACCTGACAAGTTAATTCTTCGCAATCATGTAATTTCTCACACTGCCGACATTACAAGGCCGGCATGTGTATGTTCCGCGTGAGTGAACATGGCAAATCATGCTCAGGTGAACACTGAAGTTTCAACAAGGTGCTCAAAATAAGATGTTAAGTTGTTGTCTGCTAAAGACAGGAAATTACTGTAAACCTGCAAAGCTAGTCCACGGCTCACTGTGAGGTGTCAGTGCATTACGGGGTTTGATTTCTCCTTTTGCCAGGCGGCTTTATTTCCAACTTGAAACAATGACAGGTTGGTAAATAAGACGATCAAACATTTACAGTTGGTGGCAACTTGCTCAGCAATATCAACACAACGATCTCCATATACTGGTGGTTACAATTCACTTCAAGTGTTAACTAGAAGTGGGAAAAGGAAAATAAGGTTTTTGTCCTGTACTTATAATATATTGTAATAAATATCAACATCAGCCAGTGCGAGGATCATGTAAATAAGGAAACAAACCACTGGCTTGATATTGGTCACATTAACTCCACTCTACCACCTTGCCACTCTAAAATAATACGTAATAGTGCAATAGTTAAGCATAACACAGCAAGGTATTTTATTTTGATACTCTACAACAGTGGTGTCCAACCTTTCTGCACCACGGACCAGATTCATCCAAGACAATTTTTCTACGGACATATATAATGTAAATGTAATATTATGCACTTTATTTATATTATTATTAAATTGCAATATATATAATATAATACCTAATTTTTTTTTTACAGTAAATATTACAGACACGGCCCGGTACCAAATGACCCACGGCCCGGTACTGGTCCGCGGACCGGTGGTTGGGGACCCCTGCTCTACAAGACACAATTCTTTGAAATTTTATTGCACCTTTGGATAAAAAATACTTTTATTCTCCAGAATTTTCGGTCTGACCTTTTTATATATTTGTATACATTATGATACCGAAGCATCGGACATTCTGAAGATTTGAAAAATGTGTTTATGTGTTTTGAAAAATGCGTCTGTGTTTAGACGCGGGTTGGGAATATTTGAAAATATTTTCCTTCCTTAAATTAAGCTCTTCAAAAAAAATTGTCACACATACCCCATCGTACATGGATAAATAAATTGATGACAGAAACTTTAAAACTTGTTTACTTCCTTCATCTATGGATTTATCTTTCTGCAGCTTTGATGGAAGGATTTTTAACCTGCGTGTTGCACTTGAGAAACTAATTTCAGGCTGGAGATGATAATCAAGGTTCCAAAGTTCTCCAGTTTGGCCAAATATCCAAGAGCCATCCAAGGGACTTTCTAATTAACAAGTTACCGCTCAGGCACTTTTGGTTCTTTTTTAAGCAGTTAAAAAAGTTTCTTAACTTCCCCCAGTCCTGTACACTTTGTAGTGCTGCAGCATCGGCTCCTAAAGTCAAGGAGCTTTGCTAGCTTTCCCCTGGAGACCATCCCCGAGATTTCCCTTTGCACATTTCCGCAAGACTACTGAGAGTGGCGAGTGATAACGCGGTTTAAGATGCTAACACCTCGCCATTAACATGTGGCCAGTCCTAGCGCCCTCTCATCAGCGCCCCGAGGGTTTCTTCCTCTGAAATGCTCTTTTAGCAGCTCCCTGACAGGCGAGCGTTTGGCTTTCTAGTTAATTAAAGGGAAAAACATGGCCTTAACTGGTGCATGGTCGCGCCCAGCCTGCATAATGGGACGTAATTAACTTCCCTTCATCGTTACTTCACTTCAAAGGGTTGGTTTTGAGTCAGCCATGCAGAGAGGCACACACACACACACACACGATGTGTATTTATTAATGCTTGTGCGCACAGATAAAGCCCAGGGAAAAATATCCCTATAACTCTCCTTTGGGAGTTACATACTAGAGCCTGAACTGTTGGCTAGATCCTGGAAAAAAAGAACTTGTTTCTGACATTTTGTGAGTGAATGTTGAACGCGCACGCACACGCTCGCACGCACGCACGCACGCACACGCTTTGTTATTCAAAAATCAGGATCAACAGGTTTGAAGATTAATTAATATAATTTCATATTCTAAAATCTTGTTGCATATTTTTCTATGTCGCTTGCTGTCAACTAACATGTAATTGTTTTTTTTTATATTAGCCTCTAATGTTACAAATGATATGTAATTATTAAATGTAATGACAAATAATCTGCTTTAAGTGTTGTACGTCAACCTACATTATAACTGTTTTCATCTTTTACTCTTCAACTGATACCTCGACTGTTTTTAACTCCTTCTCTTCAGCTGACAACTCCACTGCTTTCATGTCTTATTGTTTAAGTGAAGGCTCTGCTTTCAGCACTTTCACTTACATTCAGACTTCAACTTTACTCGGCGCTTACGTCTTTCAGCTCTTCCATTTACACTGATATTTGTTTCCCTTTTTATATTTTGACGGCCACTTCAACTTCTTTCAGTATTTCAACTATTTTGAATGTTATAACGCAAAGGCTACATTTTCAGCTGCGAGCACAACATTTAGCCTTCGTTGCAATGATATGATTTTCTCTTTTGACGTCTTTTTCACACACACACACACACACACACGCACACACAAGGAAAAAAAAATCTGAATGCTGACATCTGCCACATGGATTTGGCCGCCAACATCTAGGTGAGTCCAACGTCTCGACCATACCAAGTTACCGTGAATTTCCCAGCTGTGAGTGAACAAGCAAGCGACGAGGCTCGGCCAAATCGGACTGATGGCTGGGCTCTTTTAGCCTTTTGCTGTTACTTATTCATGTGTTTATTCTTCCTGTCGTTATCCCTTCTGATCCAGCGTCTCTCCATCCTTTCCTGCCCCTCCCCCAGGTGCCAACAAGGAAACACTGTCTTGTTACATCAGGTGTGATACGTACCCACCCCAACCCCTGAAAAATTGTGAAATTTCTTAGTCGGAATAAATCATTAAATGGGGCTCTTTTTATTTCAGATATACCTTACAAAAGGTTCATTTATCGAAAACCTAAAAAAAATATTTTGCAGCCACTGCTCGAGCGTAGCATTTCTTTTATTGCCGTTGAAGAAATACAGCTTAACATTTTTCTTACTTGTGTCATAACCTCACTGACGTTTGACAAATCTTCACCATGACTCACGGCAAAGTTTATGTTCCTTTTCAAAGACTGGTGTGTGTCCAGCATGTCTGACACAGCAGAGGGTGAAATCTGCTTGGTTGGCCGCTGGTGGTGATGCTGGTGCGTGGCAGGAGGGGGGGGTGGGGGGGGGGTCCAATACCAGCACTGATGACAACACAGACTGGCCTTCATTGGTCACCAGTAGTGGACAACCCTCTTCCACTGTATTATCTTGTGTAAAATCAGTGAACCACACGCGCACACAGACATAGAGTCACCCCCCCCCCTCACGGTGAACAGTTGCCATGTCGCAGTTGGTTTCCCTGGATGAGCTCCACGGTTACCCTGAATTTACATGTGTGCTAATTAGACTGGAAGAAATGATTGGCTGCTCACAACATTGCAGTAAAGAGGGCCCAGATGCATACACGAACGCACATACATAGACACATGCTCGCCTGCACACACATACACACACGCATATGGGCGTCCACATACACAAAGCCCTGGTGGACAGTAATGCATTAGGGCGCGCCCCATCACACCATGTCAAGAGACACACCTCGGCTGAATTTGCGTTCTGTCACATGTGATTTACTCGCCGTCAGACAACCTCACACCCCTCCCTTTTGGGTGTACAAATCTATCTCCTTCCAAGTCCTGTGTATGTGTGCTCGTGTGTGTTACTTCCTCCATACTGGGAATTTAAGCCAACAACATATGCCGTGTAGTGTGTGTATGCAAGTTGCTTTTATGAATGTGCGCCAGTGAGGTCCATATGTAAGTGGTGTGTGCTTTATGTGTGTGCGTTAGGGTGGTTAGCGCTGAAACCCCCACAGAGCTTCTCCATAATAGTCTTAAATCAGCCTTGTAATAATAACATCTCACCCTGTGTTATTCCTGCTGCAATCCTATGTGCTCAGGCCCCCCAACTTCTGCCAAATAGCCTCTTTTGATGTCTCCAATGATGGCAGGACACAGTGAGCTCTTTACCCTCAGCCTCACACAGTCGTACAGTGTGAGGAAAAAGTGAGACTGAGCATATGGAGAGTGAGAGGCGATGATGTCCACAAAGCCATACGGTGTATCCAATATACAGAGCCATTCCCGTTTCCTCTGAAGGGGATTTTCTCTTTGCCGTTTTGAAAATTTCCTTTTAACTTTTTTTTTTTTTTTTTTAATCATCACATGATCCAATATTAGATGAGATAAATGCTTTAGTGTTACATTCATAGAGATTTTACAAAGTTCAGTTTGCCTTTTTTCCTCCCCTGAATGTCATTGAACAGTGTTTTTTAGCTGGTGAGCCGAGACCCTTAAAAAGTGGGTCATAAGATGTTCTGCCAGAGCCGTACTTAGAAGAATGTTATTCAATGGACCGTCTTCTCATAGACAAGGTCAAATTGGATTACTCAGCGGAGAACCTCTGTGTTCTTTACTATTAGTTTCACACCAGTGCAGAACACTGTCTGCCTCTAGCTTCAGCTTTATAATCTGAAAACGTTACACAAGGTCGGTTGTTCACAAGTCCTCTCCATGTTTGTGTTAATATGCCCGTGTGTGTGTGTGTGCGTGTAACAGAGGAACACACATGTAATAACAACAGCAACTCCATGCTAGAGCACGATTAAAATATTGCTGAGACACCACTACTTGATTCAGAGAGACAAGAAGGAAATACTCCTCCAGCACTATGTCAAATCTTTGGCTGTCTTCCTTCCTTGCTTTCATTTTGCCACCCCCCTCCCTTTTACTCATTTTCTTCATCTTGTCTTTCTTTTACACAGGAATACGAGCAATACAGCAATTATTTGTGTCCCAATCTTTCGGGAAAAAAAAAGCAAATTCCCACTCAAAATCCTGTTAAATAATTTGATTATTTATGCATGTGTTAAAACATGGACGCATTCGCAGTAATTACAAATGTTTATGTACATTTCATGCATTGCAAATTCCGAACCATCTGTTTGAGTTTGAAATAATTTTGGTAATAAGTTGTTTGACTTACATACTATAATTAAACATTTCTGCGGGGCATCTTGTCCATCGCTCAGACAGAACTGGGATTATTGGTACAAAGGTTACTGCACATACAACATGTTTGCAGAATCCCGTTCCATCGAGTTGTAGTGATTCTCTTCTTAAGCAGTGATTATTTTAGTGTTATACTCTAATGTCAAAACATTTGAGAGCAGGGGAGGATCTAAGGGCTGAAACACTTAGTTGATTAATTGATTCGTCAACCTACAGGAAATGAATGGGCAATCGTGTTGATGATCAATTAATCTTTTAAGTCATTTGTCAAGAAATAACATTAATAGTTGCTGCTTGAAATGCTGCTTTTACTGGATTTATAGCATTGCAAATTGCACATGTTTGTGTTTTAGACAAGCAATTTGAAGACATCACATTGGGTGATGGAATTCTTCACTATTTTCCAACATTTCGACGAATCAAAAAACAAAGATTTATCAATAACAAAAATAAGCGTTCGTTGCAACCTTAGAAAAAGCAAGACAATAAATGATTTTGGTTCAAACATAAAACTCTGACAAGACACGATTGGCACCAAATTGCCAACTGATCTACAAAGCGTCCCATAAGTATGAACATAAAAACATATTCACGCTGAGAGCACACAGCTTTGTACACTCAACTTTGCAAATATTTAGCCACGTTATTGCTCATAACCATGCTGTTGGGGGGGGGGGGGACGCTTGTGGATACAGACAATGTTGTGTTTTTGGCGTTGCAGAGATGGATACAAAGAAACAGCAAAGAGATGCGTGTCCGTTTCAACACACATAAATAAAAGAAGAGCTACAAATATCACAGAGAGCAGTGATACATAAAAGAAAATGTAACAGCATAATAATGACTCTTTCAAACATTTCAAGGCTTAGAGGGAGCGCAAGAGAATGTGTGCGTGTGTGTGTGTGTGTGTGTGTGCGTGCGTGGGTGTGTTTCTGAGTGAAAGCATGCGAAAGGGAAGAACATTAACAACGATACATTTCAAATGGAACAAAAACTGTTTTCAATTTTTGGCCCCCTTCATAGGTTCTGAGGTATCTATCATCCCTCCAGAAAAAGAAAAAAAAAAAAAAGGAAATCGTCCAATTTAGCAAAAGAGGGACGAGCGAGAGAAAAATTTGAAGCCCCAATTACCAGTAATTACCACTTTTCGCTCTCAACATGGTGAAATGATTTGATGCCTTTCAGAGAGTAGTCTGGTTTAGCTCAACACAGACATCTCCTTCTGCCTTGTGTTAGTCTTTGGCGGTGGTTAATACGATCATTTGGTGGAGATAAAAGACGGGGCGGTTAAAAATGATGGCGCTGGAGCTGGATCTGCTGGCTATAAATCACACAAGGTGGTATTGAGATGAAGTGAAAGTACGTGCCACGACAGCCTTTCGCTGCGACCAAGACTAGAAATGATCAAATAAATACATCTCACGAGGTGTGGGGGGGGGGGGGCAGTGTGTGCAAGGAAGGTGTGTCTGTGTGTGAACACTTTGGTCATGTTGCGTCTGTGCCTTGTAGCAGGCCTTACAATACTGGAAAGACATCCATCAGCCAACCACGTTTGTCCGTTTCCACGCGTTTAGATTAGACTGCAAATGTTGGAAAATGACACTGTTAAAGATGTGAGATCTTTTTGTCTGCGGTTTTCATTTCATATTTCTGCGGTTAGTAACACATACTGCTACTAATAAGAGCAATCACTCAGTGCAGTGTCAGGCAGAAATGGCCTCTACTAATACCGTTTTTTAAAGTGCCAATATATTGTGATATGTTGACATCAGCCATTATTACATCAAAAACAACTGCTATCTCCACACAGCAGAAAAGCTGTCTTTTCACGTGATCATTTGTGATTAGGAGAAGTGAAATTTCTTTCACATAAACATACATAAATAGTGATGAAACAATTAGGGGATTAACAGGATGTCAGCCAACAACAGTTTTCTTCATCAATTAATCATGTGGAGTTCTTTATCGAGCGAATACGAGACAAAAGTCATTGGTTCCAGCTTAACTGTAAGGATTCGCTGTATTGATCTGTTTTACATTATTGCAAACTGAATATCTTTAGGTTTTTGAACGTTGATCAGACAAAACAAGGAAGTTGAGAAACTGAGGGGCTTTTCTCAAAAGTTCAGAAAAATGACCAGTAGCCTAATAAGTTAAATAATGAAAATAGTCCTTAATATCTATAGCCCAAGAATCTACAATTTGATTATACTACCAATTTTTTTCTCAATTAATCTTTTGGATTATAACATATCAGAAAACAGTGAAAAAACGTCCCACAGACCACGGGGATGTCTTCAAATGTCTTGTTTTGTCCCACTAACAGTGTTAAAGCCAAAGATCTTCATCTTTCTATCACTTTAAACAAAGAAAATCAGCAAATCTTCACATTGCAGAAGCTTGAACCCAGAGGAATTTTAGATTTAAATAAAATAAATTATCAAAATGATCTGTCGCTTAATTTGCGGTCGACCAACTAATCAGTTGATTCAGCAGAAAAAAACAAAAAATGTCTGAATCACTGGGCCGGTACAAGTGAGCAGTGTCTGTCTTGCTGATAAGTTTACATTGGGAGAACCACGGAACAGATTTGCAGACAAAAGGCATCTTTTCACCTGTGGAGAGGCTACAGGATTGAAAGCAAAACTTGTTTTAAGGGTGACGTGACCCCTCTTACACCTCAAATCACAACAAAAGCCCCTGGAGACAAGCAGAGAACGTCTGTCTATCTCAGAAAGCCTGCTCCTCTTAGGCAACACACACCGCGCAACACACACACACAGGTGTAAGAGATACAGGCAGAGCATTCACACACACACACATGCACTCAAACCAACACTTCCTGCTCACTCCCAGTATTGCATCTCAACATCGACACAAGACAAATACAGTTCCAATCCACCTGGTCGTTTGATGGCTCACACACTCACACATGACAATGCATTGATTTTTATTTTCCCCCCTGCCCCTCCCTCCTAGCTCTGCTGGGTGCGTGGACCGAGCGGTGTGGAGAAATCCATTAAGCCGACACTTCTCGTTTCCATTGACTGACAGGCCTTGAAGGGCTCGGGCTTTTGGCCCACCCGCTTGACTGGCAGCTCGACAGTTAAACAAGCCCTCCAGTTGCTATAATAGTTTAAAACACTTTCAATTACCCGAGTCAAACAAATCCTGCAGACGAGCGGTCGGGTGCTTCTCTACAAGCAATCCCACACCCCAGCAGGTCTTTCTCCGCCTATCGTTTTTTTTTTTTCTGGAGATCCCCCACGCTACGGTAAAAGGGGAAGAGTTTTTCTGGACAAGGCAAGCATGAAGTCAGCGAGAGAAATTGGAGGGTACAAACCGCTGGGTACACCGAGAAGAGGAGTGATGTCAAGGTTTTTCTCTGGGTGTTTCAAAACTCTCCACTTTCTGTTTGTGTAGATGTGCAACTGCATCTTCCTCCCGCCTACACTACAGAGCCCGTCTACGTGTTTGTGACTGCAAGATTTATAACAAAACTCATTAAACATTAAGTAAATCAGTTTTGACCAACCTCCTGACTTCTTCTGAGAAAAGCACACAATAACCGGGGGTGGGCAATTTCCACAAATCAATGAAATCTCACAGTAATAAGCCAGACTCATAAATCACTTGTTAACAAGCACTTCACAGCAGTTTCAGTTGACTCGCAGGTTTAAACGCTCCTTGCATACTGTGAGACCTTAATTGCCAGTAAAAACATGAAAAAGGCAAATGGCAGATTTTTTGCAGGAGATTAAATTTAATCAAGCAGGTGCCATTTTCTTTTTTTTTTTTTTTTTTTTTAAAATTTAATTTTACATTTATTTTTTGATAAGTCAAACACGTCGGCTCTGAAGAGCTCTTATCATTATGGGTTACTCTTTTAAACATTTTAAAAAGAGCATCACATCTGTATTATGCTAAACACTTATGTCACTCTTTTACTGTAGAGTATTATTTATTTGTCTTGAGTTGTGAATTTGCCCTGCTGTGTAAATGAATAAATTACAGGCGGTCTAAGCAATTAACAGATAACACACTGAGGAAAATCTGTATTTTTGGAAATAAAATATAATTGTTTGGGTTTTTTCCAAGAAAATTACATCTTTGGGTCTAATGTGTCGCTTCATGTGAACCATAGATAATGGTTACATTTCAATTTTGCACTGGTAAATATAGCTTAATTAATGAAGTTGTAATATAAACAGTTAGACACCTGAATAATAATAAAAACAGGTTTACAGCACACATTAATTTCAAGGCATAATATGATAAGTTTATGTAATATATAGTTTTAGAATTTGACAATAACTATTATGTTATCTTGCACTTGACGCCTAATTTAGGATGACCGTTAATTTATCTGCAACTGTAAAAAAAAAAGAAAAAAAAAAGGAGAATGGTGTAGACCACATTCCATCAACAACCTTCAAACAAATGCGCATTTTGAAATGAAAATAAGATGGAAACATGCCAGGGCCTCAGAATAATTTAGTTGTATTTATTTTCTTTAACACTAATTCATAATTCTCATTATGCAGAAAGTGTATTTTGTGTTCTTATTGGTTCGCTTCTGCTATTTGATATAGCCCGAGAGTCTTGGCAGCACACCTTTTCTGGAGGTTCGTTTGTTTATGCATAATTATCTGGCATCACCAGCAGCACCTAGGGCTCTTGCTGCAGTAGTAATCTCCCTGTTGCCCCAGAAACACAAAACACACACGAGCAAAACAGTGAAGTCATTCTCTCTTTGTCCTTGAGAGTCGTGGAGTCGACAGGATGTGCGAGTGTAGAGCAGACGAAGAGCAAAACACATTGAGAGAAGGTGAGACCATTTCCCCACCATTTTCTCAGTACATATTCAGTTACACCTACATGTGTAGAGGGTCTTAGTGATCATTCACAAATGCTAAATCATTCTAATTAGCATTAAAATAAACTGGGTTAAACTGGGTCGTTTGGTGTTGTCATGTGTAAGCATGTCAGCCAGTTAGAAAGTGCCACAAAAAAACAAAAGATAATACAGACCTCATTTTTATATATGGCATTGACACAACAGAAATGTATAAAACTAATTACTAAAATAAAGATACTGGTAAAGAATATGCGTGGCAGGGCTTCATCCATCACACACATTCACACAGGTGGTAGGCTGTCCGCTTTCATCTGGGTTTTCATAATGTCTACATGTTGCCTTTCAAAAGGTATTCAGTGTTTCTGTGCAATGCGCTCGAACTGCAACGCAAATCAACATTTAGAGTCAAAATAAACACATTTTTATTTGACATATATTTGTGCACATTAATGTCAACAATTCAAACTAAGGACGTCGACCATGTGGTTGCAACACCGTGTGTTGCTTGAGTCCGGCCAGAGACCTTTGACAGTTTTTACTAAACGCTGCATTAATGGTCAAAAAACACTCCTTGCACAATGTGTGTGTAATGACACACTGCAGAGTAGCTTTGGACACCTAAAGGAATTCTAATGTCTCCTTTCTTGTTCACTTTCACACCTACAGAAGTTCTAAGAAAACTTTTTTTTTTTTTTTTTTTTTTAAATGTAGAGGTGTATCCATATTGTCCAGTAATTGACTGTCAGAGAAGCAACACAATCAGCGTATCATCAGAAGTCTATATAATTCCTGTCGAGCAGGATCTTTTTGACGTCATTAACAATGAAGCGTTTTTTGATTTGCGACCGTCTTTGTTCTCTTCCTACTCATGTGTTGTTCATTTTGTTCTGTGGACAGCCGTTTTGGCAGGCAAATGCAAAACGGGCAAAAAAGTAAATACACCCATTAAACTGTAATTTCTTTCCGACATTGTTTTTTAATAGACTACAGGAATAAACATGTTCAAAGACCCGACTGAAGAATGGCTTCATTCACAGTTCGGGCTAGACAGTTAGCTACAAAGTAATACTATTGATTTGTTTCTGTTTATTTTGTTTTAATGCTACCTAATTAGTGCTTTCCAGCTAGCTCTGTCTGCTCGCTGAAATGACACAACATTATGACAGGCAGCACCGAGCAGCAACTACACACGACTTGTGTGTTCAAAACACTGTAGCTGCAGGAGACTATCCTCACACATGCCAGACCTTAAATGTCACTCTGCTCAGTGTGGTCTGGTAAGACTCAACAGGCGTTTACTTGCATTAAGGGTGTTAATGGTGGTAAACCAGAAGTACAATGAAGATGATTGGATGAGTTTCTGACCAAGTAAACGTTGTTAATATTAACTATTTGAGTTCTACAATGCCTAGTGCAAGGCGTGGAAGTTGAGAGTCATCTCTAAAGTACAAATTTAAACTACTTCCAGGCACATGACGCCATCTTTTTAGACTAATATAAACTGTGCTTGTGAGATTTAGAGTAGCTGTGTGAGGTTTGCGGGTCTTGCACCACAATAAGTAAAAAATAGAGTAGTAATCAATTAAAATTTGATTTGATTTGTAAAATGTGTCCGCAGCCATCAGCAATTCAACATCTGGAAGACAAAGACACTGTTGGTCAAGTCCCAAAGCACACAGAAGTAGATTGTTTGAAGTTTTTTAGGTCTTCAAACAACTCTCACACGCTGTGTTTTAAGGCAAGAGGAGTTTATACTTGATTTCCTGCTCCATGAAAAGAAAGGAAAACTAAACAGATTCATAGCTCTCAAGTGTTTGAATGAGGAAATTGCAGCTTTTTTTTCCCCCCACAAACGTGCAACAAAGTAAATAAATGGTCTAATGAATTAACCAAAACAGTGATGAATGTGTTCACGTGTACTAATGTGTCTGATGTTCAGCTGTGCACAGCATGCAGCAGGCTTGCCGCCGTAGTCGCTGTGAGGGCTCACACAACTACATTACTTTCCCACCGTCGTCTTTTAAAACTTTTTTTAATAGGAATAAAATCCATTTAGTTTATTTTTTGCGCATTAGCTCCCGTGTTCATCAATTGAAAAAAAACTTAAATTTCTAAAACACTTAGGTGTGTTATTTATACATAAACAGAAGAGGGAGCTAAAATAATAAACTGAAAGCAGACTGCTCCGTACAGCTGCAGCACAGAGCAGCAGGAGTCAGATTTCACTCATCACAGAGAGGCCGGCAGACACACGGCCGTCACAACTTAAAGATCAAACTAAGTGCCACATATCTTATCTTGTAAAAAGGTGTAATTGGTGTAGTCACATGATTAATAACCAGTTAGAAACTTTCCTCACCCTGGCATCGCTAGCATACAGCACACTGTATAGTTTTATACCAACTACGATTATGCAGTACACGCTAATGAATCTTTTATTTTCTATTTAGATGGGAACGATTTGTGTGTAAAATAGGAAAAAGTAAGCTGCTTGCAATGCAATATCTTGCTTAAGTTAGAAAAGAAAATGTGAATGTGAAGACGTAAAAAATTTAATAAAACTTCTGATTTGAAAACTTGTTTAAAGACGTGCACCATTGTATCAGCATGAGATGCAGTAATGGCAGTAATGGTACAACCGCGCACAAACTAATTAGAAGAAATACTACAATATGTACTGCAATATCTTTCGCGTATTTGGTGGTGTTTTTCTTTTTTAAGTGGTTGATTGGTGAGTGTTTCCAAATCAGGCTCTGTGTATAAAGAACGTGAAAAGGCGTATCAATAAAGTTCAAGTGCAGGAATTCTTGATTCACACACTAAAATGTGATCGTAAATCTGAAATGAGGTTGAGATGTGAAGTCTCTTTGCGAGAACACACTCCTTTACCTTCTCTGCTCATGCCTCTGCTCATTTCAGAGTTGTATGATCATAAGTAAGCAATCCAAAGTCAGTCTAAGTGAACGGTGAATCGGGAGTGAAGGAGAGCTACGGTGACAAATTCTCTCCTCCTCCTCCTCCTCCTCCTCCTCCTCACCCAGGCTTCCTATCCAGGTCAATACAAGCAGGCGCCACAGTGCAAACAGCCCAGGACACACCATGTAAAGTGACTCTACAATCCTCCATCCCCAACCCCCCTCGGACACTATTCGCCCTTAACAACAACCATTGATTTTTTTTTTCCCTGATGAGGATCTAGCCGGCATTTAATCTAACATTGTAGCCTCTCGCTGTAGGACATGGCTGAGCATGTCATGCTAATCAATTGGTCACAGCAAACCACTGTAGGTTGAGCAGTGAGCACTTAACTTTACCTCTGTTGACGAGAACTATCTATCCGTCCATCTATCTGGGAAAAACAATGCATACATAGACAATTTGGTTCAGTATCTAAACACAATATACGTTTCTCACATCCTTCATTTTTCTCATTTCAAGGGCAAAGATGTGGATTATATTTAGTGCCAAATCCTCTAAAAAGCAGATAATAATTTACATTTAGTCACAGCACTTCAAGGCACGGTACATGTTTGACTAAATGCACCATCAAGTCTTTCGAGCAGCCTATTGCTTACAGAAATCTGACTTGATCAATGGTGCTGCGATCAAAACACGGGTGGGTGTCCACCCATAATCCCTCTCTTTGTCTACTACAAAACCCTCTTTAGGCAAGGACACTGGTTTTAAATACTGCCATATGCAAATTGTTGCATCCAATTTGCATTTTTTAATATTTCAAGCCCTGGGATTCACTGGATTCTCGGGGCACGCTGATCACAGACGTATGCACCTCTGTCAATCATATTCCAACATTCATATGCTTTTAACAATGACTCAGAAATGCGTATAAATTGAATTATGCCCAGACTGAAATTATTTCCATCTGGGTAAAAAATATGCGTGTCGTAGAAGTGCTTTTGCGCCTTCTTCAGCTATTAACTTTGCAGCTAGGAAGCTCCATTTACACTTTTCACACTGTCAGAAACACTATTTGTGTGGTTAGCTTCAATTAGAACATATTAACACGGCTTATTGCTCACTATGAAGCCCCTAAGGTTCATTGAAAAGTGTGTTTTAGGATTGAAAAGTGCAGTTTTTATACTCTGTTGTACAATTATTTCTTAATCTCACACTGAAACGTAACGTGAGCTGCAACATGATGTGGAGAGAAAAGGAGTGAGGCAGGTGAAAGCTGAACACATAACTCTATATAGGAAATGTGTATATGCTGCACGGACACAAATTATTAATTTGAGACAAAATGCACAAAGTCCCTTGTTTCTGTGCTATCAATGAATGTTCTTACTTGTTCAGCTTGGCATTAACTTTATAGCATTAACCATGTGGTGTTAAACATAAAACACCAGACAAACATTTTATCTAGGTCTCTGTTTCATCACGCACAGCCTCTCTATCACCACCTAAATAAATAACCAACATATAGACTGCATCCCCATTGTACATCAAACACAGTCGAGATTACATGTGACAAGAGTGGCAATTAACGGTTTCTCTCACTCTGAATTCAAACCATAAAAAAAGATGATCAAGGCTGGTTGAAATCCACAGACTATGCATAATTTATGTGGCTGGTACAAAATACCGTTCTGTTGCAGTTCTGTTCATTCACTCGACTAATTCATTGAAATAAAGCGTCCCAAAGGGATATCCGTGTAATCAAGCCTAATCCCAGATTGATTTGAGAGCAGTTGAAGACCGAAAGCTGGAGAAATCTGGGAAAGCTCTCTGTCACAGGAGGAAGACTGCGGGAAGCCGGGTGATCGGAAGAAACAGTTCTGGAAGCTCCGGTTTCAAATGAGAGGATAATAAAATAGCTATGGAAAAAAAAAAAAACGCGACGATACAAATGAATGAAAAGTGATGATCGTTTAAACTACACTGGCTTAAGATTTGGAGTTTTGAAGCTTCAAAGTTATTTAGCCAACAATCTTGAAGTAGGCCTGCTGGTTGGATTATTCTTTGTGTCCAAAACTTCATTTTCCTAAAGATTCTCACGGCTATTGGTTCTATTAACCATATATCGTTCACACAGATTTGATTGGGGTATGCGTGTGTGCTGGCATGCATGCATGTATTTATTTATCTATTCTGGTAATACTGGAGCTGTACAGTGTCTCCGGGAGAAAGAAAGCACAAAGAGTAAAGCTGAGATTCCAGGATACTGAAAGAGAAAATACAAGCACAGCAAGTAAAAAAGAAAAAAAGCACAGAGAGTCTTTCAGCGATAACAAGACAGAGATGAGAGACAATGCAAGCAAGGAAAGAACAAAAAAAACATGTTATGCTGTCATATTTTTTATGTTTGAATGTACGTTTGAATGCTCAAGCAATGCATCTTAAAGAACAAATTATTAGGATGCATTTCTTTTACTTTTCTTACAGTTAAAAATCACATGTGCTACTTTCACGAGGTTACACAGGGTTATTACAAATGTTCTAATTAGTAATACATTCTGCTTCAGCATATTCAACAAAACGCTTGAAGCTAAAGCCGCTAAGGCCTATATCCTAAATAGAATATTATCCACATCCTTTAAATGTGTAAACCTGATCCCTAACCACCTTTTCTCTCCATTAGTGTAGCAGTGGGGACAAATTATGGTCCCTGTCTTTGTCTTTGTTGCAATTACCCTCTCGACACGCTCTCCTCTACACTCACGTGGCTACACGAGGGTTTCATACACGAAAGCACTTCTCGAGGAGCTTCGCTGCATCATTATCCTTTCCCACGGACCCTGCAGCCTCAGCTTGTCCCAGTTTGACTAACACACGGCGGACTGAATGTTCTTCTTTGTCCCCTCGCTGCCACCACCAGAGAGAGAGAGAGGGCCGAATCAAAAAGGCGTTAAACGAAGTGATACTGAACTAAAAGAAAAAGAAATTCTCGGTAACAGACGCTGATTAACTAAGCTTCTTTTCTTCTCTCTCGATCCACATTTGCAGACAGCATAAAAATTATAGAATAATTATTACAAGAAAGGAGCCAATTCATTTAAATAAGTCATAATTTGGCTCATTGTTGTTCTATCCTCGCCCATCATTACCCCTGAGTGGGGAATAAATAAAGTGTGCTTCATCTAAAAAGCCATGCACCAAAGTTCAGCAACACGATATGTGTTGTTTTATGCTTTCGACTCAGGTAAATTAATCTGTACCAAAGGTCATAAAGCTCCATCTACTGACGACATACAGCCAATACACATCCAATGCAACTGCACGCACACGTCGTGCCAAAGAACTACATTCGTGCATCAATTGTTTTTCCTACTCTGGAGAAACACTTAAGCGTTCGTATTTTAACGGGGGGAAATTGTGCATGGTTTCCCAACGCAGGAATGTCTGAGTGTCTACATCATCCCTCTCTACTTTGACTTAAAAATATGACTTAATGACTTTCTTTAATATGTACAACTATTCATGAAATGTACAACTTTTCTTAAGAATTAATGATAAAAACCTAATTGGCTCATCTCTAGTCAGCTTTATTGTGTTCCCATTCTATACATCACTTAAGTCTCACAGTGATTGTTTGTCAACTCACTCAGTTATTTATGAATTTTTCATTTGAAAATTCTGAGAATAGATTTGCACTGATTTGGCCAATGACTGTATTTACATTGAGAAGACAAACATATGGTTACTGAACACCAAAACTTACATTTTACAGCTGCATGGTGCCAACATACAAAGGCAACCGGCAAAGTATTTTAGAGGTTTGCTGGCGCCATCTACAGATCTCACATGGACAATACAATCAAACGCATTTATTCAGGTAAGAGTGGAGATGTCATGTATGGCACAACACATTCCTGTCTGTCCTTGTCACGGTCTTTTATAAGTATACAGCTCACATCCAACACTGCAATTATTACCTAGATTGTTCTTTTATTTTTTTTCTTATTACTTAACTTAACTTTCATCAAAAGAGGTTTTTATCATCTTGATTTTAAAAACTAATTTACTCATATCTGAAGGAGATGATAGAAAAACAGGCCAGCCCTTTGCCCCAGCTGGACAGAAAGACGAAGAGTGCTGATCTTCATCCAGGCTCTGGCAAAACCACACCACCAATTAGTTTCTGAAAAGTGTATCATCAAGAACAAAAAACAGCACCGTCACACGTCCAGCTCCATCTTTTCTGCGGTTCATCAGATACATTTACTGTTTGCTAGAGTGAAAAACGTTTTGGAACAAAATGGCAACTTAATCCTATATAAACATTTTAGATTCATCAAGACAAGGTAGCTGACAACACACGCATCATGCAGGCTGACCTGCTCAGAAATGACAGCAGTCATCTGCCACCATCTAGTGGCCATGTGAGGCAATTAAAATATAACAAGCTCAGCGCACCGAAGATCTCAAAGGCTGATTAACTGTCAAAATACAAGTATCTCCAGTAATATTGTAGTAAATATCATTACTGACCGAACTTTAAAAAAACTGAAATGTTAGACCCCTCTGCTCCGACCCATGTTAGACTAATGAGAACATCCGAATAATGAGGAAAAATCAGTAGTAGCCAACATAACCTTGTAACTTGTACAATATTTTACAAGCATCCCTCTCTGTCATAATGCACGTGGGTGAAGATTAGACAGAAGCAAGGAGGAGCCTTTTGAAATTCAAGTATTTAAGGGCAGACTCTAAAAACACTGAGGCACAACACACTTCCTGCAGATCTGTAAACAGTCTACAAGTCTCAACATTACTCCAAATTATTCAAAGAAAACATGCACAGCCAATATACGTGACCCCTACTTTCTGTGTGTGTGTGTGTGTGTGTGTGAGTTAGATGCAGGAAATTATCTTTCATTCAGACCTATTTTCAATAACTTCCACTACTCTTAACTTCTCACTGTCAGCGTTGCTCCACTTTTCTGTTTGAAAGGCAAATGTTAATGTGACTCAGCCAACGAGATGTATTAATCAGTCTACTTATATTTAGAGTGAAAAGTGTATTAAATTAGATTATATAAAATGATGTTTTGCAAGAAAAAAAAAAGTTACATTATAAACTGGGACAAGTAGCCGACATGTCTTGGGGGCTGTGTTTGATATGATAATACAAATGGATTTTGATGAACAGAATTTGAACTTTGTAAATTACAGCATGATGGCTTCTCTTAAAGCAGAAGGTCTGAGTGCCATGTGATAGTCTGAGAAGAAGCTCTACGTAAGGGTTGTGCTATACACGTAAACTAGATTGAAAGTTTACTTTAAAGCCTGAATCATCTGCTTTGGTTAACTAAAGTCAGGACAGTGCTGTCTGCTGAGACCATGTCAGGGATGCATTTCACTCTTAAACTAATTAACTATTAGTACCATGAATCCCTAAAACTAAACAAATAAAGTAATTTGCAGCGAACACAAGCTATCCGTTGGTCGCAGCAGTGACAGCTCGCATCACTACACGGAGCAACAGTGACGCAGCTTAAAGCATTTTTTTTAGCATAAACATGTCAACAACATTAGTCAGCAGCAGCAGAAGAAATGTCAAAAGTGACTACCATGTTGAAGTCCACGTCGAGGTGGTTGATAACTGTAATAAAAATCAATATATAAGATGCTACAATGCACCTTATTATGTCCTTATTTAGAAGTATAATGAATGTGTAAATTGTTACTATGTGCCTTATTTGCATCCTTATTTTAGAAATGTTAAATGTTGTTGAATGAAGTAACTACGCCTAAGAATGACCAACAGACTGTGAGATAAGATGCAATATTTGTAAACTGTTAAAACTTAAGAGTACACCACTTCTTTAAAGGGTGACTGAAGATCTGATTGGAGCAGAGAAGCGCTGAGAGGCGGGGCCTAAGTGCCAACAAGGGGCCAATAGGACCTGGCCCCAGCCAACCAATGGGAGAAGACTATAACTGAAAGGCGGCGGATATGAAATATGTTGTAGACATTAGATCGGCCCCTTGTCCTGTGAATCCGTGAGACAGAGTCACTACTTTAATGTGGTCTGTGGACAGTGAAATAGGACGGACTGCACCTGTGTACTTTTGTAATGCTCATCACATCATCATCATCGAATAAATATTGTTTACCTGAAGAGAAGTTTTCCGGAATTGATTTCTACACGTCTCTATTTCAAATTAAAAGAACACGACATAACTTTACTGGTAATGTTGTCCACCATCGCAGGGAAGTCTGGGGCCAGAAAAAGGTCCCTGTCGTCGAGCCTGTTGGAGTGACAGGATGAACAGTAGCCTGACAGACGCACATATACTTTAGACTTTTTTCATTGTGTAAAGCTAAATATATCAGCAAAACTGAGTGTACAAATGTCAATATACGGTTTTGAACATGATACATTGAATTAATTGTAAACGCATGTATTTTATATCCTATAGGCTGCAAAAATGACTGAATTTACACTAAATTTTACAGCATTTTTATGTGAATTTAAATAATATATATAAGACATTCAAACTAATGAACACTACAAAAAGGTAATACAACTGTACCGGGAACTTTTAAAACAAGAATAGCATGTGTTCTTTATTTATTTATTATAATTGTATATTATTGACGATTATTTAACTTCATGTTCTTGTTTCTCTTATGTTTAATAGGCCTACATGTCTGCGATGCTTTATATTTGAATGTTTTTTCAATAAAGATAAGAAAACAATCTGAAAACCAACCAGTTTGTGCCTCTCTGTAATTCACCTTTGCTTGTAATTCCTAAAAAAAACAAAACTGTTTTAACCTGATAGAACCAACGTATTAACTGTTAATATAATATCAACTGCACAATTATGAGGACTTTTAAAGAGTTTACCAGCCAAACAAAGATGGTGGCCAGAAATGACATCTTCTGGAATTCAATAGTATCTTAATATTTTCCGGCGTCAGGTGCAGTTTGCCAATTGTTTATGTTGTTGGTCTATGTTGATGAAGGTCGTGTGATACGACCAAAAGCTCCAGAACAGCTGCTAAATGAACTCTGTGGTGAGATTGTTTTCTCAGCCTTTGTATCCAAGGTCAGAAACAAGGAAGGTTTATACTCTGGGTTTATTGTGGGCCTACATTTATGTTAGAGAGTCATTTTGTGATTTATTATAGCACCCTAAGAGGTGTCTCCGTTGAGCTTTAAGTACAACTCACCGTAATCCTCCATAGTGTGGAGCTGTGTCCATTACAGGGCAGTCATCACTCAAGGAGGCAGGAGGGATATGACTGTACCAGGGACTTGCATAGCAGGAGAAAAGTTCAGTTTCGTGTTGATGCTATTCACACTGGCAACCAACAGAGGCCAGCAAAGGTCACACATGGCTCCGTGTTTTAAAAGTTGTTCATCATAATAGAAAGTGAAGCTTTTGTCGAGCTCCCCGGTGCAATCCATTCTCCCATGGTATGTTGTGAAAACGTAATTAATTCACAGTTTGACTGAATGTAACCTCAGCTGGATGGATCCTTTGTTGATCAGTAGCCTTAATCTATTTTGTGAAGAAACATTTTGCTGCTTGTTATGTGCTAAGGATTAAAGTGTTATTTCTCAACAGCAAATACTGTTTGTATGGCCTGGAACGCATGGGAAATGAAGTGTTTCAAAGGTGGGAGAGAAAAGCTGACAGGTATTGAACTGGCTCGTTAACTAAAGGGGGTACTTTTGAGGAAAATCTGAATAGCCAAAGGCTTACCTATTTTTACAGAAAAGAAATATAGACGTGCTGGGCTTATTTATGCATTGCCTGTTCAACTCGCTGGAGTATTTGCAGAGCTATGAGGTGGGCTCAGAACATTTATATAGATTCTAAACAGACCAGTCATAAGCACTTTTCTTTTCAATTGTACAAACATTGTACACATTGATGAAAATGTCCATTCAGCCTCGCAAACCATTATTAGTTGCAACCAAGGACACGGAGACTGCGGCAAAGATCGCTCGAGATAGTCATCAAAGTATCGGTTACAGAAAATGTGAAATATTGTTTTTTTTTAATTGACATTTTAAACCAGTAGCTGGTGGGTCAGCAAATGATTTGGTGTCTCTTCAGGTCGCCTACGACAAACACTTAGCTGATTTATTCAAAGTGCTTTATGTGAATAAGCTTGTCCTGCTTGAACAAAATGCTCAGGGCTTTGTAGGGATGTGAAGATTGACTCCTATGTTATAACCAGTTCAATCAACTCACAACAACGTGGATACCGGTAAGCATCATTCATTTATTAATGGGTTTTCAGTATGAGTGCTTGAAAGCAATGTGGGCACTTACTGTACTAGGTATAAACAATCTCAAGGTTCGTAATATCTCTTGTAATAACTCTGCGTTTTGCTCTCCTTTTACCTGCTTTTCTTGCAGAAAGTGAGACCAGCAGTCACAGGTGAAACGGCAAAAATAATGTCGAAAATTTCCCAGTGATAAGGATTTCCACTGTGAATAAATGGAAGAAGTTTGGGGAGTTCATCTCAAGGTGAGAACGCTGTGTGTGTGTGTGTGTGTGTGTGTGTATATATATTTAAACACACACTTTGTGGCTGCAGTATTTTCCCTTCATGGCACTCCCTGACTTTGAAACTAGTTTTCCAGTCACAACTTCGACTCATCAATGACAATATGTTCAGGTTTTGTTAAAGGTTTTGTTTGCCTCTTATAACAACATATCAGTCATCTGTAAAGACAGAGATCCTCTTCAAGTAAAAACACATCAAAGGAAGACACGTTTTTTTTACAAAAGCAATTAGCCTTTTTTAATCTTACATTGCATTGAAAATTTACATAATAGATTCATACATTTTACAAATAATTTCATCATAAAAATATATTTCTGTACAAAACACTTTTTTATTCTATATTTCGTCTTTTTTTTTTTTTCCAAATGGTGAATATTTCCAATGTCCCCAGGCAGGAACAGCTTTAAGTCTTTCAAATCACATGGGTCTTATTGCGGTCAGTCAGTAGGAAAAGCTTGTGGCAAAATAGACTGAAGCTTAGAAAAAAATGACTTCTGATGAAGGGGGGCTGGAGCAGGTGTGTGTTTGTATGTATGTGTGTGTGTGTTTAAAAGAGCGCGCGCGTGTGTGTGTGTGTGTGGATGACAGGGAAGGTCCCATGATTTTTGGTAGGCACTGTGTCAGATCCATACCGGAAAGAAAACAACAACAACAGCAACAACGACAACAACAGCAGCAACAATCAATCCAAACTGTAATAAGAAACAATGTCACCATAGCGATGCAGTGCGGGACAGTCGCAGCAGTGACAAACAAGAAAGCCGCAGCCACCATTGCTTTTAAATGAGTAATGACTTTAAAAGGAGTTTTCTGTCAGCTGGTTGCAGTCGGGCCCCTGTGGTCAAGACAGCAGGGGTTCTAAAAGCAAAGGAGATGTTTTTGCTCACCGTGACACCCAGTCTCATTAAAAACAACTGGTATTCATCATGTGTGGGACCCAACTTCAGTTTTAAACTTTTAAACCAGTCTCTTCAAAACAAAACAAGTAATTATTTTTTTTTCTGTAATGGGCACCAAAGCTGAAAGACAGTGACTCATGCGCATTGATTGATACATGTATTCCTGTCATGTGGGGACCAGTAAGTATAGGTAAAAGGGTATATAATATGGTGCATTTTCAGGCCCAACTCTTACAATATGATACTACTTTATGGATGGGTTCACACAAAATCAAACATCTTCCCTTCTCTCAGCAGTGGTCCACTTACGGCACATGAAACCATCAGAAACGCCGTCAACATGTGCAACAACAGCCTGCAGCAGCTCACAGGAGCTAAATACAGCAAGGGTTGCCAGCTGTACACAATTTAATAGAGTAGGTGGTAGATCAGATCTGAAAAATAGCTACCAGCCAAGCAACACTGAGCTGAGATTTAAGGCTATATTTTCATGAAAAAGAAAAAAAAAAAAAAAAAAGCAAAGGGAAATATTGACTCTCAATGGCCTCTGTTATGTGTTTGGATTATTCAATTGTTGACGTGAAATCTTAAGATCTTCTCCCAAAGTCAGTTCATCCCTAAGCTTCAGGGTTTCTGAAATAAAGGACATTCAAGGCCTTTTAGTTTTTGAAATGCAATGTACACAAGCAACACACTGTGATTAAAATCTACTGTGCAAGACTTAGGAAGTGCCAAAGGTGGTAAAAACTAAACCTGAAAGAATGTGCGCCAATTTATAATTGATGTGGATTTCAGTAAAAGGTCAAATGAAATCTTAGCAGAAAAACCCCCAAAACAGAATTCATGTGATGTCAGACGTTTCAGTATTGGTTTGTGAGACCAAACACATCTTTAACACAGGGAGAAACTTCAGAACCGAGACACAGTGATTTAAAACCGGGACGTGATGATCATTTAAGATTTCAGGTCTTGTCTTTGAGGTTTTATGAAACAACTAAATTAGATCATAATTGTAGTAATAGTTCACAAACAAACCTATTAACAACACCCTAAAATGTATGACGTAAAAAAACACAAAGATGAACTGACACACACATTTCCTACGTGGGTCGAAACGTCGTGCACCTAGACCCTCGTCCACAAACTACATGTTGGGCAGTTCACCAGCAATTATCACTATTATTAGTAATACAATATCTGCTGTGTGTTTCTTCTTTTCACACGGCCTTGTGAGAGACTTCAACCAGAGTCGGAGCTGGTTAAGCGTTTGGCCATGTGTAATCAAACAAGTGGGATGTTTCTGTGTTGCCACGACAACACTGCATGTGCTGACGTCTCTGAACTCGGTGTTTTAATGTGCACATTTCTGTGGCATCGCATCACCAGTTCGCCTAGAAAACAGTGCTGTTATTTCAGCAGATCATTAAAATGTAGTCGCAATGGTGTCAATTATGGAGGACATGTACAGTATGTATTTGTAGTAGCCAACAGCTCCGGTGAAGGGGCAAAATAAATGGCCACAGCACAAACTTCATCTGTTAATGGTTTATAAATCTGCCATCGGGGATGAATGCTTGACGACCGACTTTAAAGAGCATGATCGTTGCTGGCAAACCTTGCATCTCAACAATGACAACAACAATACCACTGACACTCATGATAGCCTCAGTGGGAAAGACAGTGATGTTGAGAGAAACTTCACGTTACACAGGAAATTAAAAGAAACCAATACCATGTTACAAAAGGAACCAAAAGACTGTGTGTGACTTCTGTGAAAAGCACATAGTTGTAATATCTTTTATTCTGATATTTATTTCTTTTCTTTTTTTCTTTTTTTTTATACTAAAAACTCTCTTCTATAGTCCGTCTTTTTCCCTTCAGCCCCCGCCCCCCCGCCCCCCCCCCAATGTGGTAAATATATAGCACAAAAATATAGGTGATGAATGCTCCCGAATATATATGCAATAGATTTACAGATCAGAAGATTCTGCAGCAATAACAAAGAAAGAAGATAAGCACTCACAGAGTGCAGAATTACAGTGGAACTGTGTCCACAATCGTAGGGCTACAACCCTGTTTGTCTTTCTGTGAGCCTGTCTGTCTGTGTCTCCTGTCGATCAGCCTGCCTCTGTTTCTGTTCCTCTATAAACCTGTTAATCTGTGTTTGAACCTTAAATCTGCCCGTGGAGTAAAAGGAAGATGGTCCGTAACAGTCTTCAGACCCTGCTTATCTCCTTGTGTGTCTAACGGTTGGTCTTAATACCATCTGTCTTTCTGTCTCTACAGATTTGTGTTAGTGTGTGTACCTGTCATCTTTTCTGTCTGTCATTCGTCCTGTCAGTTTGCGTCTAACCTTTCTAGCTGTCCCTGTGTCAGTCCATCTCTCCGTGGGTAGACAGGTAGTGCTCCTGTAAAATGTGCTTTAGTGCCAGAGCTTTCTCTGTTTTTCAAAGTCTTTTTTCTTTGTTCCATCAGAGTCCTCTGTATCCATTTAAATTCACAGGATCAGGAACATCTTTCCTCAAGGCCATATTCTGTCTGATCTGATTCATTATGTAGAGGGAAGGCTGACCTCTCTCAGTAGTTGATTTCAGGTTAGACAGGCTCCGATTGGCTCTGTTAGGATTTTAAGATCTCATCGTTTCTCTTGACTTCCAGTTCAGTTAGGGGTTGTCTCCGTCTCCTCGGCATCCTCTCTTTATCCACCAGATGTGAAGGAGCAGTTTATCCATTAGATGAGTCAGTCTCTTCTCCTCTGTTCTATTAGTGCTAGCTCCCCTTTAGACTCCTTTTAGTTTTGCTTTGCTCTAATCCCAGTTCAGTTAGGATTAAAGCTCCGTCTCCAGGGCTGCCCTTATCCTTTGCTCAGGAGTTAGTCTCTTTTCAAAGCAACTTTTGCTACTGTCTGCTAGCATTAGCCGTTTTAGAGTCCGCTTTCATAGAAAAAAGACTGGTAATACCAGCCTCTGGTTGTCATGGACACAGGAGGTTGTCCTGTCTGGTTGCGAGTGTGGTTTGTTTTAGAAATAGGCTCTAACTAGTCAGTGTGGTTAACTGACGGTCTGCTGGTGACAGTGTCTTTTACTGTCAGTTATGAAGCCCGATATTTAGAAACCGTTTTCTTTGCTTTACGGTGTCTTCTGTTCTCTTCAGGTCATACTTTCCCATCTGTGGATGTTTTGCTTCCGTGTTCCTCACAGTAAGGATTTGTTCAGTACAGCTGGGGAGACAACATAGTTTAAATTAAATCAACCCATTTTTGTAGTGCAGTTTATCTCCATGATTTATAACCATGGCCAGAGCACTGATGGCTTGCTCTCCCTCTCACCAGGTCACAGCGGGTCCGTCTCTCCATAGCTCTGTGTGGAATACAAAACTCAGCGTTGGGTCATGGTGACATATCATGATAACCGACAAGCAGGTCATGGCTTAATCATTACTACTGGTACCAGAGACAGTGAGCGGGGTGAAATAAGTGGTTTGAAGTATAACGGCTGCGTCTGGTTGAGAATCAAATTATAAACTATCCATGAGCAGTCAGTTTAGTTTTCCGTTGGGTTGCATCTTTTTCTTTTATTTGACGCGCGACTGTGATTTCACACTGGCCGTGTTGCATCCATGGAAGGCTGCAGACATTTTGTGTTCACATTTGTTTAGAATTCATCTGTGGATACAAAAAGCTGCAAATGAAAAGAGCCAACGCTGGGTTTTACTTTCAAGTGGACAGTTTTCCCTCTGCTTGGGGAGCTTAAGGTTTCTGAAGGTCTTTTGTAATCAATGTATAGACCGTGTTGCTGTAGATGTTGAGGTTTGAGTCAAAGCATGCGGATTTCCCCTTCCACAGCCACGCACCGATTGTGGTCCCATTAGATATCTAAGTCATTAGGTTCAAGTGAGGATAATCAATCCTCAGACCATGGTGCAGACAGTATTTAGATTCGGATCGAATCTAACAGCCTTCCCTTCCACAGCCTTGGCGTTGGTGTTGTACATGGGGTTCTCAAAGGCAGCCTGGCCGTTGTTGTTTTCATGGACTGAGCAGCCTGTGTACTGTGTTTTTGGTGTGGTTCTGTGGAAAAACAAAGAAAGAAATATATAAATACACCATTAGAGTGATAAAATTAGTTCTAATTGCCTATTAATATGAACATAACTGGCTAGCCAGTGGACAATGGTGAATGCAGCCCTGGGAGTAGAGGCATTAGTAAAGAAACTTTAAGAAGGATTAGAGAGAGTGTTGTGCTTTTCAGGAAGCCTAGTGAGATTCCAATCAGCCCATCCAAAACTAATTCCTTCAGCAAGCTTTTTCTGGAGATATTAACAGCAGAACAGAAGTCATTTGCATCTGTTAACAATGCGAACACCAGTCAATTGTGCTTAAATCATATCTCAAAAAAAATCCAATTTAACAGCTCCTGAACAGAATTGTTTTGCAGCACAGTTTGCAATAGACAATGACTTGACTGCCTCTTAGCATGTCAACAACCACCGAGGCAGCCACTGTTTTCATGAATCAGACAGCTTCTTAAAATGTTAACAATGCCTTTCCACTTTTTTGTATGACAATAATGAAAAACAGAGGTGAAATAACAATGCAGTGACAGGAACGTCTTATTTTTCTACTGCTGAAATTGAACAGAAATATACACAAGGGATGCATTTTTTTTTTACACAGTTACCTTTGTTTGTAGAGATAGAAGCCAAAGCCCGTGAATATTAGAGCGAAGAAAGGCACCAGAATAGCGATAGCCACAGAACTGCTGTTGGTACCAAGCTGAGGGGGCGGCGAGTTCTGACTCTCTGACGTATTCAGACCTGTAACATACGAGGAAAGGCAGCGCCATCGTCCACACAATTAGATTGGATGACAAGATAAATGAGAGTGGTTGCTTTAACAACAAGCCTTTTTTTTCTTTAGCGTTGTTCCACATTTGAAGTAATCCTGTAATAGCTGCACCTTATATTGTTAGTAGCCGTAGTAGTACTGTACAGTATGTATGATATGGAGGAGGATTACTTTTTTCTTTTTTTTTTTTTTTTTTATACTTGCAGGATGTCCATGGACTGGAGAAGTGGTCAGATCTCTTTTTTAATTTCTTCCCCAAAATATTAGGTTTTTGGGCGGTCTTTTTTGGGATCACTGCAGATCCGTTCAGATAACATCAAGGGGCTGCTTTCGACTCTATGTGGTGAAGATGCTAGTCATCTTTGGATGCAGATTAATGGAGTTCGAGGTTAATGGAGGCTGACTCGGTGTGAGCAATGAGGTCACTGTTGCCAGCAAACAGAAGCTCACTGGTCACTTTCTCCTTTAGTGAGGTTCTTGCAGGGAGTTCATCAGAGTTCTTCCAATTACCATTTATAGAGCAAATTGATTTAAAAGAAACACATTGATTAAGAGAGCGTTACCTAGTCTTTGCAGTCCAAACGGTCCGTAGTCTTTTCCCTGAATGAAACCCTGGAATACGTAACTGGAACCATCAGGCTCTGCTGATACCTGGAGATGATCAAAACAAGGATGAACACATGGGGACACATACTGTATAGCAGTGGTTCTCAACCTTCTTTCGTGATAAGGAGCCCTAAAGTGATACTCATTCGGTGAAATTTCGCTTCAGAGACCTTCATCTGAAAAAGATTGCACTTGTTGGATATGATGAAGACCGGAATTCTACCGTTAAGAGAATAAACGGGAAGGAAGTTAAACCTATGATCAGAATAGTGGATAAATAAATAAAAGATTCCCCCTGGAACTCCCTCAAAGACCCCTGGTTGAGCCCGTTTTGTGTTTGTGTCAACATGTACACATTTAGAACATATTTCTCAATTTTTAATTAATATAGTCTTTGAATATTTGATAAACAAATACCATTAACTTTGCTCAAACGCCATGCCAAGTACAGAGCGCTGGGATGTCTCATTCTGACAGACCTGAACATGGCTATCAAAATTCACAGCACTGCAGTCAAATGCCTGTACAACAAGAGGTTAGTACATTAAAACGGGTTGTCTTGCATTTTTGATTAACTACAATAAGAAACATTTCTCGTGTGACATTTTGTTTTAACCCCTCTAAATTAATCTAGCTCAACTGAATCTAATTAGGTTGATTGCTCTGTATCCTCTGAGACTTACAAATCCATCCATGGTCCAGGAGTCATCTATGATTTTAGCTGGAGAGATGGTTGGATCTTTGAGGTGGTTTCCCTGGTTCGCGTAGTTTACCTGGTACATCAGCAGTAACAGCCTGGCCTCAGAAGCCTTGTACACCCCTGGAGAGGACAGAATAAACTATTGGTTTGCAATATAACAGAGGGAAAGACATCAGAATACAATGGCTGGGTAATTACGGATCGTTAGATCTCTCAGCATATGTTTCTTCTTCCCCTGGTGCAGAGGCACGATACATATATCATGTCCAATTGGAAATCGTAAAGATAAAGAGACAGGAAAAAACAATCTGAATGCAGCTGGAAAAAAAAGAAACATCGATTTGAAAGATCTGGGTTAAAATGGGAGACAGCAGAATGTTTATATTGTTAGTGTTCACGCTTGGACAAAAGTGTGTCGGGTAAAGAAATTGTTCAAACATGTATTGTAATTTTCACTTTGGGCATAGCCAGGCTGCTGGGTTGAACTTGTCTTCTCTCCAGCTTTGTACTTAAAGCACTGACCTAAGATTGATATTGTTTTGTAATTTTAGAAAGTAAATATGTGTATTTTAAGTGTTGAAGTACAGTGCTTAGGTAAGGAAAACTTGAGAGAAATCTTTAAGGAATAATACTCTGTAATACTGTTACCTTGAATTCTTAAATAAATCGTAGTTTTTCTCGCATTTTGCTGCTGTTAAACCTGGCCTCCGTTTACTTTAATTCCTCAAGGATTTATTCAAGTTTCAGATTCTCCGTTTACCGTGGAGGCATGCGAGAAAACAAAGTTTTCTTAAAGAATTTAAAGTTACACAGGGTGAGTAATTGGTATACAAATGTTCATTTTAAGGATGAGGTATTTTCTATAAGAAGAGAAACATTTACGTTTTATGCAACTGGGCCCTGGCCTTTCGGTGCCTCTGTGGGCGCAGCTTTAGCTCTTATTGATCATCAGTAAAGCTGCTCCTTCGAGCCAGAAGATGAATGTTAAAAGTCGGAGAGCTGCATGGTTTTGTGATATGGTGTTTGTGCTCTCTGCTAACTCCAGGAACCAATTCTAGCTTCAACAGGATTTGTGTTTTAATAGGGTCTTAACCCCCTGCTGATGCTGTTGTAGGACCCTGGGAGGTCTGTGTGTGAAGAAGTGCATTTGTGAGTTTGGGGGGTACAGTAACAATATTTAAAAGAAGCTTTGGTAGCTCTTGGAAAGTACTGAAATCCAGACACCATTATAAAACAGAACAAATGATTAAAATAATCTCAGTAAATGTGTTGGCGCTAGAAGCTCCACATTGTGCAAAATAGCAACGACTATTTAGTGTGTTACCAATGGATAAATCATGATGTACTGTAGCATTATCATGACATACAGTACGACGATGACATGCCCTGTCATGTTAAGGCACGTATACTGTACTGGATAAACAGTACGGACTTAATTAGTATAATTAGTTAAACGTGCCTGATAGGAGTAGCTCCATGTTGCCGTTGCTCAGGGAAACGTTGACTCTCCCTGTTGTGGAGTTGAAGCTGGTGATGCTGAGTGTCATAGGCTGCTTCCTCCCACGGTAATTATAGGAACCTTTCCATATGTAGTTAGGAGCAAAGACATCATCTGGAACTATAGAATAGAAGAGAATTAAACAGAGCAGATTGAACCACATTGGCTTGTTGCTTTTTTTGTTTAACAATGTACCCAAGCAGTGTTTCATAGAATAAATACATTGCATACAATGGCGATGCAAGTGCAATGAGAAGCAAAGGGCTATTAGTACAATAAAACACAAGTACAACAGAATAGTAAAGATCACAGAGCAGAGCAGATCTAAATAATAGAGAACTGAACAAAACCGCAGCATTTTCCATGTATATTGAGGAAAAATTCATTATTCAGAACTTTGATGGAAAGCCTTAGAGCACCAAAAAAAAAAAAAAACATCGACACAAACACAAGAAGAACAACACAGTGGAACATAGCAGAGCAGGGTGGACAGGAGCAGAATGTATTAAACTGTAGTAGACAAGACTAAACTAAACCGGAACAAAATAGAACGGATAAGAAAAGAAGAGACATAGGATGGCGGGACTGTGTCACCCTGGAATAGGAAAGACTGTAATAGAACTGACCGTTTAGTTTGGGGCTCGGAGTTCCTGTTGCTGGTTTCACAGCTTTCTTCTTCTCCCCGGCTACACGCACACAAGAAAGACAGAGGGTGAAAGATAGTGTCCCGTTAAAACACCTGAGCAGAATGGCGGGACAAAGTATTAGAAGATATAATAGGAGGTTTTTGGTTTGCCTCTTGTTTAACTTACAGGTCCATCAGCTGATATCTTAAGGCATTATGCAGGAGAGAGCACACTGAATAGTATCAAATCCCCAAATTAGAATGCAGTGTTGGCGGTGCAGTGGTCACTATTAGTCACAGATGCGCATAATGAGCGACAAGTGTGTTGAACAGGGTCTCCCAAAATAAGTCTCTTTAATGGTTCTTTGTAGGCAATGCAAATAGAGTTCATGACCGATAATTGTTGTGCATATTGCATCCTTTTAAAAGTGTCCTTAAGACACTTTGGGTTTAACCATTCAGGGCAGCTTCTACCAGCACTTCAAGATGCAGCCATTGTTGCCAACAAGTAAAAGCAAGCAAGGCAGAGGGTATTTGTTCTAGAATCTCAAATTGGATCGGAGAGTGCTCCAATTTGAAAGGCTACCACAGGGCAAAAGGGTGACGGCCTTGGTGGAATGATTTCAAAGTTGACGTTTGCATTTGGTCCTTGCACAAAGGTGGGTCTACTACTTCCTCTGTTAACATGTCTTGATGAATAAGACAAACACTCAAGCATGCATACTGTGGAACGAAACCCACACATTTACATTACATGTACATCTTAGGGAATCTACACTTTGCTATTTGCAAAAGTGTTGACGGAAGTTTCTGCGTTGGAACAGAAGAGCTACTAAAGGACCTTGTGGTGAGATTGTTTTGTCCAAAACTATTTTCAAAGTCAGGAAGGCACTTCCAAGCCAACAAGGACGACATGTCCTTAAAGAGCTCAGAAAAGTGGAAATTTAAACATCTACAATTCAATTTGCGGCGGAGCAAACTCCATCCGCTGGTGAAGATTGTGTGATACGATTGAAAGCTCCAGAACAGCTACTAAAAAGACATTATGGTGAAATTGTTTTGGGTACTGATGTATTTTAAATTCTCCTTAGTGGTGAGTATTTAATGCCAGTACAGATAAAGGGCCACAACAATCCCTGCATTAGCTGACATATTTTAGTTTTTAATAAGAAGACACTAGTGGACTGGAATAAAACAAAACATCAATAAAAGAAACAAAGTCCTGAACATTTCCCCCAGACTGGCCTGACACAACCGGCATACAGATCGTCCCACTTCTTATAATATGTACAACAGGCACACATTGTTATTAGAGATCCTACTTTTAGAATATTTAAGCTTTTATATTACTAAAGATGGATTTTATGTGTGGAATATGATATTCACATTTTGGTAACTTGATAATCACATCAAATACTTTAACAGTACAATCAGTCTGCCATTGTTGGCTGAAGAGATTCATTCAAAGCCTCACTTGTAAGGATCTGGCCAGGCTCACCTAATGGAGGATGAAACACCATGGGATATTGATTTATCTTTTTTATTTATTTATTTTTTTAAATCAGGGCTGCCAGACCAGCAACCACCCCACCAGGAAAACTCACCCTACTCCAGATGGCCAGTTTGTCCCAGTTTGCGTGATGACAAAGTGTCCTTGAGCAATCCGCACTCAATGCTCCTACCTGTTCACTCGCACGTACTACTTCAAGACAAAGATCTTCGATCAAATGCACCAAAAAGATCTGGAGATAAAACATGTTAGAACGTTTTACCGCGACATATAGGCATCTTTCCCGTCCAAGTGCCGTCATTCTTGCAGACTCTGTGTTCAGACCCTCCCGCCAGGAAGTAGCCATGCTGACAGCTGTACACCAAGGTGTAGCCAAAACCAGGCAGGTCCATCCCCACCACGTCCACATGGAGCGGGCTCTCAGGCTGTTTACAGGCATGGGCTGGAGGGTGGGGAAGAAATGTGTGCGCTGGAGTTAGAGTCTGACAGGATGGATGGGCGATAGGCTGACAAGATGAAAGGATGTATGTTTCCTACGTATGCACTCAGGTTGAGCTCCGCTCCACGTCAGATCAGGCTGGCAGGTCCGAGAGGAAGAGCCCTGAATCAAATGACCTGGCTGGCACTGGAATGACACCACGTTCCCCACCTGTACAGAGAGAGAGAGAGAGAGAGAGAGAGAGAGAAAGAGAGAGAGAGAGAGATAAACACACACACACACAGTTTTAACATTTTCTGAAATACTTCAAAGTGAAAGGAACGCTACACAGATGTCATTAAAACAGCTGAATAACTGTTGCTCTGACAAATACCACACACAATAAGATGTTCATTCAAAATATTTAGAGCATCTAATGCCACTCATCAAATTAATAAAATACAGACAGACATGTAGATGATTGATGCGCAATGACAACTGCAAGTGCATGTGACAGTATACGTTTTTAAATAAACATCTTTGGTTTTCCTGAAAATATTGTTACCCAATTACCAAGTACCCAAGCCAAAAAATTGGGACTTAATATCATATATATGTTGATGTGTTATCTCAATCTAACCCGCTCATCATGTTTAGATGGACAGGTTAGGGTGTTTTCAAGTCTATATTAGTACAATAATCACATGACTTATAAGTTATTAGGGGGAAACAATTATCCGCTGTAATCGTTCTTCCTGTCTACACACGCAATTACACTGTAAAAAATAGGGAACACGATCCACCGTGCTCGTTCTGTCCAAAAATGCATTCTAAAGTTCAGCCAAAGCTAATATGAGATGGTCATTTTAGTGACGCTGCCTCTTTGTTTCCAGGGTTTCCTTGCTTGAGCCGCAGTGGAGGGGAGAGCTGAAGCTTTGGCTGAACTTTAGAATGCTATTTTGCACAAAACAAGGACTGTGACCCCCTCCCCCCCTCCGTCTTTTACAGGGAAGTAAACAATGGAAGGGACAGGAGGAATGATCACAGCGACCAATAACTCTTTTAACATGCATATGTGTGTTGTATGAAGATTAAATTTAAGGGAGAAACAAAATCTGCATCATGGGGTATCCTGATAGCCTTGGGGTTTAATATGCTTACAATGTAATCACAGCATCCCACATTTGCCCCCCCCCCCCTATCATCACAGATTTTGCCACCTCCTTGGCATACTGTGGTAGCAATTCCGTTAATATGTCTGGTCGTATAAGGCCATTCTAGGAAATAGGGCTGCAACTAATAATTAGTTTCATAATTGATTAATCTGCCAACTAACTTCCCCATTAATCAAGTTTGACATCTTTAAATGTCTTGTTTTGTCTGACCAACAGTTTTCAAAGATTCCCGTGTCAACTTCTGTCTGCCTCTCTCTTCTTTCCTTCTCTTCTCTTTCTATGTCATTAAATACATTGTTAAGCTCCATTCAAAGGTATGACAGCTATCACAGCTACTGTATAAGTCAGTGAGTCAACTACTTGGGTAGGAAGGTGAATAGAGTTAGTTATCTGACAGTACTGAGATTTTACCTTGAAACCGTAGGTCCGGTTTAAGGAGCCGTAGCGCGGCGTTCCCGGGTTATCACAGCTGGTTTTGGTCGGTTCTGAAGAGAGCAAGCACAAGCGCAGAAGTAATTACACACGAAATCTAAACGAAAGACAAATTAGCAGTAGCATTATATGTCCTCCCTCAACTCCCCTTTCCTCTCCTCTGTTGTCATGGTAACAGCAGGGTATGTGTCGCAGCAGGACAGCAGGGGGCAGTAGCGCTTTACCAGAAAACGAAGCAGGGCCAGCTTTGTGATTGTGTGTGTGTGTGTGTGTGTGTGTGTGTGGCATGAACATCAGCATGTAGAGCACATCCTGACGCAGAGCTCGATTCAATACAGCTTCCGAAATGACAGATTCACTCTCCACCCCCCCCCCACCACCACCACCTTACTCTCTCTTCCTGTACCTCTCTAACTGCCCTCTCTCCCTCCCTCCCTCACTGCTGTCTCCCTCTCCCCCTCTTTCTTTAACTGCTCTCTTCCTCTCTCTTTCTATCTTTCCATGTCACCCCCCCCCACGCACCCCCCACCATTTCGTCTGTCTTATTTAAAGAGCAGGCTGCTTTGGCTCAAACTCATTCTGTTTCACTCACATAGTAATACACATCAAACACTAACATACAGCTGCAATCACACACTAATAAATCCCCCAAGCACACACACACACACACACCGCACACACACACACACACACACAAACAAAGGCCAACACTGAACATTGCATTCTCACTTCCATCATAGAAGAATTGTGTGTGTGTGCTCGTGTTTGTTTTATAGAACAGGAAGGTTTCACGAGTTCACGATGTAACTTCTTCTACTTTTCAGTCATTATAGATTAAGTCAGTACATTACTGGAGTAACACTTCAGAGGGATCCTTCTATTTTTAGATTGTCTATTTCACAAGGAGAATTCAAATTTGAATTAGCTGTAAAGTTCTGTAAGCATGTCTTATCTAGTGCTATGAAGGAACAAAGAGTCAAGTGTCTGTTCGCATTACAAAAGCTTTCATTTATTACAATTCATCACCATACTTGATGTTTAAGCACCTGCTCCGAGTCAGACATGTGAAGTGGTGCTCTAAACATCACATGTGGTGGTGAGTTGACCCAGAGAGACCATTTGTAATGTGTGCTGAACATCCCTTCTCATTTTCTTCGTAATCCTCGGATAGCAGCAGCTTGTTTGAAGTCGGATGTGGATGCCCCTTTTCTTTGAAAACATTTTTTACTAAATACTGCAAGTTACAGCGTGTACTCGTGTCTCGCCTATGAGCAGGCACTTTCTCTGTACTTCCTGAAAAGGGGTTCATACCGTATATAAGATCGCCACTTTTTAAACCAGAATAGATGTATGAATCTATGATATAGATATGAACTTTCTCTCAAAGGCAAGGGATTCAGTTAATTACTGGAAGCACAGTATGTGCGATACCTTCCAAGAAAGCATTATAAGAAGATTCTGAACCAGGGTTTAAGATGGATACTCAGCAGTCATATGACCACATAAAAGATATCAGATAACCCTCAGTGTTCAATGAATGTCACAGCGAGGTGCTGCGGTTTCTGGAGACTCACGGCTGCCAATCTAGTTGTTATTCCAATTTTTAATGGACACTGGAACCACCACAGAGCTGCGGTTGTTAGTTGAAGCTAAAGCTAATGACACAGAAACTTGTAATATTCACTTGCACTGTGTTTAAAAGTGAGAATAATTACCGTACGTACAACGCAGGACATCTAAGATGCTGATTCTATTCTGAGATGGAAAGAAGCAGTAGTTTTAGAAGGAACAGTTGCCAATTTGGAAATGATTCACTAACATCAGTGGAATCCGTCAAGGCTTGTCCTCCTATCGCTTCTTTTTCATTTACAAGATTGTCTCAGATGAGCCTCCAGTCACTATTCGTTATTATTCCAATAAGTCTGTGTAACTTTAACTCTGACAGAACAGTAGCTGCTCTGCACAGCAAACCCACGGAGTAAATTGAAATGTGGGCGTAAATGATGGGCCATTAATTGCCATGATCATTAGGCAGTCACCAGTCCAGGCTCCCCGCTGAGCCACAAACCAGTCATAATGAACTGGCACTAGCATAAACTACATCATTTGCTTCACAGGTTACAAACCCACGCGACAATTCAGTCAGGAAAGTAAACACATTAAAGACAAGCCAAACTATATTAGTCAAAAGAAAACATGTACAGCAATGAGACAGTATCAAAAAACTGTAATATTATGCTATGATATGATATTTACTTTACCTCCAAAGAAATATCATTTAAAACGTCTCGTGGACTAACCATCACCGCCTTTTAATTTGAACCCAGACTTTGAAGTGGGTAAGACACCCCGGCCTGAGGAGACCAGGCTGTGCTCCAGCTCATGTGAGAGTGAATGATTGACGATATAGTCAGGAGCGATTAAAAAGTAATCATTACATTCTTAAATAATTTTTTGGTGGAGGACAGCACACTACAGGGGATGTTTCTTCACTTCTACATTTATTCAGAAATGCAGTGCCAAAGTTTTGACTGTTGTATTTTAAGTTGGTTGAGTATGACCCATGGGTCTAGGTTTTCAATCTCAATATTTATTTGGTGCTGACCAAAATGTTTCTGTCGCTCCAACCACAAGTATTGAAAACGTGTCAAGTTCCAAAAACTGGCATTCAATGTCTGGCCAGAATGATGCTTTTGTTTATTATTCTTTTATCCGATCAATACCGATTTAAATCAAAATGTTCTTGTGTGGCTGCTTGTGTTTCAACATTTAACATTTGAGAACTTATTTTGTTAAATGAAAAAAAAGGGTTTCGTAGAAAAAAATATATTTCTCAAACTAGGTATCACAAAAAGGATGGTCTGACCTAGTTCTACCAAAACCCAAAGTCATATTCAACCTAAGTTCTTGCAGTTGGGATTGAATATGAAAAAATATGACGAATGAGGAGGAACTAAATCTGATTTCTGTTGGCCAACATAGAAAAAAGTGCACATGACTATACTATAACAAACTATATATCATCAGATGTTCTAGTTTAAAGGAAGCACTCCCAAAAATATTCAGATCTTGTCGTGTCATCGAGTGAACATAAATGATTCAACTTACCGATGCAGCGAGGCTGCGTGCCACTCCAGGTACCGTCACTTTCACATTGTCTGGTTGCTGTGCCGACCAGAAGGAGAGGTGGAGAACAACTGAAGGAGACCTCTGATTGGTAGATGAAACTTCGTCCCTCTTTGAAACCACCGACTAGAGTACCTGGGTCACCGCAAAACTTCGCTGTGCACACAAACACACAAACACACAAAACACACGTAATCCCATTTCAGTATGCGGTGCTAATGTTGCTGACATGCACGTACTATTTGGGAAGGTCAAGGACAAATGTCAATTTCATTTCCAATTGTAACTGATGGTTGGGAAAGAATAATGACAGGCGATGTGAGTGCTGTTATGTGCGCGTGTGTGTGTGTGTGTGTGTGTTCTTACGTAAGCACTGTGGTAGCATGCCACTCCAGGTGCCATTGGCCACACAGGTCAGCACAGCTGGGAATGAGAGCTCGTATCCAGGTGAGCAGCTGTAGCTCACGCTGCTGCCCCATTCAAAGTCACTGCCCTGCAGTACCCCGTTGCTGATGGCAGGGGGAGCCGGGCAGGTCACAGCTACAGGGGGAGAGAGGGAGGTGTTTGGAGAGAGAGGGATGAAAAAGGCTTCCTGTTTTTAGCAGATGCAGGTGAAATATCCCTGTCGCTGGTGAGAGAGGGAGTCGGGTTGATTAGATCGTTGAGTTCAACTACCGATCTGGAAATTTGACCAATTTCATTTTCTTGTCGCAGCAGACTTTCAATCAAGTCCAGCAACAGATAGAGTTTAAACTAATCACGACAATTACAATGTTACATGTGACTCTTATTGCCTGAGTTTTTTGATTTTCCTGACTGCAAGGAGAGCCAAATCTGCTGTCAGTCTTTATACAGCATATATACATATATATACAGTATATATATATATATATATATATACGTTGTATAACCCTACATATATACAAGTTTCAGTGGGATTCAGAGCTCCCATATGAATACATCAGTTGTACTGTGCTACCTGTACACATGGGAAATGTTATATACCAGTAACATCGTCTGGACAAAGCAATGCTAGAGGTGGTTTAATAATATACTTTACAGAAAAATGATATGAACGATTAAAGATGGCCAAGAAAAGCTTAAGATGAGGTAAAGCTAAGGTAGGCAACTTCGGAGAAACCAGCAAGAATAAGATAGATTTTGAAATGATCCAATTGAAAAAATCCAAAGCGTCTCCCTCCAAAGTCACTCTCCAAAAACAGACATGATCGATATCCTTGATGACTGCTGGAGGACGAGTCCGCAAGAGAGCGTTGGACATGGCCATGACATGACCCATCACAGGCCTGCGACAGCCACAGATACACACGTTTTTCTCTCTTTGCCAGAGCCGTTGATTTATTGATTGCTGTTGTGACGTAAAGATAATTTCAACAAATACTAAAAAACATGCTGCTAAAAATAACTGAACTCCCCTAGCTGTAAGTGGTTTGATAAACTGTTTACCTGTACACATGGGCATATTCCCACTCCAAGTCCCATTCTGCGTGCACGTCCTCAGAGGAGATCCATCCTCCTCCATTCTGTATCCTGGTTGGCACTGGAAGGAAATATTCTGACCAATCGTAAAGTCTTCTCCATAGCGAAGGCCGCTAGCTGGCACGCCTGGATCCCCGCAGTTTATCACTATGGAGATGGACAAGTAGGATTGGAGAGGAAGAGATTGGATGAAGATCAAGATTAATTCACAGCTCATGCTATAGCACGAGATCATTTAAATTTAGATTAGCATATTACTCCTCCGCATATGCGTGATTGAAATATAAGGAGAGATCAAAAGGAAGAGGGAAAAAAAAGACGGAGGAACGTGAAGGTGACAGAAGTAAATTAATAGACATATAGAGTGGTAGTTAAAGAGGATATGTACTGTAGGGGACAAAAGGGGCAAAGGAGGAGATTTCGTGACGTGAGAATGAGTTTTATTTTTGGAATTCTAAATCTGTTTGTCACTGTCAGAAGATTTAACTCTGGTGTAAAACAAGCTGCTGCGATCACTAGAACTGCATATTTATCTATAATGTCTAGACTTAGCTGTATGTTTACTTATTTGTGTAATTTTAGGTTGTCACAGTGCAAAGCGAATCTGTGAAATCATACAGTCAGATTCAGTTATTGGCTTCAATGCTTATGAATGAAACAACAAAAGATATAAAAAATTGCTGAGATTGCCCTGGGACTGTTTTAAGGAGCATTAGGATTCCCAAGACTGCACTTATAAAGCAATGTCCTCCATAGTCTAATAGGCACTTAAAATGCTTTTAAAACCCACCCCTGATACTGTCATGGTTGTTAATAGACGTATTGTAATCTACTGTAAAAGCTACTTCCTTAAAGTCAGGGGATTCTTAAAAAACATTTTTTTCTTTCCAGGACCGCGTAATGAAGCGATGTGGTTTCTCAACATTTATATCTCTTTGTTCCTTACTGCTGGATATGTTTAAACTTATTCCTGTGACAGTCAGGAATGCCACTGAAAATTGACAAACGTTAAATTACTGCTACGACTCTCTTCATGTGGGGTCCCGAGTTAAGTGAATTTCACCTTGAGACACTATGTAGAAATGTGTTTAACAAGGTATTTTGTTAGCGAGTATGCTCCATGTTAATTGCTGGTGTTATATGCCACTCTACATGCAGATTTTGTAGTCTGTGTAACATGCAGCACTGATTAACACTTGTTCAACCATGGCTAGCTCACATTTCATATGGGAGCAGAATGTTATATTTTATGGTTATTTACAGAGTTCAAAAAGCAAATTAGCTAAAGTAAACAACAATCAAGGTTATTCATGTCATTCTATAAAGTCTGTAGCAGGAGCATGAAGATGTGAGACTGATTTCATTACTCAGAACCCATACTGTCGCAGAATAATTTAAATCCGGACATGAAATAGGGTCGCAAAAGGCCGGAAAGCAAACCTTATAATCACACGTCAGGAGTTTGGTGATGTTTATGGGTTGCAGACTTGACGTCATTTGCAAAGCAAGGATTTAATGCCCTGATAATATATAGTAAGTAATACATAAAGCTGACAGTCAGCTCTTTAGCCTCCAAGTCACCTTAGGTTTGAGTTTATCCAAAATAATAAGGTTAAAAAAAAAAAAAAAGTTTTGCAGAAAACTGCATTAACTTGGTAAATGGACTGAATTTATATAGCGCTTTTCCAATCTTTGCGATCACTCAAAGTGCTTTACAACACATCAGCATTCACCCATTCACACACACTTACACACCGTTGGCCATCGGGAGCAATTTGGGGTTCAGTATCTTGCTCAAGGACACTTTGACATACTGACTGCAGAGGCCGGGGATCGAACCGCCGACCCTCTGACTGGTGGACGACCACTCGACCTCCTGACTTCCTCCAACTTGGAGCATCATATGTTGTTTAACTACATATAAACTGATCAATAGGTCAATCAGCCGTCAGTTAACTTACTGGTACAGTTAGGCTGTGCTCCTGACCAGGTCCCGTTGGCCTGACAAAGCCTGGTGGTGGAGCCGGTGAGCAGGTAGCCGTCCATGCAGGAGTAGATGACAGAGTGAGAAAATGTTGTTCCATCCAAACGAAATACTCTGCCATTACTGGGAGTGCCGGGGTTACCACACTGGACAGCTGAGGGAAAAATGAGAGAATGAGCGAGAAAAGAGCCTTGTGCATCTCAATGAGTTCCAGCTCTATGACTACGGTCATTTAAGGAGACTGCGCAGCACATGGGTGGATCTATGGACTGGATCAGTGTCAAGATGTTGGATTGTAATTGCTTGAGATTAAGTAAAATTATCTTCCTACGTTTACAGAAGGGCTGTGTGCCAGACCATGTCCCATTAGGGAAGCACATCCTTTCTGAAGACCCAATCAGATCATAGCCCTCCGAGCAGCTGAAGTAAACCTTGGAACGGATCTTGAAATCCGTTTGTTCCCTTGAACCCTGGGAAGGAATGCCAGGATCGCCACAGGAACCAGCTGTGTCGCCTACAGAGAGAAACAAGGAGACGGAGTTAGGTCCCCGACTTCAAAACTAGATAACTTGTCATCTTCTACAAAGACAGAATGCACTTCAAACCTTCCAATTACTTTTAATTCATCAAATTAGAAATCCAAGTACAGAAGAGAGAAGGGAGAATAGAAAAAAAAGAGGCAAAACAGCAATAACTGATATTCATCGACAACACTGTAAAGTGAACTCAGCAGGATGAGGAGAATATTTGCTTCCAGTTTTAGTATAAATTCACATTCTCAGGGGACTCAAGTATGACATGGCTGCTTACACATTGTAGTGGACTACACACATGTGTTGGTGACAGGGGGCATATGTTTGCCTTAGGACTGGATATGTGTATGTGTGTTGATTGGCACTGTGTGTGTGAGTGATTCTCACTCTGCCCTTGCAGAGCCGCCTGGTCAGCAAATTCTGCCTGACAGACAGAGCTCGCTCCCGGGAACACACACCCACTTTCACACACACACACACACACACACACACACACATTGTCACCTGCATGTACAAGCCAAACCGTTGTAGTCACTATTGCCTATTTTGTTAATGGTCTAAAATGTGCGTTGGCTTATGTGTGCATATAATTAATGTCAACGCCTGACTAAGTAGTTAGTGTTGGATAGCTCACAGGACACAGAATTAATATTTTACCATTTTTTCACTCACACCACTCACATCCATTATTGACCATTAATTAAGGTGTGCAACTAAATAAAATAGGTGGTGTGATAAACAACCACCTTAAGAATTTCCCTAATGTGCCTGCAATGTTTTTGTGATTACCCTCATACTTTTGACAAATAACCTAATTTCACACTGTATTTTTTTTTTTCCGGTTTGTACTATACTGCAAACATCTAGAGGCTTGCTGCTAAACTGAGCATACACATACTACAGACTCAACTCATAACGACATAACATCTTTTGTAATGCCTCAGGATTTCTCGGATGTGAACAAATAACCATTTCTAAAGCTTGGAAACATGAGGAAATTGTCTATAGCAAGATAAATGATTTTTCTTTTTGAATATTGGGAACGGATACAAAAGCCAAGCGGGGCACAAACACGCAAACAGTACATCTTCAGCGACACCGCCACGTATACAACTCCCATTGGATTCTCACACATACACATTCACGGCTCTAAAGACACCGTTCAGCCCCAGGTGTGTATCTGATCTCAACAGGGAGAACAACCAATCTACTTGATGTCACTGGAGCAAGTGCGTATGTGTGTGTGTGCCTGAATGTGCGTGCACCATAGACATATTCAGTCTATGGCGTGCACGTATGTGTGCAAGTTTCTGTGTGACGGAGCATTGTGAAAACTAATCTCTGTCGTTTCCCTCAGGTGACTTTGGAACAACCACTAATCGGTCACACACACATGCATCTGCACACACACAGGAACATCTATCTGATTGAAAGATTTTGGCTCTACTCTGGCTTGGGTAAATTCACGGGTTACTGAGCTGAAGCTCCTTCGCCCAGGTTTGTAGAAGTCGTCATAAAGCTGGACAATAAAAAGGACAAGGTTATAACCTTCTTACTGGTTTGATCCAGGGATTTACTGTAGGCTGTCGAGTAGGGAAGGGTGGGAGGACAAATAGAACAGTTTGAACATGATGTAGTTTCTTATAAGATAGATTTTTTTTCAAATTGCAGTCGTTATCCTGCAGTAATCAAAGATTCAAGGAATAGTTTGAAATTTTTGAGAAACACAAAAATGTCCTTTAAATAGGAAGCTGGTTAGCTGAGCTGACCTGCATGGGACAGGCTTGTTTTTTATTTTTATTGAATTTTATCGGGGAAAACTGAAATGTTTTTGCTTTTGAATCTCAAATTTTTGGGGAATCAAGTCAAATGTGTGAATAATTAGTCAAACTTATAAATAAAGAATACATTTCAAAAGATCAATGTCACTGCGAAATGATAGCGGACCACCTCAGAGGGTCACTCAGACAATATCAGCTCTTAAATTACATTGACACACGCCATCTGTGTTCCCTCTAAATCCAGATTAGTTTAGCAGAAGGATCATGCTCGTATGATCAAACGCATCAAAAGGTCAAATCAATCAGTTATGTTAGGGAAAATGTTGACATACAGTATATATAGTGTATCGTGGCACAGCCTTAAAATATTGAGATATTATTTATGATCCATATTGCCCCGCCCTACAATCTGCTGCAAGTCTTTTAGGTTTGTAGATGCTGACAGTATAACAAAGACACAGAATTTGAACATTTTGCTTTCAAAGCTGTGCAGCCAGTGTTTTTTGTTCAATGTTTGCCTGATAGATACATATTCAAGCTGTGTGACTTTGAATGTGATGCTTGAAATTTTTTTACTTTTGAATTCCAAGTTTCTGGGGAGTCAAGTCTCAAGTATGTGAAGGCTCACAGCATTCTAGCGTAAGTAAAATCCCAAATCCTCATCTGTGTCAAGTCTCACTTACCAAGCCTGGCAGTAATTGTACTACTGGCTCCATCAAATATGTCCAGATAATTCCCAATAAAGTAAATATGAGAGGAATTGAATTTGAGGCTTCTGGGGCTAGTCACAGTAACCACTGTACCTTCTAGTTTAAAATAAATGTATTATGCCCGCTGAAATGTGGTAACAGAAACACCATTACATCAGAAACGCCATTTGCTTGGAAACAGTCAACGAGCAGAATTGCTGACGTAACACTTCTACCACTGGAACAAACCTGCCAGGTAAAAAAACATGAATCCCTGCTTGGTACACTATTACCCTCCCTCACCCCGAGTCCCCCTTCCAGGCAATTGCTGTAAATAACAATGAATTCTTAGTGAACTCGTCTGGAATGCGGTTTCAGTCGGTTTGTTATATAAGCGCCAGCTGGGAGCCTCTCAGTCTGGAGAGCCATAATCATGCCCCCAGCCAGCCAACTGAGAACCATATAAGTTAGACGGTTTGTTTATACAAGATGGAAGGTAAGGAGGCTTTCTGTCTGCAGAGACAATCTAGCTCACTAAGTGATGAGATATGCATATACAGTAAATCCAGCGGGGAGGAGATGTGCTTGTGCAAAGCAGTTTACAGAGCAATGACAGTGGTGCATCTACAGTAAATAATGTTAACTTAAAAAGACTCACCACGTTAAGACGCTACAGCTAACGCTGAAGAAACATATACCTAAATGGAAGTATTTAGGTATTTAAATGTGTTAATATCTAAAGAACCTGCAGCCACTGCTTCATCTGTCCATTTATATTCTCACCCTTCAGTTCACAGTATCCCTCAAGAGTTAGCACACATTCATTTGTGAGAGACATCACCAGAAAAAAAGCCTCGAACTTTCTGAAAAAGCCGTTAAAAGAGCTTTACAAATAGTTGAAATTAGACAACCAGAACAGAAATGCAAAAAAAATGCTGAGGGTTCATGGCTGAGGATTTACAGTATGTGGGTGTAGGCCAAGGCTATGCTCCACAACCCTTTTAACCGACAGGGACTGATATGTTCTCTTTTCATGCGCCAAGCCTAGCCTCTATCTGTCCATCCATCCATCCACGCCATTACCCCCTCGACTGAGTGCAAAAGGGTTAAGAAATTGCGCCTACGTGACGTGCTCCACACTCTGTTGAGTCTACATGTTTGTCTCAACTTTCATCTACATCTAGTATCCATCCAGCTCTCATTCTGATAGTGTGGACTTTAAATTCTGTATATTCAATAGAGGTTAAAACGGTTACCAGAGCAGAAGGGCATGGGGGCACTCCACATCCCGTTGAGCTGACAAGTCCTGGATGATTCTCCTTTCAGCTGTCTTCCGCCAAGACAGGAGTATCGAGCCGTCGAACCAAATGTAAACTTATCTCCATTCAGCACACCGTTAGGGGGAGAGCCGGGATGACCACAATCTACAACTAGAGATCAAAAGAGAGAGAGAGAGAGGGGTTGAGAGGCAGAGAGATGAAGGAAGGATAGATAGCTTGTTTTAACTAAAACACAGCTTTGTGAGAAGAGCTGCATTGACTGTTGTCAAGAACTGGAGGCACAGATTCAGAAACATACATGGATGTGCAGGATTAGGGCTAGTGAGACAGACTGACTGAGATACAGGAAACGGACACACCGCTTTCTGAAATTCACGGCACTCTTGGAATGAATAAACAGTGAGTAAACATAGTCCACGGAAGCGGGGGTCCAGGTGTGCTGCACCCCAGGTGACATTTTGAGTCTTTAGAAATAAAAACCTGAATTGTATATGTGCTTTTTTTTTTTTTTTTTTTAAACTCGTACTTTAAACGAGCCAAGGAACTAGGCCAAGGAACACAAGAGAAACAATGAGAAGTCTGCGTTTGTCCTCCTCTGTCTGAAATGAAGGACCCACTCTTTCAAACATTATAAAGTATTTCGAGTGGTAACTCTCCCACCGTTACCATTATAAAATGCATATGTGCATTACGATGATGGAAAACTGCCCAGCAACGTAACTAAGGAGGGTCGGGCTTAGCAAACAGTCAATTTCACTATCGCCTGTTCTATTCACTTTGAGGTTAAAAAGACAAAAAGACATGGATTAGACTAACCTATACATTCAGGTAGAGGTTTGTCCCACTGTCCAGTAGGTTGACAGGTCAGTACAGGTGATCCAAACAGGTAATACCCCGGGTTACAGTCGTAGAAAACCACTGTGCCAAAGGTGAAGTTCCCATGCTCTATTTTACTCTGCCGGATAGAGTTGGCTGGGATACCTGGATCAGAGCAATTGACCACTATACACAGAGAGACACAGAGACGGAAACACACAAATACACAAAGAGAGGAAAGCATGTGTTATTTGGTACGAACCAGGGAGAGTCATTTCTTTTCCCCCTCTTCCTTTTTCCAGTGCTTTGCACTGGGATTACAGCTCTGTAAAATAATATAGGGCATAATAAGGAGGCTGTGGTGAAAAAGGAAGAAGGTGTGAAGTTTGTGTGTCCTGGATCCAGCACCCATGCACTGTAATGGCTTGCCATCATTAGGTTGCATTTTAAATTTGACACAATTCATTAGCACATCATTCTGTTAACTGGGTAGAGTGTCAATGGGATATATATTTCAACGAGAAGTTGCCATTCATGAGGCTGGAGCCAGGAGGGATGTAGAGTATTACATCTACTTCAAAACTTCAATGAAATAAAGAATAAAGAGTGACTGAGCTGAAATGAAACAGGTAGGGGTAAATAAGATGGTTGCCATAGGGAAATGGGGTAAGAATAAATAAAGAGTTGAGGTGGTATATAAGGTTAGGGATAAATAAGGTTAGGGGTGAATACACTTAACTTTTCTCCCCACCTTTACATGTTGGGGGCGGGTGGCTCCACTGGCGGTTGGCCTGACACTGAGCATGTGCGGGCCCCTCCATTTCATAACCCCGATTACAAACAAAGCTGACCACATTGTTGAGGTTGAAGCCGTTTCCCAGCGTACGACCATATATGGGACTTCCCGGATGGCCACAGCTGATCGCTATAGGGAAGAGAAGAGAGTGAATCATGGATACATGGAAGATGCATATTTCTAAGTACATATATTATAAACATGCTTTGAGACGTGCTCATAACAAATGAGCACGTCTCAAAGGACACGGCTGTTGTCATCGTGTGTATATATACTCACTAATATACCACTGATATAATTCAATTTTAACACTACTTTCTAAAAAACGGATTGCCTAACTTTGTCATTAAATTCAGAAGATCCAAGATTTCGTCTTGTAATTAAGGCAACACAAACAAAAGGAGACATGGAAGTCAGAAGCTAAATAAAAAGCACAAGAAGCACATATTTGGGCCAAATAGCTATGCATTTCCTAGAGTAATTCATAAATATTAATGGGAATATCAGATGACCTAGAGGACGTAGCTGGTATCTCCATTTAGGGTCATTATTTTCGAAATATTAAGTCTCGCCATCTTCTGCGTTAGCATTGTGTGTCCTCTGTTTGCCATTGTGCATCATAATTATTCATCGTGTTAACTTCACTCACTGGAGCTACTTAGAAGTTAGTGTGTGTGTGTCCCTTGTCCTCAATGTGCTGACAACAGTGTTTTGATGTCTGTGTAAACAGACAGTTTACGGTTACTACCAGCCCCCCTCTTATCTGCCCCTCAAACTATCCCCCTTTAAATGTATAGCTTTACAGCGCGGAGAGGAAAGGAGAGGAGAGCGGGTGGAGGAGGAGTTTGACCAAATGAAAGAAAATAGGAAAGAGACAGACTAGGCGGGTGGAAAGGTGAGCGGGGAAGAAGAGGAAACCGAAGAAGAGCGCAGAAGAGAGGTCACTAGAGGAGAAGACAAGATGATCATGACAAGAGAAGACAGGAAGGAAAGGGAAGGAGCCAAGGTCTTTTTCACTTGATCAGTGAGAATCAGAAGTTTGTTTGCCTGCCTAAGATACAAATTTATCTGACACCCTCAGCATGCCCTGCAGCTACGCACACACACACACACGCGCACACACACACACATCATAGTCTCATCATCATTCTGTGTTTGTGTCTCTAAACAAGAGACTCTCATCTACATAATTACAGTATAATTTGGCTGTAAAATGATTTCCCTCAATAACTCCTGCATGGATAACCTCAATAAAAACAGCATTGCACTGACACACCAGATACACAGATGGATACACACACTATCCGAAACAAAATACATGCATACGCACACACACAAGAACATACTATCTGATACAAAGCCACTATGTTTACATTTCCATTGCTTTAAGGGTCATAGTCAAAACAATTTCATGGAGGATGTAAATTCCCTTTCATGCCACTGCTACTACAAAAAAGTCGACACTACGTCACCACCTACATCTTTTAAACATGGTTCTAATTTAGTGAACAGACGGGCTGCCTCTTTCAGGAAAAGGCGCCTGTAAATGGCTTGCGATGGCTCATCATCGCCACCTTAACTGTGCCCAGTTGCTGCCTAAAAACATTCAGGACGCTCACAGTAAGTGACCAATTTTAGAAGATTTTCACAGAAGCCTGGACGTGTCAGAGCTTTCTGCTTTATCCTCAAGTCTAGCAATTAATCTCAGCCAGACCATACTGGCAGTTGGGACCTCTGGCCCTTTATATAAGACTGCTGGTGTGAATCTGCAGAACCTCAGGACTATTGGGTGAATACATCAAGAAAAGGATATTTCTCAGAATACAAACCTTAAGCTGGCTTTACTCAATATGGAATCACTCTCGAACAAAATGAAATTTGACTGGTGTTTATCAGCTCTACCAGACCAAGTCCCCTGGTGGAGACATTGGTGCTGTGTTGATTAACAATGTTAAAGGTAGCTACTGTTGTAACTGACATATGCTGTTACATACTTTTCTGGTTATGCACATATCCCCCACAAAAATATCAGCGGCTGATGTGCATTGTGGGTAATGTAGGTGCCAGGTTATGACAAGTAAGAAGAAGAGCTGGAATGAAAAAAAAGACGGTATCTCATGTTCTGTTGCATCAATTTCAATATTTTTGTTCATTTTCTGTTCCTCGTGCTAATTCTGCGGAACACTCACTTAATAAACAGGGAAGACAAAAAACGAGGGCAAGTAATATCGTCACACACACACACACACACACACACACACCCCGAAAGGGTAGTTTCCGTTTAGTATTCCCTAAATCATTATTTTTTGTTATCATTGAACCATAACAAAGATATTACTTCAGGTGTTTTTTTAATGATGTGCTAGATGAGGCTACACTCTTGATTTAGTTATTTCCCATCAACTGAGTCGACCTCGTTCTGCTGTAAAGGTAATCATTTAGCAACATCAATGCATATGTATCTATGTCTACACTGTACTGTATATATATCTAATGTGTGTACTAGGTATTTATTTTCTAATTTCAAGGCAGCTAGTGAACATTTATTTGATCTCCCCTCCTCAGTCATTATCAATAACCATAAACTAGGTTAAACTTGGATTTGATCAAATTCCACTCACTACTTTGAGCAGTTTTACTGGTGTACTTGAAGACTGTTAAGTTTTCTTTCTTTAGCTGGACCATTTCCGCTGATTAAAAATATATGAAACAGTAAATCTTAATTTGAAAACAATAAGGCCTTTATTTTTTTCCGTATGAATTGTGAATAATGTGAATAAGGAGTAAGTTGAGTATGAATCACGGTTTCTTCTTCTTTAATGCTTAGAAGTGGCTACCCTTGTTTCTAAATCTTGGAAAAATCATCAGGGTGGTTTATTCGTTTAGTATTTTCTGTCATTTATGTTGCTACTCTGGTTACTTGTCCTTTTTTTCTAAATAACGGTATCATGTATTGTAAGCCTGTTGCACATATTATTTATGCATGACCCAATAATAATAATAATAATAGTAATAATAATAATCAAATTTAAAATCAGTATGCCTTGAAACCCATTTTGTAAGATGTATGACATTGATTCTTCAACTCTGCAGGCAAATACAATAATACAAATTCAAATAAAAATGCGGATCACGTCATCAAAGCCTTGCACTCAAATTGCCTCTATCTGAAAGGACTTCAATTTCTCTTTTTTCGTTATCTATACACTATCAAATAGTGGAAGAAATCAAAACATACAATACCATTCAGGCCTCGTCTAGATACACTTTGGCCTCGAACATTTGAGAGCAGTTTGTATTCATCCTCTATATGCATGCACGGACATGATTGCAGGGGATTTTGTCCCTTGCTTGTTTTCACCATAAACAGAATAGAAGATAGAGGATTTGGGAATTTGGGTCACAAACACACACGCTGTCCATTTGACCATGTTTCTGCAGTTATTACATGTGAAGAGATGTGGTTTCAGAGCCAGTTAGTGTGAGTTAGCATGCATAACTGAGAGTGTTTTAACACATGATCTGGGTCATCCTGCTTCTACAGTTTTAACAGACTATGTGTAACCACTAATGCAGTCTCTATGTGGGTGTGAACACTATGCCAGTTTTGTTTGAATCCAGGCTGCAAACCAATTTCCCTTTAAGGTACAATTGTTGTAAAGGAGAAAGTTTGTATCGTTAGCTAAGATGAATCTTTAGTGAGAGGTAAATGTGTGTTTTCCTTACATATACAGATAGGCAGTTGTCCAGACCACTGGTTGTCTTGGAGACAGATTCGAACCGATGAGCCTATTAGTCGAAATCCAGGCAGACACTGATAGACGACCGTATCACGGTAACCAAAGTTCTCCCCGATCACCTGGCCGTTCACAATGCCTTCTGGGATTCCACAGTGACCAGCTGAAAGACACAGAAAGAGATACAGACGACTGAGAGTTAACACTGTCGTGGTACTTCGGAAATGTTGCTGTGAAGATACTGTTGTTGTTGCAAACACTTTTTGTAAATCTTTCATTAATACAAATTTGAGTATCTGTACCTATCTTGTACCTATAACTATAGTTACCTATAATCCCAGGTCTTGGCTGTCTTATATCTACTTAGAAACGGACCAATAGACATTATCAAAATCCTGATATGACATTATCAAAATCCTGTGTTAAAGTTACGATCTGGAAGATCATTCTCTTTAGCGGCACCTATAGCGATAAGTGGTAAAGACAGGTGTTTTTGAGATATCATTTCCAAGAGATCCAAACAGTGTTTGTCATACCCAGTTTGTAATACTGCACATTCAAGGGCTTTATTCAGTGGGCCATATGCTTAATCACCATTTTGTTATCTCATTCAGCGATAGATAGGGAATTAACATATTTATTCAAATGAAAATCTCTGAGATTACTACTTTAACTTTGCATGTGCAATTTGAGTTTAGTTATGATTTTAACACACATTGTTGCCTTGTCTTTTTGTTTACTTGCTTTGATTTGCTTTTTTCGTGACCGAGGGCTAGCCAATAGTCCTGCAAATAACAAAACATTATATTATATCTTGCAGTCTTGTACCCATGAAATGCATTCTCTGCATTATTTTCAGGGATACAAAGAGAATCTCAGCAAAACAGTAACATTTTAATCAAGACTGGCAGTTTTAAACAAACCTTGAGGGTTGAACATCTCTTTGGTTTAGGACACACTTTGCTGCCTCCATATGGGACATTAAGATGTTAAACATCTGCTGAAACATTATGCTAGCCTGTAAAAGTAGGAAATTGCGTGTTGAAACCTGGGAAATTCTTTCTATGAGAAATTTGACTCTGCGCAAACACACACCATGAAACATCAAAGTGGGACAATGAGCGCTCCATCTTCAAAAAATATTAGAAGCGCCGCCATAAATTAGATCACCTGTCATTTACGGTGAAGGCTCAGATGTGCATTTGCCCCCTACAACATTTTCACAGCTGTGCTACTTTTTTTTTTTTTTTTTTTTTTGCAAAAACTTCCAAAAGCATCTACCTTTAAAATCAAGACTTCTCTGTGCTTTTAAAAAAAATTAGACTTTACCGGTATTAACGAACCTAACAGGATTTGGGGGCCTCTTTAATTCCTCATTAGACTCATCCCAGAGGTCTGATTGATACACAGAGTGTTGGATTGAGTATTGATTTCATTCTTTACAGTAGAGAAAACCTGCACTCTGCCTCGGATGCAAATGTTAACAATGTCAAAGACAGGCAGGGATGTGGGACGGAACGAGAAGAGAGAAGGTGGCATTTCACACGGTCTTTGAGGTTCTGATTACTGTTAAGTTAAAGGACATTTACTCAAGTGAGTCACACTTAACCTTCTTGAACATGCTGCAGAAAGTTACGTGTGGAAGAAAGGACATTAGTTAGAAGCTTATTTCACACAACTTCAATGATATGACCGCAAGAGGGTCTTGTGTACATCAGCGTTAATTACTAAGATGATTGGAAACAACAAACATAACTTCACAGGCTTTTTAAATAAGCAAAACAAGTACAGTAAAGCCGGTTTTGATTTGAAGGATAATATAAAAAGAAGTTATTGAATGAAAATGCTGTTTATAGCACTTTTTCAGGGCTCAATCGATTTATTTTTGACAGAACCTTGCCTCCTCATCAGTCTAGGTTAAGTTTCATTGAGCCTTTCCGTTATAAATTGCATCTCATATCCCCCCTCAGCCTGTGAAGTATTCTGGGAAGCGCTGTTTCTACTGAGGCTTCATGGAGAAGTGACAGCACCATGTCATAGCATCTGTTACCTCTGGCTGGCACGCTGACAGAAGAAAGTAGCTTTTTTTCCTGGTTCATATATATATAAAAAAATAACATTCAAGCTGAATTTAGTGAGTGCACAGCAGAAGCTGGTAATAGTCTTTCTTGTGCGGTGCACGAGGCTAGAGGGGAGCAGCTGTGCTGTCTGACAAGAGGTGCAGGGCACGCATACAGTGTCTACCTTTGATACCTGTCCTCATTAGCTTGACTTGAAAAAACACATAACTCAAACTCCCTTTCTAATGGTCAGTGTGTCAGTGTGTGCGCGTCCTAAGCATTCAATTTAAGTGAGAAAATCACCTACAGGGTCTAGATATACAGTAATATATATATATATATATATTTCTACACACATAACTTTGAATACATTATGCACAGTTCTAGTAATTACATACCTAAGCATCGTGTTTCCATTCCACTCCAAAGCCCAGATGACAGGCACTCTCTGACAGCTGACCCCACTAGCATGAAGCCAGCATCGCAGGTTAAGATGGCCGTAGCGCCAAATGTTGTCTGAGTACCAATCTTCTTCCCACTGGGTGGAGACGGCTGCTCGCCGCAGGATATGACTGAAACCCACAAGCAATTTAAAAGCAGTTGTGCACCAATTTAGCAACAAGTTCATTTGAGTTTGTTGCTGAAGCTCATTGGTTTCAGTGAGGAATGCTCCCGATGCTGTTCGTCGCACACATTCGGTGCCAGATTTGTTTTTTTTTTCTACGATGGAAACGTTCAGACCGGTGAAGAAAATAACAGTCGTTTTCCAAATGTCACAGACTTCTTTAAAGAAAAATATAACATTAATTCAAAATGTCAAGGAATCCCCAGACGTCGAATAACACATGACAAAAATGTCAAGGTGACTCCTTCAGGTGCGAGCATGGATTGGAAGAATGAAATGTTTTCGTGCACAATGTCATGAGCTTGGTTTTTGTGCTTCCTGTTTTATTTTGTGGGTTCATTCCCCTTGTGTCATGTCTAGTTTTACTTCCTGTCTTTTTTCCCTCCTTTTGTGATTGTTTGCCCATCCCAGATTTGATCCTTCTGTGTCTAATCACCCAGCCACCCTTGTGTCTTTGCCTGCCCTCTCCAGCTGTGTCCCCGTCATGTGATTAGTGTCTGTCTGTGTGTGTGTGTGTGTGTGTATACCTCACTCTCCCATTGTCAGTTCATCTTCTATGACTGCTATGTCTTCCCTGGTCCCTGGTATGGTATGTGGTGTACCCCCCCTGTGAATCCTGGTGTTCCCTTGTGCCATCCCAGTTTGTGTTTTTGCTTTTTACCTTTTGTATTTCAGCTTGCTCCCTCAGTTTTTGCTTTTTACTTTTTTTGTACTCTAGCATTGTTTAAATAAAGCTCTCTTTTCGTTAACACTAAGTCTGCTTTCTGCGTTTGGGTCCTTCCTTTTACCTTATCCCTGATATGCAGTAACTCAGTCATCAATAGATTTAATCACATAAACCAACTCTTAGTAAAGAGTACATTTGAAATGACAAGCTTTTACAGCAAAGTACTTTTTTTGTGCACCTTTTTCATGCTGTTAGTTTCCACATGTAACTCACGATATAATTACCTTTTTTTCTCAATCCCTACTCGCATCAGTTATTCAAACGGTTCATACTATAAGTGCCAATGGTATCACGCTGCCTGATGTCAGCTATTTCTTATCATGGCTCACAAACTTATTATTATTATTACCAAGTACATGAAATAATCAGAAAATATGCTGAAGGCTCTTGGTTTGCCTTTAAAGGAATACGCTTATTTGCTTTTTGGCAAAGAGTTAGATGAGAAGATTTATATCAATCTCATATCTGTCCGTTAAATATGAACAGCCAGCAGCCGGTTAGTATTATTTTAGTGCAATAAATGGAAACGGGGGGGGAAAAAAGCAAGCCGGACTCAAGAAAGTCGTTGTTATTATGCAAGCACAGTGAAATTGCAATTGTGTCAGCCGCAAATGGTGCATTGTGAAACTTCACACATATTAACAAAGTATAAATAAGGCACAGATCAGCAATAAAAAGTATAGAATGCAAGCAATATAAGTCCTAAATATAAGCAATATCAAGTATAGTGCAATAATAATAAAATACAACTAACAAAGCAGCAGCAGCAAAGGTTCAGTGCCATGTGATGGATATGAAGAGATGGGTGTTGAATGACATGTGTGGTTGGTGTAGGAATACTGCACATAATCAGTGTCTTGGGGTGACACGTTAGTAAATACTGCACGTGCTCCAATGATGGCAGCACATCAGTCTTGTCAGGGTGAGGAGATGTCTGAGTTCAGCAGTGTCGCAGCTTTTGGAAAGAAGCTGTTTTTCAGTCTATTTGTGCTCAAAAGGCAACAGAATCTGCCTGCCAGCATCTCTAAAGCTCACTCATTATAATATTTTAATATTTTATTTGCTTAATCCATGCAGAAACCAAAGTGTAAAAACAACTATTCAACGTTTTACGGGGGATTATGCGCCGGACTATTTCTTGGCTGGGATCAGTTGCCAGGATTCGAGGAATCCAGAGAGTAACTGTACAAAGCTGTAATAACCCATCATTTTTATTAAAGGTTCGCAAAGAATAAATGATTCCCATTATCATTTACAGTAGATGGATCAGAGCAAATGCACAAACAGTAAACATGACTTTAAGTCGATGCATTGGGTTTCTGTTAGTTGCTCCAAAGTGCAGGACTAAAACTTTTGATGAGTTCAGCCTGAGGATCTGAGAGCGGCTGCATGTCATGAAATCTTTAAACGTAAACGTAAAACCTGCCTATTCAGCCAGGCTTTTTTTTTTTCTTTTTTTTTTAATCAAAAATGGTTTATAGGCATTATTTTATTCACTTGCTTTAACTTGTAAAATTGTATTTAATTAAATTTTATTAATCTATTTTTACCACTATTCCTATTATTATAGCTTTTAAATCTATTTTTACTGTGTCGTGCGCATGGGCCTTAAATTGTTGAATTCTTTCTGCCTTTTCTGTTGTTTTAAACTGTCTAGGCTTATTATGTCTTATTTTCGGTTTGTCAGTCATCTGTGAAGCACCTTGCACTGCACTAACCTGTATGAAAGGTGCAGTACAAATAAAGCTTGATTGATTGACAGAGATCCTAATTGGGACGATTCCAACGCCTACTTCAAATATAATGGCTGGTTCATTGCTGACACTGTTTTTCAGTTGCAGTGGTCATGTAATCCTCATATGTTTTTGTTACTCACCCTGGCAGTGCGGCCTCTCGTTTCTCCAGCTCCACACGCCGGTGGATAAACACTGGATGTGGGCGGGGCCTAATCTGTAGTAACCCGGATCGCAGGTGAACACGATGCGAGTTCTGTATTCGTAGTGTGAGCCGTTGACGATCCTCCAGCGGCCGTGCTCTAAAGAAAATGACCCGATGCTGGGACACACCACCACTACAGTGACAGAGTCAGAGGAAATAAAACCCACATGACATTTATCATTTATACTTTAACTATCATTACAATCAAGTACCATTTTAAAAATAGTGTCAGATATTGAATAGCAGGCTGGGCGCGGCGCCTCGCCACTGTAAAATATCACACAGATATAATGACTCCATTTAAATAACGTCAAAGCCAAACATAGCTGCCACTCATAGTGTATAGAAATGATATGTTGCTTACAAACTAGTGTCCATCTCACTTAGTGGAAAATACTTATCATTGATTGAACTATGTAATATTCGATGTTAAATATTAGTATTTTTTGTAACTGATGCAATAAAAATCTCACCGGAGTCTGACATTTACATTAATACAGTGCTATTAAGTATGTCAAAATGGTATTTATGTTGTTGCATATTCCACTGATACCCAAGTGTTACTAACCAGAACATCGTGGTATCTTATTGTGGTTGCTCCATGTTCCATCAGGCTGACAGATGGCTGACGTCAGTTCTTTACTTGAGAGTCTGTACCCGTCGTTACAAAAATAGGAAACTCTTGTTCCGACAGAGTAGTCGGCTGTTAAAACGCCGCCGTTTATAGGAGCCTTGGGTGCCCCGCATGAGACAGCTAGGGGAAGACAGATACACAGCGGTTAAGAACAAACAACATGCGAACGCACACACACACACACACACACTAATGCACACTTATGTCTGTCAGGAAGCCGGTTTGATGTCTACTTTGTCTGAAATGTTACTGGGGATTCAAAGCCACTGAGTGAATTGTACATTTGTAAACAAGCTCGCATATTTTATTCAATGAAGCCATCAAACAAAAAGATCTAAAATCAAGAGACGCTTATCTTCAGTTTCAACCAGTTCTAAGAAATTACATCCGTCTTGCAGAAAAGGCTGCTCCACAGACCACACTGGTTTAAATAGACTGGTTTGTAGAGCACCGCACCGTGTAATTACACAGTGTCGACAATCTGCTATACATCCTTCATTTGACTTTCTATCACTAGCAGCTACGAACTGTGCCTTCCTGCGGGTATTTGATGTGCGGGGGTAAGACACTAGCAAGTGCAACATAAAAACCTCGTGTAGTCTTTGTAGAACATATTTTAGTCTATTCTGAAAATACTCGTAAGCGATAGGAAGATAAAGAAAAGGTTCCCAATTCAGTCTTCAGCGAAATAATACGTTTATTTTTCTTTCCGTGTTTCATTTACTTTACCAAATGAATATCAATTATTTGTAGCGTTCACAAGCGCCTTCATCTGAACCATGCCTCTGGCGTTTTACGCAAAGGAATGAGGAGTTTGTTTACTCTGGAGCAAAAAGAATACATTTTGGAGGAGGAAAGAAGTTTTCAAGGTTTTAAAACATGGATGAAGTTGTTGAACTTAGTTGTGCTTTCTACCATAACCTACATTTGTTTTAGCAAATCTATAAATGTTGGCTTCATAATCTACAAGTCAAATTAGCAACACATTTATGTGATTGTCAAATTTGTTTAGCCGACCAAAAGTATTGTATTGTTCATTAGCATTCCACTTAAGTGATTGATGAAATGACAGAATGTATGGGCAGCAATATTACTGCATTTAACCTTTCACCTTGAGCTGTCACTGACTAAAACACTAAATTATTCCTTTACAAACTACAATTTCCGTATCTTCGCTAATACTTCAGCACGGTTTAGCTTTAAGTATACACACATTCCACACAGAGACAAACAAACACACCTTGACACGCAGGTACAGGAGAGTCCCAGGCGTGGTAGCCGAGCGACGTGCGACGGCAGGTTGCCGTGGCGTTGCCTATGAGACGGTATCCACGGTCGCAAGCCCAGCGCACCACGCTGTTAATATGGCCGCCGCTCTGAGAGGAGATGGAGCCATGGAGCGGAGAGTCTGGGGTTGAGCAGTACAGGGCTGGAGTGGAGGAAACAGAATAAAAACAAAACTCAGATTTAAAAGGAATTCACTGCTGCTTAAACAAAAAGGTACTTTTTACTACTACTATACAGTACTAATCTTTAAACATGCCAGAACTGCAGTACTATGTTGTCACCATATTATTGAACAATATGTGTTACTTAATCCAACAGACCAGGAAAACTGATCAATACTGTGATTATCACAGAATTTATTTTGGAATGCAGATTTGCAAAATGATAACCATTACCAGTACTGTAAAGTCTTTCTTGCACGGTTTTAGTGTTACTGGCATTACAGTCTGTTATAATTTCCCTTCATAAGTATGAGTCACTACTGTATTTATGACACAATAGGAGGCCCAGTAAAAATGGACTTATAGCAGATGTATCTCGTTTGTGAGTACATTATAATTATTGTTATTATTAATTATTATAATGACCTCAATTACAGCTTCAAATTGTACATTTTAAACAGTGCTATTTTAGACACGAGGTAGAGAAGGATGTCATCACTCCAAGAGAAATATCTCAAAACAAGTGTTGGGCTAAACTAAACTAAAAGTTCTGTGAACAGAATTATTAACGACCCCATTCATAATGGTAATTATACTTTTCCAGCACGTCTTAAAATCCAAGTGTTTTAGTTCATTAGGATCCATCCGACAAGCTGCACGAATGCTAAATAGGAAAAATAATAAGTCTCTCCTGGCAGAGTTTTTCGTTCAAACAATCAATGAGTAGAGTTACAGTAGATGGAGAGAGCAGACGTTACCGAACACGCTGCCCACGAATCAATGGCTATGTGCAATTTTATGAAATATTCTTACACCAAGAAACATTAATGCTTTACTCCAGACAAAACAAGTGGGAATCCTGCTGCAACTGCCAACAACCCGGAAACAAGTTAAGCAACGTCTTAGTTTGTCTGTTGTTTATAGATTATTCTCTCTCTGTCTGTCTCTGTATCTCAGACAACAGATAAGTCCTTATGCAATGATGGCAGTATCTCATATCATAAAACACAACAACAAACTGTTTCATTATGTTCCTCAGTCAAACCATAACGATTACCCGGGCCTGAGTCCAGTTAGATGTTGACTTGGGCAAGTTGCCTGGTCTTTAACTCTTCAAATTGGCAAAGGGCCCATACATAAGTTCTTAACTGGCCTTATTTATTAGTGATAAAGGTTTTTTATACGTCCCTCAGGTCTGTCACTGGCCCAGTGTCTTCCGTGTGGTGAGTCAAAATGAACAAGCCCCACTTAAAAATTAGTGAGGGAGTTCTCTTCCTTCTCCTGTGTTTTCCTTGCGTTGAAAATGCAGAATCAGAGGCGGCAATGGTTTGTCAGTGATTTCTAATTAAAACTCTCTGACACAACTTATTTCCAAAAAGCATTAAAAGTCGATGGCCATGGAAAGAGCTGGTATCACCGAAGCGCCATGTACCGTACGCAAAGCTGCCAACCTCTGATTAGATCCTGTCCAGGCTCTTTCCCCTTATAGTAATTTAAGATTGATGGCATTAAACTGCTGCTTCAATCACACGAGGCATTACATAATGAAATACCAGCGTATCTTGTTATAAAGACAACGTTTCTTCTTAAAACAAAAGAAAGAAAGAAAGCAAAAGTTGGTATGTCATAATAATGAGAAAATGGTGATTATAACGAGGGAGTTTAATTTCCCATTTGTGATTACAAATTGAGCATATTTTGTTTTTTTCTTACAGTGGTGGTAGGAGGAAGTTGTCATACACTGGCCTGATTGTGCAAGTAAAAAAAAAAAAACAACAATAAGTTGAACCATGAACCATATTAGTAGGCTTACAACACATGTTTAACAACCCTTGCTGATGCCCACATTAATCACAGCTACCAAAGAATGTTAGTGAGCGTGAGAGTCCTGGGAGGCTTTTTTGTTATTATTCAGCGTATAATTCATCATACAGAACAGTGGTGTTTTAAAGGTTAAAGAAGCAGCCTCCTGAATAGGTATTAAGTGAAAAAGCAAACTGAACAGGTAATACTGCACCCCCCCCCCCCCCCCCCCCTAAATGTCAAAAAATGCCCTTGAATAAAGCACTCAAGCCTCATTAGCCAAGTGAAGGTGCTTAATGGCCAGCAGTCTAAAGTTATACTTAGCAGGCCCAGGTGCAGGACTGTCTAAATGCATCTGGGCTCATCAGATTATCATCAGTTAACAACTAACCCATGATGCAGTTGAATAAACCGCTTTCGGAGACAGACAGAAGTGGGGTCGAACAGTAAGCTGGAGATGAAGAAACCACTTGCATGTGTGAGACGAAGTTAATGACACTGTAAATAATTCACTTATCTTATTTTCATCAAGTTTTGTCGTACAGTCCCTATTCTCAAAATCACAAATTGAGAAACTTCCTCAATTTTGACATATATGTTGAAACCATTAGGATATACCGTATATATATACGTTGACACAACTTAGAGGTTGAGCAACTCCCCCGAGTGCTCAGAATGTCCCTCTGTCCCTCTGTCCCTCTGTCTGTCTCTGCCCTTATTGCCATGCATTAAGACGATATAAAGTAGTAGTAAAATAAAGTTGGGATACATACTTTGGTACTCACCAACATAGCGAATTTTGAAGCCTTTCTTGTTTGTGCCATGGTCTGAAGACCAGCGGACCAGGAACTGGTGACCAGAGGTTGTGAGGTTAAAGGGAGCAGGCAGGTCACCGCTCAGCGTAGCCAGAGTGGGACTGTTGGCTGTTGGACCTGAGTGAGATCAGGACAAGAGAAGAGACGAATAAGAAGAGACAAAGAGAGCAAATGAGACTAATAAACTGTGATTCCTTCTATTTTGCTAATTAGTATTTTTCTGGCTATAACAGTCCGGTATTCCCATGGTGATGATCTTAACTCCTTTATACTGTATGTCAGTGTGTGTGTGTGTGTGTGTGTGCTATTGAGTGTTTGTTTTTTTTTTACCATCAAAAATCTCCAACACGTCAAACTCTCTCTCAGTGTGGAAACTTTCAAAGGTAATGGTGACATTGTATCCTTTTTCTACTGTGATGCTCCACGAACACATTTGGAGGTTAGGGTAGCTCTCTGGCCAACCGGGGCTAAGGATGACACCTGACGAGTCATATCGCACATCATGCGCAGGGCATTGGACTATGGACAGAAGATAAAGGGAGAGAAATGGGTATTTTAAATGAGTGCGCACTATTTTTCTTATTTTCAATGTTGTCAATATAAAATATTGGACATATTAATCAAAAAACATAACACACACCTTGGCATGTTGGAGGCGGGGCATCCATCTGTAGTCTTTCTCCAAGGCGACATGTTAAAATCTCACTGCCAACCAATGAGAATCCAGGTTGGCATTTATACCTGATGATGTCACCTGAACGCACAAAATGGATATGAATGATGAGTGTCAGGAAGGCAAAGTAGAGGCAGCGAGAAGGGAACATCGTTGGGGATTATTCCTACAGTATACGGTCAGTGCTGTAATGTAACTATGTACATTTACTCGTGTACTTCGGCACAAAGTTCAGGTACTTGCACTTTGAGTTTTTGTTTTACGTAAAAAACATATGATCATCTCATAAAGATAATGCATTGTTAAAGATTAAACTACCCAATAGTATATACAATTGACCAACTATAACAGTAAACTCAGAGTGGCCATTTTTCTGCTTTTAGTTGTGTTCCTTTAAGTACATTTTGATAACAATTCTTATTTACTTTTATTGGAATCACACTTTCAATGCAGGACTTTTACTTGCAATGGAGTATTTCTGTTGTGTGGTATTGCTACTTTTATTCAAGTACAGGATTTGAATACTTCCTCCACTACTTTTAAAGTGTATCATCTGTGCTGTCAAGTCTGAATTTTGAAGTGGATCTACGTTAAGTGTTGCATGTCTGTTTTCACTTGTGTACATTAACCGAGTACACGTTACAAGACTCGGGTTTGCTTCGTACATCGAATTGGCTTTGCAGGCAGACAGACAGACTCACCTATCTCCAACTCGCCGTCCTCCATCAGCATGTCAGCATTGGGCACTTCTGGAGGAGGCTGGCAAACCCTTAATTGGTAGGCTAGGAGAACAGACAGAGCAGAGGAGGGGAGGGAGGAAAAAGAGAGGGACATTGTATAAGAGGAAATGTAGTCTGTAAACCCAGTAAGAAAGGGAAAAAAAAAAAAAGACTTTCCAATGTTTGTGAATTTTACCTGCACCAATGCGAAAGCTTCCAGTTGTCTGTGCCTGTAACAACTGCCCCGAGAGTGAGAAAACTTTAAGAGAGCCAGATCGTGACCCAGCCTCTTTTCTGTCAATTTTATTTAATCTTGCTTGTTTGTTACGTTCACTGTTTTAGTTCAGGTGTTCAGGCAAGCAAGGCATGGAATCAAAAACACGCCGGCTACACAGATACAGCGCTGCCTTGAATCATAAAAAGGAACTGACTTCACAGCTACTGAGCTGAGGGCTGTGATCAATATTACTGCATGACCATAGATCACTCACTAACAGAGAGGAAGAGAGAGAGAGGGAGAAGGAGGGAGGGAGAGAGAGAGAGAGAGACAGCGAGGGGGGGGGGGGCTGAGGGGGAGAGAGGGAGAAAGGGCTGAGGGCTATAAGTCAGGATGAAATTGACTATGAAAATGAGACCTGCCAATAGTATCTGCTGCTCTCATGCATATCAAAGCCCTGGTCTCTGTGTGTGCGTGTGTGCGTGCGTGTGTGTGTGTGTGTGTGTGAGAGAGAGGATCACTGTGAGCAGTCATTGATCTCACTAAGCTCCAAGACCATTTTTTATAGCTGCTTCCACATTCATGTCACATTGGCTTTCTCAGTCTCACGTCCATGACAACATTATCCACCACTGTAATGGTCCTCATCTCTGCATGGAAGCAATGGCATTCAGAACCTGGACCCAGAGATAAATAAATAGAGGGACAATGACATAGATAAACATCCCCCAACAGTGGATTGACGCCTCCTTTGGGGTTGATTTGGCATTTGGAACCAAAACTGCACTTTCGCAGCCGTCTCCGATGCAAACTGTGACATTCTGAATTTCAGTTGTGTCACTGAAGGACGCTGAAGAAGAAATGTTGAAACTTTTCTCCTTATTGTGACAACCTCCTGATGACGAGACTCTATCAGAAATGGCGCCTATTCATCCTGTATTTATTAACGAAGAATTTAAGCCATCTCTGCAGTATCAAACGGAGTAATCTCGCTCACATTGTGTTTACCTACTTTACCTCTCACTTTTACCAGTCTTTCTTGTTATATTGTCTTTAAAAACAGAAGAGAGAAAACGACGCTAACAACCACTGCCATACATGTCATCTCCTCTCCCTCTTATCCATCATGATCTGTCACTCTCTGCTGTACATCCTCCAATAAAGCAGAAATTGAAAATAAACTTGAATCCATCAGATGGTACTGTTCCTGTGTGAGTGTGACAGCTGACAGTTAAAACCTGCCAACAGAAATTCATTAACTACGTGACATCTGTCTGAAAAGGGAAAGCCTGCTCAAAAAAACAACTTGACATGTTTTCACTAAAGAGCATTGAACAGAAACTTTTGAGAAGAAGCGAGGATAAGCTTCATAAGGATGAAGGCGGAAGATATACATATATATGACTGGATGAATTTGTTGTGAAGGGTAGAAAGAGAAAAGAAAGTTAGCCTCATTAGAAGCCATTCTGTCAAATTAAGTCTTCGTCCAAAAAAATGCACCTTTTCAGGAACTTTCTGACAAGGATGAGGAATATAAGCAGCGTTGTTTTACTGTGTGGTGAAAACCTTGCTTTAGCTAAATATATTTCTCTTTTAGTTTGATGCATAATGGCATGAGGTTCATCTGCAGCTACTTTCTCTGCTATCGTTTATTTAAAGTCAAAACATGGGATTAACTTTATGAGATTTCCACATTACTATAAACACTAGACAGTACACATGCTGTAATCAAGGGACACTACAGTACATCCAAGCACATACTTCTAAAAAGCTGAGATAACACACAACCCTGCTCTTAAATATGATGAGGGTTTCTTACACGTATGCACGTTGCTGTACTAGCTACGTATTGTTCTAGGTGCCTTTAAGCCCTTGTTTGAAATAATTGACTTTATGTGACGCACACAGGAAATTCTTCAAATGTTCAAGTCAAAGAGAAAAGTGAAAACACGGAGGTATATGTTTTCACATAACAGTAAAGGGATACAGACACAATGGACAAAGTGTAGAAAGATTGATGCTTGCAGGCAGACAGGCAAAACGAGAAAAAAAAACGAGACGAGTGGGAAAGGTTTTCATCTTAAACAGCAGTTGGAAACAAAGGGAAAGCTAAGTGCACTGAAGGACCACGGGATACAGATTGAAATGAAATGAAAAACTGAATATCATAGACGGTTTTGACATGGAGAAAGAGCAGCTCAGGACCAGCGGAAAAATACAATCTCCAAAAGGCTGTGGAGGGAAGACGACTGTTTGTGTGTATGTGTGTACGACGGCAACATAAAACACGCAGGCTATTGTGAGACTTACTAATGCACAAACCATCACGGAGAGCATCGTTTTATGAGTTTAATTGTCTGAATGATTTACTGCAATATTCTCTTAACACATTTGTACAAGAAACCATCTTGTCCACTCATTCTCTAGCCCAGCAAGTGAGCTCCAGAAGAAGGGATTTAATACCACCCAATAATCACATATCACAGACTTTGTCTTAGTATTTTATGACTTTAAGCCCAACGGCTATCATATAAAGCAACTGGATGTATACATGTAGCAGTGACCTAAAATATTGTTGCTGTGGTAGGCTGTGAAAAAGACGCCGGCTTCAATCAGAGAGTAAAAAGCTCCAAACTTCATGAGTCAGAATAAGTCAAAGGAAGCAGGTCTGAGTGGTAATGAGGATGAAGTTGAAAAGAGTCCAACACAACAACAAACAGATCGATGCCATCACTGCAGCAGCAACTAATGATAGCATTATAGCTCTACCACTATACCTCAGGACAACAAAGCCAACTGCAGAGAAAGTTCATGAGAATGGTATTTTGACTGAACAAACTCAATGAAATGTTTCCATTGTGATACAATTGATAATGTTGTTACTGTCTCACCATGGTAACTGAGGACAAAGAAGCCGGCTCCGGAGAAGTCTGAGTGGAATTTGATGAGGATGATGTTGGAAGTCGAGTAGACAGACTCCAGAGCTGTGTTCCCACTAAACTGGCCAATCTGAGGAGATGATTGGTCCGGACCATCCCTTCAAAGAAACAAAGAGAGAAACACACACACACGCATACAGAAAGCTTGTGTTACAAAGGAGGTACTCAGAGACTAAAGACCCATAAACGAATGGACGTGATCTTTCTTTATAAAACAATAGGAGAGAAAAGTCAACCTAAAACATAATTTGAATAAGTTATGGCAGTCATCTCTGACAGTTAAATGGCTATTTGTGATCAGGAAATGGTTTCTCCAAGGCTAGAAACAAAGATAGAAGGGACTTTGACGATATTCATGAGGCAAAAGCTGGAGCTGCTCCATTGACTGCGAATGGAGTTGGACATTGTCTGACAAAGTGGCGGCGCCCAGAGTGATTGTGCATGGTTATGGGCTCATTTTCCCTCTCAAAACAATCCAAACTACAATGTCAGAAAGCTCATTTAGATATAAAACTTTCACAAACTCAGATTCCACTTCACTTACAAAGGAGCAGCCCCTCTTTGCCTCTGGATAACAACACAGTTCAAAGCCCAGGCTCTCTTATTCTTGCTTTGGGAGGCTCAAGTTCATAAATATTGATTGAACTGTCATCAGATCATAAGAATAACAAATGCGAGTCCTGTTGGAGACTTGGCTGTAGTTTTGCCACTAATATCAACCAGGCAGCCATGAAAAGTTACACAATTACCACAGAAAGCAGACAGGAAGGCATCTGTCAACTGGCAGGTCAGGCACTCTGCAATGTTGTGAACATCTTTCACCTTTAACGACCGACCCACCAGCTGTCAGACTGGAACTAACCAATAGCTGGCTCATTATCGGTGATTAAAAAGTATCATCATGAAGTTAAATGGAATGATTATTTCCTGCTGTTAAGTGTTTTTGGATGTGGCCAATTATACCTGTCAAGTTATGTGAGGAATCATCCCCTGCTCTGATTCACATGGAGTCAGTTTCATTCATTGCTTTGCCCTGCTGATTATTGCTGATGCTAACACACGCGGACATTTATGAGCACATTATGGCAACATATAGAAAACAGAAAAGGTTTTAGTGTATGAGGTAGCACGAGGTAACGTCTCTGACATATATGATAATCCTTACAATGGAATCATGTAGTAAGCCTCCCGGTATGAGACCAATTAGTAGACTAACTGACTGTCAGGCTGGCTGGCTCTAGACTGAGGAGACCGCTGTGAAAATCACACCTTTAGCACAGACACTGTGCTCTCTACAGGGAGCCAACTGTGCGGCTGTGTGACTAAGATTGTGAGCTTTCTTTTTGGGGTGTTTCTATGCGGTTGCTGTCTTTGCTTCGTGTAAGTTTCCCAGTTTGTCCACTTTCCCAAGTGACAGCTGGGTCAGGAACATGCTGCGCGACCAATTCATGGAGTTCACAGAATTGGCTGTGGGTGGACGGCACATGGCTTAACAGTGTCGTGGTGTGGGAAAGGCAGGCAGCATATTCCAGTTATGAACTACATCTCCATACAGTAAAGACGTCTATACACCCAACAGGCCTCAGCCCAGTGGCAACAAGCTGTTGCACTTGTTCGTATTTGAAGCGACTAAAAAGCTGTGCAACTAAAGAGAACAGTTCTCCAATGTCAAGTGTGTTTAGACACCCAACAAACTTTCGCATTGGTCGATATGATTGTGTTGTACTGTACAATATCTAGCAGAGGATAACTGATTAATCATTTAGGTCAATTATCAAGCAAACATGTCAAACAATCTCTGGTTCGAGGTTTTTAAATTGAGGATTTGCTGCTTTATTTAATTTCTTGATTATTGTGTATTTGTATTCTTTGACTTTGGTATCATTGGGCAGAACAATCTGAAGATGGCAACTTGGGCTTGTTTTACTATTTTCTGACATTATATAGACTAAACAATTCATTCATTGATGTTGAAGGCTTAAGGTGACTAGTCATTTGGAGTGTGTAGAGAGACATTTCTGGTCAAGACTAATCCTTAATGTTTAGTTGCATCAGTTGTTAGCTGTTGGTTGAGTGACTGTGAGATTGTTTCACCGTCAAACCTAAACATCCAGACCGTTGTTGATGGGTCCTGAGACATTAGGTGGTGCATTTAACAGGGAACCCTTACATTTATATGTTCATGTCATTTAGAACCTCTCAAAGTCAAAGTAGACTGAACTTGAAACTCGGAGTAATAGTGGTAGATGTCATTGTAACTGACCTCACTTGAGTCACTTAAAGGGATCATTCTGTTACAGAATCAGGGAACTGTCTTTAGCTTACAGTGTATTTATTGGTGTGTCAGCTCATCTCTTGAGGAAGAAGACTATTACAGTAATTCTATGGCATAGTCAGTGTTTTACACTTCATCCAGGTACTTGTCGGGAAAAGGTATATTGTGTTGACAGACTATCCAAATAGAGTTTTTAGTTAGAATCATTTTAAAGAGGGCTGTGGAAACAGCGACACTAAAATCTGGAAGGTTGACAGTACTAACATCATGACAGGCTCACAAAAGTTCAAGACAGACATTTGGTCCTTCTGTGTTGGTCTAAAAATACATGGGAATGTATCTGCAGCAAACTATTTCTCACACTGCTGTAGTTGTGTTTTTCCTGTGCCTCTCCATGTCTGTATGCCAGGTGACGTTTTCTAAACTGTTGATCCTGCTGTCTATTTATAGGAAGCAGGCTCCAGCTATAGAGAAGGGGTGGCAACAAGGCAACCAAAGAAAAATAGATCGTACAGCCTATTTATGGTTCTGCTGCCACCTTGTACCGGGCAGATAACTGTGTAATATGGTATCTTAGCATTGTTTAAACATTTTGCACTGACCAGATGCCTGCTGTTGCCAATGGCTGCTCTCCTTAGGAAGAATAATGAAGTGAGAAGTCAAGGCTGAGCAGGTAGGGAGAGAACGATGTATTGTATATTATATATAAGACCGAGGGCGCGGAGGGACGTATCAAAAAACGACAAGAAGAAAATGATGTCAGAGTAGCTTTATATTCAAGGAGAGATGTCCGTAGTCATAGTAACCCTGGCAGGAATGTAGCCAATTAGTGGCCAGCAATGCAAATATGTTAAAGAGCATGATATCCTGTGTGACAGGGATGGTGTGTGGAGCAGAAGTTCCTCTGCACATTTGGAACAAATAAGATGTATAAGCAGCACCACATAATGAGGATGAATAGTGTCATTTAGGAGGCAAAGATTTAGAAAAAGAAGTGAATTAAATAAGTATATAACACCTACCAGACGGTAATGTAGTCATATATGGGCTCAGTGCTCAGTACAGTAAAATTGATGTAAATCCCGTGTCCAGGAGGAACTCTAACACTCCACACACAGTCCTGGAAGTTGGGATATTCCTCAGGGTGACCAGGAGAGTAAATGGTTCCATTTAATGACGTGATGTTGCCACCACAGAGAGCTGTGAGGTAGAATATTAACAGAATTACACTTTATAAATTACCAGCAAATGTGCATTACCATTGTGAAGCTTTAGTAATGATCTGGATGAATGAGAGAGGACAGGTATATATTAGTCATATAATGACCACTGGATTACGCCTTAATGCCTTTAATAAATTGTCATTATAGTTTTATTTCAGTTCTGCAGCACAGGTATTCCTCGGGAGTGTAGGTGTTGCTCATCGGAATATCTAAAGTTTTCTAATTTAAGGAGACTTGATTGAGTGTCAGTGCTTCAAAGTCAGGATAATATTATTTGATAATATAATTCCACTGCTGGAAATAAAAACAATGTGCCAGACACCTATAATGTCCTCCAGATTTATTCCACACTCCCTTGTAATTTAGGTTCTCCAATTCATTCAATTTACAGGATGTCATATTTCATATGTCTGCTGACTTACAAGCTGCATATGATTGTATTTTTTTGAAATGTGTTTTTTACACTTTGCTCTTAGTGTAAAATGTTATATTAACTGGCTGTACTGGAGTAGAAATATCAAGAGAAATACTGTGCTCATTCTTTAGAAAACAGTGTTGGCAGTTATGAATAACAATTCTGTATAAGTTAAATAGATACAGCTTCGAGTAAGATAACTCTGTTTAATAATGAAATAAAATATTGGCAGAGAATATGAGACAATATTACCAAAAATTACAGCAGTAATGATAGCAGTGCTGAAATGCTATTGAAAAACATTTAAAAGGCGAGGGTGCGTCCAGGAAGGCCAGGGGAATTCATTATCCCTCAAAAACTCTGGACTGAAAGAGCAGTTCACCAGCATACATGTCTTTGTGTGTCTGAGAAATATATTCAATATTAGCAGAGCTAACAGAATAAAAGTGACTCACACAATTTTGTATTCCCTTCACAATACAGCACAGGACAATGTCACATCTAGCAGTAAAAATATGAAACACAGTCATTCTGACAAGTTCAGTATTACCTTCACATCGTGGTAGTGGGTGGTTCCAGTTCCTGCTGATTCCATGTAAACATGTGAGTGAAGCCTCTCCGAGCAGAGAATATCCAGGCAGACATTCAAACGACACCGTCATCCCTACGCTGAAATCTGTTCCGATCACTATGCCGTTTCGAAATGGCCGAGGGTCTGGGCAACTCTGGAGCTGGTAGGCTTGAAAGACAACAACCCAGATTAGTCAAAGGAAATAGTCAAATATAGAAAAACTAAAATAGAAAGAGACGATAAACACATCAATCCTAACACCGAATAACCAATAATCAATACAAGAATAGGCTCATAATTCCTCCGCCTTGTATAAGATGAAGACCTACTAGTCTCAAATAACACTGACATGAGAAATAACAGCTGCAGACTTCTAGAAACAAATTAAGATCACTAACTTTTTGAAAAGGGTGTCACGCACCAAAGAAATTCATACTTGTTTTCTTTGATCTTGCCAAAATTATAAAACAAAAAAAAAATCTGACAGTCTGCCATTTCAAGTCACAGTGACTTTTCACAGCCAAAGTTACAAGAGTCAAGTGTTTGCGTGACTAAAGAAAGACAAGTGACGGAGAAAAAAAAACATTAGTGGAAATAATAGTAGTGGAAATAATAAAGCTGCTAGTGTTCACATTATTTCTCCTGTTTTAAAACACCTTGGCCGTGCCCCTGTCTTGAGATAAAAGGTAATATTCATGAGCCACTGGAATTTGCACATAAATGGAATTAGCTGTAACACATTTAGGCTATCTACGAGATTTGTCATAATAAAGATATAAGACCGCTCAAAACCTTTTTAGTGTCAGATAGAATAAATAGAAAACTCACCTCATCACTGAAATTAATCCAAAAATGAGTTTTATGCACCCTGCAATTTCTTTGGCAAGTGCTTTAGAAGCCAAGAAACATTTTTATTGTTGTCTAAGAAAAGTACATCAATTTATTGTTCGTCACCTCCTGAGAAATAAAGTAAATAAGTAAGTGAATAAGTAAATCAGTCACCAAGATTCTGCTTTGGCAACAGTCGCTGTTTTCAACAAAGCAAAAGCACAGTCAGACATCTGGTCTTGTTTTCTTTGCTTAGCAAATGATCAGTGCACGCGAGACGTCGGAGAGGAGCTTGCAGAGACAACACTTACCTTGATACGTGATGTGGAACCCCGGTTTGTTTTGTGAATAGTCACTGTGGAAGAAGAAGCTGGTCTGGTGGGTGGTGCTGAACAGAGACTTGGGGATGACCGGGCCGCTGAACCGGTCAATGACCGAGCCCATCTCCAGTGTTCCACTGCGGATCTCTAAGTAATCGTGGATCGCTTCAGTGGAGAAGTTCAGAAACTGGAGATGGATACCTGAGAGAAATTTTGACATTTAAAGCAATTAGCAAAGCTTGACTGACAGAGACGCGAGCGATAAAAGCATTTGTAGATGCTTCACCTGCAGCCAACGACGTGTATAAAGGCCACTGACACTGACTGAGTGAGTGAGTGAGTGAGTGAGTAATTAAATAAATCAGTCAATAAATACCATAGATACATGAAGGGGGAGAAAGAAACAAACAGAGAAAACAGGTACACAGACTAACGGAGAGAGAACTACACCGTTTCCTACTCAAGTTCAAAGTTGACAGCGTTTCTTACCGAAGCCGACAGGTAAGTTGACTGTCCACGTGCAGTCTAATCCACTGGGGTAGTTGCCGGGGAAACCAGGACTTAGGATCACTCCACTTACATCTTTCATAGACCCACCACACTGGGCTGGAGAGACGCACAAACACACACATAATGCAGTAAGAAAGAAAAAAGGGAAACAGTGGTTCAGTGTTGCAAGCAACACATCAAAAGCTTGAGGCTGCCCTCGCAGAGTACAGCAGACATAGACTACTTCTCCTTTTTTTTAGGATGCTGCTGCTGACTGGACACTTGACTATCTTAAACCTGACAGTTTGCATCATTTCGAATAACACATTAATATTCTGAGTCTCCAATAAATACCCTTCTTGAATAAATTACCATTGTGCAAGTAGATATGTGTCCAGGGCTTGTTTCCTCTAGTTTGCCTCAGTGCATGCTGATGCTTTGGCATACTCTGCATGTTTATGGCAGACTCTGCCTTAGCTTTGCATCAGTTTAAAAGCTTAATCGTATTCTGCACAGAATACTAAATAATCAGCTCATCACAGAAGAGCAAATTGATCAAACGGCTTATTTTCCAAAGAGTCAGGGTAGGCAATGGAGACTGTTTGCATCATTACTGCAGCACTGAAGCTTTGCATATATCTCAGTACATCTGGCTGCATGTATGTGTGCATAAATGTACTCTGGGAGAATACCTACCGAGACATAGAGGCACAGGGTAGTTCCATCGTCTCACAGGTCCAGGCATGCAGGTGATATGAGCATTGCCCTAGAAATGCAAAAGCAGACCACAATCAATTATAATTCAACAGTTGGGAAATAATTTGGTTTGAAAGAGCTGTTTATCCACTCAGCAAGAATGAGTATTAATACTGCAGAAATGCAGAGCTGTATATTAAGCATGAGGAAGGCAAACCTCTATTAGATCTGTGTACAGTACGCCACAGAAAATGGGCAGACCACACCAGAGACATACATTATTCAGGATTTGTGCAAACCACACTAGAGTTGTATGTTTAGTAAGAGCTGGGAAAACCACCCGAGAGCGGGGTTTCCTTCTGATTCACAGTTTAAATAGTTCTTGGTTTGTGCAACCAGGGGATAACAAGAGTGAATTGTGGCACATCAGAAAATCTGAGCAGCCTTTAATGATTTCACATACATATCTGGCAGTCGGTTTGCATTGAACAATTACAATTTGTAGTGAATGTGTGCTACGCATTTGACATCAATATCCTTCAACTAGTAAGAATATGTGAAAAAAACAGAGTATATATATATAAATATATATATATATATATACTGTATATATATATAAATATACTGTATATATAAATATACTGTATATATATATTTTTTATACCTGAAGAGAGTATCCTTGTTCACATGAAAACTGCACGACGTCTCCCACCATAAATCTGTCTCCTTGCCTTATTCCATAGTTTGGAGTCTGAGGCTCTGGACACGACTCCAGACCAATAGCTGATAAGAAAAGTGAAATAAAAAAAGGTTGTAAAAGTTTCACTCATCATTACGTACATACAGCATATACGCCGCAGATAAAGCTGCATACAAAACAAATGTGTTACCTGTATATTCCAAGTGAAAACCAGCAGCTGAGACACTAATATCAGAGCTGAAGCTGAGATAGAGGTTGTTAGATGTACTATTTAGGAGAGGGGGGATGGTCGTGCCTGAAAGCAAGGAGAGAGGAACAGAGCAACAGAGGAACATGATCACATTTTCCCATTTTTCAATTGAGGCTTGAAAGCAAATTATCTTAGTTATCTGACAGCAAAGGAAACAACAAAGGCCTCCCAAACCTACATTTTCACTTTTTTTTTTGTTGTCTGTGAAGTGTTCTCGAAGGAGGGAGAAGGGGATTTTATATGAGACATCTGTTTTATTTGAAACTACTTTTCAAATGTTGGTTTGACCTACATAGCACGGCAAGGGAAAGTACAAAGTAAAAAACGGGTACTGCACTACTGAAGCAAAGCTGGCACCGTGCAACAGTGCGATTCTGTCAGGATCCTTCTCAATAAGACAGTAGAGGATGCACTTTAATGTAAAGGAATAATAACCTACTCTAATCTCGTTGAAAATATCACTGTCTTGGCTTTCTTGAAGTGGCAAAAGTAACTTCTGACGGTAGCCACCTGTGGAGCATTTTCTCAGGGGCCAGTTTTGACTTCCATGTTTTTTCTTCAGGTGTGTCAGCAAAACCAATTAAAGTTAAAGAGACATTCCTCTCAATGAACACTCAATTAGGTCAATGGATGTTATTGGTTGCCTGTTGTGTGGAGAACTAATTAGCAGAATTTCGAACAGTACGCGGCCTCCCTGCTGGTCATATTCCAGAGAAATTCTCATTCATTATCATAAAATAAAAAAATGTATTTTGACTCAATAATAAATGATGAATGATTATGAATAATTAAACGCGTGGATTTAAGCATTCCATATATTTTGGGAATCAGGACAATATTTAATTAACGTTTGTAATTAACCCTCGTAAAAAAAGTTTTATCATCGCCCTGCATATATTGACTCGTTATATGGAAATACTGTCATTTCATTGCCAACAATATAATCTCTTATCTAGTTAGCCATAAAGATGTCAAGCCCTTCCATAGATAATTTAACACAACTAGCAGATAATCATGACTTTGCTTCCCTAAAAGCAGTATTAGTATCCCCAGAAGATGCTGACTCTAACTTTGGACGGCTGCTTAAATTACACGAGTGAATGAATCCAGAGGAGTGCTTCACCCAGACTGAACACATTTTCTAGCACTGGAGCCGAGGGACTTCCATTGTAGTCAGTGCTAATATTTGGACACGCTTATTTTTTTTTTTTTTTACTATAGGAAAAAGATGAAAAGAGAAATGTAGTTTTCTACTACATGTACGAGTGAAATATAGAATATATATTTTTTACATAAAACATTAGAAAGTGTCAGGGTTAGGGTTGATAACTCTTATAGGATTGTTTTATTGCTGTTGTAAATATCCAACATGACATAATTAATGATGAGTTAAAGAGAATCAATTAGATATGCGACAACTAATTCTTATATGTCTTTCAAGGAATCACAGACAAACAAGCAGGTGTCAGTCGGTGTGTTCCTCGGCTTCTGCTGCTGCTCTGATGGCACACGGCCAGCATCCTGTACGACAACATGTAATGTTCTTCTTTGCTTGTTGTCATTATGTATTTAACTGGCAAGATATATTTACTGTGATCAGGTAGAAGGCAATAGAGTTCTTCTTCTTCTCTCTATAACGCTTATAAAGAAGTTGTTGCCTTAAAAAAAAATGATTCCTCCCTCTATACTCAAATCTGTGGCAGAACTTTCTTACTTAAAACAATGTTGGATGTAGTTCAGTAGTGTCTTCTCACTTACTCCAAATGAACTATTGCTTTCAATTTCATTCTTCACTGTTGGACAATCTGCTGCAATTTGTTTCACACTTAATTACTATCATTTTCCAAATTACTTTTGGCCATGATATGTGTAACTTTCACTATAAAGTAAAACTATAAAAAATAATGAAAAAACTGTTTACCAGAGTAGCTGCCCAGTCTTGGTGCGTGGTTGTCGCCACCATCGTAAAAATCCAAAGAGTCCCAGTTATGCTCAGTGGCAAAACTCACAACTTGTATCTGAAAGGACGGATAAAGAAGAAGAGAAAGACAGAATTTGTTCTTTAGCTCAGTTCTTTGTCTTAAATAACACCTACATTGTCATTTAATTGCATCTGGTACAACAAGTCTATGACTTTTACTCATCCTACGAATGAATTCAACAAGAAACCAAAACACATGTTTGTTAATTGCTGTAAATAGTAAATGAAAATGTAAAATAACATGAACGGTGTAAGATGTCAGAAAAAAGGCTGTTTGTTACCAAGTCAAATGATACAGCAATGCCGTGAGGTGTCAGTTAAATATTTGTAACAGACTCTATTTTGTGTCAGAGGCATCTTTGCCTTTGTATTTGTCCGTGAGAGCAGTTTAGCTTACACGCAATCAGGAATTATCTCTCACGATTAGATCCTATCTAGCTATCTCTGGATGGTGCCTCTCTCACAAACCATTCATCCATTCATCCTTCTAATAATATCTTATCTTCCTTGACATCCTGCCTGCTCAGCTTTTAAGCCAATGATACATAGGTCAGCCAGGAAGCAGCGTGTGACAGGTGATACCTGTATTCCAGCTCCTTCTGGAACGGAGACCTTCCACACACAGTTCTGGTTGTTGTCGTAGGGCTCTGGATATCCAGGCGATAGGATAGTCCCACGACGAAAGGTCAACACACCCCCACAGGGAACTGAGAGAGCAGAAAGGAGCAAGAAGCAGAGGTTAAAACAACACTTTGTCTGCAAGGAACAGGAAAAGAGAAAGTCTGTTGTACCATCTCCTCCTCTGTGGAGCGTCCATTTTATGGCTGATCATTTATATTATATATACGGATTTATATTTACCAATGCATGTTGGCAGGGTGTCATTCCATTGTGCCAGGTTGTCAGGTACACTCTCACACCGTATGGCGGTGGAGCCATGCAGGACATATCCGGGGTTGCACTCGAACTGCACCAATGAGCCAACCGCAAAGTCATTACCGAGACGCTTCCCAAAGCGCGGCTCAGGGACTGAACTGCACTGGGTGGAGCTGGTCCTCGGAACCGCTGCAGAAATAAGGAATACGCCACAATCATTAAAAAATGTTAATATTGATAGAAATTCCAAATGTACAGGTAGTGCTGCCTGTCTTAGCCATTTCAGACAATTCAAATAAAGCTTGTTTAAAGACCACGGAAACCCTCTTAAACCCAACAAATATAATGTGTTTGTATGAAAATAGCGACTAATAACAATAATGACATTTAAATAACAACTTTGGCCACTTGTGATTGGCTGACCTTGGTAGACGAAGTGAAATCCCTTGGCAGTTTCTTGTCCGACCGTGGTAAACTTTATCGTTATCTGGTTTCCAGAACTCAGTGGGAGAGACTCACCTAGGGAGAGGGAGACAGAGACAAAGAGAGACACGGTCAGAAAGAAAGATATATGGTTAGGGCTCATTCGCCCGTCCCTCCGTCCGTCCGTCCATTCATCCATCCTTCCATCCATCCATCCATCCATCCATCCATCCATCCTTCTATCCATTCATTCATTCTTCCATCCATTCATTCTTCCATCCATCCATTCATTCTTCCATCCATCCATCCATCCATCCATCCATCCATCCATTCATCCATTCATCCAT
>CALSBV010012213.1:10756952-10779828 GCA_943590825.1 Bovichtus diacanthus
CATCCATCCATCCATCCATCCTTACCAGAGTGGGACCCAGAGAGAGAAGACAGTAGTGTGTTTTGTTGAGTGGGTCCATCATAGATTTCCACCACATCATTTAGAGATGTCTGGAACAACACAAACTGTCCAAAGAGGACTGGAGACAAAAGACAGATAAAGAGATGAGTTAAACACACTTGAATGGTGGCAAATTATTATTCTGTGCCGCTGTCTGTGCCTGACCTTCTGATGATAAAATTAACCTGTAATACCTCATTTAAATTTTATTAAGCTGCAGTGTCAACCCCTATTTGAAGCCAACTATTGGCACTAAATTACATATCAGAACACTTAATAGTCAAAACATCACCTTATCATCATCATGCACCAGTCCAACCACCCACCCACCCCTCCTTGTCAGTTTGCTAGGGTGTATCAGTGTTGTCAGCTAGTGTGAAATGCTGGTGTTGTCAGTAGGGCAAGGTGTTTTTCTGTGAAAAAAAGGCATATGACACAAGTGGTAACCTGTCAAACTCATGTCCCAAAACCCATGTTTTACTCTGTTTCAGTATGATGGAAGGGAAAAAGAGCGCTGCAGCGGCCGTGAACCATGACTAAACCATGGATTTTACAGAGCAGCTGCAGTGGCAGGTAGCATCAGAGTGCCCCACAGGAGGTCTAAGGCCCCATATTTCACACTAATACTCTGTCTTGGTTGATAATTATAAGTCTTTTTAAGATGCAAATATGTAGGTGTACTTGTAGAAATAAAATGTGTTAGTCTGCAGCACATAGAAAAAAGTAATTTAGGATAAATTACATTTATTTTAGCATGAATGAAGCCAGCTCCCTGAATACGCATGCACGCACACACACACACACACACACACACACACACACACACAAATATATCATCTCTCCATCTCTCTTTCACTCACTTTGGCCCCAAAGGCTGAGGTGTAAAGGATTAAATCTGAACATTGCCAAGGATATTCGGCTATAAGAAGGTCACTGGTCATTTTGTACAAGGCTGTTTCTCTCTGTGGAGTTCTTTTGAAGCATGATCCGCATTTTTCTAAAACATTGATCTAACTCACAAAGATAGCCTTTCTGCTTTCATGTAAAACTCCATTTCATGTTAAACCTAGGAGGCCACTCGGAGCGCGCAGACCTCCACCAAGGCCGTTTACATAAGTGAAACACAATGCGTGTATCTGATTCAGATCTGCTCCAAAATTGGATGCGTTCTTCCTTGGTCCATGTTACACCCTTCCACTAAGATTCATGACAATTGGGCCAGAAGTTATTCCGTAATCCAGCTAATGAACAGACAAACAAACCAGCAAACCGAACCAAAAAATGACCTCCTTGGCCGAGGTAATAATAATTACAAACAAAAACAAAAACAAAACAGCGGATTCAAGAAAAAGCTCTATAAGGCGGATGAATCTAACTTCTTATACGTGTTTCTTATAACCATGCCATGGTTGCACATGAGGATGTGTATAAGGGCATGTTGTTGAGTGGTCATAAAAAATGACACGATTCTGCTTGTCAGCAGAAATACTTAAAAGCTCCCACCGTGTATAGATTTTAAGGAAACTAGAGTGATTAAGGTTTCCATCATGCCCCGCTGTAATATCGACAGACCGCAGAGCAGGTGGAGGAGTTCACAGCTGAAACTGTTTCAGAACAGCACAGATTTCAGGCAGGAGGACACACATGAATCAGTATTCACACATGAACTCTTAAAGCATTAGGGACACACAGGGGATAGCTTACACGCTGTTGAAATATCATAGTGGAATTCACTTGTTTTGAGATAACAAGAAAGAACAACATACTAACAGAAAAAGACGCAGACAAGCAAAGTCACACTCGCAGCAGTGCTATCCCTACACTGTGTTACACATGGCTTGTTGTTAGTGAAATCCTTCTGCACTGCAGTCAAGCACAACTGGTAGATCTGTTCAGACCTCCAGGTTGTCACGTGTCATAAAGTTGAAATGAATCCACTGGTGGTTTGATTTCAACTTCTCCGATCATGAAACTGTTGAAACTGCAATCTTGAGCCGCTAACCTCCTACTGCTGTGGAATTAGAGACATGCTTTGTTTTTTTTTTTGGAGAATGACAGCAGCTGCTTCAACATGAACAAAACAACCTCCGTCTGCTGCTCTTTGTTGGAGGTTCATGGAGGCTGTCGTGTCTTAAAGGTTCAATGTGTAAAATATGCCAGAATTTAAACTTAAAACATTAAAACAATTAACTAACATTGGGACCAGAATGTGAAGAGGTAACAGAGCTGACGTTATGTCAAAGACGTCTGTGTGTTGTGTTGCAGAGACATCTGCTGAAATGAGCATCTGACTGACAGTTCCGCTCCGTCCAGGCTGTAACACCACTTGTTCCTCTAGAGGTGATAGTGAGTCTCTGTAGCTCCAGTCTGTCCTCAGTACAGAGGGAGAAGAAGCGTACACTACATTAGACTATAATCAGGTTTTTTTTTACCTCGTGACAGAACGCCATGGTCATGACCAGAGGAGACGCCCACTTCCTTTAATGCTCCCATATTCCCAAAACAGCCTCACTTAATGTGAAAAATGCTCTACAATATTCATATCTTTATAATGTCTCATTTATGTCTGGCTCAAGGACCTCCGATCAAACATGACGAGATAAAAAAAAAACAGCCTCAGCTTTAAATGTCACTTCAATGATGAAACCTTGACCTGGAATCAAATACATGGCCAGTGAGTCTCCTTTGATCATGTGTAATATCTCTTCTAGTTTTTTTATTGGTTTAAAAACCACAAAGGAGGCCTTTGGGGAGCTTCCCCATTAAAAATCAAACAAGTTTTTTATGTGACTAGGTAACTGAATGTGACTGAGTAAAAGAACAATAGGTGAATACATGTCAAACTAAATTCTGATCACAGCTCTCGTGCTCGACTGTTGTCTCTTCACCTACACTTCAGAGTGTTATACACTTGGATTTGAAATCTTTTTAGGAATAAAGAATGCATTACTTTAATGCTGAATACTTTTCAAGAAACATTTTCACTTCAGCACAACCAATAGATTCATACAGGTACTGAAAGTCATTTCTGGGAAACATTCTTAGAGTGTCTTCATTCATACAAGATCAAGTTGAATGCAATGACATGTAGGCACAGTGCTGTGTGTGTGTGTGTGTGTGTGAGTGTGTGAGTGTGTGTGTGTGTGAAGAGGAACTTACCAAACTCTCTAGGTACAGATATAAAGTAGACACATGCCTGTCCAGAGGTATAGTTTCTGGGAAAGTTTGGAGATAAAACAGTCCCTTCTGTTCCTGTAGAACGACTTCCGCAGGGAGCTGGAGAGAGAACATAAACATGTGCAAGCACATCAGGTCAGGCAGACATTTGTTGATCTAAAATAAGATTAAGCTCCGTGTGCGGGGATGCTTTATTCCAGCCTGTGTTTACGTGTGTGTTACCTTGACAACTAGGCAATGCCCTGTTCCATCCAGGTCTGCCATCATCTCCCATACTGCAGGTTAGAGTAGAATAGCCCTGAATACAAAACAAACAAAAAAAACATTTTACTGTCGGAGGAAACAACCCAACTAACCCACAAACCAACCAATTAGTTAACCAATCAACTAACAAACCAGCGGAACAATGACCCACCTAACCAGCGAACTGACCAGTCAACCAATTGACCGTCCACTTTTCATCTTTACCTGCAAAACGTATCCGGCTTCACAATAGAAGGTGACAGTAGAGCCAAGCTTATAATCAGATCCCAGCCTGGTCCCATTCAGAACAACACCTGGGTCGAAACATGATTCCCTCAGCTTGGCTGGACAGAGAGAAAGAGAACAAGTAAGTGGGAGAGTGGATGAGGAAAATAAAAAGCGACAGGAACACATAAATAATAAGTCAAATTAATAATTACTACATTCCTAGCCATAATCAAATGAGGCAGGCATTTCGTTGGCCTTTAAAACAGTCTGTTTGACTTAGCTGCTTTTGCCAAAGATGGAGCAAGAACGATAACTTTATCCTCCGGCTTTATGCTACATGAACCTTGTAAATTATGGCTTTGGACCCCCCTCCTAAAAGATTAGTGGCCACCACGCATCAACTCAAGACTTAATTCCTTGAGTCCACATGCCACCAATGTTGATTCTTTTGTGCAAGGGAATCAAACTGTCCCCTCCGACAGACTATTTCAACAAACACTAACTCAACAGGGTCTTTACGGTCAGAACAATCATTCCTTTTCATCTTAAAATCAGCACGACGCACACTGTCATCAGTGTGGGGCGATCAAATGCACATGTACATTTATGTTGAGTGGTTAGGGGTAATGTAGGAGTGTTCTTTGTTCAATGTGAAAATGAAATATGTCTAAACACATTATTAAGACATCGTGGCATCACAGGAGACATACGAAACACTTTACCTTGCTTATGAAAAACAGAAAAGACCAAAAACTGCCTCTGATGTAATTACACCCAGCAGAGTGTATTAGAATTGTTTGATAAAAATTGATTTGGAAGTTACAAAGCTACTTTCTGTTTATTTTAAAATCTCATCTGTATGTCATCATAAAAACACATACAGTATGTGTTGAGTCTATTATAAGACATAAACCATTAGATACTGGCTGCAGAATAAATTACAGGTTGCTGATTTTGCTTATGTAATTGTGATTATATTGTAGATGTGTCTACTTATAATCTTATAAACTTATAATATAGTCGGGGCGTTAAGAAGTCCCCCTGCTGTGAAGGATTCTCAAGCAAACCTGAATCTCCCAGAGAATACAAAATCTGTGGTTTGTGCTGTTTGCCTCTTATACCTTTGGAAGATTTTCCAGCACTAAACACTATGCTATATAAGTGATGGTGGTACAATTGGGAGAATATTTTACCTTTGTATTCCAGGTGAAAGCCAGTGTAAGAAACAGACCCATCACTGCGGAATGCTAAATGCATGGTATTCGAACTGCTCTCTATCCGCTCCGGGAGTTTGCTGTCCTGGAAGCTACCAATCAGAGGACTGTTGCTATCCGGACCATCGTAGATGTAGAGGAAGTCATAGTTTGGCTCAATGTTAAAACTAAAGATGGATGAAGGAAAAGACACGGAGAGGTACAAGAGGTAGGGAGAAGCAGATGGGGAGAAAAAGAGGCACAAAAGAGCTTAGCATTGAGCATTGTGTTTTTTTTTAATACAAGAAAAGCATGTGCAGAAAGTTCCTGAGAACAGATTTTAAACGCATTTTGACAACACTGAATGGTTGAAGTTAAAATGTCCGAAATGTTTCTTAAACGCTCATACAGTAAAAAAACAGATGCTGCCATTATGAGTATGAATAAAGAAAAAGAGGACTGGTGGTTACAAGCCCTTTATCATCTGATATTGAGTTATAATTGTCTTTCACTCGCCCTAAAAGAGTCTAAAATGTACCAGATAGACATTCATCGTCGCTAAAATTATGAATCCTAATGATTTTGGTGCTCTCCTAACTCAAACTTTTTTATTTCTTATCAATGTCACTTGGAATTTTCCCGAAAACATTTGTGTTCAGCAAACCCACCGTGGAAAAAAACATGTTTTACTGTAAAAAAATTAAAAAAAAGAGAGAAAATAAGAACGTTACCCAATGAAAGCCAGCGACAGGACGTAGTCAGAGTTGACAGCAATGAGCCAATCACAGTCCTTGGAGTGAGGGTAGGGATGTGGGTAGTTAGGAGACAGTATAAATCCATTGGAGCCAGTTAGGTTTCCTCCACATGGAGCTATGACGGGAACACAAGCAAAGGTCGATAAAGTTTTTAAATACCATAACATTTGTATTCTCCCGAGCTGCAAGCAGGAACAAAAAGTCCTTTTAATTCACTCAACACCATTCTCATTGTTTTTAATGAATCGTAGTTATGGGATTTTCATCAATACGCTGCAGAATGGAGAGCGGTGGGCAGGATAAAGGAATAGTATCATACTGTATGTATTGAGTAGCAAGTTCAGATCCCTAAACCTTATCTTCTTTACCCAGCCCTTCTATAAGTCACTCACAGACGTGTCCTTGAGCAAGGAAATGAGCCCTGAACAACTGCAGTTGTCTTTGCTGCACATCTATTGTATGTCCCTATGAATATATGGAAGCTGGACTTTTCACCTATGCAGACAGGCGGGCTGGGCTGCCAGTAGTATCTGTTATCCACTTGTATACAGGTGATTTTGTCGTCCCCCTGGAGTTCGTATCCTGGGTCACACTGAAAGGACACTGAATCCCCCGGCTCACGGCCATCTCCACTACGACTGCCATTCATTGGTACACCTGGGTCCCTGCAGGCTGTAGCTACTGAGCCTGGACAGAGAGAGACAGACAGAGACAGAGAGGGAGAGAGGCAACGGGGAGAAAGAAGAGCGAACAGAGGAGAAAGAGGGGAGGGCGTTCATAAAAATCTGCGTCACACTGGATATCTATAGCTACTTAAGCTTATGCATTAACTCAGTACTAAATCAAGTAAATGTTTGCGCCTCCGTATTATGAAATGAGACCATTTCTGGCTGGTCAAATGAGGTGTTAGAACAATTATTTGTTCTACTAATTATTTGCACATTTGGATTCTCAAGAGAAACGTATATATTAAATAGTGTTGGTCCCTCTGTGTTACCCTGGAAATCTAGTACAATCTTACACATATTAACGACATATGCAAAGAAAAACGATACAGGGGACTTCAACAACCATAGTATGTTAACTCCTATCACAGCTTTTCTCATTTCAATAATGTTTCGTACGTTAGTTTGGACATTACTTACTAGAGAACTGAATAGCGAATCCAGACTTGCTGATGTAAAAATCTGTCTCAAACTGAACAGTGACAGTGTTGAGTGTGGAGTGGATTCCCTCAGGGAGCAGAGACCCACTGAGCTCTGTCAAAGACATTTCGTTCTCAGGTGATCCATCCCAAACCTTCAGCATGTCGTGGCTGGCTTCCGTGTCAAAGGCCAAGAGCTGAAGACTGTCATTTGGAACGGAAAAAAAAATAGTACCAACCATATAAACGTTACATCTTCATTAAATCATAATAACAACTTTTACAACCGTCTTCCAAGAACTCACAGAGATACTATTATGAGACGCTTTTTTTGATTGCATTTTTTTCGTGGCGGGTGATTTAATACAAAGTATATAACCCCCGAATGAGATCATTTTCAACTTAATCATTACACAAGAAATAAAACTAACTCAGAGGAAATTAGCTTTCAATTCCACATTTTCCACAAAAGTAGAGTGGGCACTAAAATGAATGACATTGTTATTGTAACTTCACTACGGGGGGAAGGTTTTCCATGGTCCAACATTACCTCACAATATTTCCTGAGTCCACCTCGATGGTCCAGGTGCAGCGCAGATTATTGTCGTAAGGAAAAGGGTACCCAGGGGAAAGAATCCTCCCTGAAGACTCCCCTTTAAAACGCCCACCGCACTCCGCTACAGGAACCACACACACACGCACACACACACACACACACACAGGTATGGTTATTAAAGCATGTCCATATGTACCAACATAGAAATGGGCCTGTATTATATGCTTAATGTCTGACAGGCAGTTGTGACAACCTTCCAAATATAAATTCAACCTATGGGCCACTGATAAAAAAGTTTACGTGTGTATTTAAGTGTGTGTGTGATGTATGACAAGTCAACCGGGTATCTGTCGGCGGCAATTGTTTATCAAGGCAATCAGATCCACTAGGTGCACCTCAGTAGCCACTGAGCAGTGATTGAACGATCACCACGGAGACAAATGGATTAAGAACAAAGCTCTTTTTCTCCGTGTGTCTCTCTGTCTTCCTCACGCGCACAGCGAGAAGAGAAGAAGAAGAAGAAGAGACAAAGTGCTGACCCTGCATCCATCCGCCACCACACATTATATAACGGAAAATAATTCCCCATTTCTCTCTTTGTCTCTCTCGGTTATATATTTTCACAATCTTTATCCCCCCCCCCCTCTCTGCTTCCCCTCCCTCCCCAATGTTCCTCCTCCCTCAGGCTCCCCTCCCTTCATCACTGGAATATATTAACTCGAGTAATAGGAGCAATATTAAGAGTTGGGACGAAGGAAAAAAAGAGAGGAGAAGAGGGAAAAGAAAGACAAAAAAGGAGGAGAACCAAGGGGGGAAACACAACGAGTAATAATAAGAAGCAATATAATATTAAGACTGGAGGTGAGCTGAGGTCACCGTGTGTCACTGCTAAAATATAAACTCAGAGGATATCAGCCAGTGTTTTTATGAGTCTTTCATTATTGATAGTGAGGAGGAGAGAGACTTATTAAGATGAATCCAAAATCAGAAAGTTCACAAGCAGCCATGAAGACAGAAAGGTCCTTAAAACGTTGAGCTTGCTGTTGTGCTTATAGCTCCCATCTGGGGAACAGCTGCAGCAGCCATTTTGTGTGTCACTGTGTACAGGCTTAGCATTTGTCTTGGTTTAATTAGAAAATGTAATCATTCAACCAAATATCTACTGGGAAGAACTGTCTCCAAGAAAGCTTCAAGTACTATAGCAATCAAAGCGTTTTTGGAAATGACTGTATACGCCAACATGCTGATGAATGTGTGAGCGTGTGTTTAAGTGTTTGGGTTCTGCAGCTCAGATAACGGATAATAATACTATACAATAAAAGACCATTATTGACGCGTTGAAATCAATATTCAAGGCCGTGGTTTGTGGTTTCCCCATCAGATCGAAGCCATGCAAAATGAATTATCAAGGCGATGATGTTATAATGGAATATTTAGAATAATGTCAATACTCAAAGAGTAGTTGCTTCCCAGCAGGTTTTATAGTTGACATAAAATGAAGGCCTGTGAATTGATACATTGCCCTGTAGCAAAGCTAAATCAATTAAAATGTGTTTATGAAACAATTCTAACAAACAGGCTGGTCACTTAGCTCTTTATAGAGTAGGAATTACATAAATAAGGGGTTCAAAACAAGCCAAGAGGCAAATACGAAAAGGTTTGATCTGTGCACGTTTGTACATGTGTGTGTTTGAGCACAAAGCAGAGCATCTGGGAGCCGAGAGGACCGTCTCCAGCGACAGACGCTGCAGGGAGGGAAATGGGTCAATTGGGAAGAGGCAGTCCAGGTGGTAAACTCTCCGGAATAAATAGGTTTCTCATTGAGACTTTAAAAACCACAGCAGTGTGTGATCTCATGAGAAAAGCAAGAAGGTGATTCCACAGGAAATTGGCCTCCACCTGCTTTCATTCCAGATTATTGAATGAACGGCCAGTGAGACACTTTGCATTAAACCGCCCAGCGACTGTACAATAGAGCAAGAGTTAGCACAGGAACGCTTCCTGCTACTTAAAAGGTGTATGTGTAAAATTGAGTTCTTGGTAAATGAGATATTACACTCTGAGAACAGCTTGTTGGCGTCATAAATTACTGTATGGAGGAAAAAACACTTAAAGGAGAAGAAGGCTTCAATTATGTTGCAAATGTATTCACAGAGTAAATCCTGGCCTTCATTTTTCGCCTTGAACAAACGAGACATAATCTCTGTTTTAAATTGAAACCAAAACCTTTGACAGGCCCTGGGTAACCGTGCAGCTATTCAACAAATACATGGATTAATGCCTGTTGACCGCAGCGGTATGCACCATGCGTCGTACGTCACAAAGCGCAGTAACACCAGTGACGGCCGAAGCGACAATGAACCCTCCTCACTTTCTTACAGAGTGCTATTGAAGGCTCGACCTATGATTGAGCGTGTGCGTGCCTTTGTGTGTCTGTGTACATCTGTTTGTGTCTTTTCAATGCACTTCTTTCCAAATGTGTAAAAAAAAGGCAACAAATAGCAAGACACATACCGATACAAGAAGGCAGAGGGTTATCCCAGGCTCTCCTTTCGCCTGTCATGCACTTCAGCGTGGAAGCCCCGTGCAGAGTGTATCCGGGCTCGCATCTGTATGTGATGCTGCTCCCGGAGAAATGACCTTGGTCGTTGACCTTGAAGCCGAACTGAGGCACGCCTGGGTCCTCACAATGGGACAACTCAAAACCTAGAAAGAGGAAAAGATAGAGACAGATCTATACGGTGTGCACTTTGTGAAATAGTCGCACAGGGACATCCGAGACCCGCTAGAGAGAACAGAATTAGTTTTGTTTTAGATGCACAACAATATTCCCTTAATATCTGGCACACTCAAATATTCTGTTTATGTGCCTGATGATATCACAGATCCTGTTAAGCTCTCATCCAGATTTAATAAAAAAAACTAAAAAAAAACAGGAAAAGCTACATGAGACATCCCACTATTAGGAGTGATACAGGAGTGTATACATCTTATCCGATTTAATGTTGTTTTTCACAGTCTGTCTAAGCTTAGTTTCCATGGTAATATTCAGAATATTCTGTTTATTCATGTGCACAATTTTGGAGAGCGGGATATGAAGGGATGTATAAATAGCTTATCCTTATAAGACCTAAACCAGGATTTGATCTACAGTATTACCTGGAAGACGGGGTGCGTCAGGATTTGAGTTATCTCCTGGAAGACTGCGGTAAGTGCATGTCTAAATCTTTAAAAATGGCCGTTTGCAAAGCTGTTCTTTTAACGTTTGGCAATCTGAACACATCTGCCATCATCCTGACATCTAGTGTGAATGGTTGCCCATCTGAAATGGTTTTATACAGGTATAAAAAAAACATACCATCACGCATTATACATTAAATCACACGTCTGAGTTTTTCTTGAATTCCAGCCTTTATAACTATAAATAGTGAGGCATTGGGTAGTTTTTCACAACTACAAACAAGGTTGCTGCTGCAGCGTTCTATAAGTTTATAATGTCTCTTGTTCGCACGGCAAACTAACTTCTATCTGCATCAGTAAAGGAAAGTTGAGGTTAAAATTCCTATTATGCATCTTAGAAGGGCACAGCCAAACATGGGTGTGCTTTGGTGAACACCAGAAAGCACCTTTAACCCATCTCGCGCTGAAATCAAAGCTCTCTGAAATCTTCGTTAACCAAACGAGACACGTTTCTTGTGATAATTTCAGCGGTGGAATTCACAATCAGTTGTGTGACGGTTTCACAAATGAGAACCATTTGGAGTTAAATGGATTCTGAAAGTGCGTTGCATTTGTCATGAATTAGTACGGCTGTCACGTGGCACTTAAGTGTTGAATGAATGTGACTCCCATACTGAACACCTTTTTTTCTCGTGCGCTGTCATTGTCCACCCTAGTTTTGTGTAATTTAACATCCCATAACTGAAAGTGAGCTAAGATGTAATGCACTGTAACCTCCCAATCGTTTTTTTATAAACAACTTGGCAATGCTTCTGCAGAAGGCGCACATAAACAAGCTACATCAACAGCCCAAATGACCAATCCCAGCATGTGTTTGTGCTGCGATCGTGCAAACTAGGTTATGCAGATATGTTTGAAATTCAAACTGATTTGAAATGTATACTTTCTTGACCATAAAAGCTTGTTTGTCTACACCGCATGCTAATCATGGTTAACAAGCCCCCCAGAAACACTGCTAGGCTTTGAAGCCAATTTTCCTAGTGGTCGAACTGCGGAATTACAACTTCAGGGTTTGATGCCATTGGGCCCCAAAAGATATTTTTCCCATAGACTTACATTAGGAAAGAGCCATCTGTAAATCAGCGGAAATTAGCCCTTTTTTAAAAAAAATCTTTAGGTCCTAAAAATTGTAAATCTTACTCCACAAATGCAGCTGAACAAGATTCATAGGAATGAACGGACCCCTGCATCCAACACAGCTTTCTTTATACATCATTGATGTATACATGTAAGTGATACACCTGTACATGTGAATAATGCAGATTTGTCTGTGTCGTGTACATGTTTACACACCGGTTAGAAATAGAGGTTCCAGTACTAGAGTTTTAAATGAGGTCAAAGTTATTTCTTATATAACAGCATGTTCATGAGTATTGAACTCAGCCCTGCACATTCCGGTTATGAGTAGGTTAAGTTGTGTCCATGCATAAAGTGTATACTGAGCAACTGCGTGCACTTACTGGAGTACACCAGTTTGAATCCTTCCCCTGTATTTTCTGAATCACTGTAAAATTCCAGCCACAGATGGTTTGAAGTGGAGATCAGTGTCAGGCCCAACATAGACGATCCAGTGAATGCTCCAAGAACGTGGGCCGTGGTGTCTTTACCGTCATAAATCTGAAATAACAGCAGCAGCACATTTATTAACAACACAATAACCAATCAGTGATGGTCAGGTGCACTTTTCACCGGCATGAATTGAGTCTTTTCATCATCACTGATCAGTTTTAGACACACGTCATGCAAGAAGATAGACAGAGGAATCACCAAATATGTGTGCCTGTGTGTGTGTGTGTGTGTGTGTGTGTGTGTGTGTGTGTGTGTTTACCTTTAGTATATCCCCTTGGGCAAGATGAAAGGTTCTAGCAGAGATGTTGATGCCTTTCCCAGCTTGCACCTAGAGTAGACATGAAATCGCAATTAGATTTGTTGACCGATAAAGTAAAGTAACAGTAAGCAGAGAAATGCATGGACATAGTCATAAACCCCCGCTCATGTTCATAATGATTTTTTACAAATTGTGCCAGAGTCTCTGTTACCCTTAGTGAGGATGCATAGATACGTCACCTGGATGCTGTAGATGCACTCGTGGTTGTTGTCATAGTTCATTGGGTAGTTTGGAGAGAGAAGGATCCCTTCGTTGTTTATAACTGAAGAACCACACTCCGCTAGAAAGAAGAAAGAAGAGCATTAAAAAGATATATATATATATATATAGATGGTTGTATTGTTAAGAGTGTTAGAGTGATGTGGTAAGAACATGTGGGAAAACATTAGTTAAGCCACAGAAAAATGCCCCACATTTAAAAAATGTTTCCCCCCCATTCTTAAAAACAGTTTGGCACCTTCAGTGTAAAAGTTTTAGTCCAACGTACGAGCAGTTATAGAGAATATAGGCGGGAAAAGATGGTTTCATCTTACAGAAGATGATGATTCCTTTTTTCCCTATAAATGGAAAAATATGCCTTATGTGTGCACGTGTGTGTGTGTGTGTGTGTGTGTGTGTAACTTAACAACCCTTTTTAACCGCTGTATTGTCAGCCATCTACTTCCATTGAGGAGAATGGGCAGGCAGTTAAATTGAAAAACTAATTTACCTAAAGATACCCGCTCTCAGCTCTCCTCACATGTGCTCTCCATCTGCAGTATCTATGTCCCTTTCCTCTCTTTTTTCCATCCCTTTCTCCCCCTTTCTGTGTCTCTACTGGTGTAATAGTCAAATTACAGCTGTCATAGCATCAATAAATCACGCTGCTACAGTTTCAATTTAGAAAATTACCTCTCCACCCTTTCCCTCTTCAAAACCCTCGCTCTTGCTCTTCCTCTCTGTTCCCTCTCTATGAATAGGGCCTCCTTTACCCTCCTCTACGTCAATCAACCCTCCTCTTCCGCTTCTCACAAGTCTGTTTTTTGTCTCTCCAGTTCTATGCTAAATAGAAGATAATGTCCAGAAGTAACAGAAGAGTAAAAAAACGAAACAATCCAAAGGCACTTTTGAAAAGGCGCCTCGTCAGTACCTCTCCAACTCCCTTCTGGACAGAACTTTATGAAAACAATATGTTTGACTCACTAGGGAGGTAACGAAAGCCTCATGTGAAACCCCCAACACAGGCCTCCAGAGCCATACTTTAAACCTGCAAAGTACATCCCTTAGTTAATAGAAATCACAAAAAAAAAAAACAGAAAACAAAAGCGAAGGCAAACACAAAGCACAAGGCAAAAGTTTGCAGTGCTCAGATATTAGAAAGCGGCACATTATGTGTCCTTTCCGCTCGTCTTCACTCCTCCTTTATGATGTGCACCACATCATGCAGCAATGCAACGCAACACACAGGCACTAAATATAGCAAACTGCACTACACCATAGAACCGCGGCACGCAACAACACTCCCACCTTTTTTGCATTATCAGTCTTTGCACGTTGTAGCCAAAGAGCCAAAGACGTAAACACTGGCACAACAAACATCACGTAAAAGCTGCTGTTTCAAATACACTCACCAGCAATCGAATATGAAAAAGTTAAATATGAAAAGCTCTTCTACTAGAAATGGATGGTAATGTCGGTCTACCTTCACCAGTATAGTCCCACATCTCTTATAGTTGTCCCTTTAGCTTTTTATATTGCCCTCTATTGATTCTACATGTGCACTCAAATCAAATCTTAATTTTTGTTCGCTTACAAACGCCCTGTACTGTAGTTATGAGTACACGGGGTTGATCCTTGTGGGTAAATTAATGATCCGTATTAGACTTATTCTGACTATTGAAAGATGGTGGCTAAGTGGTCCTTCAGCTCAAGTATTTAAACCCATCCTTTTCTCTCGTTTTCTTTTCATTATGGTCACTTTGGTCTTTGTTCATTAGCGCACACTTTGCCTAGAGTGTGTTTTTTGTCTCTTTCTTGACCGAACGTGTTCTCAACCTGACAGTTACAGACGTTTGCTGTAATGACGCCTACATGTGTGGAGTGTGTGTGTGTGTGTGTGTGAGAGTCCATATTTAAAATGATTTGCCCTTGTGAGAAGAGAACTCAATAATTTCCCTTATTTTACCTTTAGGCCCCTTTCTGTACATTCTCCATTAGTAATACACCTCAGGGTATACGCACATTCTCCACCCAAGGTGAAACCTTTTTCAATTCTAATTGATACATCTTCACTGTAATGAGTGTTGCCCGCGAGCTCATGGTTCACGGAGAGGCCATTCAGCCATTTGTATGGATGCGCGCTGCATTTAGGTTCCTCCTCATGTTTATCTCCACATGCATGTTGTTGTTTGCTGCTTGTAACCCTCCACGGTAGTTGACAGACTGCTCGAGTTACTTAATTATGGATTGGAGTTCAATGTGGCGCATGAATCTACTGTCGACTGTTTACTGGACCATAACACAAGGCCTACTATGTTCTGCCTCATCTGTCAATTTCACATCGGTTTATTCAACACGTTCGGGAGAGCAAACAAGAACATGATGAATCCTGAAATGTTCCAGCGTTAAATTCAGTCAAGTTGTGTCCTTTCTAATACGTGACACAGGATTGTGATTGCCAAAAACTCTCTAACCACTGATGACTCAAAGAAATAGGATTGATATGTATTGTTCATCCAACAACTCAAACTGCAGTACTCTATGTACAACTCTATGCAGTTTAGTGTGTGTTGTTCACTGTATTCAACACAGTTTAAAAAGAATCTTAAGGGTAATCTTAATCTTACATAATATTCTAAATGTACTTCCAAGGTGGAAGTAGAAACATCAGATATTCTTCCTCTCTCTTCTAAATGATCCCAAAAAGCTTTTCTCTTTCAGCCACTTCCTTTACCTTCGTGTTGTGCAATCTTCTTCACTATCTTGTAAAAGCAAACACAAGTGGCCTTGTGGGTCTGCCATAAAAGAATAAGCATTCAGGGTTCTTCTCCTCGTGTCTTTTTGTGTGTCACAATGTGGACAAATGTTTCTGTGTTTGCAAAGAACCTCAAGACATCAGCAGCTAAGCAGCTCAATTGTTTTCAGCTCACTGCAGGCTAACGCTCTGTTACATAATTCAAATCTTATTGTTGTTTGTGAAACAGGCAACAATAGAGAAGGTAATATACAGTATATTCACAGTAATGGTGACAATTTAGGGCAAGCTAAACACTATTTCCCTGTCAGTGATTGCTAGGAAGACATTTAGTAAGATTAAAGATACACATGGCTCAGTATTGCTTTGTGCATGTGCAGTTTAAAAATGATAAATGCAACCTGTGAACCACTCGAATTTGCAATGCTTGGTGACTAAAAATCTGACTGTAAATTCGAAATATCAAATGTCTTGATGTCTTTACACATTTTTCTTGACAGCTTAACAGCAAAAATCTTCGACAAATGCATTCTTTTACCAGTCAGCAGTAATATTACCACATACCGACACATCTTGGTAGAGGTGAGCTCCACATTCTCCGCCCTCCTCCCAGGCAGATCACCTCTGGAGCCCCCTCTAGCCGGTACCCCATATTGCAGGAAAAAGACAAAGTGTCTCCAATTCCAAATGTGTAGCCGTTTCTCCTGCCAAAGCGAGGCATCCCAGGGTCCTCACATGGCTCCAAAGTATATTCTGCAGAAAAAAGATTTAAAAAAATGAATGCATATACTACAATAAATAAGCACTTTCTATTCTTCTGGCTAAAAAAACAAGGCCAAAAATGATCTAGGCTGATCTATACATACAGTAAGAGTTATATTAGCTAAAACTAATGATGGACTATATCAGTGAATCAAAAAGATGTTCGGAACATTTTCAAATAATGCACTTTCTTTTTCTTGATTTCTTTTGAGCATCACTCCACTTTGCTGAGTGTCGCTCAAGTTCCATAAAAGTGAGATGCAATCAGATTAGACTGTAAATTAGAGTGTCCTCTACTAATGGTGTTAAATCAACAAATCAATACCCATCACACTCAAAGTGCAGGAAAATCTACACTAATATCTGAAGTACAACAACGTAATTGACAATTCTGACTGAAACGAACAAACGCCCTGATGGCCATTCTCTGTCTGTGTGTGTGTGAAAAAACCCTTTTCAATAATTAAGTAACTTGTGTGGTAAAAACTCTTGAAAATGCAGTACATTAAAATATAATGTTGACATTATAACTTATGTAGAATTGCGTGTCCGAAGTTGTGCGTCTGAGTTGACTCCGCTGCGTCCTGAAATGCACTTGCTGATTTCGTGTTTAGCATGGTGCAGAGGCAGATGTGTCTTCAGTGGGGGAAAGACAGGACTGGGGATGTGATGTGTATTTGGGAGCGTGCTGCAGGAGGAGACCGCATGTTGTTGTGATTGGCGAGTCACATCTCGGGTGACACGTCCCATGTGTTAGATTCTGAGTATCAGCTTAAGCCATCTGGGAGGCGCTAACTCGTTGCAGCTGTAGCCTCGGACTTTGTCTTGATTCTGCCCCTCAACCCTTTCCTTCATTTTGCGTTGCGGTGAATTAGCACGACAATTGTTTGGGACGGCACTCGTGATTCCTACACATTCTCGTCTCTGAGGAATCCATCACCATCTCTCTTTGTCTTATTGTTTGGTTTAACGGTGGATAACGTTCAGTTTAATGTTGTGTAACCTCTTTCCTCTGTTAAGCTTTTTTTCGTTAGCTATTATCAAGGTTTTATGGGTTACACCTCGAGGCCAGTGTTAGTGAGAGTGAGAGCTAAACTTTCACTTAACACAACGACAGTTTTGTGTTGCGGCTGTGCCATGTAGGAAATATATAACACTGTTCTCCTGTGGCACGAGAAGACACATGTCTGTGAAGTCAACAAAAGGCACCCAGGACTCCCTGAAAAGCAGTATTGATACAACAAACTATACGTCTATTTCTAAACTGCCTATTTCTAAACTGCCTATTTCGAAAGTTTAAGAAACATGAATGAGAAATGTGCTTTACGCTGTGATGCAGGAGCCTATCAGCGTTGGGATTCTCCTGGCAACATTTAAAAGTTGTTTTTTCATCTGGCGGAAAATAACTGACAAAGCGTGTAATCAGACTTCAAATCGGCATGATTATGTCGTTATTTCAGCATCCTCTTGATCCGTTTATTGCAATTAAATCACAGTCAAATGTGTCTATTTCTGGGTTCATACCGCTGTGATAGATCAGATAGACGTGCAAAGTCCCGCGCAAATAACACATGATCCCGCGGTCAAACTGGTGCGAGAAACGCGTTTGGTGTGAACGCAGCATGAAATAGTTCTAGTGCACCATTCAGTCTTGTCCCTGAGATGAAAGAACATTTTGTGTCTCTTTCATCATCTGCTGGTTGATCCAATTCAAGATCCCTCTGAGTTCTGCAAGGTCAGGCACCCACCTACATTAGACAGCTACTGCAGCTTTACACCACAGGAAGGTCACCGAGACGGTTGTTTCTAACTCAGACGTGGTATATTAATAATTCCATAGTTATTCCTGCACCCTTTGCACTCTGAACCATTGCACTGTTGTCTTACTGGCTACACATTTCATTGTGTTGTTTTTTTTTCTTTTTTGGGTGGTGGGAAAAATGCAAATATATAGATTGAGAGTAACAAAAAAACTAAAAGTAAGTAAGTACGTGCACACACTTACTTACTTTTAAACACGCCTTTGTTTAGCTTCCCAAGCTTATGTCTGTTAGTTTTAATCTACTTTTAATATCTTGAAGCACCCTGTAATACGGTGCTATATAAATGAAGTTAACAACCTTTCTTAAGTAACTTTACTACCTGAAATAAAGCTCAGGCTGATCATTTACCACAATACATTTAAAAGCACTGTTGCTCTGCGCTCTTCTTTTTAAAGAGAGGCTATTATTTCACTGTGGTGTCTCTACGCTGATTTTGATGGTTCATACTAGGTGTCATTACTTCACTGTTTTTTGCCCACTTTCTACAATCGATGGTAATACTCTGAATTGTTCTAGTGTGAGAAGAAAGACTAAAAACAACCCTTTTTGAAATGACTAAATTCAGGGTCAATTTGAATCTAGACCTTGTTGGAGTATAATAAAACTATTGTCAAGTAAATTACCAGAGAAAGTTATGTTGAAGCCCTCATATGAAATCGAAAAGTCAGAGACGAATCGAAGCTGGGCTTTGAAGTTGCCATAGAGACCAGCATTGATGTTGCTAGGCAACTCGTTGCCGGTCAGGCGAGCCAGTGGTTGCAGAAAACTTCCGTTCTCAGTAACCAAGAGGTAGTCGTGTTGGTCCTCCAGATGGAAAGAGCTGAACTGAAACTGCACTCCTGTGAGAGACACATAACAGAGAAAACATTTACACTTTGTTTAATTCTCATTAATGTGCAATATATCTCTTTTTACTATGTATTATTGTTACCACTGGCTGCTAGAGTATTACTCTCACTGTTCACTTGTATTATGTTAACCTGCCACTTACTTGTTGTTGTGTTTTTTTTTGTACTTATATTTTGTACTTATACATTTGTACTTAACCTTTTATCTGCTCTGTCCCTTTGCTGTTGTAGCGCTGTAAATTTCCCCGCTCTGGGACGAATAAAGGTTTTCTGATTCTGATTCTGATCAATAAAACCCATAATTATAATCAGCATAAATAATGAATATTAAAACTAACAGTTCTGCATTAATAACATGGTCACAAAGCACATAACATGCGTTAACATTATCCGAGTTTTTAACCAACTTTTCTCCAGACATGCATATACTGTTGCCACAAATGTAAATATGAATGTAAATATGCCCCTCTGATTGAACCACAAAAAACACTAAGAATCCAAGTGTTTCCAGTAAAGATTCAGTTATATCAGTAGCTGCACTACTGCGAGTGCTACTTGCTACTGTCTCTCACGCTGTAGCTCTGTATTAGGGAGTGTGAATCTCTGAGTTTCTCTTGCCTTTCCCGTGGCTGACTTCAACAGTCCAGGTACAGTTGAGAGATGAAGGGTAGCTGTCTGGATAGCCGGGACTAAGAATGGTTCCCCAGGGACCTCTAACATCTCCGCCACATAGAGCTGGATAGATTGAGAGAGAGAGAGAGAAGAGAGAGAGAGAGAGAGAGAGAGAGAGTGCAGAGACAGGGGATGGAGGCAGAGAAAAGGTTAGCATCAGATTGTTGATAGCTAAAACAGATAATGTTTCCCAGTGGACCTTAAATACCACTTCTTTAGTACACACGCATAAGTACACACAAACGCTAGAGAGAAGAAAGAGAGGGCGAGGTAGACAGAGATAGAGAGAGAGTGATAGCGATCCTCTAAAACTAGGGGGTAGAAAAGCACTGACAGCTACGAAATGCGCGCGTCTTGTCACACATTTGGAAATGAGACAATGTTTCCGTGTGTATTCCCTTCTAGCTTTACTCTAAATTGTCAAGTTAGATTTTTGTCAGATTTATTCCTCCCACTGTCACAATAATGACATAAATACTGTAAAACCCACCACACACTGGAACGATACACTTCATTTGATTCTAGTCATTCCTCATATATACGGTATGTGAAAGAAGAAGAATGTTGATAGAACTTAGTTTAATTGTGTGGATGTGAATCATGCAAACGTGTTTTTAGTTGTTCACCTTGCTGTGTTGCATATATAAGAAACAACACATCCACTATAGGTCAGAATAAATGGCGGTAATGATAACAGTGACCACAGTCCGCTGCTCGCTGGAGGTGTGAAACGCTCAGCAGGCAGAGACAGCTCGCATAATGAGGGTAGCGCTCTAAGAAGGCGGGGTTCAGAGGAGCTACTCACTGTAGCTGCGTACGTGTGGTCAACAATTCCATGTATTCACTAAACGATAACACGTGTGTCCAGCAGAACAAAAGGTCTTCTTCTTCTCTGCTCAGCTGTAATTAATGCTTCAAGCTTCAACATCCATGCTGCTGATTAAGTATCGCATATACATCTTGTAACTGCTTTACTGAGCGTTTTCGATCCGGATCGAGCGTGTTTCAACGCCACTTTGTAAATCCATATTTGGAGTATATCTGGTGATGTCGTTTTTCAGCATTAATATCAATAGTAAGTTCGGCATAAAACGATCTCAAATCAATCAAACATCCTATATGCAGTTTTTGTAGCCAAGGAATGTGAGAGAAAAGTAGAGCTTGTTATATTATAACAACAACAACAACAACAAGTGACCATCTGGTGGGACATTACTGCGTCGTGTGGGAGAATTGAATCCTATTTGCAAGATTATGTTGTTTTGGGATGTACAGTCTTTGAGCTCCAAATCGGTTTAAGGAAATAAATTGAGACATGAAAAAAAACAAAGAAAAAAAAAAACACTGAATATTATTTAAGCTAGTTCTCCACAACAGTAATGCTGAGCAATAGCTTCATCGTGGGCAAGAACTGTAAAATGTCTTTTGTTGCTGAAATGTTTTTCCTGTTAATACAGTTTGATTTCAAGTGATTCGAAGCAGTGATATGCAAACCAGCGAAGCATTGCAAATGTTCGAGACCACTTAAAACATTTGTCACCTCGCAGTGCGGCCCCAGGATGAACCTGTAAGTTCTGCACACAGTTCAGCCGTGTGCATTTTTATGCAGTGAGAGACGTGTGATCAGAGTTGAGACCAGGTCCTCGGAGAAGCTTGGAAATATCTGTTGCTCATTCTATGCATACTAATGCATGCATGTGTTGAAGGTGCTTCACTTCTGCTCGCTCCAGTAGGTTCATCTTACAGTTGGCCGACTGGCCCGTCATTTCCTCTCGCAATAAACCTATAAAATGCCATAACATTACCTCAAAAGTGCAACGATGGCAGAGCAGTTGGGAGAAGGTCAAACCTCAAAGTTCTGCTGAACTTTCCTTAAGCAGGACAATTAACCAGTTCAATGGGAGCTGATGAGCACCAACGCTGAGAAACTGTAGCCCAGGCCCCGATGGTGACCAACGCTACAACCACATAAAACCGGCGAGTCAGACACTCCGAATGTGCTCAAACCCGAACAGAGCGTCAGTATCTTCACTCCCAAACCACCGCCGTTTTTTACAACATCAGCATCCCTCACAAAAAAAAGGGCGAGGTGTGAGAATATTTCCAAGCTAAACAACATACACAGCTGCCAGCAGGCACACACTCACCCACACACACATACCGTTATTAATTATTAATACTTTTCTGCCAGGAAGCGCCTAATGTTGAATGCTGAGGTATGTGAGAAATTTGAAACACTGCATCGCATCTCTATCTCTGCCAGTTTATTTCTCTCCAGCTCATTATCATCTCTTTTTTATGTTTCTTTATGATCTCCTTACATCTCACCTTCTTCTCCACTTCTATCTGTTTGTAGGTCTTTCTAGCCTTTCTGTCTTTCACGTGAATAAAGTTGGGTTGACTGATTCCCCCTAAACATCAATCTTTGGATTTAACAAGAGGTTGAGGAAATCATTTTAATCCTACTTTGATTCATTTAAATCCACATAATTGCCAAAGGAATATTCTATCTTGGAGAAAAATCTGATTTATTCGTTCAATATAAATAATAAAGAAACGAGTTTAGTTCAAAGGCTAGAAATCTTTAAAAATCTTCTGTTTGGCTGACGTGATAATCTTGTCATTGTGTCTTTCATTTTGCACACCATATCAAATGCTTATTTTATAACGCACAGTATGAACAACATTATCCAAGCCTGAGTCGGATGCTTTCAGCGCTGCCTTGCTTGAATTCCTCATTTACTTGTCGTTAATCACCATGCTAGACCACTTCTTACCAACCACAGCAGCAAATAGTTCCTATATTTGTATGAGTACATAGTGTGTGGACAGAGTCTAATGTCATACAGCTCGCAAATTCCCGGCAGCATGTTTGATGTTTATATGCTCAAACTGCCTCCATAGAGGAAACCATCGGCAGTCTCAGGAACTGTGCAATTCAAATGTGGTTAACAAGCGAGTGAGCCAACAAGCCGAACCAAGCAAGCCGCCTCAAAACTGATGCAGCAGTGCAGCATCTCTCCGTCCTCCCTCCTCTCCAGCTCCACCATGATTGGAATGAGAGAGTGAGAGAGAAAGAGAGAGAGAGAGAGAGAGAGATACCCTACTCCCCTCTGCAACTCTTGTGCCCCCCTCACTCCTTGATTTGAGAGAGAAGAGAGAGGAGGTGACAGCCAACACAGGCTCTCGTCAACCTTACCTCAAACCTTTCTGTGTTCTCAGTTCACACAGGAGAGGAGGTGACAGGAGGCACATTGCACAAGCACACATATGTGCTGACATACAGTACAAATGCACACACACACACACACACACACACACACACACACACACA
>CALSBV010012213.1:10779838-10793867 GCA_943590825.1 Bovichtus diacanthus
CACACACACACACACACACACACACACACACACACACACAGACACACACACACACACAGAGAGATCTCTAATCTTCTCCTCAAATCATCCCCTATCAGCCACAGCAGCCTTCACTGCAAATTGCCCCTGTGTACCTGTGTGTGTGTGTGTGTGTGTGTGTGTGTGTGTGTGAGAGATGCAACCAGTGGTTTTGTCGCAGAACAACATGTCCTATGTGACTCAGCTCCACATATAGGGATGGCAGGCTCCACTGCTGATCTTTTCCACACGCCTCTGCTTTTTTTTTTTGTGTCTTTTTCTAATGAATCGACTGGATAATCTATTTTTGTCTCGAAAATGTTTTAGTTCAAGTCTCTAAACTTAAAAAAAAAAAAAAAAAAAAAAAAAAAGGGAATGTCATTTTTGAGAACTGACTGTTTCATGTCGGAACAGCTTTTGTAGTGTAATTATCAGTGCACTATCATCGGCAGGGCTGCAGTCAAGTTGACCATGAGGCCACGTGATGTGAGTACGTGCTCCCACACTGCGCATATTGTCTCTGCACCAACACCTGGATATAATGTGGTGTTGTACTTCATGTACTGGTGGTAAAGACAGTGATCTTATTGTATGTAGGAAATACAACCAAGTCAAAGACTGTAAAGTTATGAAAATGAAGAGGTGGGTAATGGCTTTATTTATATATTTGTTTTTACATCTGACGATAGACGGTGCCAAGCTGAGGACGATGATAATATTTTGGGTGGTAAGTTAGTGCGAGATATCAACATACATTACATTAAAATGTAATTATCTAAAAAGGCAGTCTTGTTTTGGTCCATGTATAATACTTGTTATTTTATGTTCATTTCTTAATGTCAATTTATGCATTTCATCACTTCATTAAAAATGTCATCTCATGATAATGAAGGTTGGCTACTAGTGGAGTATTTTCCCAAGAATCAGTTGTTGTTTAAACTTAACATTTTAATCAGTGTTACAACAAAATCATGTATAATGTAGAGCACAGAATAATCCCTATAAAAACGTCACCTTTCTTTATTATTTATTTGCATGAGTGCTTTTCTTTTTAGTTATTTACCGTCACATGTAGGCAAAGGGTGGCTCCACCAGTGGTTCTTCTCACATACGAGCGGCTCCTCATGGCTGAGTCTGTAGCCAGAGTCACAACCAAATGATACCGTGGACCCGATGGAGAAATCCTGCCCATACCGAATACCATTGACGGGGATACCAGGGTCCAGGCATGAGTAGCTGTCCACTGTAACGCCTGGGGGAAACAAATGAAAAAAGGATAAGATCTCTATAATGATATGTATGTGCATAAAGACTTATCAGCAGTTTTTGATGATCTGCATAATGTAAAACTCACAGATGGTTTGAGTCTCCACATAGAGCACCATGCTGTGCAATCATGGCGACTTGCTTTTCGCAGGTAATGACCTGCATGTTAGGCCAGATTGTGAATCTGTGTTGGCTGGGCTACTAGTGTAACGTTGTGTCCGGACATCAAGCACACCTACGTGTTACCTTTGTGCTGCGTCTTAAGTGCACGTGCAATATTCTAATGCGTAGAAGGCATAGACAATATTTTAAAGTCATCTTTGCGTCTCTGAATGGATGTCCACATGTGTATATGCATAAATATGTTGCGTTTGTTGTCGGACTTACTTTCATATATTATTTTGAAGCCAGCATTTGATCGGCTGTTATCGGTGGTAAACAGTAGATAAAGAAAGTTGTTGCTGCTGAACAGGAACTGGGGCACCTGGGTACCATTAAAGGAGCCAACCAGAGGAGACAGGAGGTTTGGCCCATCGTGGATCTCCAGAAAGTCATAACCCAGCTCTGTCTGGAACCTGTGAGGCAACAATGTCACAATATCACAATGCTTTAACATTTCAAACAGTTACATCGACACAAAACTGGGAAAAAGTTCAGGCCTATGTTCCTCCCATAATGCTGGATCTGTTTGCAGCATTCGTACAAACATTAAAGCGAGAGCTTGTCAAGGCAACATGACCATTACACTGTTGTTGCAGTATATTTGAGCTGCTTGAATTGAAGGTTCACATGAAGGGCTGAATCCCTTTGATTGTCAATTGGTCCTTCAAACTTTCTATATTAATGTTATACTGCTTTGAAATAAAAATGACTATCGACCAAGAGATAATCACAGCCATTAAAAGTCATACTTTCTGTACATGTGTGTTTTTCTGTGTAGTTGAGTGAACATGCTTCCTTGGAGAAAATGTTGAAGAGTTCCAGTCTTTATTTCTATTTTTAGTCTCTGTTTCTATCACCAGTTCGCAGCTCAGAGAGCACATAATATACAGGAAAGCAAAACTATTACCCCGCCTTCCTGATCTATACTCCCAATATTAATTATACAACCTCAGTCATTTAAGAGATTGTTATTGTATCTGATTATCTCATGACTCTGCACAGTTCTGCCGGTTCTGAGCTCTGAGAGTTTCTTTTAATAATATACAGAATCAAAGAATTATGCAACCCACCTGTCAAATGTGATTTTGATGGAGCGTCCAGGTTCTGACTCAATCACCCACTCACAGCTGAGGGAGTCTTTATAGTAACCAGGCCACCCAGGAGACAAAATCACTCCATTTGGGGCTGAATAGTGGCCTCCGCACGGGGCTGGAGCAGGAGAGGGGACAGACAAAGAACACCAGACATCAGACAAAAGACATGGACACCTCTGCACAAATTCACCCATGTAGCAGACATGGAGCAACATTACACGTAGCGTTCATATGGAGGTGTGTCTCCACGATGAGGAGTCCAACATGTGTTCTTATTCTTACTTATACTTATTTTATATTTGCCTTTTTATCTGCACTGTCCCTCTGCAAGTGTAGCGATGTAAATTTCCCCGCTGTGGGACCAATAAAGGATTTCTGATTCTGATTTACTCTGCTTTTTGCTCCGTGTTGGTTCCCACCGACTCCTGAGGGAAACCTCTGACTCTTTACCTGCTAAAACGCTCCACTATGTTCACCAGCGAGTCGCTGACGCCGCTAATTGCACTCAACATAATGTAATGATGGCATTAAATTCAAAAGGCGTATTCATAATCAACATTCAGAGAACATAAAACATAAAAGAGAAATCTTAAAATAATGTTAACACAAGGTTACATTAGCAAGGAGCCATTCTGTTCAAGTCTTCTTAAAAATTTGATCTTGTTCAGAGTTCAACTTAATGTCTGAGGTCAATTTGTTCTGGTCTGTCCCTCCTGAATACAAGTAAGTGGATTTTCATCCAAGTAGTTATAGACACACATTAGCTACAAAGGATCTGGGGACATTAAATGACTTGGAGCATAATTAACGTGGCTTTTCTTTGTACCATCAACAGTTTTATCAACAGCAGATGTGTCAGAAACATCTTAAGTTAATTTATATCTGCTGTTGGAGTTAAAGTCAAAGCACTTACGGAGATTTTTCATTCGATATTAACAAATGTACATTTCTATTTTTCTGTATTTTCACACTAAGACTAAACTCTGCGCTCATGCCACCATGTGAAATTATTATATGTTAACATTTCAATATAACTACTCTGATATGGATGATAAATGACAGTGTGATATTGTTAAATGGGTTTAATAATTATGTATGGAATAGCTGCAGTCAAAGTGGAGTGGTGTAATGACTAATGACCAGACTTCACTTGACTTTTCAAGGATGTGGTCACTGTTTCTTGTGACATTTATAACATACCACGATGATGAATACATCTAACACATTCATATATATATATATATATATACACACATATATTTGTCATAAACTTCACATTTGGGTTAAAGGTCATCTCCATAGATCTCTCCCCACATAAAGCATAGCTCAAAAGAAAGGGTTTGATATTCTAAAATGCCGCTCCAGTAAACTATTTGTAAGCTAGCACCTGTGGCAGCAGTGTATTAATAGATCTTTCCCCGGATATTTATGTTAACTGGACACCTCCATATTGTTTTCCCTCTGTTGCGCTGACAGCAGATCATTTCCACCTCCTGAGTCTTCACGCTGTAGTAATGATGATATCTTGGATGATAAATTGTTCCCGAGTTAATAGTTTAATCAGCAATCAAGAGGATATTTACCTTCACATTTCGGGATGGGCCCACTCCACATGACTTTTCCTTTTTCTAACTGGCAGGAGATGGTCTCGGTTCCTTGGGTTTTGATAAAACCGTCCTCGCAGACCACAGAGATGGAACTGCCAAGCTGGAAGCTGTCTCCAAAGCGACGAGCGTTGATGGGAATGCCAGGGTCTGGGCACTCATTATGGCCAAATGCTGGGGTAAGAAGTTACAAGGGGAAACAGATGTGATGAGGAGGATATTGGAGAACTAGACACAGAGAGAGACAGATACATTCATGAGAAAAGTGTTTTTCAGAATATGAGACCTATATTTAACGGACACTTGCATGCTACGTTTTGATTAGATTTCTGAGAACTAATCATATAGATCTATTACTGCAATGCGATGTCTTTGAGTGTTCACTCCTGGCCGGGAAAACATCTCCTGTAATCTGTCTGTTCTATATTCCTGCTGATCTATATCTTTGCTAATATGCTCATTGCTCATGCTACAGCATATGTGCACTGTGCTTGGGATGGATCTAGGCAATGTAATGTTTGATAAAACTCATGTGAGCATGTTTGCTTCGGGATATGGTCTGGCTCAGATTAGAAGGCTTTAAAGTCGAACCCTACATTGCTCATGTTGAAGCAATTTGGTGTGATCAGGTGATAGAGAGATTTAAAAACTGACAAATGCAGTGGCCCAAAAAAAAAAAAAAAAGAAAAGTCAGACATATACAGAACGGTGTGAGCTGAAATCACAGATATACTGGGAGGAAACTTGTGTACAGAACATTTCAACATTTTGTCTGTTTGCCGTCAAAACCGCAGTCAGACGAGAAGATCAATATCCGTTTCCATTTCTGTTTGTCTGGTATGGAGACGTGTTTAGCCTGAATTAGCTCAAAGACTGCAAGCAGGGGCAAACAGTTCGCCACCATCAAAAATGAACAAATATGCCTTCCAACAAATCCAAAACTATCTTATTTACTGTACATGTTGTATCCTGTTGTCTAGTCAGCTAGTGATCAATACATCTAAGAGTCACCCGGGTTTTGATCAGTTCCAAAAGTCTTCACAGCTGACAACTTTACAATGAAGACAGAACTGTTGAGATGCAACTTCTCCTAAAAGACTAATATCTTGATTTCTGTTTTGACACGGGTGAAATACACAAGGTGTACGATGTTTAAAAAAGGCAATTTGAGAGTTTGTTGGAAGTTGTGCTGCTTCACTTTTGACAGAACCAGATGGTTTGCTAAGCAAGGCTAAACACGTCCTGGACCTGTCTTTGTTCTGGACGCAGAGAGATAGAAATGATGAAATGATGATCTTCTCATCTGACTCTGGGTATGACAAGAAAACAAGCCAAAAGCCTTTCTTCCTCCTTTCATGCCTCATTCCGTCTTTGTTCTGCAACCTACACCTCTATTCTTAGCTGTAGTATTGACCACATGAAACCTCTTGCAAGTTTGTCTTTTCCGGAAGAACTCTTCGTGTTGTTGAAGCCTCCAGTCTGATCTAACTTTAAGTGAATTGAAAGAGCTTAGATGAAACATCAAATATTTGAGGGAAAAAAAAAAAAAGCACCTGCTCTTTCTAAGGGATTGTTGTGATGGAAACTAAAAGAGATCATAAGTAATTATGTTGTTATTTTAATTGTGACAGTTAAAGTTCAGGCCAAATAATGTTTTCAAGTATGGATGGATATCTGAATGTGAGCTGTTTCAGAATGAAAGCTCTTCACATTTCTTACAATTGCTAGAGGTCTAGGCTGAAAGTCATGCATAAAATTCATATACAGTCATATGAGAAGTAGTTTCATAGTTTCAAAACATAACAATGCCTCAGCCTTAGACCCTCCTGCATTATTCTGCTGCAAAAGAAAATAAATATGACCCTTATCAACCTTATCAAGTTTGAGGGACAACCTTAAAACTTCAAAAACAAACAAAAAAATACTGGAAAAAGATCATTTCCCTGTGTTTCAATAAGGAAAGCAATATAAAGAAAAATGACATACTACTGTATGTGATATTAAATCCTCTTCCCGACATGGAGTGATCAGCCTGAAACTCCAGCCTCAGTGTGTTGGTATTGGACGTCAGATGGGAAGGACTTTCAGCTCCAGAGAACCTCCCGATGACGCCGGCATCATTTGTCTCGCCATCTTTCACAGTCAGGGAATCATAGGGTGCTTCGAGGTCAAAGTCATTAAATGCTAAGTGGATTCTGGAGCCTGGATCTGATTGGATGAGCCAGACACAGTTCATGTTGTTCCCATAGCCTTCTGGGTAATCTGGGGAGAGGACGGTTCCCGAGGGAGCTGTGAAGTTTGACATGCAGGGGACTGTGGGAGCAAGAGGAGTACAGAAACACACAAAGACAGAGAGACAGATAGAGACAGAGAGAGGGGAGACGTAAACATTTAGGAAAGGAAAGGAAGGGGGTGGAAAGAGATTCAGAGAGAGAACTTTCCTGGTAAATATTCATCGCCACAGCCTCATCGGTCATCATCCGCTCCAGGCCATAATAAACTCTGTACTGTCACCATGGTGACAGGTCAGACTGAATGTTATCAACATCACAGCAGAGCAGATGCCAGGTTTTCCCCCTCTGCAGCCATGCCCCTGAAAATGACCTACACATGACTTTAATACTTACATATGCATATGGGGATGTTTGCTGACCACTGATTGTTGTCTTGGCAGGAGATAGTTTTTTCTCCAATCAGCTCGAAGCCAAACTGGCACTCAAACCTCAGGATTCCTCCGTTTGAGAAGCTGTCCCCTTCTCTTATTCCATAGAGTGGGGTCCCAGGGTCGCCACAACTCTCTTTGTCTATTTCTGTAAAGACAGTTTCAGAAGGAGACATTAACATCTGTGTGTTAATGTTATTCCTCTGAGCCATAGAACTCCAGTTGTCCAAAAACCTGAAAAAACATGCATCAATAAGCAGACTGGGAGCAGTCAGTCAAACATATACAATGTCCTGCTGCCGTAAATACTCACAAGAAGACCAAATCTGTGTTAATCCGCAGCAGAAAATAGTACTATTCACTCTTGTTTGAGTAACGTTTGCTATAAACTACAGTGCCCAGCTGTTATAATATTGTTTTTAATCCTTTAATTTTTCCTAAAGCTTTACATCGTCAATATTGGCTTCCTACAGAGAGTCACAGACATGCTGGGGTATTAAGTATTAAGAGAAGAACTACCACATTGCTGGTTTTGGTCTTTTTTGACAATAAGAAGAATTAAGAATATTGCTGTCCCTAGCCTGTAACATGGATCTTTACCTAACCTAGTCAGAAAGCTCATCAGGTTCATAGACATCTCAGCCACCGTACAGAAATAACTTCTGACAAACAGGAGGTACGCATAATGATGTGATGTAGGTTGCATAGAATAAAAGCAATTAGGCAGCTTAATCACAAGTGGAAATACTGGCATCAAGGTCTATTACATGGTGACAAGATCATAGATCATTTGTCAGAGCTCGAGGGAGAAAAAAGAAAAGAAAATACAAGAAAAACTTAACTTACACAACATTGGTAACACGCAGAAACTCGGCAAATGACATACAATAGATAATCAACAGTACAAAGGGTTATCAAACTGCTAATTGGCAAGCAAGCAGTGGAGCAGTATTTAGGGTGATTATTACTTTAAGTAAGTTCTTTTTATTCAAAGTCTGTGATCATCAAGTGTATATATTTCTTTTTATATATATATATATATATATATACACTGTAACTGCTCAAAGCAGAAGTGAGGTGAAGGAAAGCAGCGGGAGCCACATGGATAGCTAATAGTATTATCATACTAGTTTTGTCTGGCATCTTCCCTCTGTCATTTCTGCAAAAGAGAAGGATAAGATACGACAGTATAGTAGTACTGGGCATTGTCAGCGAATATAGTGTATTTGTCAGCTAGCTTATGCCCGTGTATGGCGCCCGGTCTAGCTTTAACAATATTTGTGGTCGCCATGCAGCGTTATCAGCCTTAAATACCCAATGGCCATCTTTCCCTGCTGTGAAACACCGTGTCATGCAGCAAGAGCTCATCATCCATTTTGGACAGAAATATACTGCCGACTGAATAGTCTAGCAAGAAAAACGATAGGCTCTTGGTTTGCTGCGTCAGGCGAATTTCTTTAATGCTTTTACTTCTTAGTTCACACAGCCTAGAGCAAGTTTGCATCCATTTCCGTGTGCCTCCTTCCCCTGAGTTTGCAAGTATTCACAACGCCTCTTTTTTCACATTTAGTCTGACCGTGAGGTTACACAGATCCTTCTCTGATTCTATATAAAGGTGCCACTGTGTCACCATCATTCTCTTTAAAATTGTGTGTGCGGTGTTTCAGGAAATACGCCCTCTATTTCCTCAGCCTTCCTCTCCTTTGTTCCGCCGCTCTCCTCTCTCCGATTTTTGGTATTGTTTACAATATATCCCATGATAGGAAGCAAAGGTGTGTTTCGCTGTTTGTGTAGCTGTGTGCGCCTTTGTGATGTATTGTATTAATTTCCATCATGACATCGTCTTTATGAGACCCACTCAACTCGACCAATCGCAACCTGCCTAGCACACGTGCTTGTGCGTGAACACACGCGCACACGCGCCTCGCAGAAGAATAGAAAACAAATTGCTTTAGAGAGAAAACAGGCATACTGTCGGAACATTCCTATACCGCCACTCTCAGACGCGTACAAACGCACACGTGCATGCATGCGCCACACACATCAACCGAGTCAGTCTCTCCCTTAGCATCGCACACAGGCCTACACACGTTTCTCTCTCTCCCACACACACATACACACGCGAATAATCCTATTGTGTTTGTAACAACGAGGGTGATAGATTCACAAAGGGGATTAGGCTCCTTCAAATGCATGTGTATGTGTGTGTACAACTTCAAAATGATGTATTGTGATTGCACATTGAGCCCCATTCCACTCGGTTCTATAATATTCCATCAAGCTCATGCCGGATTGTCCATGGGAATACACATGTGCGCGCACAAACACAAACACACATAAAAGGAGTGTAAATGCACTACCTGTGAAGATCTGGGAGAGTCAGGTAATAGATTTTTTTTCGTTGGGCGGGGGTAAAGAGCTGGGAGGGAAAAAAATGCTTATTGGCTGTTTCTCTTTTGTGACCAGTGTGAAATTGATTTTACGGCTAAGTTGCTATTGTAATCGAATGCGGGAACGTATAGATGCCTGCATAGTCTAATGTTTGTCATGTGCTTGAAACGGTCTCCTGCAAGTTCTGGCTGTCGCTGTGCTTCGTTAGCAATATGTGCATCGCTTACCGATGTCTCCACAGGAACAGGAAGCAGTGAACACATTAAACCACATGAAATAATAATCTAGTCTTGAGTGGCACGTCTTATGTACACTTAAGCAGATTCACAGTAAGAGGACGAAATGAGGAATTCAGAATGTCAAATTAGCTTGTGGCTGTGTGAATCTGTGACCTCAAATTGACTTGTTCTCACCGTAGACATCGTTGAGGATGGTCTGTTGAATGAAACTGGTCTCATTTATTACACTCACAATGCTGACATTCTTTTCTGCATCTCTCAGGTTCCAAACCAGGACACTGAGGAACTTTTGAGGATTGATTTGATAGATGTGTGCGAGAAAGACATCAATTTTCTGTTCTCATTAAGACACACAATCCCTGTCGGCTCTTGTTACATAAAGTGCACCAATGTTTTTGTTTTTTTATACTCGATGGTGGAACTCCCAAATACCTGTAACTCTCTGTAAATTGGACTTTGGGGTTATTGACAATAATTGGGCTGTTTTCTTTGATCTGGACACACCATGGGGCAGAAATACATCACTCCAGAGTGGTGTAAAAACTCCTCTACTACACGCCGGTGACTGTCTCATGACCCCGTAAAAGGTTTTTATCATCAGTGATTTTCGGGATGTGCCTGTCCTGATTTCTGCAATCTATGTACAGAAAGTACATAGAGAGAGAACAGGACAGCCACAACTCAAAGGCCTTTTTGTCATTTTTGTTTTACCAAGACACTTGAAGTTCCTATCACTCCCTCTCCTCGCCTGAGAACACCGTGTTAGAAAATGTGAATAAATAACTAAATAAATGTAACATCAGCGAGCACACTATTGCTTGAGTAGACTTTGTTACATCAAAAGGAGGGGCTTAAAACTTATAAAATCCTGCCAAGAGGGTAAAGCAGCATTTTACATTTAACGTCTCTTCTGCTTATACTAAAAACAAATGAGCTCTGAACCATCTGGCGCTGCTTCTTGATGAGCCTTTCAAATGACTTAATGACCAATGAGGGCCAAAGCGGTATCTCGGTAAGTAAGTACAACATTGCTTAGTCAATCCCTGTCCATTTATTGTACGTCTGAAATTACCATCGGTCAAAATACGAAACAGGGCACAATATTTCACACGGTTCGGTTATCCAATGACGTACAGGATTTGAAATGTATGGAATATAATATTGAGTCCTTATGAGAGAAAGAATACTTTTATTGTGATGAATTTCGACTGAATGAACAACAGATATAGTAATTCAATATCGGTAACACTGGTGGCTACAAGAGGACTGAACATCACATGATTCAATAATTCATGACTATAAAATGAAAAGCTATTTATAGTTCTGTGATTAAGTAAGCCCTGCCCGTCATAGGCTACCACTGAAGCACACATGCATGTTTATATATACTGTAAATATGCACGCACACACATGTGCACAAACACACACACGTGCACAAACACACACAGCCACAAAAGCGGCCGGCTTTGGGCTACTTCCTCCAATACTGAGGTTATTGACTGTAAAATTGAACCACATTTCTGGTTCATGTGGGGAATGAATATTTCATGAATTCATATTTCATGGTGTTTCAGACGCTCTGAATGAAATGCCGTTTAGTGCTGTGTGATCAAGAGGGTCCTGCTCAGAACCTGGACTACAGAGCTTCAACAGGACTGAGATCCTGCGGGACCCAACACAAATCACACGGCCGCAGGAAATATTCACTCAGCACGATGACATTTCCTCTATGAAAACACATATGTGAGGGTGTTTATTTTGAGCTTAACCACGCTCCTAAATGTGTTGTCCTTCAGTAAATGAAACGTATGCAAATACAATACGGCATAAAGTTCAGTTTGGCTGACTTTGGCCTCCTTCCCTAAATTGCGTTCCCTCTTCCACTCTTAATCCCTCCGTTTAGACCAGTCGTGTAGTCTGCTTCATAAATGTTAAATGTCAACATGAGACACAATTTGAACCTTTTTCAACGAATCTACATTTATATCCAAAACCAGACGGACTTGCAATCAAACACAGACACATATGGGTACAGCACACGCACACGCACGCACACACACACACACACACACACACACACACACTACAGACCCATCCAACAAGAGGTCAACTGTGCTGTAAAACTCCACCTTGACATCTTTTCCTCCTATAAAATGCATGTCATATTACAAACTATAAAAAAGCAGATGAAAAATCTTAAATAAAATCTCAAAAGTGAGCGCTGACATTATGACTGGGTCATGATATCCTGCTGAAGAGAAAAAATAGCAGCCCGAACCTTTCTGCGGTATGATGCGTTTGACGCTAATTGCAGGTAGGCTAATAGCACTCTATAAGATAAACCCACTAACATCTAGAATGTGGAGCAGACTAGATAAAAAACATTTGTCACGCGATTGACACGCGTACCATCTAGGCCTCTTTTAAAACTGGCTGTGAGGCAGGCACTTGACGTTTACGCTGCACTTTGTAGTCTCCCCAACACAGCGTTATATAACACAGGATGATGGGATAATGCTAGAATGATGCACTTAAAAAAAAAAGCCGGAGCTCGAGGGAATGACTCGTCGCTGGAAACAAATTCTCAAAATCCCGTGTAGTTCATGGAAAACGGAGGAGAGGTGAGGCAAATATTTGCACTTATTGTTCTATGTTTTGTATAATATATGGCCACCACATCTAAAAACATACTCATATGTAACTAACTCTACATGCAGACGTATTTATGTAGTGCATTCATATATAAATGATATTGGTAATGTTGTATATTTTACTGAGCACTTAACTTAAAAAATATACAATATAGGAATGGTAAAATTCACGTAGTTCTGAATGCTCTTGGTACTAATTAAGAGCTAATATCTGGCACCAGAAAAGACAACGCACACCACTCAATCTGATGTGGAGACAGGTGTCTTTTTCTCGCCCCATCCGTGGTAACAATGTGGCTTCCGTGAGCAGCAGGTGAATGAGGGCAACTGAGCACCTGTGCCTGTTTTGAGTGGCAGGAATCAGCTGCTACTCTTAAGTGGAACAGAAGGTTTACTCTGTGTGAAGTGTTGAGTCCTGCATCAATGCAATTGGCAGCTGCCGCATTTAAATTATAGACAGCGGCGATGGCGGGGCTCTCTCTCTCTCTCTCTCTCTCTCTCTCTCTCTCTCTCTCGCTCTCTCTCTCTCTCTCTGTCGTGGTTGCCCTTAACATCTCAAAAGTGAGATGAGCCGTTGATGGAATACTGGTGAAGCCCCTCAGAGAACACTTCGAACAGACTTACAACACAAAACACACAAAAATAATCACTGATTACAAAAACAAAAACCTCCTTTCTGACTGAGAATATAAGTAGTGATGTCAATAATGCATTACTTTATGAGATGGACTTTATTTAGAAAGGTTTATATGATCTACCCATTCCAAGAAGAATATTCCGCACATTTATTCTGCCTGCTCTGTGTTTTAGAAAGTTGGCCATTGAGTTTGGATGATAAGACATATTCACATATTAAATATCTAATATTTATTCAAAAAACATTCACAATAGCATCACCATGTGTTTGATGTCAGTGTGCTGTGTTTCATGAGGTAGTGTATTCAAGACTGACTCATGCAATACATAAAACATGTAACATCTGCCCCAAAAAAGGAATTTGTTTTTTGTTTTTTAAACTATAGTGAGTAAATTAGATTTAAAATGATTCCCTGACTTGTAACCTGTGTTTTCTATTTCACCTATTTTCAAAAATCAATTGTAATTCAGATATCATTCTGTAAACATATACGGAGAAAACTCGACATGCATCAATGCAGTGACACACTCAATATCTTTTTCATTTTATTTCATGGAAAATATAAATAAAATGACGTTTTATGTTATGTTATGTTTTATTACTCAAGTGATAAAGCAAATCTTTCAATGTGCCTTCACATAGGTATTGTATAACTCCACAATGACACGCAAACAAACACACACATGGATACATTATGCTCTGAAACCTCAATGACACCTTTTATGAACTGTGCAGACAGATATATAAGCTTATGATTAATGTATTTATTCACAGTAGACAGTAACGCAGTGAAACTTTAATGTGAATTATGTCAACAACGTTGCAGTGCTCTCTTAAATCTATAGCTGTTACGTGACATGATGGACAGAAAGATTGCTGTACACGCAGTCTGGACTAATATGTGTGTGTTTGTGTGTGTGATTTGTGTGCCTCGCAACTGGGATGGAGTCAAAAAGTTGCTCGGTTGATGACCTTGGGTTTGAATGGTGACAAGAAAAAGAGAGGGGGAGAGGGAGAGAGACAGAGAGAGAGAGACAGAGAGAGACAGAGAGAGAGAGAGAGACAGAGAGAGAGACAGAGAGAGAGACAGAGAGAGAGTGACAGAGAGAGAGAGCGAAAGAGAGAGAGTGAAAGAGAGAGAGAGAGAGAGAGAGAGAGCGAAAGAGAGAGAGAGAAAGAGAGAGAGAGAGAGAGAGAGAGAGAGAGAGAGAGAGAGAGAGAGAGAGAGAGAGAGAGAGAGAGAGAGAGAGAGTGAGAGTGAGTGAGTGAGAGAGAGAGAGAGAGTGAGAGAGAGAGAGAGAGAGA
>CALSBV010012213.1:10793967-10805747 GCA_943590825.1 Bovichtus diacanthus
GAGAGAGAGAGAGAGAGAGAGAGAGAGAGAGAGTGAGAGAGAGAGAGTAAGAGTGAGTGAGAGAGAGAGAGAGACAGAGTGAGAGAAGAGAGAGAGAGTGAGTGAGAGAGAGAGAGAGAGCGAAAGAGAGAGAGTGAAAGAGAGAGAGAGAGAGTGAGAGAGTGAGTGAGAGAGAGACAGTGAGAGAGAGAGAGAGAGAGTAAGAGAGAGAGAGAGAGAGTGAAAGAGAGAGAGCGAGAGAGTGAGAGACAGAGAGAGAGAGAGAGAGTGAAAGAGAGAGAGTGAAAGAGAGAGAGCGAAAGAGAGAGAGTGAAAGAGAGAGAGTGAAAGAGAGAGAGAGAGAGTGAGAGAGTGAGAGACAGAGAGAGAGAGAGAGTGAGAGAGAGAGAGAGCGAAAGAGAGAGAGTAAGAGAGTGAGAGAGCGAGAGAGAGAGAGAGTGAAAGTGAGAGTGAAAGAGAGAGAGTGAGAGAGTGAGAGACAGAGAGAGAGTGAAAGAGAGACAGAGAGAGACAGAGAGAGAGAGAGAGAGAGAGAGAGAGAGAAAGAGAGAGAGAGACGAGGAGCCAGAGAGTGAGAAGGAGAAACAAAGAAGACTGGTCAGCTGTAAGACAACACAAGAGTAAAGGGGTGTCTGATAAAGGAAATGGGGATAGAGAGTGAGAGTAAAGGGAGAAGCAGAGAAGCCAAACAACAGTGCATTAGAGAGCTACTGGCAGAGAAAAATGTTGGGATTTTAGAAAGAAAACGACAGAATGGAGGGAGAGTGACGGCTAATGAGGAAAAATGACACAGACAGACAGACGGAGAGAGAAGGCAAAGGGAGAGGAGAGGGAGAGGGTGAGGAGTGAAAGAGGTGAGTGACTTGTTGGTAAAGCTTCGTTGGCTAACTGATGGAGGACCTGTCTAACACACACACACACACACGCACGCACACACGCACGCACACACACACACACACACGCACGCACATCGTGTAGTGCATCGGTGACTTTGCAGCAAGGCTAAAGTTACTGATAATATTTATATTTCATAGCCAAGGTCTATGGTATGTGGCTTTAGGAATACACAAACACACACACACAAACACACACACACACGCGTGTCTCTCCGTCTCTCTCTATTCTTTTTTCTTCCTCAAAAACACATATACACCTCACACAGCCTCACACTAATAGCACCCTTTACAGTAAATCTTGCGGGTGATGGAGCCAGCACTCAGAGAAAAACACATTTATCTTGCACTGAGTATTGATGGAACTTTTCAGGGTATTTGGGTTTGAGTGAGTCAAACTTAAGGATAATATACATCCAGGTGATTTATTTTCGACCGTTTTTTGTCACTGTGGCGTACCGCATGTATCGTATATCTTTAGCATTTCTGCATAACAATTTAGTTAAATATTGTTTTTTGTGTGTGCGTGTGTGTGTGTGTGTGTGTGTCGTGGGGGCGATTACACACAGCTTTCTGGCATTAAGGGAAAATACGATACGTTTATTCACCTTTGTTAAAAGTATATAGAATATGTCAGCTGTAATAATTATACGCAGTTTACTGTAATCCCTGCAACTAAAAGAACGTCAGGACATCATGCTAATACAATGGAGTATTATTATAAGTATGGATGCATTTAAATGGCGCTTCTCTCCATTCATTTTTCTATTGATCTTTATGGGAAAATTATTCAGGAGAAATTAATGCTAAGTTGGTTCGACACCCTGGGTTTTTTAAAAGATGGACTTGTGGTATCTCTTGATTTATTCAAATAACTTTGAACACATTTTTATTTTAAGTGTACAGTAAATGCTGCAACATTTGTAAATACACTTTAAAACAATAGCAACAAAAAAAAACAAACCTTGATTCATTTTGACCGTCTGTTCTTCTAATCGCCATTTACTCACTGTGTCATTTGAACTTCGCATTGAAGCTCAAGGAGAATAAAGGGCAACGATATATCAAAACAATGCGCTATTGTCCCAACACTTTTGGAACCCACTGCATTAGCAGACTCAGCACTGTGACCTCATTATGACAATAAATTCAATGATGATGACGCCAAAATGAGGCACGCAAAGTTAATTTGTGCAGCAAAGCTCACCTCTCTATGTTTCATGGACTGTAATCAGAGTCTCACTACATCGATCACGTAGAGAACATTGGCTAATATTTGTAGTGCGGCAGGAGCTGAGCCAACAGAACAAATGCGAATAGTTTTTAATCGATGTTAAGATAAATGTCAGGTGTTGCTTGACAAACATGGTTTTTTCGACCTAACAAATAAACCAGAAAGCAAATCTCGGAAGTTGAAAAACATGCCCTAAAAATAGGTTCCCAAACTTTTTAAAAGAGCCACCTCGCCTATATACGTAGCCATTTTAAAATGAATTCGCTAACGCTTACGTTACCAGTTCCAGCTATGTCGGACGTCACGTCCACCCAAATTCTATTTCTAGAATATTTAAATGATTAACAACTCATTTGTACATCATTGCAACGGGATGTGTACACGTAATAAATAACTGTTGTCTGTAATAAAATGACAATTTTTTTGCACTCCAATACGTGGCCAGCTGGAGTGCAGCCGTCAGGTCTTTCAGTGAGGCTCTTGTGCACCACCCAGGTGGAGCTCACTTACCGCCAGTGGGATGTGTATCACAGTTTTGGAATCGTTTGAAAAATCTAATATCTTGTGACTAAAAGAGAATTTATGGTTTCTACATGAATAGATAGATTCAAATGCCACACTCCACAACTTTGGTCTTTCTTAGAGTCCTCTCCCCTGAACACATTTCCCTCCGTACACAATCAATGGAAAAGGAGCGGCTGTAAAATGCTGCGTCCGTGATGGAGCACAACCCATGGAGGTGGTTCCTTGGTGTAAGGACGCATATTTTTCAGGACAAAGTGTACTAAAAAGACTTAGCACTTATTTTCTATGTTTGAAAATCCTTTCTCAGCCCCTTCACACATATACACAGTAATTCATTTACTTTTCCTCCTCTCTCTTTTTCTCTCACAGACACAGACACATGCTAAATTCTTACCCTTATAGTTGATCTTGAACCCTATGGATCCGACGCTCTCATCTGACTGTAGGTGAAGCCACATCTGGTGGGTCAGACTGACTATCAGGTCAGGAACAAAGCTACCTGACAGGCTGGAGCACAAAATACATTAATATTAAATCATGGCCATGATAATCATCAATATAAGAAGTATGATTTCCATCACTGCAATCATGGCGATAATGAAATTCTCAAGTGCTGTTATAAATGTGAAAAAACTGCTGGAGCATACTGTGATGGAGATGAACGCTTTGATTTGGGTTGCTTTGGATATGCAGAATGCTGCCTCAGGAAGCAAATTGCTCAGAGTACATTCACACTATCTAGCGATTTTTCAGGGTGCCAAAGCCTTTTAGGCATGAAAGTTAACAGTGATTGACTCCAGAGTGAATTGAAATCATCCACTTTGTAAAGGCTGTGCATCTGTTATCCTTTTTGGGCACTGCAGAGCATTTTTTTCCAAATTCAGAAACAGTTCATCTTTTTAACCGTTACACATAATGCAAACTGCTGTTTTATGATCTGGCGAATTGCGACAGAGAAGTTAGAGGTAAAAAGTGTGAGAAAAAAAAGTTTGCGGAAGTTTTAACTCCGATCATTTAGAGTTTATGTGAAACATGTTAACTGTGTTGTGGAGCGTTTGATAGACTGACAATAACGCTGCTGTTCATGACGGCAGCTGGTCATTACGGAAACACATTGTGTGTCGCACACCTGCTTTAGAAAATCATTCAAAGAAAATGCAAAAACTTCGTCAAGACAGCACATTTTCTGAAAGTTATTACATTCACCTTTAAGGAGTTTATGTCACGACACTACCTTGGTAAAGCTGTTTTGTAGACATAATCTGCCTGGTATGCATCTCATCATCATAGCTCTAAGAAGGCAACTTTACTTAAAATGCATGATTTTCAGGAGAGAAAGAAGCTTTGAGTGCGTTTTAATTTGAAGGACTTTATATATAATTATTATTATAATATAATAATAGTTAATCAGTGATACTCTAAAAACTTTTACAAGCAGCTATTACAATATAGACGTCGGCATTGTTAGCGATATGAAAAGAATGATATAGCAAGGCATGTTTTCATATGTCTAAAGTTTTTCTAGGAGGGTTTTACAGCCTTCATTTGACACACACTATCCTAAAATGCCTGATTTGGATTGGGAAAACAAATACTTTCACAGGACATGAATATGAGTATGCAAAAGGACGGCGTAATACTTACACCTGTAGTATAGTTGTAGGATCTCCCACCTCTCCTCCATCTCCTATGGTCAGAGTATCATAGGCTATTTCCAGGTCAAACTCTTCAAAGTTGATCTGGATTACCTGAAGTTCACACACAAAAGCATAAACACATACACGTCAGCTTCAAGCCACTTCAATCAATCTGGGACTGATATTTAAATGTAGGTAATTCAGGGTTACTAAATCAATAGCCACAAGAAGAAGAAGCAGATCCTGAAAACAGATAAACATTGGAGACGTCAGAGCCCTGCAGCATATGGGAATATTTATTACAGTTTGAGAACCATCAGTTAAGATGATGTAGAACGGTGTCATAATATCTACAACAGAGTTTTAGGGCCACCGTTAGGAAAAAGAGATCTTTCTAATCTTTTTTTCTTGTAAAATTATGACTTAATCTCATACTGTAATAATTACAGCTTTATTCTCATAACATTGCAACTTTTGTCTTAAAGAATTCCAATTTTTGTACTGAAAGATTTCAACTTTCCTTTGTAATATTGTTACTTTTTATTAAAATTACAACTTTATTCCCCTAACGTCACAGCTTTTTTTCTCAAAATATTTTGACTCTGCTCTGTTACCACTGTCACCATAGTATAATGTAATTAAAATAAAGACCTAGAAAATTAACAAAAATAATAGATAAGAATAGGGAAAAAAAAGCAACAAAATAGCAATTAAAAATGAAAGGCATGGAAAAATTTCTTTTTTAAATTACATGATACATTCTATTGCCCTCCACTGACCTCAATCATATCCAGGATATGCTCCATGTCAGTTTCTATATACTTAGACTTTCAGCTTTGACCATATCAAAGACACATTTCCCGTCTCATGGCATTATACTTGACCAAAGTGGAATCAACGGAATGTATTAATGCATCGCACAATGTGGGATGATTTCATTCAGTGTTACAAGAAGAACTAAGAAAAGACGAGAAACACTTTCTGCACTCGAAGCTCAAAACTCGGTATCGGGGAATTACTAAACCAACATTTTCTGTTTCATCTAAGACCAGAGAGAAACACATTTGGCAGAGTAGAAGAGAGAAAAGGAGAGGGGGGGGGGGGGGGGGAGGAAAAAGAGACAGAAAGAAAAGATGAGACGGAAATAAAGAATGAGAGGAAATAGAGAGAAAGAAGAAGATGGAAGAAGGAGAGATTAGATGGCAACAAAGAGAATTGATGGGTAATAATGGGCACACCTTTGATGCTGGTAATGTGCAATATTTTGAAGTAGAATTCTGACTTGACCCTCAGGAGAGACTGAAACCTCACTCTGCCTATCCTTCCTCCTCTTCCTCTTTCCTTGTGAGGAATTTACAGATTTCCAGATTCAATATTCCGCTTCAGAAACATCCAAAACATCCTACAGGTCTGAGTCTCCTCTATGCTGGCGTGTTAACAGTGAGCATACTCACTTGCATATCAATATCTTCTTATTACTGAGCATCTGTTTTTGTAGTCTGTATTCAAACATTCTGTTTGAGTCAGGCAGCATAAATATAGTTATGTGTTTTCCCTTCACTATCTGCAACCTGGACACACGAAGTATACACAGCTTATCCTCACTATGACCATGAAATCTATGAAGGAACAAAGGAAAAACAGAAAAACAGTGGCCATGCCTTTCCACTCACCTGCTGTTTAACTGCTTATCTGTTGGCAATGTCGCCTGATTTGCTGTTGTTTATGGGGTACATTTGTATTTCCTTCACATCAAGAAGCTCAGTTAATTCTCGATTTTGCTTGTGGCAGCAGAAGAAGACCGACTTTTCGTATGTCATTACCGAAATCAAATCAAGCAAGCTGGAAAGCACCATCACTTGAGATGACCACAAAAGAGTGAAATGAGGTGGGCTACTAAGATGAAGCAGTGATCTGCCCATCGCTCACAGTGCCGACTCAGCCTTATCGGCACGTAAGGGTGATTGGATTAAAGCATCACCTACAAACCTGCTAATCTCTGGCCAGCACACACACACGCCTGACTCACACACACCAGCACTCGAGCGCGCAGTGACAAAAAAAACTAACCCCGCACACGGAAACACACTCACTTATACGGAGAGGAACAGCTTTGTGAAGATTAATGTGTCTATTTCTGTGATAACACGGTCACCATTTTTACACTCATCACAATACTTCTACCAGCCCAAAGCAGGCTTTCAACGCTACAGCAGGTCTGACAATAAATAAGGTGAATCAGTATATGTGGAGAATGTGTATAATGTAGAGAATTTACATATTTTATACAAAGGCAAGACCAGATCCTGCATTTAAAGGGTTCATTATTATGAGTATCATAGTGAACATACCGTGTTACATACATTTTAAGGTTGCTTTTTTTCAATAACCAGCTCACTTTGATTATATGTTCAGTATGGTAAAAAGTGATTTTCATACTCAGGTTTTCATACTGACCTTAGTCTTTTTGGCTCATCAAAGTTATAATATGAAAAGGTAATATATGTCATGCCATAAAACAAATCCCTCTGGACTTTTAGAAAATGTGGTTTTTACAACAGCCGTGGATTTACTGAAGAACTTCAGACTTGTGCTTTAATGCTGGAAAAAAAAATCCTAAAAGTTCATATAAGTTCACAGCAGAGAGAAGACACTACAGCTGCCGTAAGTCTGAAAAGATGCTGATTGTTGTCATTTGGATTACATTTGAACAGGCAGGGCTCAACGCTGCTTTTCTTGCCAGAAAAAAAAGTGAAAATGAACACTTGGCCTATAATGTGATAGAGCAAAGACAACAAAGACAGAGCTTTGAAAAAGTCTGCGGGATAAATGAAATGAAAGGAGAGCAGTTACTGGGTGAGTAGTATATGATAGGAACTGCTAAAAAATAATGGCTCTTAGATGCTTATTTAGTTGGATATGTAATGGAGAGCATCCAGCCTTCTTTGTTTCTGTGGCAGGAAACGAACCGGACCTGTTAGTCCAAGCAGTGAAGACAGAGGAGGGTTTGTGTGTTCCGGTGATGGAAACGGGTCCATCCATCTCCTTGTATACGTCCTTTACAGAATACCCTAATGCCACATCAGCACTGTTCACACAGCATTAAACACAGCTGGGATATAACTACATTACACTGTGTGTGTGTGTGAGTGTGTGAGTGTGTGTGTGTCTAAGAATGTGACACTGTACTGAAGTAAACTTAGATTTGAACCTCATTACTGACAATATGTTTATGTGTGCGTTCTGCATCTCTTTCAGCGTGTGTGTGCGTGTGTGTGTGTGCGATAGATGAAACTGAACTCTACATTATTCACCTCTCCTCTAATAGGTTGTTGTTCATAGAAACATCCATCTCTCTCTCTCACCCACTCTCTCCCTCCAACCTTCTTCTATCTCCCCCTCTCTCTTGCTGTCACCCTCTCAGTCTCTCTCTTTCTAATTGGCTGCTGCATTCCCTCTTTCCATTCATCTATGGCTTCTAGCCAATGAGGCGACAGAATTGAATTTCTGCTTGATAAAGCACTTCCTTTGGTTGTCGTGGAGACAATGAGGTGGGGGGAGGCTCCTCCCTACCCATACCATAATGAGATCAAGGGATACTTTAAAGATACAGGTACTATACGAACATCAGAAACACCTAGAGAGTGACACAGTCAGTGATGCAAAGAGGGCACCGACAGGGCCGGGGAATAATAAATTGTCTGTGACAGTATTACAGTAAACCCTCCGCCACTCGCTCCCCTTGATCATGCGTCTGCCTGGACGGTATAAATTACACCATTGTGAGAAGACCCGCGCTTTAGCTGATGAAGACTGATGGCCAGAGCCCTGACAACTTAATGTTTTCCCCCATACGCTGGATCCACCAGCTGCCTTCTTTTTAAATACCATCTCTGAACAGAAACCAGTGAGAAAAGCTCTATGTATGGCTTGTACTGTTGCTATGCAACGACTGCACTGAAAAATGCATTTGAATCACAGCGTTCTTTTGTTAATGCTACATGTTTTAACCGGAGCCTTAAAAAGTGCTACTCTGCTCATCTTTTCAAGGAGATGCAGAAACATGACATTTTAATGACTAACAGCAAGTAAAAGAAACCAGTGCAGCGATTTCTGCCTCATGGCTTCAGTGTGCATGTCAGATGTATGTAGGCCTACAGGGCATAACTGAATTTAATGCCTGTAAATAAGTACATAGAAAGCCTACCTAAAGGTATAACTTTCCCTTCTCACTGAATGCCCTTGCATTACATTTCCTTGGTCATGGTGGTGATAACTAAATATGCAGCATGGCAGCACTGCAGCAGGCTTCTTATATCCATGGGTTGTGCATTACACTGTGCATGCAAATGTGTATGAAGTGCTGTCAAGTTATATGAAAGAGCTTGAACTAGCATTTGCATGTTCACTAATATAGCTGGACACAGCTAAAAAATAGCTGACACATACAGTAAACATGAAGTTGCAACAATTTTAATGTTATTTTATGCATCATAAACAGATGGTATGAAGAAAGTGAATCTTCGAATCCTTGGTATCATAGAAGATGGGAACATGGGAAGGAGAGACTAAATGATGTGGAAAATGAAGAACAGACAATAGTACAGTAAGAACTGTTTTCTGAGAGAAGCTCAGAGAAGAGAAGGGGAAAGAAGAGAAGCGAGAAGTATAGTAATGGCCATCCCGTCATGCCATCCCCAAGGTTAAATGAGAACAGGAGAGAATGAATTGCCTCTAAAGGCTCATTCTGCCAAAACTAAATGAAGCAATAACATCAGAGAGCTATAGAACCCTATTAACACTTAACCTGAGAGAGAGCGAGCAAAGAGGTGGGCAGACAGAGAGGGAAAGAGGGAATGTGGCTGACTGAGACAGAAAGAGAGAGAGAGAAGAGAGGAGGTGCTACAGAAACTGTGTCTTTCTACCTCCAGACTACGAGAACGAGACAGTGAGAAACGGAGAATATGTGTGGGAATAAGTGCAATGGAGAGAGTGATACGAGTGTCCTCCTCCTCCTCCTCTTCCTCCTCCTCCACGTCCGTACTCTCTATTTCTCCATAGTAATTTGCTGGTTTGAGGCTGAGCTCTTTAATGAAGAATCTGGGTAATTCTGAGGACAGTGCCCCTGGGAGAGAAGGAAGAGGAGGGGTGTAGTGTGAAAAAATAAAAAAGGATGATACAGGAGGAATGAGCGAAAGGGAGTAAAGGGAGAGAAGTGTACGAGCAATAAAAAAAAATAATAAATGATTTTCTGCGCGTGGGAGAGGACGGCTTCGTTGGGACTATTCCTCTACTCTGAGCGTGTGCTTGCACCTTGACACTCGTTCCCCCTCTGTGTTTGTGTATCTCGTTGCCTTCTCTCTTCAGGACATCAACTGACCCCTCGCCTGCCTCCTAAACTGCTCTGCATTCCCTCATCAGCCTCCTGATTGAGGACAGTTTTTTTTTAATGCCAGCACGCCCGATCATCAATGCTTGACTCTATTCTTAACCTGTTGTTCATCTGCCAATTCCCCACTGTTTGTTTGCCTCCGCCACCTGCCCAACACAAGCCTGCTTTTGAACTAGTAAATGACCCTCGACTCCACAAGACGGGTCTGAACCGGAAATGTCCTCTTGCAACGACTAACACACGACAGAGTGTGAATTCATAAACGATCGTGAACCTACAAACACTGAAAGGTCCTCAAACACAAACCGCGAGCAGTCTTAACTAGAAGGTGACCAAAGTCCGTAAACCAGACCATGCATGTTTGCAACCTTGAAATGAATCATTACAAAGTCAACATTGTGATATATGGTAAAGCCATTTATGTGATTTATTTTCCAATGTATTAAAAGCCTCTATATTATTTGGTCACTCCTTTTTTCATGGAATTGCCTTTGTTAAACTACAGCTCTTCTCAGAATAATAATACTTGGATCGCTCCTCTAAATCATAATGCACGTCACTGAAGTATTTCTAAACTTTAAATCGTATTATTTTTGATAAAAAGCACATCTTCAAGTTGATTGATTAATGTTATTGGCTTCACCAACTTTAAAGCATATTCTTTAAATTCTGCCAAATACCCACGGTAAAGTTTTGACACTTATCTGACGGCAGAAGACAAGTCTGATCTACATTTACATATTGAGGCTTGAGTTTCTTTATGATTTAATTAATATGAATGCTCTCATATGTGCCTCATCACAGGTGTCCCGCATTAATAAAACAACTTGCCAACTGAAAAATGAATAAAAATGGGAAATTATTTGGAGTTATACTGAATGATCTGTCACTATTTTGTCATGCTTTTTTTCTCTTTACATTACATGTCACTCTTATCCAGAGCGACTTACAGTGAACTAACTACAGGGACAGTCCCCTGGAGCTCAGGTGGCAGCTCCTGGTATTGAACTCACAAACGTCCAGTATTTGATTTGAAAGCCTGACCACTGGACCACCACCACCACATCCCTTTTTTCTTGCTTTGTAGCTTGATATGGCTCTTTAAATAGGCTTACTAAAATAATAATCCTCCATTCCTGTGTCTTATAGAATTTCTATAAGTATAAGTCTAACGGATGAATGTAACCACCATTTCCAGCTGCTTTCATGTCAGCTGTTTAAGATCACATTTTAAGCACTTTGTGAAAGTAAATAAGGGAAATGCTTAAGAGAGAAAAGGCGGATGATCGACCGGATGTGAAACAGGGTCTGTTTGGTTCATAAGGCATGTGTCTTCGCCCCTCGAGCACTGCGTCTGTGTTTGTTCTAAATGGATGTCCATCCTCTTAAGGTCAGGAGCTGTACAAGTTTACAGACCTGTGAAGACCTTAAGTTTGATGTAGTGTCGTACATTCTGCAGGACATATTGCATATATGATGTAGTGTAATAAAAGACATGCATGATTCAGGATGGTGCGTGACATATGTGGTGCAGTGTGGTGCGTGACATATAAAATGACACATTACAGTATATGATAGCGTACTTTCTGTAAATCCTTTAAAGATAAGGGGCTATAAAAATGACTTGACACAGCTTCAGTTGATCTGGTCTTCAGTCAGGTCAATGTGTTCGGCAATATCAGTAATCATACATAATACATACACATTCATTTTCAACTTCTTGCACACATTACACACCCACACACACACACACAAATACCCCACAGGGTGCAGAAGGGCATTAGTACTATAGCCTTCAACAGTCACATACACATTGTAGCCTTCAACAGAGAATGTATTGCTCCAGGCCATAAACCAAAGGCCTTGGGCTGTGACAGGGACAGTTGTGTGTGAGAGTAGTAGGGAGGGAGAGAGGGACAAAGGTTTTGAGCCAGAGCAAAGCAGCAAACTGTGTGTGTGTGTGTGTGTGTGTGTATTTATGTAGGTGTTAAAAGAGCTACGGTGTGTATTTGAGCACACATGTATATTAAAGTGTATCTGTGCGTGAGTGTTTGTGTGTGTGTGTGTGTGTGTGTGTGTGTGTGTGTGTGTGTGTGTGT
>CALSBV010012213.1:10805757-10836719 GCA_943590825.1 Bovichtus diacanthus
GTGTGTGTGTGTGTGTGTGTGTGTGTGTGTGTGTGTGTGTGTGTGTGCGCATATGTGTATGTGTGTCCCTATGGTGCTGACGCAAGTGTTGCTATTGACGACAGAGCGGTCACCACAATGACCCTGAGTGGAATAAGGAAGTGTCTCCTGAATACCAATCGGATTTCTCCTGGGACATAAAGCGACCAATCGCACGCAGCTATCCGTCTAACCTGCAGCCTATCGTCTGCCCCTTTGCAGGATTAACCAATCATACAGAATTAGACACTAATATGCTCTGACTAGCATATTATTTACACTACCCCCTACATGAATTATTATCAACATATTTCAATTGCGTAAAATGCCTGAGGACTGCTGTTGTATTGATTAAAATGACATTAAATACATACAATTCAAATGGAGCAAAGCCTGCAAGCTAGTTCAAATCTAGTTCAGGCAGACACCTTGAGCTGAGTTGCTAAACCCAAACATGACATACTGCACTCACTAAAGCACAATGTATATCCAGCACACTTTCTACAAAAGTTCGACTTTAAGACTCTTGCTCTGCCAATGCTTCTGTTGCTTATTTAACATTTCATAAGCTCAACATTCACCTGTAAGCTTTAAAGGCTCACTCTATGATTGCCTCCACATGACTCTCAGCATGGCTACAGCTGAGCTTGCGGCTAGCAACTAACTGTGCTAACAGCAAAAACACTTTTAACAACGGCAATTGTGCTGACAGAGCTAACAGCGTCAACCTGAGGGTGGGTACACTTCTGTGACAAGGTGGTTATCAGCAGTTACCGCCGCAGTTCAGAGCAGCGGCCATTAGCTAGCCACACGCTGGGACTTACATGCACATGCGGCTCGACTGACTGTATAAACAAAGCTGGAGGAAACTCGAATGAACTATTTGGAAAAGAATACAACCACTAAGTGTATTTCACTCGTGTTTCTTACCACCATCGTAACCGGAATTGGGTGTGTTTTTTTCCCATTAACCAGACTGTATTGCACCGGTGTTTCTGTGTTTGCAAGGGCATGATGTATAAGTCACACATGATCTGTGATACAGTAAATGGATCAAACGGTCAAATTCTATTTAGTTCCAAAATTATGAATAGCAATGTGTGTTAATTAGCAACAACAATTTGAATTTAGACATTGAGACAAAGAGGGCGAGAGTGAAGGAGATTTACCTTATTGGGATTTGAAGCAGTAATTATCCACACACACTGGGCATTGCTCTCATATTGAATTGGGAAGTTAGGAGATGTGAAGGTTCCTGACGGCCCTTGAAGATTACTGCCACATGTCTTCACTGTGAAGAGAAAAAACATAATGTCATCGTTATTAGTAGCAACTGGATCATTTGTGGTGGTATGAGCAACAACAATTTTGTACTATTGATTTGCAGCACTACAACAGACAGACAATTACCTTTACAATTAAGCCATTAGGTTTATGCTTAGCCACAGACTCTCAGAACAAATCCGACGGCAACATATAGCGTAGCTCGTGGCTCAAAGCAGCAGTGTAGTAAATACAATTAAAAGTGATCCTAATACTACGCTAAGAGTGTGGTGACGGAAAGAGAAGGGAAGAGAGGAGAAGAGAACAGAGAAGTGCATACAGAAAGAGGAACAGAAGGTCAGAAAGATGTTATTGATACTGTCAGCGACATCTCCCTGGATAGAAGTACTTAATTGGAAGCTATTGGCTGTAAAATACCACAGGATTAGCCAGTATTGACTGATACGGACACTCACCAGCAATTTACTCTCAAAATCTATTGAAAGTCAACAACTTCAAACTACTAGGTGGGTAGGAATTACATTCCATCTTAAAAAGAAGAAGAAGGAAAAAAAAGAGCAGCTTTGAAAAATGCCCACCTTAGATATCACAGGATGATGTAACAGTTTCAGTGGCTTTCGTCTATTTGAGCAATAAAGCTAGATTCGGTTGACCAGTGGTGTGAAAGTGTACAGCTATGCAGTTTGAGGAGAGAGTGTCCACAGAATCCAGAGAAGCATATTACTGTATGTCAACATAAAGTCATACAAATTCACTAAACACTGCCTCGGAAGCTACACTCAGTGGGATGTTAAAAATGACACATGGTAGCTGTTCGATAAACCAACCAAGCCTCCATTAGTGCTGTGTGTTCTGACTGGGTGTGATAGAGGACCTGCTTGTATGTCCTTGGGTCGTCCTGTTAGAGTTGGGAGGTAATTTTCTGGTTGGTTTGAAGCAGTGTTTGTTCCTTAATGAGTTTGTTCAGCGGTAGGCCGTGGGAACACGTACAGTTAAGAGTGGTGCGCGCACACACACACACACGCACGCACGCACAAAAAAAAAAAAGCACGTAGGCCCGAATGTTCACATGGCCACATTTTACAAACAAGCACATGTGCACATGCAGTGACACGTACTGTGCAGCCAAGAAACACATGATGCTAAATAATAGGCTTGCACGCACGCACACTGATCGGTGGTCACAGCCCACTTTGCGTGTGAGAGAACACTCGCAAGGACTATGCATCCAAACATAATTCACACATATACTCGCCATGCATACACAGTTCACTAAAACGCAACTTTAAAGCACCGACACAACTGCTGTGGCTTAGTGGTTAGATTGAAGGCGAGGGGCAAGTGAAATAATCTGAGAATTTGTGTTTGTTTGTGTATGTAATGAGGTGTGTCAGTGCAGTGCTGTGAGAGTGTCAGAACAAGTACGAGACCCCCTTAGAGACAACCGTATACCTCGCTTGTCAGTCGCTCTGTCTGCGTCTATGTGTTTCCCTGTCTTCCGGATTTCTGCCCGAGTTCCCCCTGACTGAACCAAGTTGATGCTCTTTTCTATAATTCTCAATGCGTCTTCAGTTGACCTTCTCTTTTGTTCAGCTCACTGCAATTTCTAAAGTGATAGACACATAGAGATGAAGTGTGTGTGTGTGTGTGTGCGTGTGTGTTTGTGTTGCACATGAAAAATGACTTATCGGTGTGTGTGTGTGTCTTTGCAACAGGGTGTGTATGCGTGTGCGTTGACAGCTCAATCAGCGTGACCTGAACGAATGGCGATCCCATCACCGTGCCAACAGCAGAGTTGGCACGGTGTTGCTCTAGCGATAGTGCGGAGAGAGTTATCACCAAAATTACCAGTGGAGCTAACATCCCATAATTTATATTATTCCGCCCGTATCTCTCTGTCCTCCTCGCCGCACCTTTTATTCACGCTGTCTTGGTCCCTGTATCAGCCAACGTGTGCACTTCATGATTTACAGTACACATTATCATTTCTTCTATATGTCTAGCCATCTCTCTATTTTACTTTCTGTCCCGTTCTGCTTGTATCTTCTGTACGTTTCACTCATCAGAGGTGGATTGACTCGAGTACATTTTTGAAGTATTTACTTGACTATTTCCATTTTATGCTACTTTGTAATTCTACCTCGCTACTTTACAAGTTTAAGTTCAACCGTTGTACTTTCTACTTCACGACCCTTTAGCGGACCACTATAGTTACTGTGCTGACGTAGATTTTATAGACAAATATTAGTTTATAAAATGTGATCTGTGTGTGCGTATATACAATATATACTGGCTAAAAGACACCACTATAAAAACTCTGTAGAGATGCACATTTTGGTGCCAATTCACTGAGTCAAGAGTGACACCTTTTATATTAAACATAGCAGTTTGATCCAATGCTAGTGATACAAACACAGTGTGAAGCGCTAAGTAAGATTTTGAATGAATAACTTTTGTAATGGAGTACTGTCATAATGGCTGCCTAACAGCCTCTGTGTCGGTCTGTGTAGCTTTGTCCCTTTCTGGTTCTTTTCCTGTATCGCTTTCTCTCTCTCTCATCATTATTTATACTGGCGCACAGTATAGAGGCTTGAAGCCAAAAGGGCCACACTATCATTGAAGCGATAATGAATTCTAGATCAAATTAAAAATTTTGATGAGGTCTATCTGGTACTAAAAGCATATTGTTGGAATCACCAACTAGATTAACGGAATGCTCTAGGCAGGAACTGCAGAGTGTATGTGTGTGTGTGTGTGTGTGTGTGCATGTGCGTGCGTGCAACAATATAGCCTCTTTTGAGTTTTATATATTCAGATCAACTGGATTCCCCCAGGATTCTCAATTTCTCTCGCACGCACAAACATGCACACTCACATAAAGCGTTGAGATGAGGACCAAAGTTAATGATGTTTTAGGCAAGGATCACGTTGCCAAAGCCTATAGTGCAGCTCCATTGCCCTTGCTCACAGATCTCCAAAGTGTTGTATTATGGTTTCAAAGCATAACTGACACATCCCATAAGAACTAGGATGGTTGCAGGGGAAAATTTTTTTTTTTTGAGTCAGAATTTTAACGCTGCTCAGCTTCACAATGTTTTGACTTGGTTCTCCATTCTGGCATAACAGAAAGTCAGAAGACTTGTCCCTCGCTCTGATCTCTGCCTTACGCTCAAGTTCTATAACTGCTGCTTTCTCAGCAGGATGCCCTTTGCGGTTTTTGAGTCGTCCCCTCAGTGGAGGGCTCAGGTTCAATCATCCATACAGCAAAACCCACTGAAGCATACCAAGGACACTTAACCCCTACCTGTTCCAGATTATCTGCCTGACCCTGCACCCCGACCAAAGAGCATAAACAGAATTGGGGGCGAGGTAAAGCAAATAGAAAATAAAATCGAATCATACGGATGAGTTTTCAAAAGTACACAATTCAGGGGCTTATTCGAAAATGGCATGTTACTCGACCGGCAACGTCCTCTCGGAACAAATACATCTTTGGTCTCAGTACTCGTTTGAAGGTATGATGTTTTTTTGTTTTTTTACTGGCACACTTTTACCAATACATTACTCTTGCTTTGGCTTATGTCTCGTATAACGTCAACGTTATCCAGTGGGAACACATTCCAGCTATCCATGCATAGACTGTGTAGTATTTTCTGAAGCTTCTAAACTCAAGAATCAATCAATAGAGTTCCTTGGTGACACGGTAAATAATCCACCAGTCCACCACAAAATGCCTCCAAGCTAAGTGTGAGGTGATTTTAACATCCTTATGGTGGTCATTTCTTTATCAAAGGAACTTCGTGATTAAAGTACATTAATTATTAACGGATCGTCCTCATTAAAATTAATTTCTCATTTAAATAACTTTGACAAGGACGATGAGTAACTAACTAGACAGGTAAGCTCAAATGGAAAAACCTCAAAACATGATTTTAACAGAAAAGTTACAAAGTCAAAAACCAATAAATTAGTCGAATACACTACAAATCAGAATTATTTTTTTAGTGAAAACTTCTTCTCATGTTCATGTCTCATGCCGAACCTTTAACAGGCTGCCTTCAGGAGCCAATAGACTGACCAATGGACACAGAGCATGATTGATGACATCATGAAGCTGGCACACAGCGTTCCACTGGCCCTTGCTCTCGTCAGAACTTTAAGGTACACACACACACACACACACACACACACACACAGAGTATTTAGTGCATTTGTTGTACAGTGCTTCTACACTGAAGTTTTTTTTCCTTTGTTTCTTTCCTATTTGAAGTCAATACATGTGCATGTATCTGTGTGTGTATTGGGTTGACATATAGCACCCTTCGTTGAATCGGTATCAACTGAACTCCCCTGGAGAACACACACACAGGCCGAGAGAGAGAGTTGGCTTTGCGGCCTTGCCATCTGTCCATTAATCAAGGTGCCACATGGACTCTCTCTGTTTCTCTCTCTCTCTCTCTCTGTTTCTCTCTCTCTCTCTCTGTCTCTCTCTCTGTTTCTCTCTCTCTCTGTTTCTCTCTCTCTCTCTCTCTCTCTCTCTCTCCCCTCTTACCATGAAGTGTTGTAGGAGTGGACAGAAGGACATTACGATTTGATGGCAGTTTTTTGTAGGTTATTTGTATTAAGTTTTGTAATAGTTTTATTGTATTTAATATAGCGATTACCACTCTGTCTCTCTCTCTTGTTATCGACATCTGTCTCTTTCTATTGGTTCATTGTTGTGATATAAAGGGCACATTTTCAAGACACATGCACTTTATTTTTATTTTCCAAGCGACACATTTAGCTGTATTTAAGTGTTTTGACAGGGGTGACCCTTTAATAAGTCAGCTGGCTTGATGCTTCCTGACAGATTGCCTCTCTCTCAATGTTATTCATGAGTTCCCACTTTAGCTATTGGCTGGTGTGGATATAAAGGTCAACTATGAGTTGTGTTCAGCTAGACACAGCCTTTTTTCTCATTCTATTTTTGCTCGACAGACTGAAACAAAGTAGGCTAAATAAGGATACTGCGTTAGAGAACATGTTTTCTCAACAGATATCAGATGAACATATAATGAAACACAATTATGGCTGATCTGCTCTCACACACTGGCTTACCTGTTGAACACTTTCCAAAATTGCATTTATTTTCATGCAGCCGTGAAGCCAGTGGAGGTGTAAACAGAGGCACACAGCCATTTTTCATTGGGATCAAGTACATATTTCTGCTCTTGCGTCTGTTTGGTAATTCCGGGGCTTAAAATGAACACGCTTGTGCCAAGGCGGATGGGGTGGTGCTGCTCAGGTTGTGTTTGTGCAGATGCAGCACTTTTATATTGTTGGCTTGCACATTTTAGAATAAAATTGCTCTGGCATTTCCATCAGCTCAGACCACCTCTTCAAACATACTGAAGCAGGTACCTTAATTCCAATTTTCTATCAAAATAGGTATTTAACCTTCTATATTTTTCGACACACACTTGAGTGGTAAACCACACAGTTCCTATGTTTGTTCAGTGCAAATTGTTAGGAGTATAGTAAACAGAAATATAGTCTTATGACTCACTGCAGTTGTAGCCTCGCTGGACAATTCTGTCTCCTAAAAAACACTTTGTTTGCAGCCTTATGCATGAACGGGAATTCCAGTGTCTCTCTTTAACTTCAAAAGATTAAAACAGGTTTTGTAGGCATTTCTCGGTGCTGTTTAATCATAGTAAGGTTCTCTCTTACAGGCCAAAAACTGCTGCTTAAACAAAAGATGAGATGAGCTAATCACTGCTAGTATCTGCTGATACTGGTGAATCGTTTTGCTGTGTTTGCCACTATGATTCACAAAATTGCATACATGAACTTGCATTCAGTGCAATGGAGTCGGATGTATCAGATGCCTAGAAAAATCCCCCACACTTCTTGATTGGACATGTGTACACAATGTCAATATCTCATTCTTGTTGCTGACTGGTAAAAGAGGACGTCCGGCAAAGAAAGTAGAAAATGACGAAATTAATGACAAGAACCACAGACCACTTCTAAACCACAGCAACGTTTATTCTACTCACAGTCTATTAGCTTTAGACTAGCCACTCTCTTCTGCCTCTGAGGCTTTTTTTATTTTTGGAATTTCATTATTGGGTTTTTGTCCTTAAAGGGAAACAGATTTTTATGAACAGGTTTAAAAATAGAGCAGTAGTCTCTATATTCTTTTCTATGCTTTTCAGCTAAGCCACCGCCACCAAACCACCCTATTTCGAGCTTTAAGTGAATACTTGTAATGTTTACGGTTACATAGCATTGTGGATTTTTCTTTTTCGGTTTTCTCTTTTGAGTGTTCTTGGCATATAGCTCAAATAAAGCGTTGGCATTGTTGTCAAAGAGATATGATTCCAGTGTTACATGTGTCTTATCCTTCAAGAAACCTCAATGTGGTTATCCTGGGATTCAAGGGGTTTTTTGAAGATGGATGTCTTTCTGTTTTACCAAAGTAGGACAGATATATACTGCAAAACAATGGCACTCAGCAGCACTTGCACGGGCAGTAAACAACAAAAAAAAAGCACGTTCTTTTCCAACAATATTGTCTAAACAAGCATGAATTGTGGATACTTCAATAGCATTCATGGTTATAGGTAGATTTGTCAACTGTAAACAATGCACATCATGAATAGTTTTTCCTACAAGTTTGCCTTTTAGCATAGGGTTGCATAAGTTGAGTTACACAGCTTGTACTAGGCGACCATGCTGGAGGTACAGTGCCCTCCATGGTGAGAAGCTTAAAATAACAAAGATCAACTCGCACAGTCACTCGTTACTTAGCAACAACCTTGGAGCAGGATGGTGCACTTTGTAATGGCTTTGTCAAAAAGTTGCTCACTGCACAGTTGCTGCTGCTGGGAGTACCAGCAACTGTGGTTTAAATGCAACAGAGCTTAAACAACTCACGCCTGCTACTCAGAAGCTACAGTAGCTTGGTAAAAGTGTCTCACCCTGCCCACATACATTTCCTTCAAACATCCCTGCAGACTGAGGGCAAATGGCTCGGTCTCCCAGTGATAGAGGTCATTCTTTTTCAGGGGACCATTCACTGCTTCAGGCGAAAACATCAGTGACTTTTAATGTCACTAGCGGTCTCCCTTTGGGGAGGCTTAGCCCATCATCACATGCAGGTAAATGTGAGACTTGATTGGCTTAATGTCAGTAGCTATATTTAATTGCTCATTATAACGTATTTAGCGATGATGACTCCCTAACAGCCATTAACAATCCTAAAGAGCCAATCAGAGGGTATCAGCACTATAATATCTCTGATAATGAGTTGGGTAATAAGGTTGATTGGCAGGGACCAATTAGAGCCCAGATGAGACAGTCACATCCTAACTGCATTGGCCAGGTTACATCCTGCCATCTGACAAGGATCCGTGCTGTCATGCTAATAAAGAACTTAATGAAGGTCAGTCCCCCTGTGTGCCTGGTTCACCAGATAAGCCGGGGTAGCAGTCAAGGCTTGTGGTTGGACTACTTCCTTCAACCAGAAGGCATGAGTGCCCTGCTCACAGGTCTCTGAGCAAGATTCTGGGTGCTTTTCATTGTGCTCATTTATGCTTCCTCGCGTCCTCTCTTCTCTGGAGACCTGGAAATCGTTCTCCCTCCACCATCATCATCATGGAGGATCTTCCATGATGATGATGGTGGAGGGGACGCCAGTCAACGAACTTTGCTTCCTCTGTCCCCGTCTCATATCCTCGCTGGGAGGAGCTAAGGCGTAAGGAAGAGACGGAGTGAAGGAAGCGAGGAGACAACGTTTGCATATTGAAAAGTACACCGTACGTATTCCCAGGGTGAAATAAAAAGAAACTTTCTCTGCTAAGCAATAACTATAACATCACTAAATCATCCAGGTCCAGCTGGATCCAGTGTTCTCCTACAGCAAGATTACAATTACTTTGTTCATAATACTTTAAATCTGTTGGCTACACAAAAGTTTAGCTGGTGTTCATATGCCCATGTCTGGTGATGGGTATGGTGAGTTTCACTTTCACAGAAGCTATCATCGAAGCAAAAAGAGTAGGTGTGACATTGTTCAGCTTTTCCTTGCCTTCTTCCTCTCCTCCTGCTGTTACCCTGCCCTCACTTCCTCTGTCTCTACTTCTTTTCTCCGTTGCAGTCCTATATCTCAGTGATTATTAGTTAGGTGTTGAAGCCTTCTCTCTTAAGCGCACACAGACCCACACCCAGTGAATATTGGTTTTTATGTTAAAGTGTGTGTCTCCAGCCACAGTCTGAAGCCTAGTGAAGGGAGACATGACAAACGACTTTGGCATTTAACATGACGGACGCCCTCCCTCTCTCTCTCTCTCTCTCTCTCTCTCTTTGTCTCACTCCCTCTGTGCATGCTCCGTGTGCATATGTGAGTGTGTGTTGCAAGTGTGAGACTAAAACCTTGGCAGATGTGAAGCAGGAACCAGTGCGGGAAGCTGAAGACGGTCGTCTGAAACATGTTATTTATCAGAGCACTTCGGGAAAATTATGAAAGACGTACACCAGTCCCCATGTATTGTTTTATTGAGCAATAATGATCAGACCTGGTGCTAGTTTAAAGTGGTGTTCATCTACAGTATATTGTGTTGATGATAGAGGGTGTAATTTTGCGTCCCGAACAATCACTATCATAACTCCCCTGATGAAAGCATACAACTTGCAGCATGTTGGCGAGGCGCTGCACTGCAAACATTGGATTATGGAGTGTTTTCTTTCATACTTTTATAGCGGCTTGAAACTAAATTGGGATTTTCTCCGCTATAAACTCAGCACTACAAACTCATCCTGAGAAGAGGCCAAGGCAACATGCAGGCAATACTTTGAGGCAGTGTACATGGGGAGTTGTTGAGTGTTTTCTTACCTTCACAGTTCCTCTTTCTCCATCTGTATCTGTGTTTGCTGCTGTGGTGTCAGTAATTCGTGTGGCGGGAGCTGTTTCTTACCTTTACAGACTGGTCTGTGGTCACTCCAGGCCGCGAAGACGTCCGCCACTCTCTGGCAGCTAATGGTTTTACTGCCCTGAAGAACATAGTCTTCTCCGCAACTGAACTGCACCGCACCTTCAATGCTACACACGTAATCCACACACAGAAGGATGACACAGAGTCAGACAAACAGAAATAAAGGGACAGCAGATTTTTAGAAATACATATACTCCTATGTACTTTGTGTGCAGACGTGCATGTTTGTGCGTGAAATTGTACCTGAAATCGTTGCCGTGGCGTTTTCCATTTTCTGGCTCTCCCGGGTCAGGGCAGGAGTTAGAGGCCTGTCTCACACCTCCTTCATTTACTACACAGAGAGACAGACAGTTGGACAGCCAGGGACAGACAAGTTAGAATAAGGCCCAAACATGGCTTACAGGAAAGCAACTCTGGGTCTAGCAAGCAGACTCTCCCTTTAAAGATCTAAGTCTAAGATGTGTGTGTCTGTCATTCTGTTGGCAGCATTTAGCACAAGAGGAAATTTCCAGCTCTCCAGTTTTAGGTACGTTATTGGAAGCCTGCCTGCCTGTCTCGTCACTTATTCGCTTTCGAGGCAGCAGGAAACAGGCGGAAGGAGGAACACGGACCAGGAGATAGAGGAACGGACGGGTTAGACAGATAGGTAGGCAGACGATGACGACACAGCACTCCGGATATCATCCTAATTCTAACAGAACAGACAGAACTGTACAAATACTGTGAGACAGCGACATCAAAACAAAAACATGCATCTGACACAACGCATCTCTACTCTCGCTTCTCTTTCTCTGATTACAATACCGCTGTTAAACCTATATATATGTTTTCTTTCTCTCTTTAACTGTATTTGGTACTTTTTTTTTTTTTTTTGCTTCTTTAGGCTTCTTAATCTTTTCCCGTCACTCGGCCTCTCTCGCCTCCCTCTCCATAACCCCACAGCTGTATTTCATTGGCTTTCCTTAAAAGACACTACAGTATAGGATTCTGTGTGTGTGTGTGTGTGTGTGTGTGTGTGTGTGTGTGTGTGTAATAATGCAAAACACAAATAACTCTATTCCAATTCAAAAGCTTTCTATGTTAAGACTTCTCCAGTTCAAAACACACTTCAAGCTCTTTTTCTGTGGTACTTTTATATATATTTAATAGTGAGAGGGATCTGTCGTCTGCCACAGAGCTGTTTCTAGTGGGTCGGCTCACAGCAAAATTATTAGTAGTAATACAGCACTCTAACGTTGATGACCTATTTTTATTCAGTTTAGGGCCCCATTCAACGGGATCTCTCAAATGTATTAATACGATCACGGTGAAGAGTAAAATTACTTGAATAAAGGTAAAATTTGTCCTCCTTTCCTAATATCTGGAGTCATAGAATATTACTAGAGGGAAAAACTGTCTCGATGTGCTTATTTTCTTCAGCTACACAGCAAACAAGACACCCCGTGGTGTATTTTGATATTCAAATGCACAGACTGATATTCAAATGAGAGGGAAACACAACTAATCATGTACTTTGATGTAATATCATCATCTTATTTCTCGAGCAGCAATTAAACAATGTAGACGTACTCTGTTGATCAATTATTTCATTAGTATGCTTTAATTATGTTTGATTGTGGGAGAACACAATTATTTTTATGTTGTTTGGATGGAGATGGACGATATCCTCATGTCTCATTATTTTAGTTTTCTGCATATTTTCACTTGATAAGTTTAAACTCATCTTTACCTAGCTTTTACGTCTGAAAGTTATTTTTGCCGCCGTACGAAGTCACTGTTGAGCTTATCTAAACAATGTCTTTTAGCTCAAAAAAATATTTCACTAACAGCAAGAAAAGAGGAAAATGGGCCGACAATGGAAATGAGCTGCTGAGTTTGCAAAAGTCCCACCAAATCAATAAAATAATAAATAATATTAATACATATGTAACCATAAATGTTTAACCTAAAATGATATGTGTAATTTTTTTCTTCCAATTTCCACAGGATTTTTTTTTTTTTTGAGAATTAAAAGGAATACTGATTATTGTATTTTCAAATAAAAGCTAAAGAATATGCAAGTGATTTGTTTTATTATTTACTTCTTTTTCATATGAGTTGCTCTGGTATTAGCTGCAAAACGTACAAGTTTGTCTTATCTTAAAGAAAAATGCAGATGCCAGAGAACTCAATTAGGTATAACAAACAGGCCGAGTGATAATACTGCCCATGTCTACTTTCACCCAGCCGGTCTGGACTATCCGACTAACACGCATGTCCATGTTTAGTTCGTATCAACAGCAGGTGGTTGGTTGGTGTGTGTGTGTGTGTGTGTGTGTGTGTGTGTGTGCGTTAGAGTAGATAGTTTGTTGCTTTGTTGGAGCGGCTAATTTGACCATCTGGACTGTTAACACCATAACAGAGGGACTGGTTACAGTATCTGTGCGCACACACACACACTCATACACACAAAACCCACATACTTACATATAGAGATACATGCACGTGTACAAAAACACATGTACGGAACATAAACATGTACATAGGCGCGGACAGACACACAAATGTTTGTGCTTCACTGGAGAGTTAAACCAGTCGGAGCACAGCAAATTAACATCTGAACCAATCAGAGCCAGACTAATTAACATACAAATTCGCATCTGTAGAATCCAACGTCAACCATGACTCCCCAACCTGTCAGGAAACCTGATGAATCTGGGATTGCGGCGTGTCTCTGTGCTGTGTTTAGCTCGGCTCATATCGTTTTTAAAGAGATTTACACATAAACATAAACACACACACACACACACACACACAGAGTGGACTAGCAAATAAAGAAAACGAGCAAACAAGTTAGAAATGAATGTTTAAAAAAGCATCATTAGCAAGCATGCAAACCAATTAACGACATGGACAAGCTGGAACTACTTATCTTTATGCGTGTGAACCTTTGTGTGTTTTGGCATGTATTAGTATATGCATCAATGCACATGATCATTTCTTTTTAATTAATCTTTTTTTAAACAAGAAGTCCCTTGATATTAAAACTCTCTTTCGAGGGAGATCTGGCCAAGATTGCACACTATCACAAGATAACAAAAATGATCAAGTGAAGCGTGTCAAAAAACTGGGGGACAACAGATACATAATGCAAAATGTATCTTATAAAAGCATATATGTGTTTTACATAAGTCCTTGAAGGTCTGAGAAAATGTGCATATGCATGTTCAACATTTATGTATGAACATCTGGGTGTGCAAATGACTGATTAAACTAAGTGGGGAATATATAACGTACACACATATCATCGCCCTTATGAGCAAGATGTGCGAGTGTAACGTAGACAAGGAGAGAGTAGAAGAGGTGTAATAAAGACACAAAGAAGTGAGAAAGAAATAAAGAGAGAGTTGGATGTAAGATAACTAACATGTGTGAGGTTTATGTGGGTTCTGACAGCTTTCATAAAGGGAACTTCAGTAAAGAGATACACATTTTCTTTTTTAAGTACTGATCTTCTTCAAGATTTTTCATGCTTTTGTACATGTTCTCTAAATGTCATAGTGTTTAAAAGGCTTTGAACAAAATGAAGTTCTATTCATGTGACCATTTTTTTTTTTATTACGGCGTGCGAGATGATTTATGAACCATTAGCACCATTACACTTGATAATTTTACTTCAGGCTGTCTTATTAAAAAGTTAATTTCCAAAGTCTTACAATTTAGGATTTCACAAAGTTAGAGGACATGGTGGTAGCTGTAAAAGAAGAGCGGTTAAGTACGGGGAAACTTCTTATTAAGGGTGGACCACTGGATTTTAGTATTGTGTCTAAAGATTCAAATAATGAATCCACAATAGCGCTTTCATTTGCTGCTAACTATGGGAGGTCATATTGCAAAACTTAAATCTATATGTAAATAATTGGAGAGATACACTAGTTCCTCATTTATAATTGTACCATTGGACACTATGGCAGAGGGAGGTTGTTAAAAATTCAATAATTGCTTTGACGCCCTCAAATGACATATGCATAAAGGTCTACAAAGCATAGTTTAGGTGTGTGGAGAGAAAAGAAAAGAGAGGGATGAGGAAATAAAGGAGAAGAGGCAGGAGGGGGGCGGCAAACAATATTACAACAGCTGATTCACATCCCATGAACAAGCCCGAAGCGAGCCAAAACCAACCGTGATTAAGCTCATCAAAACAAGCTATGATTAAATATATCAAAGCAAGCCATGAAGAAGCATGCATGAACCAAGACACCATGACAAAAATACATACACAAAACTTCAAACAACAGAAAGACACAACAGGCAAGCAGGATGCATAAGCGCGCTCTTATAAAGGCTGTGGAATTTTCAACACATTTCTGTATCAAAAACTACGTTTGTGGGAATTGATGTGAGTACATACTGGGTACAAAGCAACACGAGATGTTTCTGTGTTGTCAATAAAAGGCACAGTGTGTTGAAACGGACAGACCTTTTAAGAGACACCATTTATAAAAGGACAAACGAAGCCTCAAAAACGAAACCAGTCCAAACCAAGCAATCACACGTTAGTTCATTAGCCAAAATGACATTAAAATGTGAACTCACATATCGAAAACTTGTTGCTCTCTTTGCCAGGGAATAATTTAACGCCCCGCGATTTAAAATCTACTGATCGCTTCACTGCAGAGAAGAACACAATACAGAGAAGAGAAGGAAAATCAGACAACCAGTTGTACAAAGTAGGGAGGGGGGGGGGGGGTAGATCTAGCAAAGTAATAAAAAAAGAATAAAATAAAAAAAAATAATAAAAAGCAGATTCTTCTCCCTCACAATGCTGAGAGAGAGAAGAGTACAGTGGAAAAGAAAGTTAAAAAGGCAAAGTATATTTTAAAATGGTGGAAACAGATAGTGAGAGACACAAAGAGAAAGATAGAAGCAGACAGAGGAAAGAAATTAGGGAAAATGAGCTCAACAATAGCAACATTCAAGGTTTTTGTTCATAAGAAGCTTAATCTTTCTCTCTCTCGCTGTCACTCAGACACATACATCAGATGTTGAGGTGTTTTATTGGAAGCCCCATCATATTCGGAACAAAAGCTGGTGAAGGAAATTGCAGCTTTAATCAAAATGGCAATGATGCAGCTCTGGTATCAAAGCATTCAGATAATGGTACATTAACAAAAATAAATGGTTCCTTTAATCAGCGTAAATCAAAGACAAGAGGAGCAGAAACTGACAGAGAGATTCTTGTCAACATGGGAGACATCAGTTCATTACAGGGTTAGCAGTGCTGTGCCTGTATGTTACTGCAGCTCAGCACGTATGGTTGCACAGACACACTATGGAAGACAAAGTGAGTAGGCGAGAGCTGTATGAGAATCCATGCAATAATAACAAAAATCCAAACACCCAGGGGTAATTTCATTTTTGACTCCCTCCAAATTTGATTTTTTTTTTTTCTCCCCCCCCTGCTCTACCCTGTCAAAAATAATTTAATACATTATCAACATAAATAATGAAAACGTAAACACAAATATATCTTGTCGTCAATGACAAAGCGCAGTGACAAATCAGCTTAATGAATGTCTGATAGAGTGGCTGACAGACGTTGTTTTCATAATGACCTGACTAATCCATTGAATGGTGACAAATGGCAGAAGAGCTAATGTGCTACAATTATCCTAATGTTATACAGAGGCTACATATATGCACATACATCACTTACATTATATTTCACATGGTTAAATGACACCATGTTTACATCACGTCAACAATTATCCTAATGTTATACAGAGGCTACATATATGCACATACATCACTTACATTATATTTCACATGGTTAAATGACATGACGTGCATTTTATGCCGACACATATCCTGATGTTGCAACATGCATGCTCATATGTTACTCTACTTACCATGTTGGCATTATACCACATCTGTTAATGTGCTGACGCTTAATCTGGTGTTAAGTGGCCGGACATTAACTCCATTCATGTATTATTGTGTTAATGAACCAGCATGATAACACAATGTGGTTCCAACTGTGTGTGTGTGTGTGTGTGTGTGTGTGTGTGGTGCTTAACATTGAAATACAAACCCTACGGACATTTTCTAAGCACGGCAAATTCATTTTGTTCAAACATACTCTGTAGCTCAGCAAAAGTGAGGATCATTACAGTAATGACTAAAACTAATTGTTGACATATTGACACAGTATCACTGCAAATTGAGGCACTATGTGTCTGGCACATCATATATAGCGTGTTGAACATGCACAAGTATCACAAATGTTGTTGAAAAACCAGTGTAATAAATAAGAAAGTAAATACTAGAATTTGCTTTTTAAAAGTGCTAACATTCATTCTTAATTTAACTGCGAGTGATCACTCTTTAATTAAACCGCAGCTACACATTATCATTTTTTCTCATATGACAACAATACCTCATTTAACACACTTGACAGCAAACAACATATCGTAGTGCACAAGGTTTTCCTCTAATCGTAGGCAGTGTAAATCAAAATAGAAGATAAACTTTGGGGCTCGATTTCTCTCGCTTTTTTTATTGAGGCCGAGTTGAGAACGTCCGTTTGTGTAAAGCTGAGGGGATGTGAAATCATGTGTTTTTACTGCTGTATATAAAAACTCACAGGATTGTGTACATTAAAAGATCCAACGCGATACCTCCAATTCACACAGGCACAGGGTGATTTATTTCAAAAGTTAACACAGTTTGGTTTCAAAGCGCATTAGCTTTGGGCCTTGATGTATTTTGAGGTTGTAAAATGTTTGCTCACATTTGTAACTTCGTCATTACTAGACAAACACTCTTTTTCAAGTTGGGAAAAAGAATTCAATGCAATTCTTTATCAATAAGTTAAACTACTCATGAACAAACATGGATTTCCCTTACATCTTTAAATCATTTCTATCATAAATTCTCCAGTAATGAGTTTGCTTCAAGCAACTCATGTATCACAGCCTTTTATGTCTGCGTCCTTAGTACAGTACAAACATAAACCTAATGCAAAAATCACTTTAACTAACTTCACAGCAATCCACCTACACAAAGAATAAGATTTACCATTCAAAATGAGCGGGAACACGCTTGATATCTGATAGTATCTCTTACACAAAAAGTGTCTTTCACTGCATTTCATTTTTAAACATGTAAGAGCAGAGATTCATAATTCCCCTGGTTATTCAAACATTTTCAGGCCATTTCACAAACAGAAAGACTCACAATACGCTCACAAGAAACTATGATAAAATTGAAGATGATACACTTTCCGTTTCACTGCATTGCAGACATGACAGTAATTCCGGATGCATAAAACCTTTAGTCCCTCTAACATTGGGTAGTACAATCTCATTTGTGTACAAAAAAAAAACGCACACATAGTAAAAGAGAACATAACGGGGTGAGAAACAATACATTTTGTTATTGTATGGCTGCCGGTTTCTGTCTTTGAAATGTCCCAAGTGTCATAAACGGAGAACATTCATCAACAGACTCTTGTTATTTTTACCAAACGAGGGGAAGCTCTGATCTAGATCAAAGTCTTATGATCAGGTTTGAAATGTATTTCAAACCTGATTGTAAATCCTCTTAGGCGGCCAAATCGGGCAATCTGGGCCAAAACTTGTTAAAAGTCACATTTGTTTTTGCCTGTGCAAATTAATTCACTGTATCAAGCCCCTGTTAATATGCATCATAAAACCTCTCCTGTGTGAATATGCATCAAAGTTAAATATGCCCATGTTAATATTCTAGACTACAAGCAGCAGCTCTACTGCAAACAACAGATGGAAGGGCAGATGCATTTAAGTAAACCATATTTATGAAGTTTAATTTATTGCATATTTAACAAAACTATATTTAACTAGCAACAGAATAAATGAGAACTGAACTAAGGTTCACCTGTAGGAGAAGAGACAAAGAAGCTAGTTCAATAAAACACACTATAAACCATGTGTTTACAACAGAAGCATCTCCTTGAGTCTGACCGAAAACCTATAAAATACATTCTCTTTCTGAATGTATTACCAAAAGCTACACCTACTCTGTCACCCAAGGCAGGATCCGGCTATGTGACTCACGTATTTTAGTCATACTTGCCTGTTAACCACAATGCCATCTGGATTTTCCATTTCTTAAGAGTAGCATTGTGGAGCGGTGAGACATTCTCTGAGGACGTGATTCGAGCAGACAGGCATCACGCACTTTGATTGAACTCACCAGCTTTCGGGCGAGACGATCCACGCTGGAGTTTTAATAAACACACATTGAGAACGCAAATACTAACTGTGCTCTATGGTAACATGTGATCTAGACGGACGACTAAAATATAATATGGAGGGATTTAGAATATCACCTACAAACATAGACGTTGTCTTAAGAGTCGGAGACAGTTAGATGAGAACAAAAGTCCAGCAAATATAAGCGGACAAAGCCAGGCTCGCGGTTTCCTCCTGTGTGTAGTCTTTATGCTAAGCTAAGCTAACCAGCTGCTGGCTATAGCTTCACATTTAACAGAAAGATATGACGGTGGTATTCTTCTAAAATAACAAACTAATAATTGAGCTGACATGATACCTACTCTATATGTCCAACGTTAATGCTAATAAAGGTGACTTCTGAAAAACAAGTGGCACATTTAATATATGCATAAAATACTTAGCTGGCTCAAAGGTTACTTGAACTACGCAGAACGTGGTCATAGAAATATGACTGTTTAGGCTACGACGCTCAATAAATACCTCTGCCTGCATTTAAACAATCACAGTTTTAATATATTCAATTAGTGAGTGCAATCAGTGGGTGGGAAAAGTTGTGAGTGCTGTAAACATCCTCCACATCTGATGAGCTATTTTGTAACCACAGACCAGCAATCATGCATTATCTCCAGATTGTGTCTATGCAAACGGGCTGCATTATTCAAGCAAGTACATCCCCTGCCCTTTTGATATACTGCAGCAACGGAAGGAGAAGGATTCAAAAACAAAGGCTAGTGCTGGTGAAATGCAAGCTTCGAAATAATATAAAAAATGATAAAGGGGTAGTTCGTGGTTTTTTTTTTTAGAATCGCATGAGCTCATATCAACCCCCTGAGGCCCGCAGTGTCTCTGTACTCAGTTTGACGAATGTTTCTTAAGCTAAAGCTGACAAGGAAAAGCACTAGGGGATTTATTTACACAAAAACTAAATAGTGTATTCCGAATGTGCTAAATGTTCTGGGTTTTTTTTTCGTGACTGTAATTATTCAGAGTATATCAAGATGTGTGCACTTGATTACGAGCAGGTTTGAGGCATTATGAGAGTCATATCACAGGTACCATGCAGTCGAAAATATCCAATATGTCAGCCTCCCTGAGGGGTATACTGTCTCACTGCTCGGGTTGAATAATGTTTCCGTACCAGTGGTTGACTGCTGCCTTCTTTGTACTGACTGACTTATTTTGTTGCCATAGCATTGGCTGACTGATAATGCCGTCAGTTGTTCATTAAGAGCCAATCACCGCCCTGCAGACACAGAAACTCATGAATACGTAATGAAGAGCGATGATGGAGGGATGTGATTGGTAGGTTCTGCCGCAGGGAAGGAAACAGATTGTTCATACCTGACACACGCCTAGACACAAGACAAACTGACACACACACACAAACACACACACACACACATACATATATTGATAGATTCATCAACTTAAAGTATACACACGTACATACAAAAACACACACTTGTAAAATGCAAACACGCGTATCCAGAGCAGGAGACACGCCAGCAGTGACAAGAGTGAATTCAGACACACATACAATCACATGGGCACCCAATTCTGTGCACAGGAACACAGAGAGACACACATATTTTCAAGGGCACAGACATACTCTAAGCACACGTACAGGCACACACCAGCGACACCATTTCAAGCACACACATTCATATCCAGGTGTTGAGGGTGTAGGGTTGGGCATTAGAGCAGAGTACCATGCAGGGAAGAATGTGGACAGAATATCTAATAAATGCAACCCTCAATATATGCTAAACCCCATACATACTGTTATATGCAAACCTAATCAGTAGAGAAAGAACCGAACACAGAGCCACAAAGAATGAGTAAACAATTTTAAATTACAGAGGAAAGGAAGCTTGTGCAGGCCTGATCTAAAAGGATGTATTTATCTTATCTTTAAAATGAAAGGTTTCCAGTATGTAAACAGCCTTTAAGTATGTGTCCGCCTGCAGTGCATAGTAATTATTCCATCGCACTGTCTGAGAAACAGTATCATAGATGACTAGAGCAGGTGAAGTCTTCGCAGGTCTTTCTACATCCATCTAGAGTTGATATAGAGGTAAATTCACTTTTGCATTCAAGAGGAAGGCTGTGAAAAAAGTATTGCATTGTTCCTATTTTCTGTGCAGGGTTCATTCAGGGGTTAGGGTCAGAGTCAACAACCCATAACAATATGTTTGTTGTTACTGTTATAAAAGGGACACAACAGCTATATCTATTTGATCGGACCATCCTCATCCAGCTGAGCCTTTTACAGGCTGTAACGTGTAAACCCCCCCTTGTGTTGCCTGTGGTTTGAAATGAAGGTCACCAACAACTATCTCTGGACCAACTGACCAGTCATGTGCAACTAAAGCAAAATTTGTCAGCAGAATTTACGAGTGTTTTGAACCACAAGCTCAATAATTGCAATAGGTCATATCCACAGTGTGCTTCAGGTGTGGCTTTTAGAAATGTCTGTTGATGCTTTTCAGTTTTTCTACCAACATGATAGATATGAATTCAAGTGGACCTTGGTTGCTGTTCTCTCTGGAGAACACTGAATAACACTACCAGCTTTTAACAGTCAGTGTTCGAGCCAACATGGGGTGAGTATTGGATGCTTAACATATTTAGGGCGCATTATCAGTGAAAAGTGGAGATATGTAACTTCCAGTGGTGATATGTGTATGGCAAACATAATGAAGTTGTTATGGAAGGTTGCCGGGATGCCTGCAATTTAATTAGCTGATTGGAATCTGCCATTGCAAAACCTTGAAGATGCACCTGCACAGTGTGATATTTCTGTATTTAAGCTTGATTTAAACGTGTGAAAATATTAAATACGCTGAAAGAGATCTCCAGAGAACTGGCTCTGCTTTCAACAAGTATGAAATGGGTTTAATTGTTTTTTGATCACCATACAAATGGTTGTAAATATAATGTTTCAGTACAAACACAAACATATGGTTTGTATTTAAGAAGTCTTCTTGCACTTGCATTATTTGCTCCGGCTTTGCACGTGAAACTGATGAAAGACCTCTGCACTAAGGCAGCATGAGGGGTGTGTAAATACATGTAAAAGACGAGGCCATCATTCAGCTACAGCACCAGCCTGCAAGATCTGCAACTGTTAACATTTTACTTTGAATGCGTTATAGCTATTCCTTGAAATCTTCAGTAATTTATCTTAATCCATCCATTATTCACTTTAAAACATCATTAAAATGATGCATTACAAAAACAACTTCTGATGTTTGAGAATAAAACTATGTAGCAACGATGCGGCAATAAAGATCCTCGGATGACCTGGTATATTTTTTTTCTCTGAACGATATCCTGTCAGCCATCTTTACGTCTCCCATCCTCCCCATTTGCTTCTCATACTGAGATCACGTTTTTGCTTTTAAGTCTATTTAACAGTATACAAATATTTTAACTTTCATCATAATTCCAGGTAAACTGAGACATCCTGTCTTTGAAGCATTGCCAGGATCTCTCCCCCCCTTACTTGTTCTGCCCCCTCCACCTTCACTTTCTGTAATGTTAATGTCCATTAATAAGAGCCAGACATCATTTCTCAGTGTTCAGGCTAAAATTCGTACAGTAAATGGAAACACTGGCAACCATTCAATTGACTAGATGGCTGGCTGACTGGCTCGCTAACTGGCTGACCGCCAGACCAAATGGCTGACTGGCTGGCTGACTGACTACACACTCTAGGCTTTTACCTGACACTGTTAACCAAGCTACTTACAGTAAGTGCAACATTAGTAAAATTCTGATTGAACAGTCGATTGACTGCACGACTTTGTGAATGACAATTACACTGTAGAAATGTAGCTGGTTTCTAATGTGTGATGCTGTGCACCGCAATTGCTTTCAATGTCTGTCTGGCTAACTGACTGTGTTTTCATAAGGATTGAAATTGAGTGAAAACAATGTTGCATGAGAGAGTTATGAAAATACATGGGGAATGACTATTAGTGTTGGAAAAAATGAGGTGACTTGTCAAAATCTAAGAAAATATGAATCTAATGGAGTGGCTTCGATTAAAAACAGTGAATGGCTTTGGGTGCATTTCTCTCAGTGAGTCTATTGTTGACAGTAACAACACAACATTACATCAAAGTCATTTGCTGTCGTGTTTTAACTGATATGCAGGTGCAGTGTGAGGATGGAAGCAATATTACTGCAAAATGACAAATGAACTCCATTGCATTGTGGTGATGGAAGTTCTTAACTAAAATAAATTGTGAAATAAGCAAGTATTAAGTAAAACCTTTTGAATGTATCAAGTCACTTCATCATTTATCTTAATTCCTCATTTCGCATGTATTTTCACGTCTTGTTTTTCAACTTACGTTTACCATGTCTGCAACGGCAAATGACAAACATCGCTGGTAGATTTGATCAGCTGCAGCTAGCTTCCATAAGTTGGTTGTAACAAAGAAAAAAAGAGCTAGTTAATCGTTTTGAGTAAGTATGATAAGGAAAAATGTAAGATCAGACTCTAACATAACTCTGTTTAGCAGCTATATACTGTTTATATACTATTATTTCCATTACTCACTACATATAACTCAAATTAAAAAAGTATGACAGAGCTGCTAATGTTAGCCTACACTTTGATGACTACACTCAGTGGGGAAATACTACACATTAACCCCCCAAATCTATGATGTACTCCGTCACCTTGGAAGTAACGCCAAGTTAATTAGCCGAGCGAAGACATTTTAATGACGGATCCCCATGCACACCACTTCGACATTTGGAGAGATCCAGAGATCGACAGGGCTGCCGGGCTTAGTTACGGTTGCTAGGCTTTGATTGGATAATCATTGTTTGGGGGAGTGGTTTAACAAAGACGTCAATTTATTGCAATCCCATGGATTTTCATCACATCTATTTTTATCAACCTTCGTGTTTTTTTTACTTCTCGCAGGAGGAGCAGTTATCTGAATGAATTGTATCTTACAGGTGGTTGACTAGCTGAGTGAATGTGAGACTCACTGGCCGGCTAGGTGTCCACGGCTTGTTATTAATAATAACAAAGTGATCCTTTTCTTTCTTGAAAGAAATTATGACCCTCAAACTTAGAAAAGTTGACCTATTTACATGGTAAATTCACTCAACATGTCAACATGAATCACTGGTTTCCAGCTTTGGGGGAGAGCTGTTCATGTTCTTTTTTTATTTAACAGGCAAGATGACTGAGAACACATTTCCATTCCAAGCTGGAGCCTAAGGGTGTATTTGCTCGGGGTGAGACCATACTGTAACGCACCCAGTCACATCTGGAAGCTGGCTTGATCTACCACAGTCACTACACATGGCAACGCAACAGCTGGGTTTCAGTGCTTTGCTGAAGGGAACTCTGGGAATCACTCAGTCTTTTACCACAACACAGATTTCCCAACCTGTCCGCACATTTAAACCTGCAATGTTTAGTTTCCACACAAGCTGCCGTAACTCAAGCTACCAAAAATCTCATTTTGATCTGTAGAAATTACATGCATAAAAACAAGACAAGATTGTACCATAAAGAATTAAATCTGATTTGTGTCGTTTCAGTGTATCTGCCTTTAGGTTCTCAAACTATAATTACGGTAACAAAGCTTTTAGCAAAAGTTCAAGCAGGAAGACAATTAAACGTCTAATTTGATCTAGATTTGATTAGGGATCTAGCTCGGTTACTACGGGCGGCTGTGGCTGAGGAGTGTATCCTTTAATCACAAGGTTGGTGGTTTGATTCCCACATCTCCTGCCACATGTTGAAGTGTCCTTGAGCAATACACTGAACCCCAATTTGCCAAGCACATTGGTGTATGAATGTGTGTGAGTGCTTTGTCCAGAAGGGTAAAAAGGTACTGTATAAATGCAGTCTACTTCCCATCGTCCAAGGACTTCACTGGGAACGGCTGTCAACAAATGCTCATCCTGGCTGAATACATAAACTATTTTACGTGATATGTCTCTGCTTTCATTGCTGTCAATAGTCAGGTTTCCATCCGAATGAATTGCACATTTTAAAAGAAAATGCAAACGCATAGAAATGATATACTTGACTGGAATTCTTGTCTTTGCAAAAACAATTGGATAACACACGGCCGATTACTTGGAAACCTGCGTGTGGTATTTTCACCGACAGATCTACAGAATAAAAGCTGAATGTTTCAGTAAGTCAGCGTCCCAGGGTGAGACCCCACACTTGGGTACTGTCCCCAAATGACATGTTGTGAGTACAAAGATGATTAGATGAACTCACAGCAGTTCCTAGGGTGACTGACTACATCAACTCTGATTTCATCTTCAAAAGTACGACAGTAAAACTCCATAGCGTGTTTCAAAAAACACTCGGGAATCACATATAAGCTTCCCATTTGTATTTAAACATTCACACTTGTTCAGAGATGTAATAGGTAAATAATTACTGAGCTTCAATTAAACATGCTAATGGTTGTGCTTGTATTTTGCTGTAAAGTGGGGCATTAAGGAGCAGAGAGATAATGTATAACATATTGACAAATTAGTCCAAAATCAGAAAAAATGCATGAATATTAAATATTAATATTATTCATTTTCTCTGATTGACATGACTTTCCCTGTTATATTATTTAACAGACAATATAAACACTCAATTTAAACGTGCTAGCATTTATAGATATTCCTATCATTTCTGTTAATATCAAAGGGGCTACCTGATATGTTGTGAGTAAAATGTAAATTCCGTAAAAAAGAGCGGTTTCTCCCTTTAATAACAAAACGATGTCCTAGGCAGAGATATTTGAATTGAAATGGTTAATTCCTTGATAGATCTAATTTCGGTGTATCAACGTCTTGCCTCTGGCATGTTGTAAAACCTTGCCATTATGAATCATTTTGGAGCATCAATTAAGCAATTCAAATTGACAATTAACTCTGTAATTTTTGTTTAGCCATGCAGAGGAGCTGCAGGCTTTGCAATACTAAACACACTAATGCACAAACCCTTTTCCTATGTCCAAGAACACAACCATCAATCCACACATATTCACTTACTGTTTCTCTAAAGTGGTCTACAACAGCCATTTGTGACAGCAGGACATTAAAAACTCTCAATGTTAATACTTAAATATTTAGCCAAATCTCACTGCCAAATGACTTGTCCTGTTAAACCCCCCCCGCCCCATCTCTCTCTCTCTGGCTATCTACTCCCTTTTTTTTTTTTCTCTATTTGCTCTGTTGGTTTCCGTCTACCATTCTCTTTTAATCTCTTTTCTGGATCTCCTCGCTGCTTTACCACCTCCTCTCTCCATTTTTCTCTGTTGTCTCTTTGTGATGTTCTTTGTTCCTGCCTCTCTACCCCTGCTTCTCTGCTAACGTGGATATAAATCATTAGCAGATTATTATATTCTGGACTTCATCATTTGGGCAGAAGGAGGAGGTTTTTATGAGCTGAGTGGCTGACCTGTAACACACGCACACGCATGCACACACACACACACCCACACACACACACACACACACACAGTCTGTCTAGCTGGCAGCACCTACAGCCAAACGTCTCCCTCTGAGGTCTCATAGCGGCGTCTTATGAGGTAAACTAACCCTGCCAAAGCCGATTTGTTCATTTAGTCTCTCAGAGTAAAATTTGGAATTGTTTTCATACAGTGTTTGCCACTAAACTTAACTAACCCTACCCGGGGCTTTTTCCATTGTAATTTATTCTCCTGGAGACAAGTAGAATTTAATAGACCAGAACAACATACGGTTTGCGAGTAGGAATTACACTCAAAGTAAACATTTGAAAAAAAAAAGTGGCTTATCATGAAGTGGAACTGTTTATAATAAAGTGGTGTTGATGAGCATCCTAAGAATGCTAATTAAAGAGTAAATTTGAAGGTTACGGGATAATAAATGCAGTGGAGCAGATCACAATAAAAGTATAGTGGAAACAAACAGAATCAAAAACAAATGAATATAGTCTTTAAAGGTTAATGAGTCCAAAAATAACCTAATAACATTTTTGGAATATTTTTGTAGGCGTCCTTTCTTTTCCAGTGGTTTGCAAGTGGTTCTACAAGATATGAAATCAATAGGCGATCCATTAATCAGCCTGCAATGCCAGTCGTGGCATTGGCAGTCAGAATATTGATCACACTGACAATGTTGACACACATTTATCAAATTATGTTAAAGTACAGTATTATGTTAACAAAGGCAGTAGGGGGGGCAGCTGTTCTATCCCATAAAGGCAAAAACAGCCCAAAAAATAAACCTTAAAAAATACAGTAGATAATAAACTATATTCATGCAACGCATCACTTTTTCCCTGGCTGGTTTATTGAAATTAAACTATATTTAATTATTATTTCAAAAATTGTGAGAATATATTTATGTAATGTAAGTTTATAGAAATGTCCTGATATGAATCTGCAAGATTCAAAGGAACAATGTGTGAAGATTTAACATCTTTTAACGACTATTTTTTTCTCGTTAGGCGTAACTTTTTCAGGCACCTGCTAATGTATAAAAAACAACACGGTAATTGCAGATGACTGACAGCTGACAGCAAGTAGCCAATCAATCACAAGCTCGTTAAGAACTTCACTAATTGAATCAACTAACTTATCAGACTGACACCGCCCATTAACATGTTGATTAACCTTTTAAACTGATTAAGATCAATTAAACCAATTAAAAGCTAATCTCAAGGGGAGTGGTCAGGCTGTCAGTCAATCAATCAAGAAGAAAGTCTGAGAGAGGCAGAAGCAGAGATGTAGTTCAGAGGGCGGATGAGGACTAGAAGAGAGGAGCAGGGAGTAAAGAAAGATGAGGGGAGGAGGAGGGAGGGAAAAATTAAACGAGGAGAAAAGAAGGACGAGGATGAAGAAGGAAAGGTGTGTCGAAAAAGAGAAAGTGTTTGATAATGATTTAAACATTTAAAGGGTACTTTCTACAATGCGTATGCTGCATGTGTACATAAAGAATACGGGTTTGACTTTCACATATTATTTTTGATACTATGCCTTGACTAAATTTAAATCTGTAAGTGGGTGTTTTTTTTTTTTTTGTTTTTTTTTTGGCAGTGACTTTACTAGACATCCTCTGATAGTGGTTGTTCTTTAAAGGTCAAACACAAGCAACATTTGCTGTGAGGTGTCATCTGGGGTCACATTCAACCCAATTAGCTTGTCATACCCACAGATTGGGAAATTATGCAGAGTTAATATAAAATCATGAACTGAATTAATTGCAGTTTAAATTGCTTAATTGGGTTAATTGACCACAGTCTTGTAAGTGGCACATGGTAAAGAAACCTTTTTATGAGCACTTAACGTTCTTTAGAGAGTAGAGAGAAAAACAGCTGTAATCAATTTGCTGGTTAAAGGGTTGGAAAATGTAAATAACACCAGCTAAAAAACAATATCTGCACACTAATTTGGTTCTCATTAATCTTTTGCTCAATGCAATGATACTAATTTCTACCTCAAAAGCCAATGTCTCTCATTTTCATGTAGGGAAACTATACACACAGAAACTACACTTTCTGTGTGAAGAAAAATTATGATTCAAAGTTATTCAGAAAGGTTTCTCAGTGGTGACCGTGACAGGCTGACAATAGCCCTACGAAAATAAGAAAATGACCATAATTACTGTCTAAAAGAAAACAGTGGGTATAAAAAAATGCACCGTTGTGTGTGGGGGGGAAAAAAGGGACAAAAACAGAGTGGAAGAAAAAGATTTGAGATGTAGAAAGCAACAGTGCCCGGTTTTGAGGACAGCTCATGGCACACATGCTCCTGAGAGATGCCATTTTGGATGGGTGGGTGCACACCTTATTTTTCTTGCCTGAGCCTGCTTGGTATTTTGGTGAATTGCTGTGAACTTGAATGTACTTTGAAGTGAGAGGTCAGGCACAGTAGTGAGTGTGTCAGTAATAATCAAGTGGCACAGTGCAATCTTGGTGTCAAGCATGACCATGATTTACACTTGTGCCGCCCGCCCACATAGACCCGGTCACTGTTGCATGGAGCAAGGCACACTGCACTGTTTCCACGCTTTTAGTTCACACGAGTAAACAGCAACAGAAAAACACAAATAAATGTTCCAAATATTCTGATTTAGGGCATTAAATGTGATTGGTTGACCATGATTGATGCCAGCCCATAAAACACCTATTGCTAGTGCATTTCAATCACACTCTGTTTCCAACAGTGCTGCAGATGCGCAATAAGCCTCTGGCTATGAAAATATCACACACAGTTCCAATGTCCTGTGAACCTTGTGATGTTGAGTTGACTTTATGCACCATGCACTAGTGATTCACAAAAAGGGGGCCAATAGTGTTTAAAATGACCAAACAAGAGGTGATAAGGGACTGAAACAAAAAAAACAAGTCAAATATAAAACCCTATCTGTTCCACCACGTGTGTGCGGTCGCTCCACACATTCAGCTCTCATTATCGCTTTTGGGAGAAGCGGACGCTGCCGAATCATTTTCCTGATGTTTTCCACCAGTAAGGGTTTGTGTCAAAATAAATCGAAACCACCCGGGTACAGTTACTACTCGGGTTAACTACCCGAAAGAGAGAAAGAAAGAGGAGATGAGAGAGAAGTAGACAGAAGGGAGATGCAGAAAGAGTGAGAGAGTGAGAGAAGCTGTAGTAGAAGAGACAGGAAGATTGGAGTCAACAAGCGTAATTAAAGGGAGTTAGAGGCAAGTTGATGGGGGAAAACTGTCAGTTGAAAAGGAAATAAGCAGCAGAGAGAAACAGGGAAAACATGAACAGAAAAAGGAGCTAAAGCTTAAAAAGAACCATCATAAACAAACGCAAAGAGATCTGGAGACACTGTACAGTCTTTATGCACATATATGTTTGCAAATGTGTACATTGAGATGCCTGTCTCTCTGGATGTAATCACATTTGACCCATCTTACCTTGATAATGTGCGCTGAAGCCACGGTAACGGTGGTTGCTATCGGTCACAAAATGCAGTCGGAGCCAGTTCTTGTTGCTGACGACGGGAGAGGGGACATTGCTGCCCGACAACCTGGAAGAAAGATGCAAAGGACATTTGTAAACATTTGCTCTGTAGGTCTGAAACTTCAATTGATTTATTTTAAAGATAGAAGTACAGACCATGTGCACACACACACGCACACACGCGCACACAGTATGTACGGGTGCATACAAAAAAATCATTACAGAGAGCAGGGAAAACACATCAAATTGTGTAGCCCATCTGTAAAAGAAGCAAAGACGAAGTGTTCAATACAAGGCAGTCAAGCTGTAAAAATGTCCCTGCAACAACAGAGACTGGGAAATGTGCCTGAGGTTTAGTTTACTTCACTTTCTTTCGCTTTCTTCGTCTTGCCTGTGTATCTCGGGGTATGTAGCTGCTGTCTAGAATGAAGTGAGAACAAAAGCCTATTGTGTCTGTAATGACACAGACTGAATTAGATACAGTGTCAGGACTTCACAGCCCAACACAACCAGTCTGTTTCTGTAGCTCCACTGGGAGCAACTGGGGATTAAGCTGCATGCTAAAGGGCGCTTCAAGTGCACCTAATGAAGTAGGAAATTGGTATTTCCTATTCATTGTTCTCGCTAAGATTGGCAGATCTTGACAGCTGGTTAGGATAAGGGATTGGACCTGACAACGCCGATCACAAACTCAATTATCATGGTGGTTTCTGAAGCTTTCGTATGAATTGGGTGTAGTATTGGACCCATTATAGTGATTATTATTCTTTCTAAATATTTTGTCCACTATTAACCTATGTTGTACCTAATAGACTGGTATATGCAAATATGACAATGTTTCAAACAACTTCTAGACTGTCGGTGTGCAGTATACCATTTTTTTTTGCATAGAAGCAAGCTTATGAACTGAGGCTTTGGTGGTGCACAGTACTAGCAGATAGGACCCAATTTGCAATTCTTTCATCAAGTAGGGAGGATAAGATCCCTTAATTGGCTGAGAAGATGAACAAGGCTCTGGTGGTTGGCAAAGGGAGAGTGTTAGGTCATTGCTGGCAGCCTTAGAAAATGTGACACTTTGAGAATAAAACCTCCTCGCTCCTGTATAACTAACTTCAAATATCAGAAGCTGAAATACAATATCTGCTGGCAATTATCCCCCTCTATACATCAGCCGTTTGATGTATGGCGCTTTCATCTTGTAGCGTCAGCCAACAGGTGCTGTTTCTGCTCTCATTACATTTTCATAGTTTTTATTTTAGTAATATCACCTTGGCTGTTACATTTGAGACACAGGTATGAGTATGAAGTGGATTGCCCTCTCATGTTCACTTGTCTCCTTCTATAAACCCCTGCTGTTAACCTTCACAGCCCATTAATATCAACACACACACACACACACACGCACACACACACACACACAAATGCATGCTCACACACACGTGGATAGTGGCATTATAGTGTATAGA
>CALSBV010012213.1:10837134-10848657 GCA_943590825.1 Bovichtus diacanthus
GTGTGTGTGTGTGTGTGTGTGTGTGTGTGTGTGTGTGTGTGTGTGTGATAAAAGACATGTGCAGTAGAATGCTACATTACCACTTATTGGTCACATCAAATTAGATGTATACACTTGTCCACATAGATCTATTACAACAAAGTTGATCTGAAATGATTTATTACATATTTACTATATGATTTGAAAACAAAATGCATTATGTATCATGTGCTATTGTCACTAGTATGGCCAGACAACAGATTCTTCTGACACATGACAGTATAATTCCCATTTAAAGTAAAGTATGCAGCATTGTACACACATTCCTGGTAGTTGTGTTTTGGTACTGCACTTTAGTGTGGTAAATATCAAATACTTGTGTCCAGACTGTAAAATATTATGATGCGTACTTATATTTCTAACAGTGATGAGCTTGGACTAAATACTGTGGCGCAGACAGGCTATGTCAAACACTTGGATCACAATGTGCCCGATGTGCCCGTCCTTTAGAGACTGTACACGGTGTTATAACAGGTGTCCCTTCACACAGATCTTGCTCCTTCTGTCTCTCTTTATTTATCTGTTTCTATGTGTATCTAACAAGACTATAATCGGGTCCTATAATCTGATGTGAAAAGTCAAGAAGAGCATTTCATCTTTTGATATTATTGCTGATTGTGCTTGAGTTGTTTGCAGGTTAACCTTTATGTCCCCGCTCTTTCTTCTCTACAAACCCTGACACACCTCCTTGCTTCCTCTCTCCTTTCTCGCTTCCTCAGTTCTCCTCTCAGTCTCTCTTCATATGTGCACTCTCTCTCTCTCTCTCCCACATACTACTAATGTGTAACTCTCAATTCCCTTCATGCTATGACATCATTACCCAGAGTGCACCATTAAGGGAAGAGTGTATGCATATTCAATCTGTTCCAATATTAAAACAGGAATTTAATCATAAATCTATACCGAGAGCCTGTGTGTGTGTGTGAGAGACGCTAAAATATTAAACTGCATGCTCAGGAATCACTTAACAACTCCAAGCTGCAGGATGAAGGTGAGGATTTCTCTTGCAGCAGTAGCAGGGAGATTAGAAAAACAAGGTGGCGACTAAAAAGGTCACCTATCTGTATCCCCTCAGCAGCTGGGAACACCTCCTGCATAGGTGCAAGTACATGAAGGACAACGATACTGGAAAAATAGAGATAGATGTGTGCTGAGCAACTACTTACTATGTGGATAATTAAAGCTTAAAATAACACTTTCAGCAGGAATACTTCCAAAACACATCAGCTTCTGAGCTGCTGAGAAGCTCGTTGATTTTCCCCAGGTGGACAATTTGTAATGCATTATTCAATCATTCATCCATGCTGATGGCTTCTTTCTGTGACTGGTAAGTGTTCTCCCAAGATATCTGCTTTAAAAGCACTTCAGAGCAGCCCCAAGGTATTATAGATCATCTTTGGATGGGCTGAAATATATATTTTTTTAATACCTTGGTCTGAGAGGGTGTCTTAATCTATGATTTGACAGTGACATAGGTGTAAAATACTTGCTTGGTACTCGGCGCTGCCTACGCTTTAAAACTTCAGAAAATGGAAATACAATAAAACACTACGTCTTCTGAAGGTGTCATGACACCTTTAACGAAACTCGTGGAATAGTTTGCTCGCGTGAAATAACAGACATATTCCTGAAGAACATAATTAAATGTAACATACGTACTCAACTTGATAATACTGACTTTTTGCAACATATTTAAGTAAAACATCGAGCAAAACTTTCGTCATACATAAAGAAGTCTAAGAAAAAGCTGTGGGAGTCTTTTGTTCCTATGTTTAAAACAAGTGTCTCTATTATGAAATAAAGTGAATTGGTGTTTTTCTCTGGGGAAACAGAGGAAATGACTTGCTCTGGCGATATTTCCATCGCACAGTAGATCCCAACGCGGTACTTCCTTATGGGACAAAATGTTTTATAACGAATGCTCACAACTTCGTACGAGTCCGCCAGCGATCAACCACCAGCAATGTTTGTTCCCGGAAATGTACAGGGAGGTCACATTACAACGATCTTTTCCTCTGGAAATCATAACTATCACCAGGGAAATATACTAACAAACTCAAGGACGCCTCCTGTATGCCATGTTTAACTACAACTCCAAGAAAAAAAATTAATACTGCGAAGGAGATTGAGTATGTGACCATTTATGTGTGTCTGCAGGAGAGAGAGAATATCAAGTGGAGGGTTGCCAGAGGGAGCAAGAGAACATAATTGATTAAATACACTAGACCAAAAGAGCATCTCTCCCTCTCTCCCTCTACCATCCTCCCATCCATCCTCTGTGCCTCTCTTCCTCCACGGAAAGCTATTCTATCGGCAGTGTGGCAATGAGAGAGGGCGGAAATAAAGAAGCATAGGGTGGCAAAGATCGATGGAAGTATGGTGAGACACAGAGGGAGAGAGCAAGGGAAGCAGTGAGGGGGGGTGGGGGGGCTGACAGAGGTACATCGGTTGGTTTGTTAACTCGTTAATTATTAATTTTAGCAATTTCAGCCGACTGTAATCGCGAAGCACAAAAGCAGTTTTACTGGAGAGCAGATTTTAGGGCGGGTTCTTTATTAATAAAACATCTAACAACATTTAGATTAAAAAGGTCATTTTCTGCCATGTTGAACACATGACAGGAAACATTATTTTTTAATCAAACGAAGGGCCGCACACTTTTGTACATTTCTCAGAGCGACGCTTTTGAAATTGTAGCAGTTCACTAATTTAGCGCGACGTACATGTAAAGCACCTAAATAAATCAGCGGCAGAATGTGTCCCCATACATTGCGTTCAGTTCATAAAGCATTAGATCACGTTTTGACAGTAAGTTATATCTCAGCTCATCGCAACGCTTCAGTCTACTGCCGTGCCACCTATGTTGCTACACACCATAATGATACACAGAGTGCAATCTGCAGTTTGTGATGGCGCCTCTCACACATTGAACAACTTCAAATTGCTTGGAAATCACAGTTGTTCACACAGCCCTAGAGTGAATGAAAATTGTAAACAATTTGTTTACTCTGTTTGACAACAGAGCTTAGTTACCTGATGTTTTCTGTTATGTAAGGAGATTCCACAGCGTGAGCTTTTTTTTTTTTTTTGTTAGAACATTACGCTGTTGTTTTGACTCCAAACTGCTGCATTAAAACGCATTTCAAATGAATAGTACCTTTCATCATAAGATTTATTTAATCTACTCTTCGGTGCGAAACACAATCATAGTCATCACGGTCAAACGTTTCTGTGCGCTCCCGCTCTTCTGCCAGCCCCTGCATTGCTCACGGTGGATGTTCTACTCGAGGACTTCAGTCTTACACAGACAAGACAGATGGAAATATGGCACTGACAACTATCTGACAGGAGACACGAGGTTAAGCGTTTCTACCTGCTGTGTAATAAATGGCTGTCCGCAAACATGCAGAATCCCTGCATCAGTGGTCATGGGAGTTAGCTACACGAGCCAACACTACATTTTGTGTGTGCATGTGTGTGGCTGTTCATCAGACAGTAGGGGAATGCTACTTAATCAGGCAATCTGTCTTAATAGCCTCCCTTAATTAAGACAGGTGGGAGCTGCCACACACATATACCTACAAAACACACACGAACACGCAGAGAGAGAAAATGCTCATTCACACATATGCGTGCACACGGCGAAGTGAGCACACACACACACACACACTGAGGGTGGGCTGGATGTAGTCTAGGTGGAGCCATCATCAGTCAGTGTACAGAGACAGAGAAGTCCTTTATGCGTGTGTCTGTGCGCGCATGCGATTGTTTTTCAAACGGTGTGTGCGTATGTATTTGTGCGTGTTGTTTGTACGTATGTCTGTGTGCGTATGTGATCGTGCTTGCGCGAGCATGCCTGCTGTGTCACTCTCCATCAATCTCAAGTGGGCAGAGAGTAATCAGTGTTCACAACAGGACCCTGCTCTGTCTCTCCCTCCCCTCCCTTTATCTCATCTGAATTTCTCTCCTCCTCCTCCTCGCTCGCTCCCTCATCTGGCAGCAAGTCATTTTTAAACTGGCTCGTTCGCACAGACAGCTGAGGGCTGAAATAAAACATAAGTAGGGTGGCTGTGGGCCGTATTTTGAAAAAGTCACTCTGGCATTGCTAATTTATAAATGAAGCAAGTCCTGTGGGCATTAACATTACCCTTAAATTGACAACATTAAATGTTGTATACACTTCTGGGGCTGGTTTTCATAGTTTGGGTTAGGTCCCTTAGGTTCAAAATTGTAAATGCAACAACATACAGTTTGCTTCTAATTTTGTGGCAACAATTTGTGGAAAGCCCCTTAGTCTCTGCTTTGTTTTTGGAAGTTTGGCGTGGAAGAACATGACTGGCCTGCACACAGTCCTGACCTCAACCCTTTCACCACCCTGTGGGTGAACTGGTACGCCGTCGGCGAGTCAGGCCTCATCACCCAACATCAGTGTCTAACCTCACTAATACGCTTGTATCGCAATGGAAGCAAATACCTGCAGCCAGGTTCCAAAATATTGTGGAAACCACGCTAGAGGAGTGGCGGGTGTTAGGGCAGCACATTAGTTCTCGTGGTTTTGGAATAAGAAGATTAACATTCACATACTGTGTGGGTGTAATGTTCAGGGTGTACGTACGTTTTTTGGGTCACGTACAGTATCTTCAAAGTTCACCTGAATAAACCGAGACATATCTTCGTATCATATGGACGGACCAGAGCAACTGTGACGCTGTAAAATTCTTAGCAAGCTAAGTGACGCTCTGACAGAAGTACTTTACTGCTAAGTAAATAAAAACCTAAACTAAAAAATATAGTTTCCAAGCAGAAACAGCTGAATTCTGTTTATTATAGAGGGAAGTACCCTGTGTAAAACATTTTATACCATCTGGTGGGTAATTTATGCTTGTGATGGCACAGCGAGCAGGTTACAAATCTAGCTAGCTTCTTCTGCTTATCGATGTGGTGGAAAACACTGATGTGTCCCAGCCAAACACTGAGATACTGTATTACAGCTAAGAAAAAAAAACCTGACTTTGGCTTGTTTCACCACATACTGACAAACCAGACACAATGTCATATTATGAAGTGTTACCATGTGGATTTCTCTCTACACGTCTGTCTGTCAGAGCATAGCTAATATAAGGCCTGGAACCACATTTGCCCATGATTAAAAACTCCTAATTTCCTCTTAATAAAATGTGATTTTGTGATTTTTGGTGAAACTGAATGTTTTTTTTTGTTTCTAATCATGTTAGATATTCAAGCCTTGACAACATGTAAGAAAATGCACCTCTGCTTAAGAAAAACAAGGAAGAACTGGGTGATAATGCCAGTGAATAATGGAGTTAAAAACCATTAAGTCTCTCATTATTTCCCCCTCGCTCTTCTCTCCTTATTCTCTTTCTCCCCATGTCTCCCTTCTCACCCTTTCTTTCACCAGGGTTTACTCTCCGTCACTCTATCTGTTCACTCCTTTGTTTTAGCTCAGTGTCTTCCCAGAAGCCATGGCAAATTCTGGGCAGCTCCCTACCTCTTCTCATACCCTCTCTGTGCGTGTGTGTGTAGCCTGCGGGACAGCACAGTAATCAGAGCAGAGACAGAGAATGGGAGAGAAAGTGGGAAAGAAAGAGGACGAAGACAAGGAGAGGGAGCTGGTGTTATTATTATTACATTACATTGCATTATGATTTCAGCACCCCAGCCACCACTACCAGTGGCTGACTATTTAATACACTACACTTTCCAAGCGCACACACACTGTAAGTATAGTACAGAAACCCACGCAACCAAACAAGGACATACACTTGTGCATATACGCATATACACAAGCATACACACAGACTGGGTTTAGTACAGGGAAGGACAATGACAACGTAGTTATGATTGTAGAATTCATTTACTGCGGCCTGGCCCAAATACATATCGTGCTCCAGTGGTGCTCAAACTCTGACCCGGTCCCTCAGGTTTGGCTTAGCACCACCTGGAAAGGTTATTTGCTGTGGGAATGGTAAATATCAAATGTCACTGCCCAGCCACACTGACCTGCAAAAACAATGTTCCTGTAGTGATGACATGTGCTCACTGTAATTACTGTCTGACAATATGTCTACCAAACATAAAAACAGTATTTCATAGCCCTTGGAGAAAGCACCAACAAAAACCGGTATGCAAACTGTAATATTGGTTAGAATTGGTTTGGTCTGGATTTTTATCATTGTATCGAATTGGTACTGTTATGGACTACTACATTTCTGGTATTATTTAATGATACTGGAGACCGACAAACAGAAAATTAAACTGCAGAATCCAATAACCGCATATTTCAGACACCTTCACAAAAACAGTAGTAACGTAGTCAAAAGAACATTGGCCATTTTTCTTACCCAGAGAAATGTTGTTTTGAATCTCTGTTAGCCATGGGCAATAGTTTAGATGACAGCTAAAAAAAAACATGACAATACAAAGATCAAATGCATATAAGATAATCGAGACTTAGCTCTGTCATGGTGCTCAGTATAATAAAGTGCAAAAGTTGAAGATGCCTCAAAGCCCTAGAGTGGAAGTGCCCTATTTTTGGTTATTTATCCTGAGTGAATGTGTTTAACGTGACCGTGTTTGCATAAACACACTAATCTAATTATCATACACTAATCTAATTATAAACCTTACTTTAGTTCTAAGAGTAATTTGATTAAGCTGTTTACATCCATAGCAGGGGAGGATTTATCTTAATATACCCATCTTGATGCAATCTTGCATAGTGTTTGTTGATTAAATTAATTGTCATGTGCCTTTTCCCCTATAGGCAACTAGTGAATTCAGACTGTCTGCTACATGTAACAATTTTGCAGTTTGTCCAGATTTGAGACGACGTTGGTGCCAGCTACGAGAGAGACAGCGGCTCTAAAAATTGACACTTTCATATACTGGGCAAGCTGCACAGTTTGGGAGAACTGAGACAGACAGGCTTAGTTGGGGTTTGGTGTTTACATCTCTCAACAATTGTCACAAAATGCTGCTAATTTCACAGTTCTCCACAGAATTTAATCCTACAGAGAACACTCTCCATATAACCGAAGTTAAAGAAACGTATTAAGTTGTTTACGTGGCTTTGATGTAACTGCAGTGTTTTCATGATCACATTTAGCTTTATGTACGGGTAGCAACTGTCAGATGAAGTTTCTTTGTGGTCATCTGTCTCAGTCTGTCCTTCTCTGCCTTTCTCAATCCCTCTCAGTGTCTCTGTCTCTTTCCTTCTACAACCTTTTTCCTCACCCATGAGTCCCCCTGATGGCTTTCTCTTCCTGCGTCTCCCCCTCCATTCCTTTTTTGCTTCTTTCCACCTCTCTTCTCCCGTCAACTCTCATCTCCACCCCCCTTGTCCCTAATTCTGCAACTCTGCTTTCGTCTCCTCCCCTACCTCACCTTCTTACCTCAAATCTCTTCTTCTCTCATGGCTCTTCTTGTCACCCCAATTGCCCTTCCTGCTCCTCTGTTGTACCCAGTCCTCTCTTGTCTCCTGTCTCTTTGCCTCTCTTGTCTTCTTCTGCACGACTTGACACTGCCTCCTTAAAACGCCATGACACTTCTCTCGCTGTCCCCTCATTTTGCCTCCCCTCTCTCCTCTCTTCTACTCTATGTTGGCTCCCACAAATAAGAAGGTGCGTTCCCAAAAGATTTTAGTAATTTGTTTCAAAGGCTATCAAAGGTGTAGGTTAATACTGGAGTAAATTTGCTTAGACATGCCTAGACAATAGACATGTAGACCTAAATTATACCTTGGGCCACCAGAAATTGGATTTATAAATTGATGCCCCCAGAGAAACAGTTTGAAGGTCACTGGTACAACCTATAAGCCCCAATGTTGCAAATAGATCTAGAGGAAAATAGTCTGCATCATGAACTTGTTTACAAGCTCTCTATGAGAGTCGTTAGGCCTACGACTGTGTCTGGTAATGGATTCTCTGGAGTCCACCATGAAAAAGTGGTTGATGTGATTTGCAACGGCTCATGATGTGATGGGATTTGCAACAGCTCATTGTGGGGAAAAGAACAAAAGAGTGAAAAAAAAGTTTCTTTCTCTACTGTGATGAAGACAGATACTAATGCTGAGGCAACAACGCTGTCTACACGCTGCTAGAGCAGTGCAGTGGAAATATAGTCATACCTTTATCTAACTCAATAAAGCTAAAATATTAAGGGTAAAGAAACATCATCGAACCTTTGAAGATGTTTGTCCTTTTTATATTTAATGACTTTGTAGTGTCTTTGTAACCTACAAACATACCATAATAGAATGTGGCTCAGGCTTTCAACCCAGCACCAGGCTGGAAAAGCAGTATTTTACTGCACTCTCGGGTTGGAAGTTTCAAGTCTGTCTCACATCTTTACAGGTGCAACTCGTACAGACTCACACTGGAGTACACTTATATATCACTGAAGCAAGGTGAGGAAGTAAAACCAGCGAAGGTCAGCGACATATGTTCCAGCTGTTCCACTGGTGTAAAATCATAGTACTTACAAATGCTGACAGATACCAGAGCCCATCAGCAGGAGAAAACTGGTATGCCACTGTCAGTTAATGATCCTGTTAGACTGCTGTCATGTAGGGTACTACCTTTGTGGTAGCTTAGTTTGCAGGCTTGCCATTCATAGCTATATACTCGCTCTACGAGGATAACTTGCCCCAAATACTAGCAGAGTGTCATCGCTGTTAAAAACGGACATGGTAAAGTTCCTAAATTCATTGTTTCAGCCTTAACATACATTCATACTTACACTCATCTGTCTTAAAAAGGAGTGTGATCATGAGCATATACACGACTTGTAATAATTGTAGTGAGCAGAGACGATACTGTTGAAGATGCACTGTTCTGTCAATCTCAATTTGGTAGTTTCACTAAATTGCAGGTACATTGTGGAAGTTCTGCTTGCATTTATTTTTTCTCATCAAAGAGCTGTGTGTGCATCCTTGGGGCCTAACGCATGTGTTGAATACGTTTCCTTCCTCATAGAACATTTGCAACGCAAACCTTTTGAAAAAATGTCCAACCTGCATTGTTTACATCCATATTATATTTCGCTAGCTTGCTGTCTTCTAAATCCCTGCATTTTGCTGGCGCAGGGCTACTTTTCTCTGCACATCCCACACCTGTCAATCAGGGGTCAATGTGTAGAACGCCACCCGCTCGTGCATGTGCATCCTCATGCGCTTGCATAAAATACAAACAAAACAGGGACCCACTCAAAACATAGTAGTCAAGAACTTCACAGAGTACCTTTAAATCTTGCACACAAAGGCTCTTACTGCTATGGTGTTCCTCCAAACAGGGTCACAGTCATTACTGACAGCAGCACAAGACCTATTTTAATCGCTAGACAAATTTGGGATGTGGAAATTGATTCATAGGTCTGGAACAAAGCCACCCTGCCTCCCTGTTTGTGTGTATTTACAAGCTTGTGTGTGTTTCCCTGTAACTTTAGATACATATTTGAAATAATCGGATGTGTGTTTGTTTGTTGTGTGCGTGTGTAAGTAACAGAAAAGAGGTGTGTGTTTGTGTTCAAGGTCACCACTCCATTTCCTATTCGAGATGGTGCTGCTATCCCAGCATCCTCTCTGCCAGCAGCATTGATTATCACTCGGCAAGCATAACATCACGCACTCGCACACACACCCACACACTTAAACTCTCTGTGTCTCTTACACACAGCTACTTTTGTGCGTCTCAAACAAGTTCTAACTGCTTTGAGAAAAAAATGCTAAAAAAAAATGCTTCACTGTTCCCATTTCTCATACAAAGTCACACACAAACATGTGATTAGGTTATGACATTTGTATAGACTACGAACAGACACAGACCGATCAGTACAAAGCTGAGCTAAGTGAAGTACTAGACCTATTTCAACACTGCCCAGGATGAGTACATTTTGATTGATGATGTTGGAGAAATTGGTTTTGTATCTCTGGGAATAACCTGGACTCATTCCAATGGTACAGTACTTAGCTGTTTCTCTCTAAAAATCAAACAATGTCAGCAGGATGGCCATACCTGTTATAATGACGCTTGTAGGTAGAACAGAAACTTTTTGTTGTTGTTAATTTGTTTAAAATTTTCCGCAGAGGTTTGCTCCTCTCCAGTAATTTAAACTGGTAAAAACAGTAAATAAAGTTTCACTTTAAAATGCAGTGTTTCCCTGACGCTGTTCTGCAGGCCCAGGTCAGCCCGGAGCTCTGTGAACATTTGCTCAGCTTGTTTCTCTCAGGTTCAGATGTACGTATAGTTAAAAACTGACACATGTGCAAAAGGGAATATGACGCTAAATTATGGATTCATCCAGGTTTGAAAATTGTTGTAGTACACGGCTCAATAACATATTTAACATAGGTCAAGTTGTTTTTAGACATTTTGATACATATTATACCTTTAACTGGGATAGGAAGGTTGAGTACAGGGGGAAGGATGTAATTTTGAATATTGTAGTGTTTTAACTAAATCATAAAAGCTAGCATCCTTTGATTTCAGATTGTGTATGTATTTATTGTAGCCCAAGTAAATAAAGACCTCATCTGCACGCTCACATAGACTACAGTGTTGTTATGACTCTTGGGACTTCTCAGTGACACTCTCATTAGCCAAGTCCTTCTCTAATGCATCTCTAAGTTGGCAGGTAATCTTCTGAATATTTATCTGTCCTCCATTTCTTCCATTTTGGAATCATGCTTTGGTTGTTACATATAACAATTACAGTATATCATGACAACCACATGAGTGCACTACACCAGATGAAATCTAATCAATGTTCGCTAATAAAACACCAAGCATACTGAAATGACTCCGGACACTTATAACTTCTTGAAGCTGTCAGTAATAAATATCTACATGAATATGTACAAGGTGACATGCGGTTGGCTTAGCTGTTCTCATGTACACATACTGTGTATGAATTGCAGAGTGAATCCAGTGGGTATTGTATGATATATGTATCTGACTATCAGTGTCACACTGTGGCATCGGGCAGAATTAGCTCTCTGCTAAACTGACTCACCAACAGTGATATGACTCCAGGCAGTTTGTGACATGGCTTCCAGCTCTTACCTGGCAAAATTCATTTTCAGGGCCTCTAAAAAAACAAATGCTCGACAAGCAGGAGATTGGTAAATGACAGCCTTTGAGTAGCCCAGTCCACCATTACCATGAATTTGGTGATGGGCTGTCAAGTAGGTGCACCTAAGAGCAATAAACAGTGTGCCATATTCTGGACTCATGTAGATAGAGACTTGCAAGATAGGGAGACAGAGACAGAGAGAGAGACAGACAGAGAGACAGAGACAGAGACAGAGAGAGAGACAGAGAGAGAGACAGAGAGAGAGACAGAGACAGAGAGAGACAGAGAGAGAGACAGAGACAGACAGACAGACAGACAGACAGACAGACAGACAGACAGACAGACAGACAGATAGATAGATAGATAGATAGATAGATAGATAGATAGATAGATAGA
>CALSBV010012213.1:10848667-10862028 GCA_943590825.1 Bovichtus diacanthus
AGATAGATAGATAGATAGATAGATAGATAGATAGATAGATAGATAGAAAGGGTAAGAAAGAGAGAGAGACAGACAGACAGACAGACAGACAGACAGACAGGCAGATAAATAGATAGATAGATAGATAGATAGATAGATAGATAGATAGATAGATAGATAGACAGACAGAAAGGGTAAGAAAGAAAGAGAGAGAGAGTGTGATCATTCTATTTAAGATGCTCTACTTGGTTTCAAGGGCAACTGATTCTGAAACAACAAAATAAAACTTGTGTGTGTTTGTGTGTGCATGTGTATTAGTGTGTGTAGTGTTAGGCTAGGATTACAGGCACTTAGCTCACAGCGATATACTACTCTCATAGGCGTGAGCGCACCTCTCCGCATACTGATGAGATAAATGAGTCTTTGTGAGTGTGCATGTTCGTGAATGTGTGTCTGTAAGGAGTGAAAGTCTGTGTGTGTCGGTTTGTGTATGAACTTGGATGTAGGCTACATCCGTGTGTGTTTGTCTGTGTAGGTGTGTGTGAGACTGCTGCTTTCAGCCCTGCAGCAACTCAAACACATAACAAATTCTTTCACACACCCGCATATTAGCTAATCAGCCATTAGCTTTCTCTGCTAATTGCAACTGAAAATTAGCATTTTAGCTATTAGCTTCTTTCACAAATTGCCAATGGAAAGTGGTACATTAGATGTTAGTGTTGTGAGGAAATTGCTCAGGGATCGGGCAGCAGGGCCTAGTTTTCAGAAAGAATAATCTGCCAGGTCAGTTGTATGCTGCTGCAGCCAGCAAAGCCATTTAAGCCACTGAACAAGACCACACATTTTTTAAGGTCTTTGGTGAAAAAGTGACAAGGCCATCGTTGTTTATTTTCAGCCAGCTTAGATTTGCGTAAATACTTGATATTACTAATCAGTTATTCTAGTGTTTGAATTTCTCACGAAAGAAAGCATCCTTTAATTCCAGATGGTCTGGGTTTTTATCTTGCCCACAATAAAACAAGATCTCATTGGCACATGTTCTCATAGACTATAATGTTTGGAAATGATGTTATGACTCTTGAGACTTCTCAGTGATACTCTCATTAGCCAAGGCATCCTGAGTTAGCAAGTCATCTTCTGAATATTTATTTGTCCTCCATTTCTTCCATTTTGTAATCGGTCTACTCTAAAAGGGATGATAGTCAACGCAAAAAGACAACTTGAAATGCAAGTATGTTAAAACAGTAGATGCAGAGTAGTGAAAATAGAGTTACCAGCCCCATCAAATAGCTAGGAAACCCAAGAAATGATTGTCATTGGCTTGGATCACTGGTGAACAAGCTCCAAAGACAGCAACAGTCAGGTGTTTTTATTGTCTCCTGTATACAAAGCCTGGTAATTTTTTTTTATGTACAAGTGCTACTTTAAATAGGCCTTGGGAAGACATTATTTACAAAGGAAAAGAGGACTGACAACAGATTACTTCCAGTTTAAACAGAAACAGCTGGGCCTGATTTACAGTCTGCGAAGTGCGAACAGTGCCAATGGCATTTACATTAGTCTGTCGTCAAGATGACCTCCAAAGAATATGACCTTGATCCCTACCTCTCACAATAAAGGTGACATTGTGCTTCACATTACTCTCTGATAATAGCAACTTCTTTGCTTTCGATTATTGCTGCAATTGCTAATCGTAAAGTTGGAATTTAAGGTATTTAGTATTCCACCCACTTAACTGTTTTAATGTCATTTCAATGTGTCTCTTTCTTCCATAATCATCACCATTCTGATGAGACAGATAAATAAAGGTTGTTTACGGAGAAGGGGGATAGAAACGGGATTGTTTACAGAGTGTCTTTTTGTCAACATCAAGCTTCAGGAGTTTCCATGGGGAAAAGAGGACAAATATCAACTGATGCAACTGTAGAGACACAGACAGAGAATATATGCCACTTATTTCATAGCAGACCGAAGGTACACGTGCACAGGTAATTGTGAATGCATGCACTTACATGCAAACAGAGCATAGATACTTAAGCACAGACAAGACACATGTGAAAGGAAGTATCAGTGCTTGATCTCCAATCTTTGCCTTGAACCTAACTACAAAATCAATATAATTTATTTTCCAACCAATCTCAGCTCCTCCTAGAGCTGTAAAAGGAGAAACACGGACCCATCTTATCTAATATATGGGAGACAGACCCAGATGCTTTTAGAAGGGGAACGGGCATCAATGATGAGGACTGACTGATGGGTTTGGAAAATATAAGGTTAACTTTCCCACCTCCAATAAGGTTCATGACAAGTTACTGAGCCCAAAGTGATGTCAAATTCAAACTGCTATTTCGTCTGAAAAATGGTACATATTTAATTTACAAGAATATGAAATAGAGAAAAGCTGAAAAAGCATAAGCTATAACCTGCAAATACTTGAGAAATGTTAATATAAATATTTGGCAAATGTTAACCATGCCATTGATTATTTAGATTTTTAGCTATTTCTGCCACCATACAGTACTAGTACCTTGTTGTTTGAAGGTACAAATGCCGAAGCCACTTACAGCTTACACCACCAGTAACACCGCTCCTCCACACCGTGCACCGTCTACCGGTTGCTGCTCGGTTCTGATTAAAATCCCTGGTACTTGCCTATCGTGCAGTAAATAGCTCAGGCCCATCCTTCATCCAGGACATGGTCAAACCAAACACCCCGGCCCGTCCATTATGCTCTGCCAGTACCAAACAGCTTGCTACTCCATCACTACAAGGGGGGCCCAGCAACTGCTCCACAAATCCCAACTGTTTGCTGTCCTGGCTCTGTAACGGTAGAACAAGCTCCCCGCTGACATCGGGACAGCAGCAACCCCAGACATCTTCTGTCGCAGACATGTTCAGTCTGGTTCTTGGCCCATGAGAAACAAAAACATTGTTTCTAAAAATGTAGAACTTTGTAGCAGTTTGCTTATTCGATTAATTTTAAGTTAATTGAATGATTCTTGCAGTTTTTGGGTTGTATCTTCATGGTTGAAATGCACTTATTGTAAGTCAGTTTGGATAAAGGCGTCAGATAAATAAATGTAATGTAATCAGTATCCGTGCTTTAAGCCCCTAGAACAGACTGGCTTCTTTAAGAGAATTTGGTCCATGCTAACTCAATATGTCACAAAGTCCCTGCTGATTTTCCAGCACACATTCATGTACAGCCTTGACACATTCTGCAGCAAACTTGTTCTGCGGCTGTACCATTCAACCTAATTAAAGCTGTAGGGTGTTGAGATAAAAGGACTTTGGAGGGAACAGACATCACCGTCATTTCCTTGGAACCATCTGGAGATGATGCATGCTTTCTGATGTGGACGTATCCAACTGAAAAAGGCATACTGTGGCCATGTGGGGATGCACCTGGATAGGAACAATGCTTAGGTTCACTCTGACATTCAAACAATGCTAAATTGGTACATCGGAGTCTAGTGCAGCATAGCTCAGGTCAAGATACCGTTCTCCAGACAATTACAACACCACCAGATTTACAGGATGAAAGAATCCATGGTATCAGGCTGTTTATACCAAATTTTGACCCTGTCATCAGGATGCCTCAAAAGAAACCGGATATTTCAAACTAGGGAACATTTATCCACTCCTTAGCGGTTTCGTTTTGCAGATAGTATGCCAAGTGTTTTTTCATCTTCACGTTTGACAGGAGTGGAACCATGGACCTTTGCAATTTAGCACATCCACTGCAAGGCTTGAAGAGTTCTGCTTTCTGCAATGTCCCTTTTTATGACCTCTCTGATGAACAAGACACTCTTACGCACAGAAGTACTTTGTTATCTTCCCAGGTGGGTAGCCATTTAAGTCACTTTCTTAAATTAGGTGTATTGTGCATTCAAAAATCTACTTCTATAATTGTGTGTGTGTGTATAATTCTAAGTTCTCACTAACATGGATAATAAGGTTAATACAACATATTTGTATGTGTATATATCTCTGGCACTTTCACTTTATAAATGTGATTTTTTTTTTCCCCTGAACATTTTCTTCTCAAATACTATGCACACATTTTTTTATTTAATATACTGTTCAGGTTTCGGCTCTTTAAGTTTTTAGACCATGAGCTAAAAGAAAACTGTGTCTTTAAATAGGGTCAGCGTAGCATCTTCAGCTATTTGCAACATTAGGGCAAGTTGGTTTAAGTTTTGCTCCAGGCTGTACGTCTGAAATGAAATGTAAATGTAATGAATGTTGCTGCTCCCATATCAGTACAAAACTAACACCATAATATCAGCCTGACTGCTGGAAAAGATCCAAGATATGAGAAAAAATGATCACTCTGACCTCAGTATGCTGCATGAGACCCCAGAGTTAATTCAGCAAGTAAATAAATACACAGAAATATATTACATGAGCCAAGACACCAGACAGACTAAATCACATACTACCAGTCGCCACCACATAACCCCCCAAAGGCCAACAATCTAACTCCTAAGAAAGTGAAGGTTTTGTAGGGTTAGTATTAACCCCGGTTCAAAATTTAAGCTTGACAAAAAAGTTCTGAATGGCCTAAAAACGTGTCACAAATTGAAAAGTGTTTAGATTGAATTTGTGTCTCTCATAGATGATATATGGACTTGCTGAGTGCATACAACTCAAGGCAGAATAAAAAAACATATCCATGTTGGCTTTTGACCTTTGTTTTATTTCCTTATTGGTCTGTCTTTTATGATTAATAGCGTCTGTATTTATTTCTATGTCTAGATCATGTAAATTGAATAATGAAACCATCCAGTTTTGTTTTTCTCAAATAATGATCAAATATGCTCACACACACACACACACACACACACACACACACAGGTACACATGAGTGAGCAGGATGGCATGCACTAACACTTTCCTAAAAGCAGCTGCCTAGCCATTATTACTTCCATATCAATTACAAACGCACACGCACTAATATCCCTGACCATGATAAGATTCAAATTAGTTACAGCAACAGCAATGGTTTATCAATACCCTAATTTCCCAACAATCGATATGCAGCCAGTGCAATAAAATATTGTGATGAGTGAACCATCTAACAAAACATGAGGAAATAACAGAAAACCATGGAGAGATGTTAAAAGTCTAACTAGCACAGATCAATTAATTCATCCCTAAAACATGGCGCCCATGCAGAAGGGCTGCACATGAATATACGACCCACACACTCACATCATAATTCAAGATTTTATTTTTTATTTTATTTTTTATTTTCCTATACTTCAAGAACAAGAGATAAAAACTGTACTTTATATCTGTAATAACGTTTTCATTTTATTACCTGTTCTTAACTTTTTATTACTATTCTTCAAGTGTGGTTAAATTGTTCCATAAACGCTGCTACGTGGTTACACAGTATCTCTGCAGAAAAGCCGGGTCAGAAATGTCAACGAAATCCCTCACTTTTTTGAAAGCATGGTACAGTGGGGCTCTGCTGTCCCTCTATTATACTGTTTACCACATAACTTCCTGCTGCAGTCCGTGGGTTCTATGATAATGTACCGCTCTACCTTGTTTGGATATGTTACCTTTAACCTACCAGTATTTTTCACATAACACAATCGATTTTCTCACATAGCATTTTTAATAATCAGGCCACCCGGTCTAAACCTTAATATCCACCTTTGAATTTTGTTGTACGATATATAATATTATTTATTTTCACCATCCGGAAAATTGTATGTAATTTACACCTGGAAATATGTCCCGCGCCCTTCTGCAATTTAACCCTTAACCGTGACTCCCTCCACTGCAATTCAGAAATATGAAATACTGAATCCGACAAAGATAAACAGACGGTTCTTCCACATCCGCATTATCACGTTTCTCAGCAACACACTGACTGTGACAAACTCACATGTGAATGAAATAAATGAATGAAATAAAGTGACTCACCAAATGGTTGGTGGTTCAGATCCCTCCACCTCCAGGTAGTCATACTTCTCCTCTGTCTGGAAGTCTGTAAAGATGAGAGAGATGGTGTCTCCAGGTTCGGCCAAAAGGATCCAAGTACAGTCGGCCTGGTTACCATAGTTGCCGGGGTAACCGGGACTGGTCACCACCCCACTGCCGCCCCTCACAGTGCCCCCACATGTGTCCTCAGCTGTCAATCAAATCAGAGTGACAAATAGAAAACCTGGGTTAGGGAGAGGAGGAGGGACTGAGGGGCGGACTTTATTTTTATTTTTTTTAATTAAATTTCTTTCTTTTTAGATAAATGTTTTTAAATTTCCACAGCTATATGAGATGGGGTGGATCCATTAATCAATTCATTTTTTTTTTTTTTTTTTTTTTTTTTTTTTACCAAATTAGCAATTAAGATCAAATTCTCTATAGACCTAGCATGATTTCTTAACGCCTCAAAGTAGATTACAGGTCAGCCAGCCCAACTCCCGCACCTCTCTCCCTCTATAAGGTGATTTTTCTTAGTTACCTTAACTTTAGTATATTACAGGTAAACTCTTTGCTCTCAACTTCTAATGTTATTTTGTGGCTTGAATGTTAGAAATGGATGACTTTCTCATGACACATAAACTGTCAAGTCATATTAGCAAACCATATTGTGATATAGAGCTCTTACATCACACTTCAGATATGAAGTAGATATGGAAAATAGCATATGCATGGAAATATACAAACAGTCCTGATTTTGTGGACTATCAGTTCTCTGCCATTAGGCCAGTAGATTTTGGAGAATGACGCTGTTTTATTCAGGGCTGGGGTTTAGGAGTTAGGCTGCAGTTCCTGTCACACTCAGAGCTGCTGTCCTCTCCTCCAATAACAAGGTAAGTTGTCCTTTTTTCCAATCACAGACCTCCGCTCTCGTCTCCTCCAATCACCACCAAGGAACTTTAGATTCAACTGTTTCCCAATTGGCTGGTATAATGTCAGTGTATCAATTGATCAAGTAATTCAATCAATTAGTTTCAAAAGTTACAGACCAGATGTGATGATAGATTTGCTTAATTTTGCCTGATTACTGTTTACATCCGATTGATTGTATTATTCATAAGTGATAGTGGTACTGATTACTGTATAACAGATAAAGACACATGGATTGCGCTGTGCACACGGCATAAATTATACACATATAATTTATACAGATACACTCACGGAGAGAAAAGAATACTACATTGGACCTTGTGTCACTGGGACATTGGTTGTGTGGCAAATATTAAAGAGGGCTGTGCTCAATTCACTTTTCAAAACACAATGTGGATAGGTGAATATTTCTGTACCCAATTTGAAATAAATCCTTGCCTGTATTTACCAAAAGCAAAGTGAGCCCAGCCAAGTATCCACTGCCCCAGTGATAAAAGATAAAATGTTGAACCTTTTTTTCTGAGAGAGTACAAGTCCAACTGTAAACATGGTATAAATTATACCTGTTTAATTTATAGTCATACATACAAAAGAGGCAATACTGTATGTTACACACGCTTACAGAAGACATGTATTTTCCTACACACCAGTGAGTGCAATTTGAGATGACATGTGATTTATATTACTCTGCAACACGTCACATGTTGATATCTCCAGCATTTAGAAAAGACAGAGAGAGACACCACGTGTGTGTTGCCCCTAAACTGCACTCACTGATAAGATGAAAAAGACACATCCTTTATAAGAGTGAAGACAGGCGCTGTCAGGCATACATGCACATCCTTTAGGCTCACCCAGGCGGGGCTGCTTCGGAGGATGCATGTACAGATGACAGAGATAAGGTAGGGACCAAGCCAGACTCCACCCACATGAGGGGTAATGAGAATAACTCTGGTCCAAGACTCACATCAAGCAACAGACGATAACCAATACAAATGAATAGAAACATATTAGAAATGATATAAGAAATTGGACGGAACAGAGTGCACTGAGTAGAGACAGGAAATACGTTGAGGATTACAGGGGAGCATAGATAGATAGGGACAAACAGAGACAAACAGAACTAGAGTGAAACAAATAATATAGAACCAGATTGAAATAGGCAAAGGGTTGGTACAAACTGTTCTCATAGGAAACAAGAAACAGGATGAAACAAAATAAGTGATTTTATAATGAATGTCAAGATAGACTGAGCGTTTTTTCAATAGATCAGAGCGTGACGTTCGGAACAATACACGCGTTTCATTTCTTATATTCTCAGTGGGAATGCTGCTCGTGTCAAAATGCGTTGACACAAGCTGGTGAGAGGACGTGCATTGTGCCAAACAAGTGCCGATGTATTGAAAATGAAGTCGAAAAAAAAGGCATTTATTTAGTCATTATCAATTCATTCATTCAAACAGATTCATATAGGCGTCGGAGTCGGTCCGACAGATAGACAGGCAGGCAGGCAGGCACTGACAGACAGACCATACAGTTATCCAGATAGACATTAATTCCCCACATAGACAGTTAAGGAGATTTGTGTGAATGACCCAACACCCCGAACCAAGCCCTGCTGACACCCCAGCACATTTGCAGGAGAGCAATGATCCAGTAGCTTGTGGATCTAGTAGCGTGTGTGTGCGTGTGTGTGTTTGTGTGTGTGTGTGTGCAGCATAAGAGAGAGCGCTGCTTGCAGGATGACAGCTGTCACATGTCTATCATGACACCAGGACGTTCGGAAGCACTGGCGGACACCACGCACTCACATCCACGCACACACGCACACAAATACACACACACACACACACTCCACTTCTAGGCCTCTAGCTTATTGATGTGCCAGTGACACTTGACAGACAAGTGGAAAGGCCGCAAGGCGTACTGATGTGTGGCTCTTATTAAAGAAGAGGAAATGAACTTGTGAAATAAAAGATTACCAAACCAGTGAGCAGCGCTTTTTATGTGCAGTAGACCTTTGGAGTACTTGACATTATGATGTTGTAGTATCAAGGTTTTTCATCCATGATGTACTCCGGCTTGGTGTCACTCAAAATACATTACTGTGACCAATAGCCTAAAACAGTTATTTATCATCACCTTTAAAATAAGCCGGCATCAATACTGATGTAGACCTGGAGAAAACCTGAAATCCCTGTAAGGACTCCATGTGATAATTTTAGATGACACATGATGCAATTAGGATCCTCACTTATTACGTTGTGTGTCGTCTAGTAGCGGCAGGGCTGTGCAGAGACCGCTTCAGGACCATCTGCTCTAATAAAAAGTGACATTTGCTGGCTGTTTACAGGGGGAGGGGGAGAAGTCCACATACCTATAGCCAACACTGATTACCTTCTGTTAAATGTGCGTGAATCAGACATGACATGGAACCAGTCAACTTTCCATGTTGCACCTGCTAATTTTGGATCCCGCTCGCTGCTGCTCCATCAATCATGACAGGACATCTGCGTGACAGTGTTAAATATTAGTGTCTACCTCATATCATTTCCTGGTCCCACCACTTCCTTTTTTTTTTTTTTAAATAATAGTATAAAATAAAATATATAGGTCCCTTTTGAAATATTTGCGCCATTAAAAACAGGTCACAGTGAACATTTTTTCAATGTGATATTTTTCTGTAATGATTGAAACATGAAACACACTGTAACTTGCTTTTCAGCATAATGTATTGAATACATGATCTTGGCATTTTGGAATACCAGACCATTTGAGTCGAAGAATGGAATTTCATTACATACAAGTCTGATCAGCTTATAGCAGAAATCATTAAATCCAATAAGCATTTAAATTAATCTGTGGCTGACGACTAAGGAGCACTGAGGTCACTGAAGCCACATCCAATGCATAAATGGAGTTTGGTTTCAATATGAGACAAAAAAAATGTATGTTTTTTATTTATAAGTCAATGACTGATAGCGAAGTGGCTGATAATAACCCTGTTCAGTCAAAGTTGAACCTTAAACTGTGTACATTGGCTAGATTAAAAAAAAAACTGTATTATGGATTGGAGTTATTTCAAAATCTCCCAGTTAGAACAGCAAATTAAAACTTTAAAGTTTTGTTATTCTTTGTTACAAACTCATTTTTATCCATTTATACATCTTCCACTCTACACTGGTTTACTAGTAGCTAATAATCTTATAGATTAGCATTCATTGTTATGGACTTGAAGCTCGTGGCGGTCTGCACATCAGTTTGGGTGTGTTCTCAAAGCTAGAAATGTATATTCATCTTAATTTAAATGATTTCCTGTGATACGAGACTTCAGGTCCCACTGAAAATCAACACCCAACACAACAGTGACAAATGCCATGTCACTTTGTTTTGACTTGTATTCGGCTCATTTCCCAACTTTTCATCGTTATCTTTGGTCATTTCCGAAGTACTACACATGAACAAACATACATTACATGTGAAAGATTTAGAAAACCAGAAGATAAATGAGCAAGTGAGGGCTGCACTGTTCTCCTGCGTTCTGTTTTCTGCTTTTATTTCAGAGGGCATTTCTGAACTCATGCTCCTGCCCCACTGTACTGACCCGCAGGAATAGGGAAAGTGTGTGTGGAGGAGGGTGCTATATGTTAGTTTGATTTGACTGTATGTGTGAAAGGAGGAGAGAGGGAAAGAGAGAGGTTCTGTTGCCATTTCTTATCACATCAGTGAGCTAGTGTTGCCCTTTTTTTGCATTTCCATCCCTCCATCCCTCACACTCTCTTTCTCACTTTCTCTCTCTGGTTGTTGTTGTTGTAGCACTTCTCTTTCCTTGGTCTCTGCTCACTACGCCCCTCCTCTTACTGCATCAAGATTATTTTCTATAGTAAAACAGCACATCTCCTCCTCTACCATTCTCTCTTCCTCCTCATCCACCTCCTCCCTCAGTTCTCCCCTCCATGCGTCCTCCTTCATTCATCTTTGCCTCTCACCCTCCCAGTCTCCTGCCTCATCATTCCCCCTTCCTAACTCTCCCCATCTCACCCTCCCTTGCTCCTTCTCTCTCATGGCCTGGGGTGCTTTGATCACTCGTTCTTAGCCTCTTATCCTGCATCCCCTCTCCGCATCCGTTCATCCCCTCTTCCCCACTGTGCTGTCATCAATATCGCAGTCATCTGAGGATTCTTTCTTTATCCTTCTCCGTCTCGCTGTGTCTTTCTTTAAGATCTTACTCTGTATTTCACTCTCCGTCTCTCTCTCTCTCTCTCTCTCTCTGCTGATTGATTTTATGTTTAATGGCTTTTCTGGCCTCATCTCTTTCTCTCCTCTCTTTTTTTCACTCCCCATTTCTTCCCCCTCTTCCTTTCCTTCTGTCCCATAACTCCATTCCTTTCCTGCATCACTTTGATAGGCAGATCACTATCACTATCAGATTCGTACACACACACGCACACACGCACACACACACACACACACACACACACACACACAGACTTGACTTCAATCACAGAAGACCCAGTGTGCTGTCAGCCTCTAAGGATTACGGGCCATCTACATCATCCTCTCCTCTCCTCTCTCTTCAGGCTGTATCCATCCATCCCTCCTGCTCTCTTATCTACATCCACCCACCCATCCATCAACCTCTTGCCCCCCATATGCTGTGAAGCTGAATATCTATAGCTGCCCCTTTGTCCCTTATCACTCCTTTTCCATACCTTTAGTACCTCAGTTTACCTGTCATGAATGAATGAATAGACAGGAGGAAGACTGTTAAACATGTGCATACAAATGATCCAGCATTTGTTTTTAATAAATTTCCTCCTGCTCTGAGTACTTACTGGCCACTCATCAACCTTCCTCTGCAGCTGCGCTGTGTGCCATGCTGCCTGAATGCACAGAGGATGCAATTTCCCTTGTGGTCTCAATGTGACTTTTACACCAGGATGCACAAATAACAGTTCTGGACGCATAAGAATAGGATCTTATGGACAAATCCATCAGAGAAATGACGATGAAAAGCTATACATACAAGCTAAAGTTGTAGAGGGAAATCGTGTGCTCTACAGTCTTGAGCCCATAATGTGCGCCCTCCATTTGGAGAGGTAAGTCCTCAAAATTAGATAAAAAAATATATATGCAGTACATTGTTTGGAAATGCCTTTCGGACCGACACAGTAACAACACATACAGTAAGTGTGTGTACTGATCAGAAGACCCTATTGGCCAATGGTCATTTCCAACTTCTCCTTTGTGCCATTTAGGTTATATTCACTCCCTATGTTCTGGCTTTTACAGTACAATGGTATGTTTTACTCTTAGTCTTCTTAATAATCTTAAACTCTTTTACTTTGATTAGTCTGCCCATTTGCTCTATGTTATCTTATTTATTTCCACAAGAAGCCGAGCCTCTGTTTTCCTTTGATGATGTTTCAGTCCTTCACTGTATGTAACAGGATATTGGATTGTTCTTCCTGGGTAGCCTGCAGCTCACCGAAGCACAAAGCACAAGAAATCTACAATAAAAACTTTCAGGGAAGACGTCAGACTTAATCTAGCTGTTCAGGAAATTATTTTTGAGTTGATTTAGTTGTGTGTATGGGAAATGATGCATCAAGAGAACAGTGTTTGCACCATCTGGTATTCTAAAACGGTCTCATATTCCTTGGCTGCTATTCGACCATGCAGCAGACACGTGGGCTGAAGGCATCTTCCTTTTTGCCAAATGTAAACCCATCTGGATAAATCATGATATATGACATAACTTTTTCACAAGTACAGTTTTTAACCTTTTAACATTTAGAATGTGCCATTGTATCATTGCAGCCCTATCATAAATACCAGCTTTGTGAAGGTCAGGCTGGACCATTGTTTTTGAGACAGTCACTGAGAAGTTGATTCAATTCAGTGTTTGCTTATAAAGTTTATAACATCTATGTCACTGTTCAACTTGTGACCGCTGTGTGCGGATGTAGGAGCCCCTCTCAGCTACACAGGTATCAACTGTTTTGTGTCTATGGAGGTCTGCTGTCAAATCTGTCTTTGAAAATTCATAAAAGTGATGTCTGTCAGACCACATTTAGAGCAGACGAGTGCCCACATTCAAATAACTATGACTCATCTATGTAGCTGCCCTTGTAACTGTGATTTAGCAAATTCACATTCAGCCCTCTTGATGCGGCGTTCCCATTATTTTTTTCTTTCCCTCACATATTGCTATCATGTTTTTCTATCACTCTTTTAAACCTTGTTAGAAACATATTGGTTGCTCTCCTCTGCTTGCCAGCATTACATTTTAGACAAATAGTCATAGCGTTGAGGGCGCGCACACACACACACACACACACACACACACACAGACACACACACACGCACTAGTAACCATGCTGACCTTCAGCTCCTCCCACCATCTGTCCACAAATCAAAGACAGATGCTATCTGCCAGTCAACTAACTGCCCAACATTTAGACCAATTAGGGCAGAAGAGTGATTTAATGGTAAATCACAAGAGGGAGACATGAAGA
>CALSBV010012213.1:10862038-10875697 GCA_943590825.1 Bovichtus diacanthus
TAGCAGAATATATTTTGTACTACAGTACTGGCAACAACCACAGCAATAATGTTAAAGTGATACTCTATTTATCATACCTGAGAAATTCTGTTTGCTTGCGTTGTCAGATGACAGGATTGACTACATTGCAGCGTCCTGGGAGCTGGTCGGTGTTTTTCAGCTTTTTTTTTCGCTCAGGGACACTTCAGAAGTACAGATCCTGTGGCTTTAGAGTGGAAGCTCCATTTACTAAACTAGCATCTTGGAAGTAAGAAGGACTTTAAAACATGTAGTTGGAGGAAGGTCGTAGAAGGAGGTAAGACATGTCAAACTGAATGACAATTAAAATATAGCAAGTTGCGAGTAAACTTAAAAGTGAGGCGAATGGACAAAAGGACTCCGTCTCTCTTGCTGTGTGCCTCCGCAGCAGGACTGAGCTAGATGAGACCAGTGTCCCTGTTTTCTCATCTGGTCATTAAACAGCGTTTCTAAATTATCAACTGTACCGACAAACTCCTTAAGTCGTGATTTATAAGTATTACCTCTCATTCAATTACCCTCCCAGTCTCCCTCTTTTTTATTCTCTGAGAGTCTGTTTGACAGTGCGCGTGTGTGCGTTCACCTGTGTCCCTGATTTTCTGTAGGTGACTGCCTATTTGAATGTGCATTCGTTCGTGTGTGTTTGTGTGTGTGTGTGTGTGTGTGTGTGTGAGAGAGACAGAGTTAGAGAGAGACCATGGGTGTCGGTGAGTGTTAAATGTCATCCCTGACATCTTAAACAAATAGCTACATACTGAGAGTTTACCGCATCGCAGCCCTGACGAAATACATTCCACTCTCGTCTCTCCTGCACACACACACACACACGCGCACACACACACACACACACAGGTGATATTGTATCTCTTACTGTCTACGCCAAATCAACACAGAATGTATCTACTACCAAGTATTGTGTGTGTATCACAGCCTGATATATCTTCTTACTCTTCGTTGCCAGTTTATTAGGTACAGCTAGCAAGAGTGGTGCGTCTGTTAGCATACACCTGTCAGTATAACACAATACAATATGAATGTTCCTTCTGAGTGCAGAGGGTGATGATGCAAATTTGTGCTTCAGTCAGAGACACGTCAAGGACTTGACCATCTAATCCCCCCTCCAACACATCATGGTGCAGAATCAAAGATAAGAAGAAAACAGACATGCATAGTTGAGCTTAGCAAGGCTACAATAGCAAAGCTTAAATCACATAATTTAAGTTTGGGCTGGTGGGTGGTGTTGTGGAACCAAGCAGTGCTGGCATCAGCGTAATAGTGAGAAGTGACATTTACAAAGGCTGCCTTTTAAACTTGTAAGGATGCGATTGGATGTTATTAGTCAGCAACTCGCCAATCAGATGATACATCATTAAACCAATGTTACTGAGCATGAAGGAGACAGGTGATGCTGAACAGCTTACATGAGTTTAGTGTCATGCCTGAATTGATGCGAAGCTGCATTGCATGCAAGCTGTATGACGTCTCGGTATACAGATGTTTTATGAAGGAAGAAATGCGATAAACATGTATGTTAGTTGTCAAGGACACATACACAAAGCTATGGTGAGAAACCCAGGGTTCACAAAAGAAACTTGCATTGTGTGTGAATAAAAGAGGTATTTAAGATAATTGTTGTATTATAGAGGACATGTAAGAAGAGAAACATAAAATAATAAAAAATAAATAAAAGATGACACTTGTGTCTTTCTAAAAAGAGAATTATTAGATTACTGTCACCAAGTATCGTCACAATAATAGGGTACTGTCACAAAGGATGTGATCGCAAAATGCCACGTCGCTAGTGATGAAAGTCCCTCAAAAGTGCTTTTTAGACAAAACCTAAAATTGCCAGATCTAAATAATTTCTGACAGGCCATCTATAGCACGTAGAAGCAAATGGAATATGTCCTGGACCAAATAAAGCACAACCATAAAGTCAAATGCTAGTCTATATCTAGTTGACATTTAGCCCTATACTCAATTTTTCAAAGAAACCACTTTAGTCCTTTGCAATGTATATAGATGACTTTATTTGTTGCTTTCCATAATCAATACTCATACGCATGTAAATGCAAATAAAATTAGGAAGTAACAATTTATGCAGCAAGACTTCAACAGCAGAAATGTGTCTTAACATCTAGTCTTGACTTTAATAATTTGAATAACGCTAAATATCACTTAATTTTTTCACTTAAAAATGTCAATGCCGCAAAAACCATGTCATTATCACTGGAATTTATAAAAGTCCAAGATTTCTAGACTGTTTACATCTAGGGATGTGTGACGGACTCGATCTGTGTGACATCTGACAAACTGTCTCTCAGACCACTCTTTTATGGACACGTCCGCATAAGGAGGAAATTAATAGTTAAGAGTTTACCTGCAGAAAATATGGAATCTCATAGATGTTCACAAAACTTTTCATGCGAGGAAGAGAAATTAGATGAAAACAAAACAGGAAAAAGAAGAAAACTCAAAAGAGATGAAGAGAGACTGAGATAGAAAAGAAAGACAAGGGGCCTGGAGAGGAGGGGGAAAGTGCAGCATCTATGATGACTTTGAGACTCATTCAATTAGTGTTTTATTGGTGAAAATAGAAAGTAACAGAATAAGAGTGACAGCAAAACAAAAAGGTGCATTTGATGCTCCTGTGATGCTTTTATCTGTATTTATGTGTTTTGTTGCTTTTAAAAGCAATATTATAAACCTCCGTTTGAAGAAATAAATGTTATTCAACCTGACTTGTGAAAAAGAGAATGGAAATAACAGACAGTCACATAAAATGGTGTCTAGGTTTTTTTCAGATTAAAAAGAATTATATGCCTTTGCCGTTCAGTACACGTGCTACAGTATGCAAGTCTTTTTATTTGAAAATGACAGGTACACATAAAGAGAGACATTTAACTGCCTCTAATGAACGGATACATAGATAAAGTTAGATGGTAACAATTGTCCCATCTATTCCCCATTATTCAATACAATACACACTACAGAGCCTTTTCGGGAGAGGCCCATCTATACATGCACTAAATTACAGTTAGAGAAGTGAGATCTATCATCCAACTGTCATACAAATCTGATGACCGCTGATAAAGACGTGAGAGAGCGAGAGAGAGAGAGAGAGAGAGAGAGAGAGAGAGAGAGAGAGACAGAGTTGAGATGTTAGCTGAGGGAAAGACAGTTGACAGACCAAACCAAGATGATGACAGATGATTTAATGAAGAACTGACTGGCTGGAAGGAAAGAAAACCAATTAGAAGACACAACAGAAGCACAGGAAGAGGGAGAAAGAGCTTGAAAAAAGGGAATGGGACTGAAGATGGATGAATATTGGATGGAGTTGGATCAAGGCAGCGATTGAGAGGATTAGCGTGAACAATGGTGAGATATAGAGAGAGATAGAGACATATGAATACAATGTGCAACGCCAAAGACAGAGGTAGAGATGCAGATGGATAAAATTGTGACGCAGACCGAGACAGGGAAGGAGAAAGACACATTGACAGATAGAACGATTTAAAGATAAGAATTTGAGATAGTATCACGTGGAGAAATAGAGAGATTTCAGTGTTATGATATGAGTGTGGGGGAGGTTTGGTCGGGGCTCATAAGGATTGAAAAATGACGAAAATGCATTTCAAGGAGAGAGAAGAGCTAAAAAAAACGCTCCAAAATGAGGACATTTCACCAGAGTTTACTTTGCTAAGAAGCCAGTTTTTTCGGTTAGGCCTTGGGTTTGGGAATAATTATATAATATAGCAAATGTATTATAGTGAACCGTGTTTTGTCGAATACAAAACGTGTTATGAAGCGCAACAGAATATGGAATATAAAGTGCTGGAATCTTTCTTTCTGCTGCCGTCTGAAGCACCTCGTTTTCCCATTTTTCCTCATACTTCAAAGTTTTTTCCTCTCACTCCACACCTTCTGACCATAAATGCAATTCTTATTCACTGTGGTTGCTCACATGACTGATGTATGCACGAAGTTGCCAAAGGATTGAACACAAGTAAAGTAATCCTCCCCTGTCTTTGAACTTCTGCTTCACATACTCTTCTGCTAATCCTTATCTCTTTTTTCATCGGCAAATGTTCACTCCACTCTCCTCTGGGAAAGGCCCATTTCAGGCATTTTTAAATACTCAGAGATCAATACAGGAACTGCCTTGTATCAAGGTGCGTGTGTGTGTGTGTGTGTGTCTGTGTCTGTGTGTGTGCGTACATACGCGTGAGCATGTGCATGTCTGTTGGTGGGTACCGTGCATTTGTGAGTGTCTGTGAGTTAGTGTGTGTTTCAATTATTCATGAGCTTAAGTGCTCCTCTGGGAGAAATGCAATGCAACACGCTTCTAATATCTTATTCCCAGCGTGTCTTTCTGTGTTTAAAACATGCATCGCCCGAGGAGATTTAAGTTTTCAAACCCCGAAATGTGGACAACATTTGCAACCTATTTCAATATTATATATTTACTGTAATACTCACAACATTTGTAAACAATCTTGCATGATCTTCACACACAACTTCCAGTATAGAGCTATCATATTCTGGCAGGTACATTATTACAGGTCATTTTAGCAGATGCTCTTATCCAGAGTTACTTACAGTGAACTAACTACAGGGACAATCTATGACAACATTGTGCAACATTGTGTAACCTTTCAGTAAGGTTTGCACAACATCCAACATTCGACACTTTAAAGGAGGTGTAATAGATTGGGCTACACCATTTACCCCTGTACAGAATTCATTTTTAATTCTCACAAGATTTTAAGTGCACAACGGCACGCGTAAGCAATTCGCTGCATGCTGTCAAGTGCAGCTGGTAAGTTAAGAGCTATTTATACTTTCCATGTCTCGTTAATAAGGGTCCACATGATCTAAATAACGTTGTCTACCCATGTCCATGAGGGTGAACTACATGCAGAAGTGTGCAGCGCCTATACACCATATGTCGTATAGATATGATAGATATGTGTCCACAGATGTCTGTGTTCGTATTGGAGTATACGAGGCCATTTAGACCCCTGATTGTTAATCCGGGGGTCAGGGTCGAGATAAATCTGAAAGGCCGTACTAAATAGTACTCACATTTAATAATCTGATAAGCAACATTGATGAAAGGTCGCAAGCCAAAAGGTTAGGAACCAGTAACTTAAGGCAATGCCTGTAAAATTGTACGCTTTACACCAAAACAAATCCACACTCGCACGTTAAGAAGAGGTGAGTGAATAAATAGAGACTCAATAGGACTACTGGCCTGTCACAAGCTGTCTTAAAGCCTGAGCACTCAACCACTTTTTCACGCTCTTGGAAACGTTTCCTTATTGTTTGATTTTGCCCGATTGTATGCGTTTACATTGTACTCGTGTGCATGTGGGTGTTGCTTTGATACAATGTGCTTTTCATTAACACAGTCTATCATGTGTATCTGTGTGCACTAAACGGAAGCATTCCTGTGACCCGGGAGCATAATTTCGATTATGTGTGATAGTGTCTTTGTTTTATAAACACAGATGATTGTATTTGTATGTCAAATAATGTGTGTATGATAAAGGGTGTGTATCTCCAAGTCATGCATAGGTGAACAACCTGATTGCCTGCTACATTGTGAATGAGCCAGAATGCATGTTGACTACTAATACACACGCCAGCACCCGACAGTGTGTGTTGTGTTTCTGTATGTGCAACTGTGTGGACATATCTCGTGTCACTTAGCTGTAACCATCTGTTTATGTTCAGGTGCACAAATGTGCATGTTCTCGTGAAAGACAGCGCATGTGTCCACACATACATATATCTATTACAGTAACTATACTATATAGAGGTATGTATATATATCTGTACATTTGTGAATGTTTTTAAATACATGCTTAGTTAAACTAAACGGTCGTCCCGAGGCACCACTAAACAAGTAAATCATTCATGTGTGGAGGCGTCTCCACAGGGAGTGCGTATGTGTATGCATGTGTGTGTTAGCTATGATATATACAGTCTGTGTGTTGTTGGCGCATGAAAATGAATATGAATGACTAAATTCATGTCAGTGTGGTGTAGAGTGGCCTTGCATCTATTTTCATTCAGTGGTGGAAGGTAAGAGTGCCAGCTCCACTGTTTAAGACAATGTCACATAAAGAAATAAAGAAATAAAATAAAACAACACATTCAAAGACTTAATATTTACAATTTGTAGAGACTGTATTTGTGATACTGTACAACCTGTACAATAATTACAATTGTGGCAAACATGGAGCCAAATCTAAATTCCTTCTCACCCACACTTTAAAAAACGTTTTAAAAGAAAACCGGTTATGTTTGTTCGTAAGTCATCAGAATTGTAGCCCTGAGAAATGCTTGTACATTTTTTTGGGGAACTACATTCCAGCAAATCTCCTGTCCTTGAACCCATTTAGGGTTGGATCTTTTCCTATGCTTTTATTGTAAAAAGTAGTTTTTTACTTAACTTTTACGGGATAACTCCACAGATGAAGGTGTTAAAAATTCTGCACAACAGGTGGAGGATAGTTAAATCTATAATTCCACAGTACAAACTCTTTCATCTTTATCCGAGGACGTGCACCGTGTTTGAACACTTTACTGCCTTTCTTCCTGACTGTCCGCCCGTCTGTCATCTCTCTATCTGCATTTAGGCCAAACACTTTTTGTAATGTATCGTATTTAAGGTGTGATCTTCAAGTAGTGCATAATGTTTAGAGCCGGTACGTAACACAAACTACATACTGTAGCAAAGTCAGCTAGTCCTTTCAGTGTCTCCTTTTCTCTATCTCTCTGTCAGCTACAGAATCTCTTTATGCTAAAACTATATTATGCATGCAGATAGAACGCCTAAACAGTGGTCTCCGTGGTAACCCAAAACACATCCATCATCATCACCATGACAACCAGGGATAGAGCTGTCAATCACCACCGTCCCGAGGGAACTTGGGATATGCCTACACACCCACATCTGCACAGACAAATACAGATGAACACGCCTGCATGTGCGCACATGCACACAAAATTATGCACAGATAGAGTCAGATAGACACACACACACACACACACACACACACACACACACACACACAAACTATGTTGTCCAGGGTATTTACCCTCACACTCCATCAGCTATGAGATTACACACAACTTTCTGCGCGCACACAGTCACACATTACACTTAGGCATGGCCAGATCCATCATAAACTGTCATACAGTAGGTTGGTGCAAAAGGTCCCTTTACCACCAGGGGGCCCCTGAGCAGATGGCTTAAAAAACACAGCCCAGGTTAATAATAATACATTTTATTCATAAGCACTTGGAAAGTCTCTGGGCTCCAGCCGTATAGCACCCCTCACCCGGAATTTGCCGCCGGACGGGCCGTGCTTTTTGTGCCTTACACAGATGGTAGTTTAGCTTGGAAATTATGCTAAAATCACATATCTGCTATCATAAATTCCTTTGGTTGGTTTGTTTGCTTGGGGGGGGGGGGCCTGGAGGCAATGAGGATAGCCTCAGATATACCCAGAGTTAGTTTAAGATAATTGCACATCAAATCATTATTCTGATTTAAGTCAAGTTGGATGGTGGTAGAGTGTTCAATGGCTTGGTGTGTATATAGAGTTGCGTGTCGTCAGCATAGTAGTGGAAACTGAAGCCATGTTGATGAATTATATGTCTGGGGACAGCAGCTAAATAACTTTAAACCTCGTCGTTATCTCTCCTTTATGATTGCTTTGACTCAAACCCACAGCTAACTGCAGAGTTCTTAGTGTCCATATTGTTTATAATTCAGAGTTATCACCTCACTGGCCCCTATTCTGGGGCCCAAAAGAATAAAATGACAGCATTACAACTGGTAGTAAGTAGATGAATTAACTCAGCTCTGAGCCCTGCTGTACTGTGGTTTTGTGATGTACTCTAAATAAAATGTCTGCAAGCGCAAAACGTTTGCCCTGAATCTCCACATCTCACTTCCTCTAACTCACTCTAAGATAGAAGAATAATAGTTTTCCCCTTCCTACACTTTCTCTGTTTCCCTCACAGACATGTCCTGGCCATAACCTTTCTTCCCCCCCTGTCTCTCTTCAGCGCTCTCTATCTCGCTGTATCTCCCTCACTCTCCTGCTTTCTCACCATCCCTCTCTCTCTCTCTCTCAGATTAATCTGTCTATCCTGCTGTCCCCCTTGAAATCCCCTGTTACACACCACCTCAGGCTGTGTGTGTGCATGTGTATGTGTGTGTATAAGCCAGACACGCTAGCTGAGCATTAACCTGTCAAAGTATCGAGAGACAGGGGAAAAAGAGAGCAAAGATGAGAAACAGAGGGAGGGGGAGTGACAGAGACAGAAAAAGGAAGAGGGAGTCGGGTCAACAGATCCAGAACTCTACATGTTACTACGTAGTGGATGTGGTTCTGTTCTATAAAGCTGCCTTCACATGAATATATGTGACATAGTAATTAAAAAAAGTAACTTTTCAAAAACATGAGTTACAAGTTGCTGTACAGTGAAAACATTCATACAGCTGTTATGTTATTGGTTTGCGTTTTGAAAGGTCAGCAGCAACCATGTTGAAATAAATTGAACTTTTGAGCGCAGCACTCGGTGGCAACTTCGACGATGCGCCACGCCAAGTGTGGTGCTCACGGCTAGTTGGGCATCACCGCTCTTCCCATAGGAAAACAATTACACAGCCGGCACAGAGCCGTTTAGATCATGTGCGGGCGGCTTAACACATAAACATTCTGCCTGCCTACACACACACACACACACACACACACACAACCGTGTATTGTGTAGCATGTGTGCAACTTGAGCAAATACATACATAAAAAATGTAAGGTTTATCCATCTATCACAAAAGTTTACAACAACTGTATGTTTATCAGGATGCATTACATTACATTTCATTTAGCTGACTTACAATAAGTGCAAACAATCGTGAGGATACAAACTCCAAACTGTGAGAATCTTGCAAGTAGATAAGGCCAAACCAATGTAAGTGCAACACACAGAAACGATAGAATAAAAAAATCAACAATAAGCCAACCAATTTAATGCTACACGCAGGAATTAGATGCTTGTCAGTTTGTGCATATCTGCCCGACAGTGCTAACAGCAACATGTCATGTTCTAGTTCATAAAAGTGAATGATGTGCTGACATCTTAACATGTATAATATTAAACAACAACTCGCTTTAATTGCCCAGAGGTCATGGCAACACATTAGTGTAACTATAAATAACATACATGTAAATGTATACTGCCTAACATCCACGCATTAACATCAACATGACTGAAAACGTAATCATACTTATTATTATATTTTCAAAATATGTAAATTTGAATTAAATGATCTGGTCTTCAAATCTTCAAACAACTGAATGGCTTAACAAATCTCTCCCTCTGTGACAATATCATTACAGAATGTGTCTGTACTTACAGCAGCCTCTTTGTGTTATCATGGCAGCCATGGTTATTGTCCTATTGTCCGTGTAAAAGACTGTTTCGGTTGTCACAGCAGCCATGGGCATCTTATATATGTGACTAAGCAGCTATGACTAATCTTCAATCTTTAATTCCCTCCAACCAAGAATGAAGTAGCGATACACAGGTTGCACATAAATATGCACACTCGTATAAACACACTCAAAACACACACACGGTGTAGACTTTCACTTTCAGATATGGAACTACCTTAACCAAGACATCTTCATTCGTGTGTGCCTGCTAACCAATAACATTTCTTCACCACCGAAGCGTACTATTTTCTTCCTCAAACTGTTGCACAAACTGCTGGATTAAAATCTAATTTCTCATTGCAGAGCCTCATACAACAGCAGGGAAGAGTAGATGCACCCTGCAGGTGGGAGGATTGACGTTATTGCGGGTCAGTTGTCAACATCATTATGCAAAAATTGCACAGGCCTGTTCCAAAGTTTAGGATATATTAAGTCAGTTAAGATTAAGGGTGTTCCTCAGAGAGAGCTAGAGAAGGAGAACGTAGCTGATACTGCAAGAGAGGCAGACAGGATTGGAAAGAGGAGGAGAAACCTGCTGTCCTAACACAAGCCACAAGCCTTTACACACACACACACACACACACACACACACACACACAGTGAACATCCTGAAACGTTTAGTGGCTAAATGAGCCCCTGCTGACTACAGCACTGCCACTATGCTGCGTGTGTGTCTGCATGTCGGTGTCTCTTAGAGCGTGAAAGAAAAGTTTGTGTGTGTGTGTGTGTGTGTGTGTGTGTGTTGTACTCTGGCTGTGTATGCATGCATATGAGAGTGTCTGGATGCTTGTGGGGTGCACTGCATTGTGTGTGTGTGTGTGTGTGTTGCAGTGTCAGCAGACTAATAAGGGAAAGAAGCCATCAATGGTAAACACATTTTTAAACCAATCACATTGCAGTTAAGTAAAGTACACCTGACGCAAACCTTCTGCTGGCTGACAGAAACCTCGTTCCGTGCCGCCAAAATGTGTGCGCCGCGAATGAATGAGGTATTGGAAATAAAACAACCGTGATAATTCACATACACATTTCTTAAATTTGATAAGAGACCATATTTCAAATTGTATGCTGCTGAACTCACTGGCGACTGGAATTATAATCTTCTCAGACATTGCAGAGATAAATACATACATTATATAGTGACAGATTTCAATGGCGGAAACACATTTCCAGAAAGACATAAAAAAATATATGAAACTGCGAAACTGAGTGTTATTCGAATGATGACAACACTGGAGGTGCCGAGGAGCTGCGGAGGTGTGATATTTTCTAAGTGCTGATAACTGCTAAGTGTCTCTTGTCTTTAAATATAAAAAAAAATTCCATTTTTTTTTTTTTTTTGCCAACGGTTAATTTTGAAACAATTCATCAGGAGGAAAAAATGTCCACTTCAATTTCAACAAAGCACAGCAGCGGACAACAGCACCGACGGATGCATGGCATGTGATCAAATATATATTTTACCCTAAAATGCTAATAAATAAGTATTGAATACCTCACTTGAAGGGTCAGTATCATCCACAGAAATCCAGATTTTTTTATTAATACTATATGGGCGCATGTGCTTGCAAATGAAACGGACTAATACTTCAATTACTGCCACAAACTCGCAGTAATACGGGCAAGTGCGCTTCACACTAATATTCTTATGAAGAAGAAGTGTGGTGGTGAAACTGGTAAATTGTAACGGTATTGTTCTGTCACTTGTCATAGTGTAATCGTTTTGCCAGGATGTGTGTTGTACACAAAGACACGCAGACACAAGAGGGACGTGAACCCCGAGACAATATCCTTTGTTGACAGCTATGTTAATTGTTGACCAATTTCACACTGAAGTTAGTTCAAATTTGTAGTTTTTAAGTCTTTACCAATGTCCCAACACGTTTCAACTGTAACTCCGAGATGTTAATCTCAGTAGCGATGTTTTATACACTAGGTTGTGTTATCATTGTAAAGGTGGTTCTGTTATTTTGTTCGTTGTGAATTAGACAAATTAGACAAATCACCTAATGCACGCAACACAATTGCAAATGGCAGAAGACACTACACTTCGGTGAATTGCTGTTGGTGTGTCTTGTGCCAGAACTCGCATTATCGTTTTATTTATAAGAGGAAGTACAAAGGCATGCTTAATCGTGATTACTGTAGATGATGTTCTCTAATGTGATTATACAAAAACCCTCGCATGCAACATCATAATACCCACTCTAACCGCCACATCCAGACAGATCAGCTCCTGTTTGCTGTGAACGATGACATGAGTTCCCTCCAAGTAAAGACGAATGCTTCCACTTCTCCACCACAGGTGTGCTAATGCTGTACCAGCATCTGTGGTGGTGTACGGTTAAATAAATAACCATAAATTCACTGATCACGCAGCCAAACGGTGATGCTGTGTAAGTTTGCCGCACTGATGCTTACAACCATCAGCACTTGATTCTTGATAAATAAATGAATAGGTTTTATTAATAAATGAACAGTTCCTTAGTGGAATATTTTTGGTACCACAGGCTGCGTTGGAGCTGCAGATGTTTATGGTGTTTGTCAGCCTGTCGTTCCAATGTCTGGGTAAGTTAGAGCAGTTAAGCTTCAGTGGGACGAGCCTCTTAAATTAACATTAGGTTTGTTTCTCTTTCGGCTGGATAAATAGAATTAACAGCTGATTTTGTGAATTCTTGCTGTATAAAAGTGTGCCTTTATACATTGTAAATACTTTAAGGTTCTGTCAAACAACTAAGCTCACCAAGAAAGGCTGATTAATAAATAAATTGAAAAAACTGTGTGATCAATATTAAAATGTTTGACAAATATATTTTCCCGTCACGTGTAGCTTATGAAAATAAATGTAATCGGTTTTCTCTCTCCTTTCCCTTCCCCTGTGTTTTCCTTGGAAAGTTGTGTGTAATGCTGTACCCTTTGACTGAGTATACAGAAAAGATAAGTGGCTGTGGGCAAACTTTAAATTGGCATTTAAATGGCAATGACACCATAAGCTGCAATGCAATGCTATTCTGTTACCCTATTGAGAAGCAGTTTAGACCATTACAGCCACAGCCTTGAGGTCATGGAAGCTACTCTGCATATAAAGAATTATGTAGGGTTTTACTACAAATATAATCATGGAAAACCCTAAAGGTTACAGAGAGAAGGGTTTCACACGAAATAACACTGTGTGTGCAAGAGAGCATGGAGAGGGAAGGGATGAAACAAAAAGAGAGAAAGCGGACTGAAAGCAAGGAGAAGAGTGTATTCCTATAAGTCTTTTGTGAAAACCTTTTGCAGTGCAGAGTGCCTGTACATGAGCTGCAACAGCAACCTCATGTCATTGTTAATCAAAGCTTAGAGAGCACCCATCATCAGCATCAATCTAATGAAGGGAGGGGAGAGATGCAGTATGTGCAGAGCAAGGAAGAGGAGAGGACAAGACAGGAAAGGAAAAGAGGGGCGAGAGAAGTGTAGGGGAGGAGAGGAGAGAGGTAGCAAGGATTGAGCATGTCTGCAGAGAGGAGATAAGAGTACTTCAAGTGTCACTACAAGGCTGGTACATTGATCTGAGGGAGAAGAAGAGACAGGGAGGTGTAGAGAGAGAGAGGTTCATTACTGTGAACAGTGTTTTGAATATAATTTCATGATGCACTGTTATTGTCATAAATAACAGAAACATGGCATCTACCTGCCACGTGAAAGAAATGTTTGCGTGTCTGATAAAGGTATTCATATTTCTATATATTCTATATGCTGTTAGCACTGTCGGGCAGATATGCACGAACTGACAAGCATCTAATTCCTGCGTGTAGCATTAAATTGGTTGGCTTATTGTTGATTTTTTTATTCTATCGTTTCTGTGTGTTGCACTTACATTGGTTTGGCCTTATCTACTTATCTTACTGTTTGGAGTTTGTATCCTCATGATTGTTTGCACTTATTGTAAGTCAGCTAAATGAGATGTAATGTAATGCATCCTGATAAACATACAGTTGTTGTTAACTTTTGTGATTTCTGGAAGTTTTTATGTTTCAGTCAACAGTCATGGAAATAAGTAGAAAGTTCAGTCCGATTTCAATATTATAAAAATATTTAGTTCCCTTGTGTTCCCAAATATGTTGTGAGAGAGAGAGAGAGA
>CALSBV010012213.1:10880697-10891938 GCA_943590825.1 Bovichtus diacanthus
AGAGAGAGAGAGAGAGAGAGAGAGGGAGAGAGAGAGAGAACATTTCATGTGATATTGCTAAAAGCACTGCATTTAAAGTCATTTGATTGCATGACTGAATAATTGATAGAAAGCTATTAAGGCTGGTATGAATGCCTCTAGGTGTCACCCCACACACGCACACACACACACACGCACACACAAGAAGAAACACACAAGTACACAACTATGTGCGTGTATGTTTGAGTGTTTTAGTGTGGGTATATGTTTTTTGAATGATGTGTGTTTGTGTCGGGGGGGTTGTGAATAGTTGTGTACGAGTGTGGTGATGAGTTGGCGTGAACGTATTAGTAGCTTATCTCCTCTTAGCCTTACTGAAAGAATGACAGGGACATTGCTAATCCAGCATTGACAAGTTGCCATTCCCCCTCTTCCCTCTCTCTTCCCTCCTCCCTTTCTTTCTTTCCTAGAACCAAATTACAGTTCACTGCACAGTGAGGCATGTTGTGCCATTATTTAGCCCATTCTTGCATGAATTAGACTGGTTTTGGTTGGTATTGTTGTGCATGAAAAGGAAGGACTGATTGAGTAAAATGCACAAGCATTATACAGAACCTACTTGCCACCAACACTGAGTACCCTTAGATTCACAGTGAAGCAAATTTACATTTCTATTTTGCATTTTTGTTCCCTCTTGTGATGAAAGGAAATACAAACTTTTTTTATTTGGCAGTGTCTGTCAACACATGTAAAATGATTAGAGATTAAATATGACATAAGAGGTGACTGGTATCAATTTAACCTTGTTAGATTATGCATGTACACTGGAATGCAGCACTTTATTTAGCAATTTTAGTCAGATGTTAACCAATGTTGTCCGTAAAAACTACTGGACTTGTAATTAAAGACATTTCAGAAGTCATGAAAGATGCTTTATCAGTTCTAGTGAGTGGGGAAATCCTTTGAAATACATTTTTGAGGATGATCCCAAACAAAAAGTGTTATGAGTTAAAAGTGGTCATTATCAGCCTTATGAAAGTAATTTAAGTGAAATGAATAGAAGTGTAAATAAGTGAGACAGCGGAGGTTAGATGTTAAAAACCAGCCTTGTCCTCGTGATGACTCTTCTCTACGTTATGACAGCATGTAGCAACGATGTGAATTAGCGGTCCTTCAATACGTTTAAGGAGAATTGCTCCTTATGTCCTCTTTGCTCTTCATCACCTTCTTAATTAAACTGCCCAACAAGTTTCCAGAGTTGATCCATGACAGCCTTGACCTCCAAGTTCTTGTTTCGATGTCTTCCCCACCTTGTCCTGAATTTACAGACTGACTACAGGAGGGAGCTGAGCACCGTCTATAGAAAACCTTCCCAAACATGTACTACTATAGATGTAGAGTTCAAGCAAACATCTGATAAGCGAGTACCTGGCCTGGATTCTGTTTGATTTGTTTGATCAGGTTAGGCTCCTGCTGTTGTCACTACAATCCCGTCCACTGTCATCACACATGAATATTGGTGTGAATGCTTCCAGTGCGTCTCCTTGAACATTGTTGAAAGAGTCCTCCAAATCATTGCTGCTGACACTGACTCTGAGAGCAGCTCATACAACAGTTTCCCTGAGGTTGATGCACCTCCTGTGTTTAAACTGATTGTAAGCAATTCAGTGTATTTTCTCTCTACACTAAGGAGTTCACATACCATGAACTCATCGCCCTCCCAGTTCAATGCTGTTAATCTGCCCCCTTTCTCCTGGGAGAGTGCCTTCTCCTGTGTGTTAAGGGATTTTAAACTTTTGGATGAACGACTGTGTTGCTTATCAGATCTACAACCAAAGGTCACTCAGGTGGAGTGGCAAAGTTCAACATCTACATCACTGATGAACGGAGAAATATCCTAAACTCAAGTCCAGTGGATTTCTTTTCTTGTATTTTCTGTTGAAATTGAAAGAAGCTTTTTTCAGGTAAACCTGTAACTGGCAAATTATCTTGTTTGTTGTATAAATATGTGAATATATACAAATACATAGATTTCAATACATAGTCTTACAGCAGCCGAGCAGCTCATGGCAACGACATTCGAAAAGGTGTAACATATTGTTATTTGTTCACCTCAGATTTTCTAAGGCTTCAAGAGTGCGGTAACCTATGGGCCAGGTGATATCAAGAGCACATGGTATTAAGGCTTTCAAACCGGATCTTCTTTTTCTTGTGGTTCCAGTGTCAACTCAGTCACGACACCTCAAAAACCACCAGTCAGTTCTATTCTCTGGCAGCACAACCTTTCCCAGATACCGGGGTGCCCAAGGAGTTTCACTCTGGCCACTCCCATACATGTTGGAGGCTAGATGTTTCAGAGTGCCCCTCTTAGTTAAAGCACCACCCTGATCATGTAACTTTACACGCCCATATCCAGCCGACATCCACTCAAGAAAGCCATAAAGGGAGATATACTGTATACCATGACATTCAACTAATTAGGCTGTCAAATTCTTATGGCTATGCTGATGGTTAGCTATTACTTACATCCAGAAAAGAAAAAACAGGACATGGGCATTTCATGGGAGTCGTTTACCCTGCACGGCAGCTGGATTCTCACGATATCACATGAAAAATCCATTTTGTCAGGCTTCAAAAAAAGCATTTGTGTCCAGACAACCAGTGTCTGGACCAATGCGTGTCTGTGGCTTGCTACATGTTCCGCCAGCTTTAATAGTCATTTATTCTGGCTCTCTGTTTATAGGTGAGCTGGCATACTTTAGCACATTTTCTTGTAATTGGGGGCCAATGACAGCCGTTGGGAATCATATGGTCTGTCAAAGTGAAACAATGAGCTGTCAGCGGCTGAATAAATCTGCAGATTGTGGGTATGATTCTCGGTTGGATCAGTTCTATAAGCAACTCTCTCCAGGGACAGGCACTTATTTACGCGTATTTGACGATAATATAAAAAAAATGGACAATGGAACTGTAATGTAATAAGTATCTACAATGTTTACATTAAGTATATGACGAGTTAATCTATTCAACAAGATGTTATTTATATATAATCTACTTTAGAATCTGCTGTTGTCATTTTAATACGTGTGGATTCATTTGAAACATTTTTTAAAGAACTGTGCAAGACTGTAAAAGCACACGTACAATTTGCTAGAATCACATCTACGCCTACACTATACAGGAAAAAAAGCATAAAGTGAAACATATTTCTTCCTCAACATACACACTGTGGTGTGTCATAGCATACAATGTGTACACAGACCATCTACACTTACCCTGAAATCCAAAAATAGACAATAGCATACAGTACATTCTGCACATTTGCCTCCCTCCCACACAAATCTTTGATTATAAAGTAGGAATAAAAACACACACACACTATACAGATGCATTCCTGGATTGCCTGCCTGGCTCACTTTCAAATACACACACGCAAATGCATGCACAGTCTGTCTGTCGCCCCGTCTCTCTCACAGGCACATATACTTTTGAATTATATGAAGGGCTTTTGTCCAAAGCATTATACGGAGATCATTATTCCTATAATATTGTCAAGTGTTCTTTGAAAAATACACCACTTGCCAGTAGCCGATTCAAATTTCTGTTTTCGTCATTTGTTTTCATTCATTGAATTTGAACTTTAGTGTAAAACCTCTTCATATACAGTCATGCACATACACGTACAGGTTAAGTTGCCCATACCTCGACAAATCGGAGCAGGAAAGTCCCAGACGGCGGTGTTTCCAACATTGGTAATACAGGTGAGTGTGGCATGGCCGTCTAAGACGTAACCAGGAACACAGTTGTACCGCACACGGTCTCCCACAGCAAAACGGCCGCCGCCACTTAGCACAGCTTTGGGTGGGACACCAGGGTTTCCACAAGATGTACTATGGAGTTCTGCAGAGGAAGAGAGAAAAGGAGAAATGGAAGGGATTAGGCTTTTAATTGCACTAAAATGTTTAACTATGCATTTCCCCTCTCTTGACCATCACTCAACCACAGCTCTTGCTCAGTGATGCGACGCACTCTCAGTCAAAGCAAACGAAACACAGCCCCAGAGAAAGGGAGAGAGACACTATTATAGTGTTTCATAGTTAATCACATTATTCCCTATGGATACATTTACAGTTCTGTGACATATGCACAAGTGTGCACGGACACATCTGCAGATGCAAACACACACATACAGACGCAGAGGAGAGAGGTAGAGACAGAGAGAGAGAGGGAGAGAAGGGGTATTACAAGCCATAAACCAGGAAGTAGATGGGAGAACGGGGACCAACTCCGGTCTTATTGTTTGAACTTGATTGATACAACTATGAAACTGTTCAGACAGATAGGGGGTTAGGGAGGGAGGAGAGGGAGACAGACATATTGGGTGAGGGGGAGGGGGAGGCAAGAGCAGAGAGAAACAAAAAGAGGGGGAGTTGGGAAAAAAAAAACAGAGACAGGAAGAGGCAGAAGATGCCCAACATGATAGATGGAACTATGAAACTAGTCAGACAGAGGGAGGGAGGGAGAGAGGGAGGAATGGAGAAAGTTAAAATGGGAGGAAAAAGGAGAGAAAGGAAGAAATCATAGTGATAGTGAGAAAGATTATGTTCAGTATGCTCCTAAATGAGAGGCGGAGATAGAGCCGCTCTTTTTCTTAAAATGTCACCAGAAAATCTGAAAACCTTCACTCCTCAAACATATAGTGCAATAGTCTTAAAAGGAAAAGCTAGACTACAGCTGCAGGGGATTTTGTCCCATGCTAACGGCAAAATAGTTTTAATTATTATTCACAGAGCAGACAGTGGGTTAGGAAGATTTGATGTCAGCAAATGAAACGATTGAGTGATTCTTGGTTGGCTATTTGATTCATTTATACAATGACTTTATTGCCATGCCTTTTCAATTACACCCTCTTCCCTCGCGCTGCCCTCCGCCTCTCTGAACCTCCACTGTAGCCACAGTGCTGGTGATTACTCTATGGATTATGTGGACATTTTGCATTTTGTCAGTGGTCACACACAAACGCAGTATTTTAGTTTCCTTTAAATGAAACTTGCTACCTTTTTATTATTAGCATCCATCTGGAATGTGATGGGGTCCACTAGACCAAAGCTTGCGGATCAGTTAAAAATAGATATAACTCGAACAAAAAGAACAAAAATAATAACAGAAATAACTTTGCCTCTAAATTAGTTTCCATTGCAGAAAAACAAAAAAAAACACCCAAGCATGCTCTCATGGGCTGCAATTAGTTGATATAAAGTTTCTGTTTAAGGTTTTCTTAAGAGGGTATGTTTAATATCAGTGCTCACAGAGCATGGACAACATAAACGGGAGGAAAATCGTTTCGCTAAAGACTCTGATAGACCCCCCTCCAACCCCCTTATCTCCACACAGACACACAGCTACAGAGAAAAGCACACTGACAAGAAACATTTGGACACTAGCACGCATGCACATACACACAGACACCCAGGGTCATCCATCACTGTGGCAACCCCCTATGCTGTATTGTGATTGGATGTCAGGTTTGCCTAGTGTTGTGACCTGTTGCCCTATCGATTTTACCAGTTAGTGTGGCCCACTCAGTGTCAAGATGTTCGCTGTTCAGTGTCCTAGACACACATATACTCTCTGAACACAAACGCACGGACAGACACACAAGTACACATTCAGTGGTGGTTCAGGGTACTGCCACAAACACACACACATTCCAGTTTTAGATACTCGGTTCTTAATTGGTACCTGAATATCACATTTTAATTCTACATATTACAATACATACACGTCTTTGTTCTACCTCATCTTTATCTCAAGGTTTCCTCTGCTTCTTTTTCACTCTGCGTCTCTCTCTTCCTCTTTTTCTCCATCTGTCTATACTTCTTTAGCACCTTCTTTTTTATCTTTCTCTCCCATATCCCCCGTTTTCTTTTTTTTACCTCTCCCCCTCTTCGCTCAATGTCTCTTCCTGTCACTCTTCACCCATCTCCTCTCCTCCTGTTCCGCTGTTTCCTCCTCCTCAACTAAAAACTTTGATGACATGCCAACTCCTTGCCTCTCGCTCTCTATCTCTCCCTTGTTCCATCCATACCACTATATCACTCCTTCTGTCCATCCCTTCTTTCCTCCTCACTGTCTCACCCTAGTTTATTGTGAACATCACACAGTTTCATTACACTAGTTTATTCAGTAGCCAGCGGCTTCACCACACTTTTTCATGGTTTATTGCTGGCTGCCCTCTCTTATTTATTCTCTCTTACTCTCACTTCTTCCTCATCTCTTCTTCCTATATTCTGTTGAGTATTCTGTCTCTCCCCAGTTTACCATAACCATGATTTCAGTCTCAGTTGCTTCATTACAAGCTGCTGCTTTTATGGGCCATCTGTAGAACTATCTACATTTGTCACACACAAACACACTACACACACACACACACACACTACACACACACAAACACTCGCGCATACACAGAGAAACACAAAGGCCTGCATGCAGAGCAAACGCCATCATACAGCTACTATTTCTAACACACACACACACTCACATAACCATTTACCTGGCTTTTATTTCTCCCTAGATAAGCAATTACAGCGGAGTCTGGGCAAAGGGAGCACAAGATGAAGAGGAAAGACGTGGGATGGGAGAAAGAAAAAGGAGTGGTAGGGAAAAAGTGAGAGCAAAAAGCGAGAAAAAAAAAAGAGAGACTGCTGCCATGCTTTTAGAGTTTTTAGTGAGACAGATGACACCGCAGACCGGAGGATTGGAGAGGGGGAGTGAAGGACAGTGAAGACGTAGGGAGAGAGACAAAGAGGGAGACAGAAAAAGGAAAGAGAGGCATAGACAGAGAGGGATGCTTCAATAAGTTTTGGGGTTTTACGCCTCCGTCAGCAGTAACTTCTGTAAAAGATGAACCAAGTTTGATACCAGAACATAACAGATGCTGAAACGCCTGAAAATAAAGCATAGAATCTGTTACAAGAAACCATGTACATGGATTTCCATTTACTGCATCTGAAAAATGATTTTCAAAAATGATATTCGAGACATTTCCCGTAAAAGATGCAAGGTTTATAAGGAGTGCAACAGAACAGACGTACGAGTCCTGAGGTCTTCAACAAACAGACATGTGTTCTGGGCCACTTAGATCCATAAAAGGTTTCACTGGCTGTCAACTTCCGAGTCAGTTGCCTGTCAGTTTGATTTATTCAACACTTTGACCAACTCTTTTTATAGACTTGTGAAGAACTTGTGTCATAAAACATTTTCAGTCCGTTAAGTTAATTCAATTTTATAGCATAAGTTGTAAATCATTTCTGTGGTCAGGTAGCCTCCTGAGAGCTCTGGTTTATTTCCTCTCGTCTTATTATTAGTATATCTGATATTAGTATTAATACATCAATGTGGATTATTTGCTTTTGTGTCTAAGGTTTCATTTTTGGAGAGAGGATCACACAGAATCAGACAAACGAATATGAGAAGTTAGATACGTCCTGCTGTTTCATTCCAGCTCTCACAGTGTTCCCAAATGTGTGTTTATGAATATATTATGTTAAGGTTTTTCAGCCTGACATTGGCACTCTGATACAGCTTGGCGAAACATAATTGGCAGCTTCTTATTTACAGTGATGGATTACCATTACTAGCTGAATTAGAAGCTTAAAATGTTAAATGAGTTAAATGTCATTGGTAATGTAATTGGTAATTGAATGTGAACTGGCGACACAAAAATTATTTTAATATATCTTTACTGGTACCGTCACAATTAATATGGAAAGATGGGGAAGTTACAAATAAAAGTAACATCTCAAAAATGGAAATAAGAGAGATTATTAATGGCTCATCTCGTTCTTTTGCGGATTTGACCATATCAAGTGTGATATTTCTCATAATACAAATAATAATTTGATTAGTTAAACAATTATACAGGAGATACAAATATAGGCCCATAGTATCTAAATATGTTTTTAAAAAAAAATTTGGAGCCTATTTTGCTTAACTATAATACATCCATATATTTGTAATATTGACAGTAGAAATGATTTTCCTCAAACAATCCCTCCATAGAAAGTTGCTGTAGAGCTGTCAAGCAACTGTGATTCATACCAGGATTCAGGCAATTTCCTCAAATTCTAACTATGACAGCTCAACAATCACGGATAGGATAATAAGGAATTATTCTACATGGCTATGTGCTTTTTAATATAAAAAGATTAATGCCAAGATGAGATATCCTCCATTTGAAAATTCTGACACCCTTCTCTACAAAAGCATTAACAGCATAAAATAGAAAACGCCACTGAAAAGCCCATTATTAAGGATCATGCTGAGCAAACGCTGAGCAAAAAGAAAGACAGAAGGAACTAAGGAAAGAAGGAATGCAGCATTACTATTTTACAATCTATTTTAAACCAACAATAGATAAGTGGGTTAAACCACTGAATGTCTCTTCCTAATAAAATCTTAAAGAGTGTGATAAAGAGAGAAAAAAGGGGCCAACTACAGTGGAGTTCATAAGTAGTCGCTGCTTGATAAGAGTAGTTAGGGCAGAGCACACTTCCCCTTCATTGTTGATGATTAAGACACCACTACACAGCAAGAGGCCAGGAAAGATATGCAATAATGCAAGCGATACAACAAGCACCCACAGTTCTGGCCTACTCCAACCAACACCGTCCACCGTCCAATAAGAGGAACAGCAGGGGATAAAACTACGGACATATTCCAGACAAATTCCCTTTGAGTCTTGAGACTCCCTGTGGCAAAGTAAGGCATAAGCACCACCAACATAACTAGTAATTTAACACCGATTTGTTTCCTTTCAAGTCCTGGTCGACTTAATGTAATAATAACTACGGCACTGCTTACCCACGACGGTGGATTCAGCTCAAGGAGAATGGTCCGTATGTTAGAAGCACAGCATTTCCTGATTCTCCAAGTAAGAGTAACTTGATCGAAACAAGATATTCCAGAGCATCACCTGCCAAATGAATGAATTTTCATTGTTCTCTTTCAACTCCCTGTTAGAGGAATGTGTCAGACAACTGTGGTCCTTCTAATTATAAGTAAAGTTCTAAACGTTTCGATAATGGATATGCCTAATTCACACAAGTGCCTAAAAACAGTACGCCTCTGCAGTATTTGTGTCAAGATAATGGCCTTATTCCACCTCTGCAGATTACAGCAGGGAAAGCATTTATGGTAGTTGGCTTTATACTGAGTTCCATTTGTGCACCAATCATCCACTTGATTTGTGTATACATGAGAACTTAACACTGCCAGTTCCACAATGTTCCACCACAACTCTGCATTTTGGTAAAACTGACAACTGGATGGCATTATGTGTCTGCTTTAATCACGGTGCCAAAATACATTGGTTGTCTAATTGGTTCCTCAGGGACCGAGCCAGAGCCGTACTTGCTCTTAATTTTGACAGGAGGCATAGCAAAAATCCAAACTACAACTGCGCGAGACCTAGAAAGGTTTCGCTTTTTGTTTATCTTTAGAAATGTACTGTGGGAGGAAGATCTTTTTCAACAATCAACCTTCTCTTCAATTTTTCTTTTTTAAAACAGCTACCTTTGCATAACTCTAGCCAACCATTTTAGTTGCCGAACCTTTATCTTCACCATCCTCCACCCATAATTGTAGGTCCCTGATATTGTAGGAATGTCATTGACATTACCATTCAAAGATGTCATCCAAAATCAACAAATTGTGTGGTATTAGGTTTGTTTTGGACAGGACTGAACTTCACTAGTAAACCACACACACACACACACACATGTGCACCTCCCCCCAGAAACCACTTTTGATTGGTAGCTTCTTGGTGATGGTGTAATTATAAGTAATTATGATTAATTATGAAAACATTAAAGGAGGGAAAAGGACTAAGTGGAAGCAGAAGGTGTGTGTGTGTGCGTTTGTGTGTGTGTGTGTGTGTGTGTGTGTCAAAGAGAGACTGATTCTGAGGGAGAGTTAAAGTGTGACAAAGAGAGAGCTTCCAGATAGAGTAATGGCTGTTCAAAGCATGAGATTCTCTGGCAGCTGTGAAGATCAGTTAATACACACACAACTATGTTGCTAATGATCTTAGCTTCTAGTGGAGATCAAACATCGCGGACTCAAAGCAACAGACCACTGATGTCTCTCTGGGTTTATTACACGCCACAACACAGACAATCAAACGTGCACTAACACACACACACCCTGAGAGTAAAAGCAGTCCTGAGGATTGCCTTAGTGGTGGCTTGATGTGCCCAATAATTATGGATTCAAAACGGCCATGAAGCAGCTCCAAGGGGCCTGATGTCCATACTGGTGACCCTCTTTTGACCCTAAAAGGCATATAGTCAGGACAGTATATGCTGTCTCTGGAGATGGTCAGAGGTGATCACTAATTGCAGCAGATAACTGCCAAACTGGCAAGGAAATACCCATAAAATACTGGTGTTTGAAGTACAGTATGAAAGTCAATGTATTTGGTTAATATTTGCTAAACCTCGTTTCTCTCCGCCACTGCTGGTTAGTCTAAAATGCGTCCCTTGTTTTCTGTCTACTTCTAATGATACTGGTCAGCTCAAAGTCAAATATACATCATTTTAATGGCCACTGTGCATAAAAAAATAACTGATTTAATCAAAAGAACTAATAAGAAGACACTTTCACATGAGTGCAGTGAAGTGAACAGTATGATCTTTGAAATGTATTGGAGTTAAGTATAAACGTTCATATGATAGAAATACACAGTTAGAGGCAGCCGGGTGGGCATGCAATTTAATGAGACTGGTTGAAACGAGTTAATCATTTGGAGAAAGACAATAACCCTGTCAAACACAATTACCTAATTTGTGTGGAGTATTCGTCTAAGAACGTTAGTTAAAAAAGATGCACTTAGGTTTTTTTCAGCCTTGCAATTTCTCTGCATTTAATTGAATGAGCAGATAACGATGGCAGTCTAAAAGAAGCATGGGGATGTCAATTATAAGCCCTTTACCTACACTTCACCAGTGGGTGTGCACGCTTTAGTGACTACGTGTGTGTGTGCCATTGTGTGCATGTCACTGCATGTGTGTATAGTGTGTGTATAGTGTGTATTTGTGTCCATGTGGGCATAGCTCCTTGATGTAGTGATCAATGTTTCTCTGAGGCCTGGTTCAATAAACCATTAGATTCCAACCTAAAGACATCCTGCCAAAAGAACTACATTAGACAAACACACACACACATATACATAGAAAAAACAAAAATATCACACAAACCCTCTTC
>CALSBV010012213.1:10893570-10911146 GCA_943590825.1 Bovichtus diacanthus
CACACACACACACACACACACACACACACACACACACACACACACACTCATATACACCTTAACTGTGAAACTAACCAACCAAAACAGACACAGCTGAGTAATCATCCTCCGTATAAAGGCAATGATTATATAGTGTCTGAAAACAGAATGTAAATGAAGGTGTAGAAATATTGTATAACCTCACTTTCCCATTGACAAAACAAAGGAAACACAACAGCCTTGCTCTCTCATTGACGTTACTCCCAATAACGGGTGGTGTGGAAAATCAACACCTAAATGAACGGTTAGCACTGAGGTTCAACGAGGATAATGATTCAAGAACTGCATTATTTTACTTCATAAGACAAACTGCTCAAGCTTTTTGCCTTGATCGGTTTAAATACCTGACATGAGCCCTGATCGAAAAGCTGATCAATGGTTTAACATTGTTTTTTTTAAAATCATTCTCGTTGAAGAGATATCAAAATGCACAGTATGGCCACAGCCTTTGCGCTGAAGTATATTTCAAGATATAAGCAGCCGGTCTCTGTCCTGTTCTTTCAACTCATTTCCCTCCTGTCCCTTTTAATCTATTCTTCTTCCTTCATCTCCTTTTCTGTCACCAGTCTTTGTACCATTAGTGCAGTACAAGCTAACATCAACCGCAACCCAACAAGTGTTAACTCTGCAAAATGCTAATATATCTCACTCATAGTACATGCTGCCATTGTGTTTGTTCTTTTTTGTATTTGGGTGTATTTGGGTGTGCACGGTCACTGGGGAATCAATTTGCAACAAAGTTGTTCTTTTCATCACAGAACCAAACTTCAATAATTTCAACGAGCTGTTGTGACAGACACAGACATCACAAGGCAAAACTCTGTCTCATATCTGCTGCAAAGTACAGCAGTTGTTTCGCTGAGATTTACTTGCTTTTGTGCTGCAGCTAACTCCATGTGATCAACAGATAATGTTTGCAGGAATTGTGTTCTCCAAAGATTTCAATATTAGCTTTGCATTTGATGTTTTATGCTGTGTTTTACTTATTTTTACATTGATATCAAAACAAGAATGGTCTGTGCACAAAGATACATTACCCTCAAAGCATTACAACTTATGGAAAATATTAAAAAAGTTAACTTGATGCTATCTGTAAGTAGGAATAATCACTACATTTCATTGCGCAACACTCTACAAATATCTGGAAATAGTTCCACCAGCAACACATATCAACCCTGTACCAGTAGGATATGGGTCAAAAGTCTGGCTGTTATAACTTATGTTAACATGTTCATTGTGAAAACATGAGCCTCAAATTCCCAAAGTAAATCCCACGAGTTGAGCCGTCGAACAAATCTAGTAGTGCTGTGTTACTGTACTTTCCCCTGCTACACTGCAGTGCTCCTTCCTACGAGGCAGTAGTTAGGATATTAAAAGCAGTGGGATAGTGAAATAAAAAAAATTCTGCTGAGAAAAAATCAGAGCACAGGGGCAAAAGAATACAGCGCTGATAGTCATTTTAACAATTAATTAGACAATTAAATATTGAGAGAAAAACCCCATGAAATGCCCTTAAATAATGAAATCTGCTGATGAGAAGCAGCTTAAGGAGGTTAGAGATCATTCTGTCGATGTTCCTTATCACATTTTATGTGATGCCGTTACATCTGCTGATGCCGTCTTATCAGCAGATTTCATTATCCCTCCTCAGTCGCTCTCCCTGAGGTTTCTTCCAGTTTTTTCCCCTTTAATTGTGGGGTTTCTTTTAGGGAGTTATTCCTTGTGCGGTGCGATGGTCTAAAGACAGAGGGTGTCCTATCCTGTACAGTCTGCACAGCCCACTGAGACAAATGTATAATTTGTGATATTGGGCTGCATAAATAAACTTGATTTGATTTGATTTGGTGAATATCGTCTTGATCGGCAGTGTCGAGGGATACATTTTTGCTTAATCCTCCCTCGGAGTGCTCTCTGAATCACGGCATCAAAAAACTGCCATGTCAGCATGACCCTGCTCATTTCGTGGTTATGCTAATGAGGTGACATTCCTTCCTGCTTGGCAGGAGTAGCTGATTGGATGGGCCGAGGTGGTGACCCTGAAGGGAAGGCGTTTGATTGGTTGGCTGATATAAGGCTGAATAATGGACTGATATTGGCCAGGAGGCTGTATTATTATCAACACGCACACGCTGCTGCAGCACATAAGCACACTTCCACGCACACTGATTTTAACTATGTACCAGCAAAACCTATATTTTAGCCAGGTGGCCAGTGGTCGTCTGACAGACTTGAATATCAAATCAATATATCATTTGATGTAATTTCTATTCTGTCCTGGCACAAATGGGTTTCGTCGCCGTAAGCTGTAATTCAATCACAGTATTTAATATCATTCAGATATCAGGCCAATATATAATTTGCTGAACTTTTTTTTAGTGTCAAATTCCTATCTTGCCAGTCTAGGGACTGAAATACTTTAAACTTTACTCTGATTACATTTCTCCAGGTATCAGAGCGATATCTATTTTCTTGGACAATCTTTGATGTTAGACACCTATTCTTTTTCCAGGCACTGAAACAGTTGGCAGCTTTTAATCGGTCATCCAAATAGTTTCATCCAGGTATCGCATTCATTTGTCATTTGCTGGACTTTTGTGGTGTGAGGCACCTACAGTGTCCTGCACTAGCCAGATACAAAGACGTTTGGCAGGCAGTTACTGTAATTACATTATCCAGACATCAAATTGATACATTGTGCGGACAGTCGTTTGAAGGCCTGACACTGAGCGATGTGGCAGCTATTTTGTACGATACCATTATAGAATGATATACAATGATCCAGATAACAAGCTAATGGAGGTTTTCGTGGCGCTTTCTGTTTTACCTCCGCCAAGGAGGTTAGGTTTTCGGTTTGTTTTGTCAGTGCAATTTTCTGTTTGTCTGTCAGCAGGATTACTTTTTTTGCAACTTGGTGGAAGGGTGTAGGATGGGCCAAGGAAGAGCCCATTACATTTCGGAGCAGATCAGAAACACGGGTCGAACACAAACTATGATTCACTTTCGTTAACATCGCAAGATAGGGCATTTGTGTTGGCGTTATTAAAAATGTGCTGCCAACTGGGATAATTCATGTGAACGACCCCCATGTCAGAACAACAACTCTGAAACAGATATTAAAATGTTTTTTTTTTAACGCTTTGAGCAATAAACCACATCTTCTTTGTAAGGTCAATGTTTTTTCCACGGGGAGTGAAGAAGAGCACGTGAATGCAGCATTGGCCTTGAGATTGGGACTAAAACAAATCTGAAAAAAAACAATAATGCAATTATTACTATAGTAAAATACTATTAAAAATGGTGCAACAGGAAAGCTTATGTGATGAGAAATATGACAGTCCTGTCAAAAGGCTTACTTTAGTCTCTGGTGTGTTGCAAATACTTCATGGCCGTATATAAAACATTGTCAGAAATCCTAAATAACTGATTTATAGTATATAGCTATATGAGGTACCGGTGGTTACTGACATTTGAATAATTCATGCTTTTCCATGTGTTTTGATACTGTTGGGACATGATCCGTGTCCTGTCCATGGCAATAAAGCAAACTCACAAGTGGAAGATGAGTAGACTGAGACATGATTTCAAAACCCATATTTTCCTTCAAAATGATGTTTCATAAAATCTGCTCTCCACACTTTCTGTCACTGTGTGTGTGTGTGTGTGTGTGTGTGCGTGTGTGTTTGTTTGTTTTGATTGATGCCTCTGCGTTGAATCTGACCTTGCAGCGGTAGAAGCAGCGAGGAGCTGCATTCACACAGCAGATAATGAACACACACACACTCACTCACTCACTCATTCACTCACGCACGCAAAGCTTTAAAACAGCATTGATTTCTCCCGTTCAACTAGAAAGCATAGAGCACATTACGTTATTACGCTGAGCCCCTCTTCTCTTCTTCTATTCTCTCTTATTCCTGACTCTCTTCTGTGGTCTCAGTGCAGGCTTGATTTTCTCTATATTCTCTTACAGTTGTATTTCTTCCCTACCTTACTTTAATTGCTTGTCCTTATCTCCTCCTCACTGCTTCCCATTACTCCTTATATACAGTATGCTCCACTCTAAAATCTCACATACTTGTCTGTGACACATTATAAGCACGTTAATACATAGGATGCATGCTTTTTCTCCAGGGACAGAACTGACTAACAAAGTCACCGTTGTGTATGTGTGGGCACATACACATGTTTACTTTTGTGGGTGATAAATATGTATATTGAGCTGTGTACGACATGTGGGGGGAAAGGGGACAGAAATAGACAAATACAGAGTAAGAAAGGGAAAGAAAAGCAGATAGTTGTGCTAAACTGTGTACTGCATATATGCGTTCAGTACATGTTACCATGCCGTCACTAGAATCTGCATTTCCTGCTAATACTGTCTTGTAGCACCATGATTTTCACTCTTCCACAGAAAGTTAAAGTAAAGCTTGACCAGCTCAGTGGTGAAGTTACAATAATATTTTGTACGAACTTAAAGTCTGTTCATATCCATGCACAAAGGCAGTGTCATAATAAACAACTGGGGGAAAGGATTTTTCTCCCATCAGAAACATGGACTGATAAACTCAAGGCTTTTCTTCCCGCTATGTTCCAATCCCACAACTTGCAAAGACAAAATGTCACGAACATAACAAAAAAATTGAAATATTTCCACTTGCAAATCGTCTGTGAGTCTATAATATTTGTAATTTATAATTTTTATACTACATATTAGTATCTTCTAGATCTGATTAAGGTGCAGCCCCTTCAAACAACATCCCCTATTAGGGTCACCTTCTCTTTCCCATGATACCACTAACTGAGCTGGATTCAATTGTTTAATTGAGGAAGGGAGAGAAAGACCAAATGATCAATGAAAGTGAGAAAGAAGACAGACAGACAGACAGACAGGTGGAAGGATGATAGATAGAGGAGTGGATATTATCAGTCCCCTCAGGTCTCTTTGATAAAGATCAGAGAAGCCACAGCCACATACGCATGCATGTGTGGACACACAAACAGACACCAACACACACACTGTTTGTGCAATATACATAACTGATGCATGCCCTCAGATGTACGCACGCACGCACGCACACACACACACACGCTTGACTTTTACACTCAGAACATGTTAAAGTCAAAGAGACTAGAATCAGAATCAATCAATCAAGTGCTGATAAGGGATCAGAGACAAAGAGAAACAAATGGTGGAATGCTCCTTTAATGGCTGCCTAAATATGGATGCGCACGGTTTTATAACTGGGATTTAGCCCTATGAGATGCTACTGTTTAGTTTTTACCGGCACATTGCCCATCAGCTGCAGCCATTCAATTTTCACATTTCATGAAGTGTTTTCTCTGAAGAGCCGGTTTCAGTGGCCATGCATGCAGCAGTCTGATCAGACTCATCAATGTGAGGATTGAATGATGTTGGCTTGTGTTTACTGCTATGACTGCCAATTAGGGATTGAGCCTGAAACATAATTGATGCAGGAGAGGAAACATTTAGCAAAGCTTTATCAGCGAAATATGCATTTACTGAATTCTATGTATAACGCAATTAAACCCTGTTCTAATTAATACATCTTACTTGCTTGACTCTCTTGCATCAGACCTGGTTTCATTTTAACAACCACGTTGGCTATTGACCACACGATTTGGACCCAGAGGGAGCAATGACAGGCAAACAGGCAAATGGCCTTAATCGCGGCCCTCTCCTTTCGGTTTACTTAACTTACTTGTCGTCCTTATTTTTCTCAGACGGATGCCAAGTCAAACACTTTAGAAGTGTGCTATACCCTTCATTGCTGCTCATTTGCTCCACTGCAGTGTAAATTTACACAACCACAAAGTGGTTGCGAAATATATGTAAATCAAAGGATAAAGTGGACACTGAAAAAATGTTGGTGGCTGTTGATTTATACACAAAGTACAGGCTGTGGCTCAGGAGGTAGAGCGGTTGTCCACCGGTGGGAGGGTCAACATGTCCAAGTGTCCTTGGGCAAGATACCGAAACCCCAAATTGCTCCCGATGGCATGGCAACAGTGTGCGAGTGTGTGTGAATGTGTGTCCCTACTGGTGAGCATGTGGCACCTCGTATGGCAGCCTCTGACTCTGTGTGAATGGTGTGAACGCTGACATGTGCTGTTGTAAAGCGCTTTGAGTGATCACTAAGATTGGAAAAGCGCTATATAAATGCAGGCTGTATGGCTGTAACTAGAGAACATACTTGCAAGACACACAACGTCAGCTGTGTTTATGTGGCTTAAAATACGGAACCATTGATAAGATCCATATCCGTTTTTTTTCCTCTGTAAAGTAGCAACGCTTTGTGAAAATCACAGCACAAAACATTTCATCTTGGCCCGACTCCGACTTTGTTGGTTTTACTCTCCGTTGGATTTTTATCATTTGTAGGCACACAGTGTTGACATCAGCCTAGTCGGGAAACAATGACTTGAGTAGCAGTTGAGTGTCGTCCTAAAAGATGTGAACAATCCGCTTGTCTGTCGTGTGACTTTGAGGGAAACGTTTTTTTTTAAATATATGTTTCATCTCTTTAAAAACTATGAATTTCAAACAGACTGAACTGCTTTAATCAAAAACAGCAGCACACTATTTAGAGACTAAAAAGCAACTCAAAGATAGCCAAACATTTCATATTTATAGGAGGGTGAGTGAGAAAATATAAGCACGCCAATATTCCACAAGTGTCTGTCATTTTCTCAACACACGCCAATCTCGACAATCTATGAACCGTAGAACCTTCTGTAATATCAGGAGAGCTGAAAGCGTAAGCAGAGAACAAAGGAAAATGTCATAAAGATAACCTGCAACCCACAAGAATAGTGCTCAAAAGGCTTATGTATTTTTATTATAGCCCCCGTATCTGTAGCTGCCACAAAGTTATGAAAGAACATCATTCTGTGAAATTGTCTACCAGCTCCCTTCTAGAAAATCTAAATCATTTATATCAAGCTTGTAGCTGAGCAGGTTCAGAGAATGTGTGACCAGAAGGTCATTGGCTGTGAAACCTCTGTGAGTAACACTCTCCATGATATTATGTGGAACTGATGGATAAATGCCCAGATGGAGAAGAGTCCATTGATGCAAGTGACATCTGGCCAGTGAGAGCGCCCAAAGTGTTTAACCTACTGCCAGCCGCTTCTGTTTGTTTGCAAAAATACAATTTCAAAAGCCCCCAAAAAAGTTTAAGGAGTGGACAGATCGAAAGAAGGTCATCCCTCCTTTTATCTTATTTCAGTTGGACCGATGCCACTTTCTCAACCCCTGCTTCAGTCAGAAAGTATATCTCTAGCTTCTTCAGAATTCAGCTACTACGGTTAAACCGCTTTCAAAAGGAATTCAGGTCATTACTTTAAAAAAAAAAAAAAAAAATACTTCAAAAGTTCAGTGTAATTGACTTTGATTTGTGTTTGATAAACAAAAACAACAACAGGTTCCCACATAGTCAACTATATAAAAAAAAAAAAAAAAAAAAAAATTTTGCACCTTAAACCATTTTTCATTGAATGTGTTTTCTTATTTTATCTCTCTCCTCTATATTTTATCAGCCTTTGTTTATGCCTTCTCTTGAGGCACTATGTAAACTCTCCGTGGTAAGTGTAAATGAAGGTAAAATAAGTGTATTGCCGTTTCATCATAAAGAGGAGAAAAACAAGCAGCGGAGACAATGTCGCTTCACAAGAGAGAAGGAAAAAGTGCGGGAGTGAAGAGGTTGTGACTGAGGGGAGCGAAGAGGAATCTCTGCTGACTTGTTTGTCACATGACTTCATGTTCCAGGATGAACAACATGTTCTCCAGTCCTTCCGAAAATGAATACATCTGGGAGCTTTGCGGTAGCGTGTGCATGTCCATGTCTGCATGTGCTCTCTGCGTCTGACCCTGCCTCGGATCACAGATGTCTAGATGTATATTGTATGAATGTGGGTAATGTACATTTATGTTTGAGGTTAACATGGTCTGATTTTATTGTATGCGTCACTGTGCATTGCACAAACAAGTGTTCTGATTCCTTTCTATTTTAAACAGGCCGCCTCTGCTACATTACATTACATTACAGTTCGTTTAGCTGATGCTTGTGTCCAAAGCGGCTTACAATAAGTGCAAACCATGAGGATGCAAACACAGAACAGCATTAAGATCAGAAACATGTCCCTTCTACGACACACACTCCCAACAAAGCTCTAACTTCTCTCATCTCAAGCAAATAACTAACTACTCGCCTGTAATGAAAGAGAGGATTCAACTACGTTACTTAATATAACTGCAATAATGTATGTAATGAACTCGTGTCATGCAGTTCTTGTTCTTATATGTCAGTCAAGCCAACACATAAAAATATGTTTGTATGACGTCTTCAGAGAAAATCAGCTGTAGCATAGCAGATCATAGAATAGAATAAAATATGTGACATAAAAGCCGTTATCTCAAACTGTTCTTTTTCTATTTATGTGTTCTGTTTACTATTTACATCACTTTTCTTAATTCAGTTAAGTAATTTTAAACACAACTCAATAAAGGTCAAAATCTAACATAAAAGTAGGAAGACCGACGATGAAGATGAAGATGAATGCAGACGAACGAGGAGGTGGGGCAGAAGAAGACGGAGGAGGAGGACTAAAAGGAAACAAAAAGAGTGATTCTTCAACAATGATCATGCTGAGAGAGAACAGAGTGTGTGTGTGTGTGTGTGTGCGCGTGTGTGTCTAAGTGCTGTGATAATCTGTGATTCCGTCTCATCAGCACAGTACCAAACTGTCCTCGACATCATGTTAAATAATACATCACTCTCTTTCTCTTCACACACACATGCACGTATACACACTGTATGGTATGTGCTGGTGTATGAATTAGTTATAACCTGACAGTCTTCAGAGGAAAGGGAAGAAATATTCACGGATTACATCAAAGTGTATCCCACTAAGCAGACATGCTGAAAAGAAAAAGAGCAACACTATTGTACCTTTGCCCTGCCAATTGCAAAATTCCCTCCTACAGAGCGATCAATGAATTAACCTTTTTCATGTATTTCCGTTTTATATTGTAATAATACGGAGAGGTATAACCCATCCATATATCCAATCATCTTTCCTCTAAAGCATATCCAGCTCCAAGGTGCAGTAGCAGTCCAGACATCCTCCTGCCCATCCACATCCTCCAGCTCCTCCTGGGCTCCAGAGGGAAGAGTCCTGAGGCGTTCACAGGCCAGGTAGGATGTGAAAGCCCTGCAGCATCTTCTGGGTGTTCCCCAGGGTCGCCACCTGGTTTGACGTGCCAGAAATAACTTAACAGCAACATGTCCAGGAGGCTTCCTCATCAGATGCCCAAATGACGCCGGCTCATTTCAAGGTGAAACACTCTTTCACATTTCTTAGCCCCTCACTCTGTCTCTAAGGTTGATCCCATGGTGAAAATAAAGTAAACTCAGTCCCGACCAGGGGAGCTCACGATGAAGGTGCGTGTTGGAGCTTACGTCTATTGGGAAATCCATAGTTTTGCATTGTCACCATTTACACATCAGTCTGGTAAAAATGGCTGTGTCACTTCCAATGTTGCACTAATCGCTTACTGTTCTCATCCTCCAGCTTACTCTATCTTGCACAGGATATACCTTTATTAAAATAATTAGAAATGATTAAGATCTGGCTTTGTTCGATTATAATGTATGCACAGTGAAACGGGGGGAGTAGTCTAATTCTTAAATCCCATTTGAACTTGATCTGTATCTGGAAACATTATCTTGATAATGACATCTGATCCAAGGTCTTTGCATTCGCACCTGATAATAATGAGCATTAATGTTATCTCATTCTCATTATCAAGATAAGTAAAACATTTGAGAACCCACACACTAACTTTGAAATAGATGCACAATGATGCAAAGTGTTGACTCGGTTCTCATATCGAGTGTTTAAAAATGTAATTTCACTGAAAATAAAAGTTGTGAACTTGTAAACAACAAACAACACTTCCACTAATAATGATGATGGGAAGATATGTTTTTACACAGCTGTTTTTTTTTTAAATGTATTGTTGCCTATGCTAAGGCAATACCTGCGGAAATCTAAAATGGCTGCAATAACAGATTACAAGGAGTAAGAATGACTTGCCAAAAATTGTCCAAACCAAGGTGGATCATTCCTTCCAAGCCAAGCTGTGTGTTGTGGACAGTATGAGATGCTGAATATAGAAAGACAGACAGATCATCAGCATAATGTTGCATTTTTTTTTGCAAATGCCAAGTGTGATCTGACTCTCCCTTACTCTCTCTCTCTCTCTCACACACACACACATAGTTAGTGAAACAGCTGAATGTATCAGCAGCAGGGGCTCTTCAGATGAGTCCCTGGAGCAAGCTCTGTGTGTCAACACACACACACACGCGCACACACACACACACACACACACACACACACACACACACACCCATGCCAAAAGAGACGCACAATCAGAATGAACATTGGCCAAGTAGCAAGTGGAAACTAGTGCCAGTGAATAAATCTGGGACAACTGCTTGGACATACAAGTAGCACAAACACACACAGACATGCACACACATAATCTCACACACAGCATGTGTGCAGACTTAAACCGAGGCACTTTGCAATCAGTGATATTGTCATGATGCGGCACACCAGACACGTATCAACAAATTGAACACCCACCAACCACCTAACCTACAGCATTGTTTTACAAGCACACATTACGTTTACGTCAATTACACCAGATAAAGTTCTTTTCAACGAGCCTTGTTCGTGTCCGTTACATAAGCCTGAATCAGGTCTTGAGACCTTTTGTTAAAATGTTCCTTCAACACTCTCTATTATAGTTTTAGTTTCTTAAAATACCGACCACTGGTGATAACTTGGTTTCAGTGCATTCTGCAATAAGCCATAAGCCAGATGTAGAATTAATATCCCAGCAGTGCACAGTACTACTAAATAAATACTACGTGACCATGACTACATCTCATACGCCATCTGTGTACCTCTGCAACTTTAATATATACATTGGAACTGAGTACTCGGATGCGTCATGCTAAGTGTATGATTATGATGTCTATGCATAATGTATTTTTGTAAAACCTAATAGCTTAATTTTAATGCATGCATATGTAGGTGAAGCATTTGGATCAGACATTACTGTCACCTTGTCGGCTGATATCTCAACGATCTGCTCAAGGAGCGACTTAAAACTTATTTGTGTTGTTGCTTTGCTCAGTGTCATGTGTTTGCCTCTGGTAGAAAGTGTTATGCTCCGGAACTAATTGCCTCATTGAGGACATCAAAGTTTTCTAATCTAAATCTAATCTGAAATCTTTAATGCACACAGGACATGGTGCCGATACATAGTGAGTTCTAATTTTAACCATCACTTCAACTATTCATATCTCTTCTTTCATCTGTGAAAATGATACCATGGTGTTTACTCAGGCCCTAAAGGGAGAGGGCACAAAGGGTCGCGTTAGCTACCCCTGGAATGAGCCAAGAATGAAAGCAACCCCAACATTTTCTCTGTTGTTAAACTGTTCAAACCCCTTGGTAAAAACAAACAACTATAACAAGGTTAATATATTTGTTATGTCGTGCAAAAGTTGCCTCAATGATCCAGCGTTTGAAATGTTTACTAAAAGTCACAGAAAGAAAGTGTGTCTGTTTTTGCTGAAGTCAAATAACATGAGCATGTAAGTAAGATGTTTTAGTGCCCAAAACTTGTCTTTGGAGGGTCAAAATGCGCCGCTGCCAAATGCAAAAATCTGTTAGATTGATGTTCTGTGACATAAAAATGACCACACAACGTCCACTGTTTCTGTCCTTGCAAGTCTATAACACAGAGCCTCCAGTTTGCTCTCGTTTTGTGTCATGCGCTGCCCATGCTTTCCTCTCTCTCTCTAGGTTTGACAGCCTGCCACGATGAAAGGGAATGAACTTGTCACCCATCAGAGAGTCCTTTCCTGTGCTGAGTGGAAAGGAGCCAAAAAACGTGGAATGAGTTCAGAACATGGCAGTTTTCCTTGAAAACTTTCACAATCTGAATGGCCTTCCACATGAATTAAATTGAAATCCTGTACTGTCTGTCCCCAACATAAAAAAACACCTTACTTTACGTTCCCTTATTTAGCACTTATAAGCAGTTAATAAATTGTTTATGACGCACTATAAAGTATTTGTGAGCAGATACAAGTGTTTATTAATGTATTTGACAACAGCTATAACTCCTGTAGTGGAGAGCCATAACCTAATGCTGGTTTAAAAACAGATAATAAATGACAATAAACACAAGTTGTTTATCCAATATGTCTTCCTTGGAGAAATTATAATTGTTGACACATGCTGTACATTCCTAAACACTTGATATAAGACAAAATGTCCTTATATCTGGTTTCAATTACAGTATAATGTGTTGACCGTTTATTAAATAGTTACATACTGCTCACAAATCCTAAATACGGGGGGCTTAAAGTAAAGTTATTGAAAAATAAACATATAACCTTACGTTTTAAAGTTTACAAGTGTGGTATTTTGTTTTTTTTATTAAATATCAACTGGGGTTGCTTCAGTAAAACCGTACAGTGAACCTGCTCAATTACTTCTGCATTGAAAAACAACGGGACTTTTATCAGCCTTTATAAGTAGCTGGTTGCTTTGTGAACTGTAGAGATAAACAATAAAACCCAGCATATACATGATCACACAGAAACAAACACATACTGACACTGTCTGACCTTCATAGTTGAGTTTGAAGCCGTGTGCAGAGACAGCAAAGTCACTGGTCAACCTCAATGAGAAGACGTTTCCTGTACTGGTGACAGGGGGTGGAACCTGGAAGCCCGTGAGCCTGTGGAAACAGAGAGCAGAACGTGTTGACATTATCGGCAAATTACCAGACTCATCAAACATACGGAAGAAAAAAAGTCCCTCTATTGTTGACGGCACAAAAGGCCTTACAGATTGTTTCCTATAGCAATAGAGAGATTAGCATATTGATGTGTAAAAAAAACAAAAGAAAACAGACACATTCATCAGGTAAAGAAGTCCATCTTGTACTCTGTGATCATTTTATTTTAACCTCTTCATCACCGGCCAAGTTACTCTAAAAAAACTAAAATGCCTGTCATACTTTGATTACTTAAAATCCATATGGGTTGTGTTATTAACTTTTGGATGCAATCCACAGTCTATGTAATTTCATTTCTGTTGCCAGCTTCAGTAGGATAACACTCTAATGCAATAAAACATTCAAGGTTCCCAAAGGAGCACATCTGTGATTGAGGGATTGCCTCCAAGCGGGTCTCAATATGGTGACGGCTAAACCAGGGAATAGCAGCTAATGGGCCTAAGAGAGAAAAGAGCTAAACAATAGCAACAGTGCTCACAGAGCTAATAGTGTTAACCTGGCAGGGAACCAATGGGTGGCTGTTACCTATTCGCGTCAACGCCACGGGTCGGGATAGCGTCATCGGCGGTTAACGCCATTGGACTCACGTGCACTAACATGCTCACGTGTCCGGAGCGGTTACGTAATTAAGGCACAGAGGAGCTCGGATTACATAACACAGAGAGGGAGACTTCTCTGCTTAGGATGTGATTACTCCAATATATCTTTTACGTAGAAAATAGTTGTTTGCTGCTATATTAATGATCTGAATGCTGTAAAGAGAAGCTTTACATTTAGCAAAGTTTAATGCAAAAGGTGCACATTTGCCGTGTGTTATGTTTCCTCATGAACTACAACTGTTGTATATCATGTGAGACATACATAATAATGTTTTTGCCAGTTTGATTACACTCCTACCTCTGATGTTTGCTTTTACCGGCACCACTGCCTTGCACAGAGTCCCTGAGGCAGAACACAAACAACTCTCCATTATTCGAAAACATAAAGAAGAGCTGCACTAAAACCCATTACTGGATAGGAGTATTTAAATAAACCAAGGCACAAGATGAAAGTGTACCGGCAAAAAAAAAAAAAGTGAGCCTTGGTTAGCTAAACAGTAATACCGAAATGGGTTTGTGTAGAAAAAGGTAAAGAAAAAAGACAGGAGTCAAGTATCAGGCAAGGCCTCCTTTAATCTTTACTCCACATGTTTGTGTGTGTCCTCCAAAAACATGCTCGCACACAACTGCACAGGTGTGCCTGCAGCTTTTAGATTGCTTGAATGAAATAATGAAGAGGAGAGAAAGAGGAATGGAAGGCCAGCTTTTTTTTTTTTTTTCAGGTATGGACAAGAGCCAAACCTCCTTTCTGCCACTGCAACACATTTTTTTTTTCTTGTCCTGCAGCTACCATTCTTCCCTTTATTTCACTTCCCTCCTTCCTTCCATCTCCTCCCTTCCTCTTTCATCTTTCCACCTCCTTCTCTTCCTCTCACCTCGATCCACTCGCAGCAGCCTTTCCTCTAGCATTAAGCCGCCTAACTTCTTTTTCTTCCCTCTTTACTTTAACCACCCTTGCACACTTCCTCCCCACTTTCTGTCTTCCTCTCTGCTCTTCTCTCTTTGGCATTTTCCCACCTACATCTCTATTCTTCCTCTCTCCCTGGCCTTCATACAGCTGCCTTTTTAAAAAACGTCTTTATCACCCTTTCTTTTGTCTTCACTTATGTCCTCTACTTTCTATTCTCCGTCTTTGGCCTTTTTCATTTCTCTTTTCTACTCTACCTGCATTCACTTTCTTCCCTCTTCTTATTACCCGACACAGACCATCTCTCTCTGGCATCTTTAATTATTCTCTCCCCTCCATCCCAGTCAGCGTGCAATTTCTGATACTTTTAAACATAGGTTAACATAAAGCTCTTCGCCCTTTCAGTATTATATGTGTCGCCTTGTTTCATTTTCTTGAATCAACTCAATAGCACTCGTTGTGCTTCCAAAAACAATTGAGGAATGTCAGAAAAATATAGGAGACAAATTCAATGTTTTCCCAGCAACATTTGTACCCGAGTTGTTAAAAGTAACCTCATACTGGCTAATGTGATTGTGACAAGAAAAATGATGTCTGTCTGAGACCTCTACATTTCACAAGGAAGGAAACCTAAGTGTTGTGGCATAACACGTGTCTGCAGTCGTGATAAAGTGTTGCAAAAATATCTTAAACATTCACACGATGCAGTGACTTCCTTTAATTCTGTATTCTGCTGCCCCATCCCTGCGCTCATCTCTCTTCTCAATCTGTCCTCGCATCTTTCTTTCTGTCGCCGCGTTTTAATTTATTGAGCTTTCTAGCAGCAAAACAACCACAACCAAGCATTTCTTTAAAAACCTGCCCTCTCTCAGCCCTCTATCTATTCTTCCTCTCAACCCTTTCATCTTCTTTTTCACCTTCCTACCTTGCTTTTAACCTCTAATATTTTTTTTTTTTATCATCTCTCCTCTCATCTTTTCATCTAGTCCATCCTCCTCTTTCTTGTTTCACACTTTCACTTACTCCTTTTTATATTGTATTTATTTTCTCCCTGTCCTGACCTCTCTTTTTTGAATTTTTTTGGGAGATTTCTCCATCTCTCCTCTCTTGTATGCGATGTCACCATCCCATTTTTCTTTAATATTTAACTTGAGTTTGTTTCTCCCCTGTAACGTGCATTTTTCTCTAATCATTATGTCCACCTTTCTGCTCATCCGCACTGTAATTCACCCCGTACAACATGCTTCTATCTCTCCTCTCAATTTGCTTTCCCTTGTTTTCAGTTTCCTGTCTCTTTTAGTTTGCCCTTCCTTGCATCTCGACTCTCATTTCTCAGCTGACTCAACTCCTTTTCTATATCTTTGTTCTCCCTCCTCTAGTCCAATACCACGCAAAGCACGAAGGGTGGCCACTTTCTTAAAAGTATCAAACCATCTCTTTAATCTTTCCCTCTGTTGCTGATCTTCTCTGTCTCTGCTGTCTTCCTATTTTTGGTCATTCTCCGCTCTCATCTTCACTCTTTTAGTAGGCCCACCTCTCGCTCGTTATGCTTTAACAGTTTGCTTCCCTTTCTATTATTTGACTTCCCGTCTTGGCTTAATTTCCCCTTCCCATCTTGCATCTGTTTGTACAATGTCTCCAATGTTAAGATCAACATACAGTGAGCATGTCAGCCGTGATGTGCGTGTAATGAAGCACAGGGTGTCACAATGCTTAAGCTCCTCGGCAAATGATTTCTGCACGATTACATGCAAACGTTTCAGCTGTGCTACTGTAAACACTGTAGTATCAAAAACATAACGCTATAGACGTGTAGCAATATATACAAATTCTGCATTCTGGCAATCCCAATAGCAAAGTAATATGCTAATCACTTGTAAAGAAAGAGACGGTTAGGCACAATGGTCTGGAAGTTGCAGTAATGGAATTGTTATTAGTGTAGAACCCAACACAGCATCTTGGTGACTTAAAGTAGTGGCACGCAGTGTACAGTCCAAAGCTGTTCTCTCTTTAGTTGCACCAAACAAGCATTTTTAGTAAACACTATTGTCAGATGCCATAATGCTTCACAAATAGAACAGTGGCATGAACTAGAAATAAGAAATACGCCTGTCATAACATTGCCAAATATAATTAAGTGGATTCTAGCATTTAATCACAACAGTAAAAAAACTACAGGCAACAGAGGAAAGAAAAGAAACACATTTTTTTTAAAACTGTCTTAACTGTGCAGTAGTGCAGCATGCATGCACATTAATTCAAGTGTGACCTGATCTGACCTGTGCAACATATTGGCGGATGCGACCAGCAGCTCTACAGCTTGCTCTTTCTGTCAACAAAAATGTTCCCACCCTTTGGCGGACGCAGTTCTCGCCCTAGGAGGCTATAATTTGGCATGGTGATCAAGTGTTTGTGAGGTTGTGTGTGTGTGTGTGTGAGTGTGTGTGTGTGAGTGCATGACTGTGTCGATGCATGCTTGTACGTGGTCACAGCTATTGCAAATGTGTTTATTTATTAGGAGCCATTTATACTTGTGATTTAAAGGGTTTCAAGTGCAGATAAAATCCAGATGCAATTCAATATACTTTTGTATACACTTAACTACATATATGTGTCCGCGTTGACAAGATCAATCAAATTGCAACTGTCTCGCTTTTCCATTGCCACCTCTAATGCGTTCCGCTTTTTTACTTGCTTTTTTATTTTTTTTTTTTTAGATGATTTAATACCGTGGTGGGACTTGTGCCCCTGGGTATCAAGATAATTGTGAAAGTTGGCCACAGCCACACATATGAGCATCTTTGTTGCCTTTTTGTCTTAGCTGCATGTTCTGCCAATGTGTGTGCGGCTTGACGCATCTTTGTCACGTTTCAATTCAACAAAATGTGTCGTTCCAAAAAGGCGTTCAACAATAAAAATAAAGAAAACGATAGATCCTGTTGAAACTGTTGCAATCATGTTATTGTAAGGAGCGCCTTGATAAAAATGTAGCCAGCGTAAAAATAGCATATATTGTGTTATGTAAATAAACCATTCTCTTCCGCTTCCTCTCCAATATCTTATTTGTTATGCTTCAGTCCTCCAGAAACAAACTTTTAACACATATACACGTACACACTCACTCACT
>CALSBV010012213.1:10911156-10968773 GCA_943590825.1 Bovichtus diacanthus
ACACACACACAGACACACACACACAGACACACAAAAAAAAAATACTGTTCCATTTTTAGACTGGTTTTCACTGCCTCAAGGCCGAGTAATATGGGCTGAAAATAGAGGTCTTTTCATCTTTAGTGTCTTAAACTAAGTCACTTTCTCTCGTTTTTACTTACATTTGCTTGCCTATGTTTGGCTGTGTGAGTCAAAACAGGAAGTGCATCCTCTAAATTACAGACAGGCCTTCAATACGACTAAAGAACATTTGGAAGCTTACGAATAGATTTGGAAATCATATTACACTAAATTAACAACAGTGAAGGTCATTACAATTTCCTTAAGCAGGTTAAGGAGATAATGTGTGATTGTGTGTGTCACTGACACCAATATAATATTTAGTTCTTTGATTAAATGTTTTACATATTGTAAACGAAGCAGCCATGCATATTCAAAATGACTTGAAAAGAGGATTGTCCTCTTTAATAAAAAAAAGATAAAAGTCATCTCTCCTTGCCTCCTTCCTTCTCCTCCACTTCATGTCAGTAGATTTATTTATTTGTGTCCTAAGTTCAGGGTCTGTAGTGAGTGATTGATTAACAACACTAGCCAGAGTGACACACACACACACACACACACACACACACACACACATACACACTTTCAGGTTAAAGTACATGTGGTCAATAGTCACTGGTGCGTCGTACCCTACCTACCCTGTACTGTGTGTGCGCTTGTATGTGTGTAGGGGGGGTCCTTGACCATGGTGACATGCTATAAATTAAATTAGTCACACACACACGTACATTTACAAGATACAGATACAAATAGACCCCCTGGCCAGGTCACCCTTACACCCCACGCATTGACAGGCTCCATTCATCAGAGAGAGAGAGAGAGAGAGAGAGAGAGATATGTTAACTCTCAAAGTCTCTAAAGACTATGATAATCTGAATAAAACACTTAATACACTCAAAAGAGTGAGAGGGAATCACTTTGGGTAATTGAGTCAATGCACCATATCATATTTGTTGAGGCAAAGGAAAACTAAAATGTTTAACCATGACACTGAATCCCAGAAGAACTATTCAGACTCCATGTCCTCTAAAAAGGTGAACACGCACACATTAATTTGCAAAAATGCAAAGTACAACCCCTCAACCTTCATACACATATGCTTGAATGCACATAGACGCAGGCTGAGGGTCAGAATGGGAGGAAAACAATTTCCTTCCAGCAGATAGCATTCAATGCTGCGAGCATGGCTTTGTCTGTCCGTCCCTTTTGTCTGTTGGTCTCTATGCATGCTCACCAATGTGCATGTGTTTATGAAATCTAAAAAACTGTGCTTCAGCGTGCATGTGCAGTCCCTCCTTTTATCTTGCCATATATGTCAGCGGTGTGCGCCAACACGGTCATATGCGCGTGCCCGGCCATATATGTGTGTGTGTTTGTGTGTCACTCTTTGTCACTTATTGGCACCCAGCAGTGCAAACATCCATTCTTTCCAATCCTTCTCAGGATTGCTGCGATGCCCAGCGATGATAAGCCCTTTTGTGGTGCATAGAGGAGGTTCTCATCCCAGAGCTTTGGAGGTGACAGGGGCCATCGCTGCTCTCGGTGCACCCCCGAGGAGAGACACTCTGACTAGGGTTGAATAGTGGATTAACCTCCCTGTCAGCCCCAGAGGTTCCAAGACAAACATAGAGAGACTTGGACTGACTTGTACTGGGAACATTAATAAGCCCCAATCCATAATTAGAAGTAGAATAGTAGAATACTGGCTCCTCTACTGTTTTTTGCATGCACAATTTGTGGGATTTTTGAAAACATATTTGACTGTGATTATCTGTACTTCTTGTATTTTAGGATACAAGTGTGGTTGGGCGACATGTTAAAATGTTCCAACTGGCCCGACAACCGGCAATTGCCGACATATTTCAGCAGGTGTGTGTGTGCACGACAAAAAAAGGCTATGAGCTGAGCCAATCGCCGATATATTCCTCCAATCGCCCAATCCTAGTTGATCATATTCACCTTTTGTCATCACTGGAGCATTGTAACATTTTCTCCTTTATTTTTTATATTTTTTATTATTTCTTTAAATGTATCGAATATAAATATTTATCTGGCAGAATATATTACTCATGCAAAGGAATCTTTCACTTGTCACTCTCCTATACTCCATGCCACACTGTATACTTGGACTTTTCCTTATGAGACTTTCAATGGTAACAGTAAACAATATCCTTCCATTGTTGAAAAAGGGGTTGTCGCTTCCACTATTAAATGATAAATGTTGAGAAGCTCTCTTCTCCCTCCCTCCCTCTCTCTGTCTTTCTCTCTCTCAGGCAGTTAGATAGATAGTGAGTGCTGCCCCCCTGAGCTAAAGCTTGTTTAGGCTGCTGGCTACCTCATCACTTACTATTAAACCTGACACACACACACATAGAAAGGGGCACATGAATGTATATAGTGGAAGGGTCACACACATTAATGTGGGATGCACACAAATGCATGCACACATCTGGATTTTGTAGATAGGTAGAGACAGATTGCATTTGTCTGGTGGCATTTAAAGGGGAGGTGTCAGGGCTGACAGCCCCTTAAAGGGACAGTCAATGGAGAGATATATGGATGGAGGGAGACGAGAAGGAAAGAGAAGATGAGATGGGATGCTGAGAGAATGTAGGAGAAGAAATATGATATATGATGACACACACACACACACACACACACACATTCTGTAGCATTTGTATGCAAAACACTTTTCACGATGTGTTTAAAATTGTATACTCCAGTTACCTGACATTTATGATTTAATTGCCTACAATATGTATTATAATGCTTAATAGGACCCAAGTCTATTGTGCCCGACTTTTTCTGTAAGTAGTCACCTTTCATTATTTATATTATTTATGTACTGTACTATATAGTTGATAGAACATTTCACTTATCTGAGGTCAAATCATCTAAGCTACTTTAGCGATGCGGTAGTTATGTTTACTTGCATTTCTGTTGCCAACATTGAACCTGCAGGCAAATGAATAAAGACAGTATTAAATATACCTGTCTGTCTGCACTGAGGTGTGTAACCTTGCCTGTAGAAATAATTACCTCTTTGACTTGTTAGAGGCAGCAAACGACCACACAACGCAAAGTGTCACAGAGCCAAACATTAGACTATTGAGCACACACACAAATACACACACAGTAACAACCTGCACGCAAAATGCTGAACATAAATGTTGGCAAACACTCAGATGTGAAGTGAAGTGAATGGTTGAATGTTAACATGGCTTTTAGCACAATTTTCCCGTTTATGTATCCATATCGAGAATTAATATAACACATATCCAAATAAAAAACAATGACAACAAAACCACATATATTCAAACATATTCCCCACACCCTTGTGTTGCCTGTGTGAAGTCTCTGGATACAATATAAAAGTACCAAATCAATATTTTTTACAAAATAAGGAAAAGTTACTTCCAGCAAGTTAAAATGCAGTTTTTAAAATAAGGTAAAAATCTGCGAGTAAAACTAAATTGTGCCTTCAAACAGCCATAAGGGTCGAGTCTTCTGAATTGAACCATAAGGGTCGAGTCTTCTGAATTGAATTCAAAGTGTAAAGATCAGTTTGGGTTTTCACAAGCTGATACCACAACTCTGGAAACTGCATTGAGATCTACTTGATGTCTGAAAAATGACAAAGAATGCTAAAATCATACATATAAATGGCCCACGCCACGATTCAGTTAATGACTGAACAGCAGCTGGCAGTATGGCTTACTGTATACACACACACACACACACACACACACAATACAATAATACAATACACTGTGTATGACATATAGCATGTACAGTATATGGAAGGAATCGATCTTTTACAGTAATGTGGAACGCTTTGCTTGCAGCTTCTTCCCATCTTTGCCTGCATCATATCACCCAAACACGCTCATTAATGATGCTGGAGCACTTCAAGTTTAGCATCATATATATATATAGATTAATGAAAATAATTATCTTTCCCATGATATTGGCTGCAGTGTAGAATTCATTTAAAATAGAAAATGAAAGCAGCCAGACAATTACTCTTAACACCCACAGAGCTATTTGTAATATTGTAGACATTGACAATGAACTTAATGCTGCGTTGTTTTCTATTTTGTAGTCGGAATTCTAATCTAGGATTCTGCATCAAAATGTAAATACTGGACCTAATGGTTAATACGCAATCAGATAGCAAAGGAAGTTGCACATGACATCCCCAGTTTAGTATCATTTATTAAAAGCCTGAAGACACGTTTCCACTGCACGGTACGGCTCTACTCGCCGCGCCTCATATAGCACCGCTTCAGTGTAGACGGGGTGATCGTGTGTTGAAACTGCTTTGTAAACAGCAGCCTCTCTGAATCCTTTAATCGGCAACCAAACAGAGGAACATCTGCACATTATTGTTAAGGCGTGGTGTGCGGTACAGTTTTGCTGGCTGGCATTTTTTTTTTTGTTTATGTGGGTTGACAAAAAAAAAATTGAAATTACTATTGATGGTAGTTTTCAATAAAAAAAAAAATGTCAGGTTTGTGCAGGATGTCCTGTGATGCGCTAGTGACAATTCTCTCTGAACATTCAGTGGATTGCAGTGTTTTTACTCCACATTTTAGTATCGTCTCAGGTCGCTTTGCACCTCGGCTCAACGTTTCCTAATGGGAAACCAAAAAAAGAGCGAGTCAAGTCGAGTAGAGCCGTGTAATGCAGTGGAAACGCGGGATTAGCGATGGACTGACACTAGTCCAGTCTAGAGTCAGTGCTATAGTGAAATGGAGCAGAACGTTTCAAATTCACACACTAATATATGGCTCAACTTTTTCAACCCCCACTTCTCTATATGCTTTGATACCATATACTGAACTTGTGGACAGATGGGATGTTTGTTAGTTTTAATATCCAAATGAACTTTGTTCTATAATATTGTTTAGAGCTGTGAAGCAGAGAATATTGCTTCTATCCATAAAATCACCGTAAGGTACTCTCAACCTTAAAGTCCTGTTATTTATGGGCCTGGCTTCGGGGGAATTTTTGATAATTACAAATACCATTAACACAGCGCTTATTAAAGCAGTAATATTTACAGTTTATACAAAGGAATAGGTAGGTATAAACTATTGAACATACAAAGTGCGTCAAAGCATTTGCATGTATGGTGGCACACTAAATAAGGCTTTATCCTCACAAAATGATAAGTGAAATGGGTATCTGGCACAAAGCCAGTGAATTTCTTCAGTTCCTCTGCAGACCATGACATCAATAGCAATGGGCCGATCAGAGTCAGTGACTTTAATATGCTATTGTGTGGAAATAAATGACATTTTTCATTCAAAATTGCTACTTTAAGAATCAACTCTAAAATGCCTTTTGCCTCCAATGGACATTTAAATGCCTCTTTTTGTGTGAGGGTCTTGAGGTTGCCACTGTGTATGTGTGTGTTTCCCTGAGTGTGTCCTACTATGTTAGTTTTAGCCCCGGGGCACAGGCCAAATTCTGTCATCTAGTTTTAATGTTTAATAACACAAGGCTAGTACACAGTACTGCATACTAATGACTTGGACACACACACACACACACGGCACACCCACAAAAAAGACCTATTAGCCTGTTGGAGCATACAATATTTTAAGAGTTGGAAAATACACAATGGTCATTATAGAGTGGAATGACACACACACACACACACACACACACACACACACACACAGTGTGAGGATACACAAGCGTTAATGGTCAAATGACAGACAGTGATTAATTGATACATCAACACTGTGTGTGTTCACGCATGTGTATATGTGTTAAGGTCACAACATGGTCTTTTAATGGAATTCTTGTATTTCTGTCTTGAAGGATAATGGAGAGCAATAGAGCAGAGAGAAACATTGTTCTCTCTCTCTCTCTCCCTTCTCTGGGCCTTAATGTCTCCTTCTGTCTGTCTGTCTGTCTGTCTGGGCTCTATTCTCCCTCCGGGGTGGAGATTGAAAGTGTTACTAGAGCCCTACATGTAATCTTTAAACAGGTTCATCTACATGTTTGTGTGTGCGCACACAAGCAATCAACCAATTGGCTATATTAAACGTCATTTTAAAAAGGTAGTGAAATGTTTTAGTAAAATGGAACTGCAGCAGTTGAAGGAGTAGTCAAGGACAACCTAATCAAGTCCAAGTCTAGTCCAAGACCAGATCCAACCGAGTCCAAGTCAAGACCAAGTCCAAAGACAGTCGACAATAGTGGCAATAGCGTCTTTCCAATGCTAATCCTCTGCTCTCCTGTGTAACAGTGGGCACACAGACTTGACGAGTCTAGTTGTAATGAGGCTATAAATAGCATATTAGCAAAGTTAAAAGTAGAGTCACTCGGCCATAATACTAACTTATTTGCGTTACATGTCACACCTCAGACAAAGACAAATCCGAGTCCAACAAGGCACGAGTCCAAGGCAAATACAAGAACTTTATCCTTTATAAATACAAGTAAAAAAAGTGGACTTGATTCCAGACTCTAAACCGAGATCGCACTACAGCCAAGATATCAGGGCAAGATGGGGAGAAGATGTTGAGGTACCAATCATCACCGGATGTTGGCCGTTGCCCATAAACAATAATAAGTCTATTCTTGTTCCAAACACAGGCTCTGAAGATGATCTTCTCTTTATATAAAGTAACCCATTGAGCCTGACAGATAAATCTACATTGGTTTCACTGAATGGGTCAAAGTGCATCAGCCAACATGTGTCCACAGAGGCAGAGAGTACGAGCAAGAAAAACAGAAACAGCAGAACAATACGATATAGGTTTAAAAAAGTAGGTGTATGGGACTGCTATTGAGACTGTGAATGCTGACAACCAAAGATTAACTTGTGACAGCACTTGTGACATTCACCACAGGTGAATGTTTCAAAGCGGTTGAGCATACAATGTAAGTTTGTACGCAAGTCTCTTGTACGAATGAAGTACACAAAGATAACAGACCAGCACTACCTGAAGCCGCACACATACTGTGTCAGCAAACACCGAGATAAAAGAGAGTCAAAGTAAATTGAGTGTTTCAGGCATGAAGCAAGAAATGACTTTCAATATATTTGATAATTTTTAGCTATGGAACATGCTGGTCTTTAAGCTAGCAAACAAATGTTTGACTTTTATGGTTCGTTCCGTGAATTAAGATGTTTCTTTGTCTTGCACTACTCTTTTTAATGGATCTTTCTTTTTTTGTATTATAGCTCCATTTCATTCCAGTCACAACAGGTGGTTATCACATAATAGTCATTTAATTTCACTAAAAGCTGGCTAAGGGAATGCTAGTTAGTGAAATTACCTATTGGAAACTTTAATTGGGTCTTTTGCTAAAATAAAACTTTATATAGCAGGAGGCTGAATAGTCCTGGACAACAACATAATGTCTGGTTGCTAAATAGTTAAAGTACACCAACTATTTGAAGAAATATTTGATCCATCCAACTTTTTTTCTGCACTGTAACACAGAAAAAAAAACATAGAAGCACCTATGTACAAGAGAAAGCAGATATGTATAAAGAAAAGAGACAGACAAGATATTGCAGGTATACAACACACAAACACAAGAGAGAACACCATGTGTAACATTTCGTCTAGAAGAGACAGAAACGGTGGAAAACAGAAACAACGTACCCACAGTGTGAATGAATCATTGTGGCGGTGTCTGGTTGTTTGTTATGTGACATACTAAAGGGAACGATTCCTCTGTCGTCCCACGTCAATGCAGAGTACTGATGGGTTTAGTGTTCACACAGAATGACTCACAATAGTAGAGCCTAAGTAAGGTTGTCCTCATATATTGAGAGAAGCATGTCTCATCGAGCCCACACAGTTCACTGCTGAACTCCAGAGGGACAATGTGTGGAGAGTCTCCAGAAAAACGTTGTTGCCTGAACAAATGCCACACACCTTTAGAAAGTGTGTTTTACAGAAATAACGAAGCGTGCTTATTTTTATCACTGACAGGCATACATTTGAAGCTGAAGTTTTTTACAGGTTTAAAGGGCCACAAGAGTCCAAACACTGATTATCACATAAACTTGAGAAAGGGAAAGAGGCATTTCAAGAACAAGGACATAATTTCCCCAAAGACATTGGCGTTTTTCAGAAAGTCCATTTGTGGCTCAAGTGAATCATCTGTTTGAGGATACTAACCCAACAGTGCTGCACAGATCAGCTGATGCCATCTCAGAGACAGGAACAACCAGAAACAACAAAAGAGGACACACAGAAATGGAAAGACAAGAAAAAAACAGCCAACCGTAGTAGAAATGTTGTATTGTTGTCAAATACTGGATTGGAAAGTATCCCAAAGCTTCATATTCCCTAGATAACAACATTCAATGCAGAGACCAATTCAGCAGGCAGAATGAGACAGAAAAACAACTTCTATTTTTCTGTTAATCCTTGTTTTTTTTAGTCTGTTCATCCTACATACTGTATACCCCTTTCCAGTTTTTTTTTATCTTTGCTCTTCTCCCCTCCAGTCGTCCCAATCTGGCCCCTCGTTTACCATCCATTTCCCCTTTTTTTTCCTTCATTTCCCCCTCTACCTTTGTCGCTCTCTCTTTAATCTGTATGTATTGCCAGGCAGTGTCTCCCTCCAGGGGCAGTGGGCCAAGCTATGTGGCTGATCATAGTGATCCCTCCCTGAGGAACAGTGTGCATGACACCTGGGTGGCTGCCCTGGGGGAGCTGTATGTGTGTCTGTGTGTTTGTGTGTGTCAAGGGGGCTAATGGGTGGCTTGAGGGGATTACCAGCTTAACCACTGGGATTACTGGAACTTCTCTCACGCACACACACAGCCACAGCCACACACACACACACACACACGACAATGTCAATATTACCAGACAAGAGAGTCATCCAAGGTATATTGGCTGACTTGTTACACTGCCTTGGTTCTCATTAGCCTGCTATACAAAACAAACAGGGTTTAGAAGAAACAACCATGACCAAGGCTGAGTGGGTCACCTGGGCCATGCTCAATTTACCTGGTTTAGCACAGAGAGTGAAAGTCTATTTATTTCAAGCGTCAATGGTCTAATTTGAATTTGGCAAGAGCAAAAGGCCTAATGCAAGGCGACAGTCTAATGTCGCAAATACATTTAGAACTTGTGTAATGGCACCACAGTCTAACCCAGACATACATTAAAGTGGTGCTGCACAAAAATGTTAACCTTACAACCAAATAATTTATAAAGTGTTGCTGCTTTAATCAAAAAAGCACATCCTGCTGTTGCCAAGAAAACTCTGAATAGATTATGACCCTGAAATTCACTTTTTTTTTTTTTGGAAAGCATTTCATTTTACCACACACACACTTGCCTTGTTTATTGCCACACTCCCATTTGCAATGACAAGCTAAAGATTTCACGACAAGTGCCAACTGCCATAAGTGTCTGTGCGTGCCTAACTCATATTATGTAAAATCACCTATGAATATTTATGAACGGAGAACAGTAAGTACTCGTCTTTATACTTCCAAGTAAGTGGTTGTGTTGGCAACATCAGACTATAGGAAAAAAATGGACCACCCCCATTATTAGAGAAAATAAGAATACAAACAGATCATATGTCAAAGTTTTGATTGACAAGGTCGGTTCGTAGTATACAGTATATGCACAATACTTACTATCAGTGTCACAAAGATTATGTCAGCCGCTCACAGATTTCTATGTGTCTAAGTAACATGTTGAGCTGAGTAAAAGTTTGTTCTTGGGTATAGTTTTCTTGGCTGATTCACACAATTATGGTTTTGATTATGGCTGAAGATTGAGTTAATTCATTAGATGTGAATGTGGCAGTATCGTGGAATTTGGCCGATATTACAGCAGTTTCTGAAGAGGTTTTGCCTTCATCAAGCTCTGATAAGTATTTCAATTCACTCCTTGTAATGGGTAGGTTATTGCATATGATGTGAAGCGGCGCACAAGACTTAAAAGACCACTCCTAGAGAATCATGGGGGAAAAAAAATTACCATGTGTCCCAGGTGTATTAAATGCAAGCAGGTATAATATCTCTACGGGCTACAGTGGCCACAATATGACACAAAAATCAGGAGCTCCGAAGACTCAAGAGAGATATTTCACCAGGGGATTTGACTCCTGAATATTGTTAAAGTCATTGTAATGGTTATAATTATAATCTGTGCCAGGCTGAGCTGAAAAGAACAGAGTCGGTTATCTGTACTGAATTAATGACATTTATAGGAAGAATTGAGAGAGAAACAGATGGGGAGGAGGGGGTGAATTAATATTGTGAAAAGAGAGACAGAAAGGGGTTGAGAGACAGCAATTAAGAAACAGAGAGATGAAAGAGTGAATTACAATCATTCAGAGAAAGGCAGACATTGACAGAAAGACTGAGACAGATTGTGAGAAAGAGAGACGATACCAGGGACTGTATATTAAGACAGGAATGATTATGTACTGAAAGCTTGAGTTTAGAGATACAGACAGTGATTGAGAGAAAGTAAAAAATGGAAAGTTATGTAATTTCTGATGGATGAGCTAAATCCATCAGGAAATCACACTTTAACAAACCTATAACTTTTTTTTCTCTTTGTCTTTCCTCCTTTGTCTCTGTAATTTGACATTAAAAAGCAGACAAAAAAATGCCGCAAAAAGAAATTGTATTTAGCAAAGTATTAAAGAAGAAAAACGTGTGTTTTTAGTCTCAGATACTTGAATACCCTCCCTGTAGGGTCACAAATCTCATGCAATGTGGCTTTCTCACAGCATTGCATTCACATTAAATAGAAACATTGCTGATTTCTTAAATGGCTGAAAATACATGAGCAACATCCAATGAAAGCACCCCTCTACGAAGCACAAAAACACTCACATCCACAGTATTTCCCTGCCTACTGTGCAAGGCTTAGCAATTATGCACAAATCAAAGAAAGTCCACAGAACATATTCACTCCTCAATGTTTTCTTGCAGATATCATTTCTCTAAATTGGACACCTGATGGACACCCACTGTGCCAAAATGGTGTTTACTGCAATTGGTGCAGCAAGACAGTTTATTTGTTTTTTTGCATGTCAATGTGTGTCCGGCTACAGTGAACTGTTGTAACCTGGCATAGTACAAGTACATCTGCACCAATGTCGCGTCACTGCATATTTAGTTTCTCAACAAAGTCACTAAGAAAATATCTTGTGCACAGGCAAATATAAAGTAATTCCTATTTTGAAGCAATAAAAAGCTGGTCTGAGCCTCCTACAGAGGAGCATGTCTTTAAAAAAAAAGCCACCATAAGAAAAAAAGTGTTCTTTTTCTCTTACTTCCTGTCTATTTAACCAGAGCAAAGCTTTTTGGATCTTATAACACACATACACACACCTCTTAACCCCTACAGGGCAGAACTGATGCAGGAAGAGATGAAATACCATTACCTCAGGGGTAAACACACCTCGGTTTACACTTACACAAACCGCTCACACAAACACAAACCACTCGCTCTCGCTCACACACGCACACAAACACACACTTTAAAAAAAAAAAGTGGACTCAATTTCGCCCAGGAATATTGTCCTAATATCAAAGACCATATTTGCTTATTTTCACACCAATCACACATTGCCGTTTCCCGCAGCCTTTGTGCAGGTTTTCCTTCAGTGCCAGTGTGTAGCAGGTGCAAGTCTATCTGTATGCATGTGTGTGTGTGTGTGTGTGTATTTATGGGGTTCTGTGTAGGTTTAGTTTTGTGGCTGTGTGTATGTGTCTTTCTGTTTCTGTGCATGTCTCTTCATGGGTGTAGGGGGATGTGGGTGTGACTTAGCCAGGTGTAAAATTGGTGCTGTAGAGGATTGCAGATACAAACTGGGTCAGGGCAGGAGCAGGAAAGATGGAATAAAATAGCCAGTATATGGCGACCAAAAACGAGTAGAACAGATTTATCCTGCACTTTGTATCTTTTAGTTTTCTTTCGGTATACGAGGGCTAGCAGACATTCATGTCAAGGCTTCCCTTGAACATAAGTAACTGGCCAAAGCAAAAACTGATGGATGACAATCAATCACACAAACATATATATACTAAAGTAGGCCCTTAGATTTTCTGCATGCAAAATGTGCAGTATCTGCTACTACAAGGCCTTTCAACGTATTCAGTATTAACATAGCTTGTATCAAAGCAAAGCTGTATCAACGTTTGAGTTTTTACGACCTTGAAGAGCTTCATGCAGTTACCATTACCATTCAACACACTGTTAAAAACTGCATGATGAATGAAAAGCATGACGTTTGTGGCCATGTTTAGTTCCACACATCACTGACATTAAATATGAATGTGGATGGTAATAGCAGCTAAAGTAGCAGGACTTGCTATAATTATAGTCAGTAAATGCTATGCTTGCTCATCTACACAATTTTCTTTTAAGCCTAAAATAAATCACAAACATCTGATTAAAAGCTGAATAATGATTGTTCTCTCCTCTTTCACCTCTTCTCTGTGGCATACCTCCAATAGACTATAATATAAATATTGTGACCGAGCTGCTGGACATTACAATACTTTTATAATTTCATTAATTATTTGTATTATATTGTTTTGTTCCACGTGTTTTGTTTTCACAACTATGTATGGTTTGCCAGGAAAGCTACTCAGTTGCTATATCGGTTACCTGTGCATCTGTCCTTTCCTCCTTTTCTCCTTTTCTCTGTTTACTCATCTATCTTCCTCCTCTTCTTCTTCTTTTTCCTCTGGACACTTCTCCACAATAGGTCTGATCTGTCCTCTATTTCTCATCTGCTAGTCTCCAGTCTTTCCTTCTCTCTCCTCTGTATGAGCTTTAGTGAAATAATCTGGGGTCATAGTCACAGAGGTTATAGTCAAAAGCAATGGCATTAGTATTGTTACATACATTATGATTCTCAATTATTGATTTCTAAGCCAGGTAGCTGGCTAAAATGATGAAAATGTGATAGGTGTGAAGGATCCTCCCAATATACATCATTTTCAATCCATATTGAGTTAATGTCAACATATGAATGCTCTTTTGAACGGTCGAAAACATGCTACATTTGGAGTTACAGTCTATTTGCAATACAAAAAGGTTAAGGCAGTCATGGAAACTTCTATTATACATATTCTACAGTATTATAATGCTCAGACTGCCCTTTTAATGGTCATATACGTGATGTTGTCGGATTCATTTGAGGAGCTCCACAATGTGACATAGATCATAAAAGCATGTCACATCACATGTTTGTGACACAGTCTTTAGAGACACTACTTTAATAGCTATTTAATACTGATTTACCATGTTACATGATAACAGTGAGAGCAGCAGGGTTGCTATACCGCACCGGATCAACACTATCCCACAAAGCTGTGATAATTCCCAGCTGGTCGACCTGATCCCACTACCATTAAGTAACTCATTCTGGCAGTCTGACGGTGGGGTAAGACACACTGCAACTGTCTGACTGCAAGATGCTTCTTCGTCTGCCAGGGCCCTGTCCTGTCACTTTGCCCTCTCACCTCTCCTACAGTCCTGCTTTCCTCCCCTGTAACCTCAGTCACTCACTCACTGACCTGCCTGAGGGTGGATGCCCCTTCACCTGCCCCAGGACTCCAAAGCTTACTCTCAAATCACAGAGCTGTCTCAGTAACACCTGACAAAAGAAGCCTTCAGGCCAGCTGTTTCCCCCAAACCTCACCTATTCTTCTCCAACTGTGACACATAATACATATTTTGAGGGTTTTGTCTTGAACAATTTAGAAGCTATAACCCAACTGCTTCCATTTTAATCCACAAGCAACAAACCAAATAAGCCTTCCAATACATTTTATATATATGGTTAAAAACGTTTTGGTTAATATCACACTAGCAAATGTACTTTCACAATCAAATAGGGATATAATCTCTCAGATTCAAGTAGCAAAACAGGCTAACGTATGCTAGAGCTAACACATATTAGTTAATACAGAAATAGCGTTAGCTAGTTTAGACGCCCCAGTAATTTCAACTGCTGGCTAACTATAAGTATGAAACATTTTTCACTTCACAGACATTAGGGGAGGAAGGTGTTCTTCATTATAGTACTTAGTAGCGTTAATTAGTCCACATTTAAAGCTCTATTCATCCTCCTGTAAAGCGAAATCTTTCACACCTGAATTGTTCCGATCTAATCATGGTAACAAGCAAACGTGTACGCTCGCATTCAGGGGAAATCAGAAAATTTGAACATTTCTAAAAATCTTTCTAATGTGTAAATAATGGCTTCACTTAACAACAAAATGAGAAAACAGCTATTTAAAAAGTGGCATCTACTCCTATATTCTTTGAGTTTAGATATTTGTTAGTTTTTTGGTGGAGGTCCCTTAGTTAGGCATTTACTTCTTTTTTTATATATATATATATTATGCTCATGTTGTTAATATTTCCTCTTTTATTATAGTTCGTCCCATTCTGAAAAACAGAAATAGTAGTCATCGTTTGCCTGTTTGTAACATGTTGAAAGTATGTATGGAGGCATGTCAACACAACCCCAAAAGCATTTACAGTATTCTTTGCATACTTTTTTATGTTCAGCATTATTTATTATTTTTTTTTAAAGAAAGAAGAAAAAACATACATACATTACAATAATGTCCTCTACATCTACCTCTGCATGTTTCCTTCTCTTCTCCAGTGCATTCTTCTGCTTGTCTCCCTTAAGTTGTTTGCTTGGAGGTTAGAGGGCAGATGTAATTGTGTAGTTTTTCTAGACTAGAAAAACTACAGAAAGCATGTCCTTTGGCTGTTATTCTATTCTCCAAGGCGTATAACTGTTGGAGTAAAGTGCGAACGTCGAACACAAATGGTGACCCACAACAGTTCAATACAAATTGTTCACATGACGATAATTGTCTGCCTCTGTCTCTCTTGGAAACCACAAATAAAGCAATAAACACTACATTCAAGTCCTCCTGTGTTTTTGACCTCTGTATAAATGTAGTCCAGACCTTCTAACCACATTTTTAATGATTAAAGTCTGAGAATATCCAGCTCGAACACAGTCAAACTGTTGACACGCATCCGCACAAACCTAGTTACCTAGTAGTAAATTGTTTAAGAACAGATTTGTTTTGCCCAGAACAAATATAGCCAATAGAAGGTGTGGACAGATTGACAAATTGCATGATCAAATATTCATACAGTGACCTGACACAACTCCAGTAGCTGTTTTGAAAGCCTGACTTTGTAGTTTCTTGCTGTAAAACTTAAACTTACATCTCGAGTAAAGAAAATAATTATAATGGTACCTAAAGTATACACATCTTTCAAATTTGAATGCCTGAACAGAGAGTATTCTGTTAGGTTTCTGAAATGGATATTCCCATTTCACATGATTACAGCATTAATGATATGTTAGTACAAGACCTGCTCACACATGAAAGACCGAAAGAAATGTGCTCAAAAAAGAAACTCTATAAGAGTCGTTAATATTAATTTGACATATCTCAAAAGAGACTGTAGACACCCCGTAAAATGATGACGGTGTAAATCATGACACTCATTAAGGCATCTATAACATCAAAGTGGCATCATGGTAATTGTCACAATATTAATTCCTCATTCCCGTTTCATAACTATCCGTGAGCCAATGCCTCACACTTCACTAAACCTTACATACGTCAATCCTCCCTGTGCCCTGTATGTGTGTAATGATTGTATTTCCTCATGCTGTTTTGATTTTTTTTTTTGCAGAAATCGTGGGCTGCAGATACCTCCTCATTGAAGCATGTCCCTCTGGTTATACATTTTTAAATAAGACCAGATTTTCAGGTCTGGGTGGGAACGTTGGTGTTTAAATGTAGGGTCTAAATGTTTAGATGCAGGGTTTCAGTCAGTGGAGTTTTAAAAGTCTTTGAATTGCTCTCAATTATTAATCTGAGAAACTCCCTTGTTTCCTGTGAATTGATTTTTAATTCTCCAAAAAACCCGTTACGGCTATATTTTATAATTCTGTGACCCACTCTTTGTTGTAATTACCAAAAGTGATTGCCTTCTGACTATATTTTGCATGTCGCACAGCAATGAAAAATGTAGCATTTGAGCTTTTGTCAAAGCTTTTGATTGTAAGGAACATGTAGTCCGTCCCAGACACCATCGGGATCAAATACTTAAACTGGTAATTTCCTATTTTAATCCTGAAAGTCTGGCAAAGAAAGACATGTACTGTCTCTGCAATCATTCTCAGAGAGCTGTTAGATTCTCTGAGGTTTACTTGTTGTCCCACTCGCGTCTTCTCCTCCAACAATATATGTGCCGCAAACTTACCATTGCGTTCACATTTACTATGACAAAACTTCAGGAAGCCAGTCATTTCAAATGTGACACAGAAAGACTCCAGATATCACAAAAGCAACTGATATGACAAGGGAAAGCTGAGAACTATAATGTTGAACTTCATACAAATGTTCACCCAACCAGGACAATGCTTGACTGTCAGCCTCAGAAGAAATTAATAAACAGCAATGATTAAACTCTTGTTCTCAGACAATAAATATATGAATATGGCTGCAACGCATTGATCTGTAATTATTAGTGCATGAACCAATGCTTATCTGTGCTGTACTTATTTAAGGTTATTTAAGCATTGATTAAAACTGTTGACATAAATTACTTTGACATTCTTAAGTGTAGGTTTGTTAAGCACTTGCCATATTATCATAAATGCAAAAAACTGAACTGACATTTCTATTAAATGAAAAATTAATAGACGTTCAAGCCAAACAATAAGCACCCAAGTCCCAAAAAAAACCCAATGTGACAAATGACCAATGAAGACAATTAACAAATTTAATTTCAAAATGTCAACGTGTCTGTTTAAGGGTCTCCCAGGATAAATCAAGCACACCTCAGGAGGCTTCAGCATAATTCAAAAATGATTACATACAAACACACTTTGTCTTTGCCTCTTAACGCTCACCCGTTTTCCTGTTTTCTTCCTCATCTCTCTTTGCAACTCTGTCTTCACTGTTAATGAGTATGTTAACATGCACACTAGTATCACAGTTTTGGATTGTTTATTGGGTTATCCTGGTGGACAGGCAGCCATAAAAGCAAAGAGGGTTCATCCTCAAACTGGCAGGAATGTTAATAAATTGAAAGTCAGTCATTTTGATTATTTTACGTGAGGATGTAGGAGATCAAAATCCGACAGCAAGCTGAAGATGAAGGGCTAGCCACATTTAATAAGGTGAGAAATGCCCAGGAAACTCAACCAAAATCCAAATATCACTATGGTATTTTAAGGGCCTGCTCAGCAAACTAGCCACGAAACAGATTATTAATAATAGACAGAACTGAAAAATCCTGGATTGCATTCAATGACAATGTTTTTTTGATTATATATGTTTTCAATGTATTAATAATATCTTGTCTTTGCATATAAATTGCAGTATGGTTATGTTGTTGAAAATGGACATATACCTTGTCTTGCAGTCATCCAATATGGACATAAAAGAGACTGGGCTGTTTTAAAATAAGGTAGATGTACAGAACCATAAAAACATCTAGATTTGTACACACACCACACTGTCTGTTTTTTTTCCTTTGGCTCTTGTTTTGTTCTTCTTTGTTAATGTTTTCTAATGAAAGCAGGTTGGTTCAGCCATATACAACAGTGATTACGAGATCAACCGAGAACACAATCAATTAGACAATTTAGATCATTTTAATGAGGAACTATGTTTCGTTTAATACTTTAATCCCCCTAATTAAAACATTGTATCAATGTAATTAAGAAAACTCTCCTTGTAAGAGCTAGAGTGAAAATTGTTAGTACTATTACATATTTATAAACTTAGATTTCTTCTCGGTATTCCCAACTTTGCGGTTGAGATGCCACATGGGGTACCTTGTTTTTGGAATGAATTCACTTAAACAGTATGACGAATTAAAAGACAGCATTTAAGAAAGATTTTCTTTAAAAGCTTTTGAAGGAAATGTCCGTAAGCTTGCTTTGACCCAGTTGTCACTGACCAAAAAGCAAAGCCAGAATGACAATAAGGTCCTAAAGGTATGCAATATTAATTTGTTGGGGTTACAGTGTGTGAGTGCATCCTGGCTTTGAAAGGCACAGAGAGTACAAACAAGAACGGCTCCCATTCAACATATCTGTTTGTTGTACTGACATCACGAAGAGGGTGGACAGGTGAGTCAAGACCGGCCAAAGTTCAAAACACTCTGTGTGTCACAGTCAATAATTCCAACTTCCAACCAGAGCCAATAAATAATAGAGGGGGGGACTGAGAGGACTTTTTATTTCACAGCGCTGGAATCTGTGTTTAACATGAAAGTCAGCTAATGACATGATTCACGAGCCAGACAAACCTTTTTCACACAAGTGCCTGCTTGCTGTGCTGTCAATGCAAGGGGAGGTGCCCTTTGCTCATTACTTATCACTGGAAAATCACTTTTAAATCTTGATTAAAGTGTAAGTGTAGGAACTCATAAATGGGCGTAACCCCGATGGGAGGAAGAGCAGCAACACCTCGAACGTTGATCATTCGGAAAAACAACTGGCTGTACATTTTTCACACCTTTTTAGAAATCACGCCTTTGACTTTCTGTGCGTTTCAAATGGAGGAAATGAGAGCCTGCTTTAGGGTTCAGACGAGGTGAGCGTCAATCATGCGACATTACACGCCGTAATTTGAACAATCTTAAAAAGAAAACATAAGACGTTCAGTTACACCAAAAGAGAGAGATCGGACTAGTGTGTGTGTCTGGTGTGTATGTGTGTGTGTGTGTGTGTGTCATCCAAGTTAATCACTCTCCCCATAATTACCATTTCCTGTTAATGGATCTAACCTCTTAATCACCATTTTGCCCTGTGTCCCAGCGCACGTGTGTCTGTGTCCACGTGTGGCTGTGTCCACGTGTGTCCGTGTACATGTGTGGGTGTGTGTGTGTGTATTTGGGTGTGAAGGAGAGAACGAGAGAGACAGAATGAGACAGCAGAGGTAATTTGGCTTAACTAGCGGCGCGATTGTAACTGTGCCGACCATAAATCTTCCTAACACACAAACACGTGCGCGCACACACCCTATGCACCTGAATTCACGCGTGCATGCACTCACGCAGCACATCATTTCCTGTTATCTTAGATAAGCAGGAAATCTTAATCAACCAATAAGAGCATAGAGGTCATCTTTCACTTCCTCTCTCCTCCCGTCTGTCTGTTCTCTCTCTCTCTCTTTTTCCTGCAGAACTGGGAATCACATACTGTATAAAGCAGGAAAGTCTCATGGTCAACGTACTCTGTTCTGTTCTGTTCTATTCTGCTCCCTTGTTTAATTAACTCTGTATGGCAATTTGAGCACTAAAAGCCACAGGATTGTCCGAGAAAGGTTTATTATTGCAGCTGGCTAATTAGAAATTATGCCGTTGAACCAAAGGAACATGGTTCATTCCCCACGGTGAGAGAATTGCTTTTCAGCAAACGACCAAGTATGAAGAGGACTCATTTCATCTCTCCATGACCCACATCCTTTTCCTCAACTGAACCAAACCAGATTATCCTGCTTAGCACTTTGTCAATGATAGTTTCCTCACGCATGCCTGATCAAATGAGAGAAAACTATTTCTGACCTTATAGGCTGAACAGGACCAGATTCGAACCCGGGCCGCTGCCGTAAGGACCCAGCTACGGAACGCCTGCTCTATCAGATATACTACCAGGGCGTCCCGCATCACCTTTTTAAAACTGAGCCACGTAAAATTAGTGGGCACAGCAAGGACCAAAACACAAATACAGAAATTGCTCATGTGAAATAACCAATAACTGTGGAGAGAAATAGTGCAGTCACGTAGAATCCAATCGCGTATAAACAAAGCTAATTGAGAAAATAGGTTTTTAGGGCTTTTAGAGTATAACAACAAAGGTCGCCGTTGAGTTATGTGTTAGCATTGCATGTGACCTGCAAATGAACTTGTTTGTGACAAAACCGTGCTGGTCTTAGCATCTCTTTGGGCACAGAGTTGGCATCTTTTTCAGTTGTCTTTTCTTTTGTTGGGTGGATCTGTTTCATGAGCAGAACTTCCTCTGTGGCTATGTGCATCCCTCACCAAACACTGTTGAAGAAGAGGAGAGCCTCTTGTGTTGAGCTTTGTTTCAGGTTGGATATTCTTGATTCCAAGAATTAGTTCCAGGTGGATGCTTACAGCCACAGGATCCAAAATGAAATAAAGAGCTCATTCACATTTAATGCCGTTTTTTTCCGAATGACACAGCAAGACAGAGAAGCCTTATTCAAGGATCAAACACAACAGCTAATCAGTTTAATATACTTATATATACTTTATATAATTCATGTTGGGACGGGACAAAATATTGTCTTTTTTCCCAGAGCTATTCCCATAATATATTGGTTGTAATGTTTGGTTTCTGTTGGGAAAGAGAAGAACATTCTGCACGTGTGAATGTATTATAGCTGGAAGCACAAACTTTTCATTCATCCCATGCTACTTTAAATGTTTGGTTCTTCTTGGAAGAGCTTTCCAATTGTATTGATTGACAAAAACAAGTTGTTGTTTTTACTCAGCAGATTTAAAGGTCATTGGATACCTCATCAGAATCAGAATCAGAATCAGAAAATCCTTTATTCGTCCCACAGCGATGAGATTTACCCCATTGCCCCATACAATTAAACATCTAAGGGAGGGATGCTTCTGGTTGAATAAAAAAGCTAAAATATTTCCTTTTAAAAAAGTAATAAAGAAGTTCTACTTAGATCAAGAGTATGCAGGAGGTGACAAGTACGTTTTTGTGGACTAACTTGTGCAACAATATATATATAAAAACCTAATCTACATCAGTGTTAAGCCATGTGAAAATCAAACCACATGTCAATAGACAGCACTCTCACATTTCACAGTTAATTGAAGAACTTAATAATAATTTAATTTCAGGGTTAAAAGAACATGAATAGAGTCACAGACAAAGGCTATTAGGCATTATTGATTGTCTGATAAAATCATAAGGCAAGTAGGGTTTAATAGCTTATCTGAAATGAGCCTCTTTGTGAGTATTGTGTTTCTTGCAAGACGAGTTTTGATCAAGTTCTAATAAATAAAGGAAACCGCAGTGTCACTGATTGAGCCTGGGGAATGTGTGTACCACAGCAGGACAGCACTCTGTTGCTGTACAAGGTCATTTGTTCCGCAGTAATAGTATTGCTCGAGAGAACTCAGCCCAGCATGATAACATCTGGTCTACGTTTGTTGAGACAATGAGCATTTATGTTGCGAAAACAGTATGTGCTTTCCTAAAACTATGACATTCATTCATTTCTGTACTTGTATTTCTCCACCGGTACAGCTGTCTGGTTCTTTTTGTTTTCAGTTTTTTTATATGAACTTATGATCCCTAATATTTGATCATGTAAGCACATTAGCTCATCACAGCTCATCATTAATTGGCAAAAACACAAAGGAGTTATTTTCCATAGCTTCGGCTTAAAAGAACTGAAAACTGGCTGCGCATCAGTGGTAACCTAATAATAAACAACGGGCTATATGCCATAACAGGTGTTTGTGCGGGGTTTTCCATGCTACTTTTTAATGGAGATTAGAGGATGTTGAACACACACATTATTTGCTGTGAAAGTAGTCTAAATAAAGAGTGTAAAATACAGTTTTAATTTGTCTTACTTAACATAGCCTATTGCTATTACATACAAACTTACAAAAAAACCCATTAAATCAACAACTGGTCCTACCTGGTCCTGAAGTTAGTGGGGTGTGGGTGTCCATCATACAAGGACAAAAAGTCATATTCTTCTTCTATGGCAAATGACAAGAACATGAGCTGGATTCTACTTCCTTCCTCCCCGACAATGACCCAGGTGCAGTTTGCCCCATTGGGGTAGCCGTAGGGAAAGCCTGGCGATTCTATACTGCCATTTCGGCCCTTCAGTGTACCGCCACACGTGTAGATGAAGCCTAAAGGAGAGAAAAGAGAGAGCGTTTAATTCATTTTAACATTTGATTTATTCCCACAATAAGAAAGTAAAATGTTGGCAAACAACAGCTGCTGTGTTTTAGAGAATAAAGAGAAAAAACCCCACAAAAACGAAATGAGGGTGAATAAAAATGATATTTAAAGTTTAGAGTTTAAAGTACACAGCACAACACAACAGCACTAAATATGACTGAATACTGAATATTGCATATGTGTCTTTGTGCATCCATGTGTCTTTCTCTGTGCATGGTTAGCATTAGTTATAAGCATTAGGGTACGCTCACACAGGCACACAGGCACTTATAATTACACAGAAACACACAAATGTGACACACACACACACACACACACACACACACACACACACACTCTTTCTCCGTATCTCTCTGAATACAACGGTACTACAAGTATCTATTTTACGCAACTTTTTTAAACAAATGGATTGAATGGTGCTGACCTACTGACCCAATTCAATATTGGTGGTTAACTTTTAAAATTTATTTTTACAGGTAACAGTGCTAAAAAAAAGTGCTGGTTACCGAAGCAAATTTTTGCTTCACATCAATGTAGGAATGAGCCATAAATCAGGCTGAATCATACTAAGTAGGTCAGCTTGGGTCTGATATATCCTGTTTTTCTTTATGCTAATGTGTGATTATATATTAATGGAATATATACTGTAGCTAGCTCCAGAACTGAATCAAGCATTTGTCAGAAAGTCTTGTAGCTCCATGGATCTGTAGTTTGTGGTGCTGCTAGGAACATATTCTTTTCACTGGCCTCCCCCACAGCGAGGGCACAGGGCAGGGTCTGTTTCAGAGCAGCACGCAGGAGCTGGTACTCACATTTAGCATGGGGTGCTTGATCCCAGGTCCCCTGACTGTGGGGAAACTTAGCTGAGCTTTCCCTTCCGCCTGACTTATTAAATATGAGAAACCCATAAGGGACCAGAGCGTTCTCTTGGATTCACCTACTGTGCTTCTGAAAGATCAAAAGCTGGCTATTCTTTTGTTTTTGCCAATCAATTACTGACGTGTCAAAGTGCATGACAACAATATGTCTGTGTCAGTCAGTGCCTTTGAACATGACTCAGCAAATTTATAGCAGAAGGACACGACCATGTGTATCTGTATATTTCTCCATTTACTGTGTCTACTCAGAGGGAAAAAAACGACAGAGAGATGACACAAGTGCAAACTCTGGCACACACTACACAGCATCAAAGGCAGTTTAATGATTTCTTGAGGGAGGGAGAGAATACATACAACTAGATCTTAATGAGCTACTATAGGCTCTTCATCATGGCTCTGTGGCGGCAGGCTGGTACGTGGAAGAGACGAGGAAAGAGAGAAGGAGGAGATGGCAAACTAACAATTACATCAACTGTAAGAGGCATTATGTTGACTTTTCTCTCTGCATAGGACAGCAGTCTAATAATTAATGACGTTTTTTCAGTATCAGCACACTTCAGAGAGCATTATCATGCTTGTACCATTGCTAGGTTTAAAAGCATCATTCATTTTCTGGGCTGTGTTTATTGTCAGTCTAGCCTATGTGTAGGTTAGATTCACCCGTGAGTTAAGTGAAAGAAACAAGCATGAATTATTGTTTCTATGATGATATTGTAGTGCATATTATGATGCATACTAAGTTAACATTGTTGATAAACTGCTCATGGGATCTATGTTATAAGTGTGTAAATATATTAACAGACCAGTATAATCAGTATTTTCTGCGACTGTGGTACAAATTGACATATTTTGGACAGGATTGTTAATGTGGAGAGGAGGAGTGTGTAGAATTTGTTTTTATCCTTTGCCCTTCCTCTTACAGGCTGCTTGTACTGATAAATTAGAAGTGAAGCAAATTCTGCTGCTGTACTTATTCTAAATCTCTCCGGGTTACAGAGCCTGCTAAATGCCTAAATTGTAAAATGTAAATGTAATTGATCTCTTTGGACTTCACGGTTCACATCAGGATCATTATCTTCTCCCTTTGATCTTAATGATCCTTTTATATCAAACCCACCACAGGTGTTAGATGAAAAGCTTGGAGTGTCCATGCGTGAAGTCGGAGTGTTTTTTTTTTTTTTTCTTTTGCGATGCTCTATCGATCCCTGATGGAGAAACTCTTCACTTCTTCCACTCCACAGGAGACTCAGACTGCAGAGTCAGCTTACAGAGCAGAAACCCTTAGCTGGTAGGGATTTAGCCTCATCCTGCTCAAGGACACTACAGCAGAGAAGAAAATTGCTGTTATATTGGACTTGATCCTATGTGTTCTTGCCAGGAGATGGTGTTGCAAATCACTCTGTGCCTGTTGTTGTTGTTTTTTGCATTTGACTTCTCTTATCAAATGCAGCTGTGTCTTTTTTGCCTGTTTTTTTATTTTTATTTTGTCTTACATGATAACATTTTTTATTTATCCTCAGTTTTATATCACTGGTAAAAGAAAAAGGGACTATCTGTAAAAAAAAAAAAAAAAAAAGAAGAAGAAAAATGATGCTGCAGCAGTATGGCTTTGGTGTATCATTCCAAGCTTAAATGAAAGTGTTTAATTGAAAATTGCTGTTACTGTATGTTTCAAGTCCTTGAATTCCTGTGCCTTAATTGATCTCCTCTGAGTGCAGAGCTCAAATCAGGACGATCATCCCCCTGCCTTTCATGTTTATGAGCCTTGTTATTTACCATGGCAGCCAGGGCCACAGGGACAGCAGGGTGATCCCGCTGGATGCTTTTCCAACCAATTATCCAAGACAGAACTCCAACCAAAAAACTGAGTGTGTGTGTGTACATACGTATGTGTGCGCTGGTGTGTGCTTGTCCAACCCTCATTTACTCAGACAATTCCAAGACCATCACATTGACCGATATAATGACCAATGGCAGTCTGAGCTGCAATTAAGGGCCAGTATTTCTGACCCTTCACAACCAATCAGAGCTGAGATGTTGAGGAACCGGGAAGGAAAGGCAGAGCCATATGAGAGCACAGACATATGCACAAACACAGACCTACAGAATCAACGTACACTCGCGCTGACATTCACGACATACGCATCCATATCACTTCTTGCTTGTTCCAATCGGCAAAAAGAAAAAAATGGGCTGAAATGCCACAGCCAGGCTTGTTGCTTTCTTCTCTTTAAGACACTGCAGAAAAAAGATTGAGCACAGCACTGCACACAATAACTTATTGAACTGCCATTTTGGCCCAGTACAGAAAGTGTAGGTCCACGTGGTTTCCAACAGGAATTACATTTTATGATCAAAGTTAAATGGGATTTATGCTCCACGAAGCAGGAGTTCACCTGAGGACAACAACTATTCACAGTTACAAAGATAAGGCAGACTTATCAGAGCCCTTATCCAATGAATTAGATTTTTTAAATTAAAACTCTTTGTGATGCAAAAACCCCTGCATGTCCAAGATAACGCTCCATTTTTGACTAAAAACAATGATTTAAAATACTGCTTCTTGGAATATGGCTATTTTGGATATAATATAGTTTATTTAATAAACACTGTCCACCATGAATATGTAGAAGCTTCGAGATATTATCTAAAGTTGAAGCCAGTTAATTGAATGATTTAATTATGAAACTAACTGAATTGACACCTAAATACAATTTAAAGTTGTACTACAAGGAAGAATAAAATACACCGCTATGAGCTCATGTACCTAACTATACTGGTTTTTAAACTGTTTTTCTACCACAACCTCGTTTCAGGTGGTATATTTATGAGGTAATGTCATTTTTCTCTGGTTCTAAGATGAGCTATTGGATTTCTTTAACTATGTAAATATAGTTGGAATTATGCTTGCAATATAACCACAATATCATTTAAATTGTTTTATAAATGAACAAGGGATCTTGCATATTTCATCTGAGTATTGCTCAATGGCAGTCAATATTTCACGCAGCCAAATACACAGATTGACTCATCCTTATGAGATGTAAATTAAGATTTGGTAACCCAGTAGGTTGTCATGCGGCAGCGCTTCAAGCAGAGGCGTTATGAGGTCAAGATTCAAGAATAAGATCACAATAGAACCTTATTACTGGATAAGAATAAATTCTTCTGCCAGGAAAAATGACAGGAACTTACACAAAGATTTTATCACGTTACAGTAAGAGGGGCTGCAATTTAAGCAAAACATAAAGTGCAATTGGGACTTTATTTTGTGTGATGAGGCACTAAGTGAGTTCTTTAGTAAACTCCCAGGGGTAAAATGTAGTTATACAACTACAATTAGACTAGTTAAGAGTTATTTAACGGCTGCTAAACAAGATATATTGCTTTGATGACCCAGGGGTAATATTCTGTGGTAATGGTAACTACAGTGGGAATATGGTAAAAAGCAACATTTAAAAAACGTTCTCAACATTAGAAAATCCTTCCTGGCACGATATCTGAATAGTGCAATTCACACAGGGAATCCTAATTTGTTTTTTCATGCTTTACACAATGGAGAATTTAGTCCATTCCTTTTTTGTAAATATTAGACACTACTACGTTTGCCTTTAAACCTTTAATATTGAACAATCCATCATTTATACAGACATGTTCGTCGTGATCAGGACACACTGTATACTTTCTGTACTGTTGTGGTCCAAGAGTTTCATGATGTCTTTTTTTTAAATGATCCCTCTAGTGGTTAAAGTAGGTTTTTGCATGAAGTGTATTCAACCTTGACACAGGTGTGTGGAATCAGTCCATTCATGTACAGATACCTGGGCGTGGTTTAGAAGGTATGGCCAAAATAAAGAGACGTTTGCCGTTCTATTACCCCCAAAAAAGCCACTATAAGGCATGCATTAGCGCCAACCAGGAAGTTAAATCTCACAAACATGTTAAATTCAATAAAAACAAATCAAAATGCGCACTGGCTTGATGTTAATGTAAAATGTTGGCTTGTAAAGCTATCACAAATGAGCCCCACAGTTTGTAGCCCACAGTCCATACGTGAAAATATGACTCAGTCCATCACAATTTTATCTAAATTCAACAGATTGAGGGTGTCTTAGTCTAAATGCAGTAACTTCATTAAATTGAATAGCTAGGATACAGGGTGGGGTGAATAGAGAGCGAAATAGGGACAGAAGGACAGAGATGGAAAGCAGAATAAACAGAGAGAAAAGGACAGATTTCCCCTCGTTCATCATTGAATGAAAGGATGATTTAAAAGTCATCACTCACAGAGGGATGGAGGGCGAGAGAGTGTAGGAGTGTGTGAGAGGGAGAGACAGATGGAGAAATATATAAAGAGAGAGGGGAGAGTAAAAGGGAGGAGCAGGAGGAGAGAGAAACAGTGAGAGGGAGACAGGGGTAAAAGAGAGACTTCTAATTATGCTGACTACCAGACCGAAACTGACAGTCCTTATACACACACACACACACACACACACACACACAGGCCTCCTCTACAACCTTCACCTCACTAGTTAACCCTTTCCACTAACCCACTGGCTCTGCTGTCATTTACTACACTTTTTGTTCACTTTTTTGCATACTGAATTAGCATCTAACGCCAACACAATCGTTTGGGTCACGAGGAGAAGAAATACATTTAGGAATATTTTGGCATAAAATTAACAAAACTGTATGTTTTGATACTGTTTCTTGTTATAAAACTGTGTCACTTTTTGAATCCATAAATGCAGCTGATTCAAAATGACTCCAGCCACCGCCATCAACAACGAAGACAACTACAAACTTTCCAGAGCGACCTATGAGGTTACAGGGCATGGGTGTTTAATACTAAAACAGACTTTGGGTGGAGTGTCACCTTAAGCAAGGCATTTCCCCCCAAAGACTCAAATAGAAATGCTAATTGGCAAACCGTAAAAGATTTGTGGTTGGACTGGGTAGCTCCCAGGTGTGAATATATTCACTGATACTAATGAGGAACAGGGTTTAGCTGCAAAAGCATGTGCATGCTCAGCAAAACCTTCCCTGGATAAAAGAAGCTTAAAGACAAAGAAGAAAATCTGCTTCTTGAATTGAGTGGATTTAATGAACCCTGGACTGCAATATAGGCTTGATCTCTTTCCTCAAAGCAATATCTCATCCTGAATATCTTAGATAATACACTGCAGAAAAAAAAAAACACAAGCTTAACAAGTGGCTTATGCCAGCACTCGTCACATCATTTTTAAGACAGTACAGTTTTTACAGTACACTAAAGTTTTCTAAAAATCCAGCCTGGGATAGTTTAATGACTTTAAATAGCACATCATCAAAAGCTCTGTGTAACAGCTGCTACTGCACAACACAAGTTCTTTAACCTTTTGTGTGGAGTTTCCTAAAACAAGTCCAAAAACAAGCAAGGTGCACTGGAGGCTCTGAATTGCCAGTGAAATAAAGGTTTATTCATTAGTTAGCAATGAGTCTTTCTCAATTTCTCTAGGTCAAAAAAATGCATCAGATTCAATCACATAACTTTGTTGGTGCAGAAGGGTTGTAGCAATAAACGCAGGGTGGTCCGACAAAGAGCGTGGCCAAAAACATACAAGCGGGTAGGTACTGCTAACATGGAGCACTGTGAAATACTTACCTTGCAAGCATCAGGCTAGAGGAGAAAATGCCGGCTGCCATTAAAACTTTTCACAACTGTAAAATCCTCCCTCAAAGGATTGTAAACTGTGCATTGTCTTCTGACAAGCCTTCAAAATGGATTCCGGTTTGCATTTCATCTTCTCAAGGGTACCTGTAACAACACACCCACACTACAGCTTCTTGGCTTTTTTTTGATGCAGCAATATATGCTCTGAGCCAGAAGACTAATATATACTTACAGACTCCAGCCCCCTCACGTTTTTAAAGACAGTAAGTCAAACAACATCATGAAGTGGGTAAAATGATTTAAATTGAAACAAAATGAATATAAAATAGAATAAAAGTCTGCCGTTTCCAAACAGTATAATAATGTGAATCACATCCTGATATGAGCCATGATTCTGAGGGGGTGAAATAAATTACTAAGCCTATAATTTTCCACAGGGAAACCTATGATCAATATAGCCATTTCCACATGGTGCTGACTACGAAATGAGGAAACAGTAAAATGACCCTATTCTTCATTTGAATGGGACCCGCGGTGCCCCCTCAAGGTTGGGGAGGGCAGCAATTTCTCCCTACAGTATGACACATACAGTATCTGTGTGGAGGGGTGCACACATTGTGTAATAAAATATTACTCTTTTCCTCAGCAGTGCAGTGACATTACACCAGTCCAACACTGAGAAAAATACGCTTTAAATTCTCTTCCATCTCTCTTCCTCGCTCTGCCTCTCTCTCTGGTTCCCTCTTTCCGTTTGTCCTTCTCTCTTTCATCTCTCTGCAGCTCTCTCTTCCTCTCTCTCTCTCTCCAGCTCTGCCTCTCTCTGGGGGCCTCAGTGATACCAGATTCGCTTAAAGGGCTATTCCGTCTAATCTCACAGGCTCTCATTTATGATTAAAGAATGGCTTTCCCAGTGGAGAAAACTGACCAATCAAATCATTGCATACAGACAAACCGTCCAATCAGTATTCAGATCACAGCAGCACTCAAGCTCCAGGGGCAAAATGAGATGTGTGTGTATTTGCGCAGAAGCATGTGTGTGCATGAATGCAGCGTTAGTAAATGTAAATGAGCTGTCCATGTCTCTTGAAAATGATAGTATCTGTTAATTTTCTTGAGGAGGTTTTGGAAGCGAGAATGAAATAAAAACGGAGGAGATGCAGAGGAGCGAGGGGGTGGGCGTGTGGGGTGACAGAGGGACAGAAAGGTAGACAAACTAAAAGCAAAAAAAGGGTCAAAAGCAAATGAAGAGTGGAGTGGCAGGGGCAGACGGGGAGAATGAGGGAAGAAAGAGAGATAGAAAAGGCAAAATTGCAACAGAGAGAGAGATAGAGCGAGAAAGAGGGTGAGTGTGTTTGAAACGTCCCATTGGTTCTTGCTGTCAGGAACGCTTGTCAGCCAAGAATTAGACTGTTCCACACTGCCTCTGACTGACAGTCGGCCCGTGGTCTAGACTATACCCTGGAGTGGTTGAGGCTAAATAAGGGAAATGCCTAGAGAGAGACAGAGGGAACACAACGGGCTGAAAATCAATTTATAACACTGTCAGTCAAAGGCAGAAGGGAACGATGGGATAGAGATACGTAGAGAGAGAAAAGAGAACAGGAACAAGGGGAACACAAAGGGTGAGAAAGAGGGACACACATAAAAGGGAAAAACAGAGACAAGATTTGAGAAAACAGTAAACAAGTGGGACTGGTCGAGAACCGAGGGGCCTGTTGTGTTGAGGGAATCAGGGAGAAGAGAAGAGAAAGTTACAGATATAGACCGACAAACACATGCTACTCCGCTACACACATTCAGTGAAGCCACGGCAGGTGGCAGAGCCTCTTCACATAATATGCCACTGTTGAGAAATAATCGGCCTACGCTAATTAAAGGCCTTCAAAAGTGCTGGAATCAAGCTAAAGGCTTCCAGAACAACCACGGCTACAAACCATTGATACGTGACTGGAAACGCTGGATCACCTTGTTAATTTTGACTGATCAACTGTGTCACGTTTAAGCCACAGTTAAAATGATCAGAACACATGCTGTGACTGCAAAAACTGTTCATTTAAATATTAATAAGCTAACCTGTAATCACCATGCACTGGTGTCAGTTTTTAATCACTACACTATTGTTCAAGAATTGCCTAGTGGAGGAATAGCTGTAATTATAATTATTACTCACCTACTTTAAACATATCTAATACAGGGGTTTGTTACCACTTTTTTATTACTAAATTCATTATACAACACAGCCTCCAGCGTCTTGAAATGTGAGATATTAAAGAAGACATTTTAATTATCCCAACTTGTCTCTTAACACAAAGGGACATATTCAGAATTGAATAAAAGTGTCCAAAGAAGAACAGTTTTAGTGCCTTTTCGAATACAACCAAAAAAGGGGTAAACATGAAAGTAAAAGAAAAATGACTCTCACACATCACCGCTGTAAAACCTTTAAAAACAACTTTACAAGAAAATGTGAGGCTAAGCAGGGAAAATAGCGGCTCAGCACAGCAGCATGTATGTGCCAACAGAGATTGGGTTTGTACAAAAGTACAAAAAATACCCTAAATAAGATGTATATTACATTATCGTCTGCTTTGACTGTTATTTTGACACTTGATATACATATGGTACGCACGTGTAACACAGTTGTTTATCGTCAACACAACACTAGCAGGAAAAAGTATGAATTGAAGTACGATTTAGCCAGAAGGGTCAGAACCTTAGAGTCTCTAGGCGTTCGCTAATGCGCTATTTCGGAAGTGCTTGCTAGCACATTTCAAGTTGACAAGGTCTGCCGTCCCATAAGGCCATTGTTGCCTAGAGTTATGCTGAGGGTGAAAATGATTGGGTGAGATATGAGTTAAGAGTAAGGCCAGGTGTTGGTTCAGTGTCGGAGCAGCGGAAGTGCAGTGTAGGTGATCAGTGCGGAGCGAGTGTGGAGGACGATGAGCCTGTGGATGCCAGGATTTACTGTTAAATCTTGTGGGGGAGTTTTGAGTTTAATTCGGCAACACAATGAATGTGATGGGCTTTTTGTAACCCAATGACATACACACCCTCAGTTATCTCTCAGTTCCTATCCAGCTTTCAGTATGTGGGCACCTGCTGCAGTTTAATAGCAAAACAAAGACTGTTACATCACATCCTTTGTAGCGGCTATTAAAAGAAAAGACTAAAACAGAAAGAGATTCGTGTTTGTAAAATAACCAAGAAACATAAAAGAACGTCGTGCTGAATGTTTGATTTTTAAAAAGCAGTCAATCAAGACTTCTCCAGTAATGATGTACTGGACATAATTTAACTTGAGAGGACCGTTCTCTTTATTTGACTCAAGATTGGATGTATGAGCTTTGTGTGGAGCACACATGTATTCAAATGAAAATGGAAACCATCAGTATTCTAGATATATAGAGATGTAGAAACAAAGGTTTACTGTTGAAGCCATTTCAAATTCTGAAGAGCTTTTATACCCTCCTAGGAAGTTATATATAAGTGCTATAAATTATACCCCACCATCTAGATTCATTGTTACTTTCATATTAATGCTATTTCACCTTAATACTTTTTCATTTTAGATGTGATTAGGCTTTCAAAGTCAGAAGGCATATTCTCAATTGACCCATTCCTTTATTGTGCCTTCCAACCATTCTGAGCAGGGATTGTCAATGACAGTATGTTTCTATATAGAACTAATGGTTCAAACTCTTTGATCGGTGCCCTTGCATACTTTGTTCTGGTGTTTTATCACTTGTAGTGTTTTAGTGATAAAGTACTTTTCCACTGTGGTATCCCCAGTCTGTACTACTACTGTACTACATCGCAGTAGAACAACATCAGCCACTGTGTGTGCTGTTCAGTGTACATGTGTGACGATAGAAGAGGATTCCAAATCCCCCATTTCCATAAAATATAGTTATAGTTATATTAATTGATCTGAAGGTGTATTACATTTGGATAGTGTATCCTATCCTATTCTATTCTATTCAATCCGTTCGTTGGGAAAAAATAGTACTACAGACTGAAAAATTGTATTTTGAAAAATTCAAATAATGCAAAATTATAATAATGAACCATAATATTTACAGGGTATGTTTGTAAATGCACTATGCTGGACCTCTGGCTTTGCACAACCAACAGTGGCACACAGGACTGGGAGAGGAGGCATAAGCAGTGAGGACAGGAAGCGATGGGAATAAGCAAGCACTCACTTTCGCTAATAAATTACGGGGGAAAAAAATCTGCTTTCTAAGAAAGTGGGTCACTGAGAGCAGGCGAAGAATGCTAAGCAGAGTGCATTTTTGTTGGTAAATACAAGCTTGTGTTTGTGTGTGTCTGAGCATTGCAGAGTGAAAGTGAGTGAGTGAGTGAGTGAGTGAGTGAGTGAGTGAGTGAGTGAGTGAGTGACTACTCGGGCTTGTCATGGTTAGAATTCACTGTATTTACATATTGAGAGTTGATCATTGTGCTTCGAAAAGTGGAGGAGAAGAGCGAGAGGAAAAGAGAGAAATAGGAAGAAGGAGCGTTAAAAGCAGAGCATACTATTGTTTCATCAATCATCTAATGAGCCCTCGCCTATGCACATCCACACCGATACACATATAGAAAACATTTACTGGAGATGCATAAAACCCTCACTGATTGACAGGTAGTACACAGCATAAAGGATTAATGGGACAGAGAGAAACGGGGAGACAGATGCTGTCTTAGGGGGTTTCTATTGATTTATGTCTGCTGAGTGTCATCATCTCCAATCTGACTAATGAGGTCCTATACACACAACGGGTACACACAGCCTCCTCTCACACTCCTCTTTCTTACAGGTTAGTTGCTGCAAGTCTGTTGGGGTAGAAAACATGGACTGAACTACTGTACTGGAGCATCAACCCTCTCCATGTTTACCCCACCGCCCTTACTCTGTCCCTCATATGAATATACATATATATATATATATATATATATATATATACCACCATGTCATTTTTCTTCTTCACCCTCTCCCCCCTCTCTCTCTCTCATGTGAAAGAAAGTGATTTCAAGAGTAAAAAAAGATGACTTGAGATATGTCATTTTGTCCGCTTTCCTCAGGTTTAATCTTTGCAGAAACGACACACGCGCACAAACATTTTTACATTTTCTTACATTTGCTTCTGTCTCTTTTCCCATCCCTCCATCATCCTTCGTGTGGCAACAGCTGGTGTTATATAGCCACTGCAGGATGAGCTCAATAAGAGGGCAATTACAGGATTCACTCTCACGATTCAAATTTAATTTCCACATGCCTCTAGATACAGTTTTATACAGAGAGGAGGAGCGGAGGAGGCAAACTTGCCCTCAGGGCAAACATAGCAACCCAATTTACTGATTTCCCTTTACAATTCTTGTTTTATTTTAACATTATCACGAAACCATTTTGTTTGTTCCCTGACATGTTAGCTGATGTTACTTAGATATTTGAGAGCAAATAGGCCACTAAGTAAACCACGATCTACCCACTAAACCTTTACCATTACACTCTATTTCCTGACAATTGTTAAGAATGGTTACATTTACAGTACTTTAACATAATATAGATACCTGCAAAGTAATATATCAGGTTTGTGATTTAGAACAGTTGGACCAGAACTACGTTTAAGTTGTCCTGATGAAGAGTTTTTAGGAACATGTGCCAGCCAATCAGAACAACAAATATGTATCTTCCAACAAATCCTCCAAACTAAGTGACAAAATAGATAATCTGTCATTGTTTTCAAAAACAACCCATAAGAGCATTTTTTTTTGATCTGATGTCAGAAGATCAGGAAACACAGAACACAGCATGTTCACACTGTTTGTCTGAGCTTTCCAAACTGCATATGAGCATTTAGAAAATATTAATCTGCCACCTCTATGGTTGAGGTTTGGCTAGATTAAGGCAAGTAAAACTACTCGGTTAAGGTTAAGCAAAGGTCAAAAGGAAGCAAGATTGACTGTAGGTAGGAAACAGGATGCCAACAGCGGACTTCTGTGTCCACTCACACACTTTGTTGACTCAAACATCCACCCAGATCTCCTCTAGAAGCGGTTTTGTGCTGCTATAACATAGCGCACTACTTCCATTTTTGCGTCTGTGAAAAAAACTGCTGGAATTTGTATGAGCCGCTCGTCAGTTAAAGATTAAAAAATACATTGTTTTAGGCATTTGAACAAACGATAAGTGCTGTTGTTGTTTCTGGTTGGAACGTTCTTGTACTTTCCGCAGCTATGGTATATCAGATTATGAATTTATGATAGAGGTTCATACAGAGCATGCAGTTCTTTAAAATTCACAGTAAAGTGGGCCAGCTGTGGAAATGGATGTCATGGTAGGACTGCATATAAAGCAATCAAAGCACCAAGTTTTCTTTGTACTGTGGAATATTTTAAAATCAGTCAGTTTTTGCCTCTTAATGAATCAACTCTGTGTCCTGGAAAATCTGAATACGAGAATTAACAGAGGATTCCCAACTCGGCAGTTCATCAGCCTCTGTGGGGTTCGTATGTTGAGAACACTGACGGTATAGTTAGGATAGTTATTAAATTAATAAAGGATATAAAAACATATCCTCATTCAGGCATTCATACAAACTACAAAAACACACGTTTACAGCCTAACATACAATGTATTTCTCTACTACACACGCAAAGGAGTCAGTCTAATTACGTCATAGATAATCAAACAACGCCATGTTCATACATGTTCATTCAGTATAACAAAAAGTATTAAGATGCGTTTTCTTCCAATCCTTTCTTTCTTTTGTCAGGTACTCACAAAAGCTTAATGTTCAGACTGGCATTCCTACTTTAAACAGACACATAGACCTCGCTCGCTCTCATTACACGTTGTGACACAAAGCGTTAGTTAAAAGAAAGGAGTCTCAATTAGCAGTTGAATAATCATCAGTTATATAACAATCCTGCTGCTTTTAAGACGGAATAAAGTCAGGAAATTATACCAGAAAGGTTTTGATGTGTAATATATCAAAGACAATTTAAATTTACATCTTTACAACCCAGCTACGTATCAGCTCCGGACCAGAGTCACCAGAGGGCAATCTTATTATCTACAAATTTCAACATTACAGCAAAACAAAGTATAGAGTATGTGTAAAAATGTTATCATCACATTATAAGAGAACAGAAGAGAAGGTCAAGTCACCTGAAGAGGTTTTCTACCTTGAACATCAATACATGTATAACAGTACTTACATGTACATACAAGGGTAAATGGTTAAAACTGTTCTATATTATATATAAGGTGAGTCAGAGTAGTCATTTAAAAGGCCACCGATTTTTGTATTGCATGCTCACTGCATCACAGGCCTAAAACTCATTTTGTATGAAATAGTGACTTTAAGCTACACTATTTCAATTCACGCAGTTAACTCTCCGCAGCAAAAGTGCATCATAAATCACTGCAAGGACTTCTTTACATGAATATTCAGTGAACACTACCTGTCAAACTGAGGGCCTCTGAGCAAGGGGGAAAAGGGGAAAAACAAACCTGATATAAAGTGAGTTGAGGATTCAGGAAGTTTAGTCTCGTTATGACGAATCAAAAAAACAATGGCGTGATATGGGACCAGCACTGCACAACATGGCATTGCTCTCAGCGACAGTTAATCTGCTCCATTGTTTTGTTTTCTAGTTAAAACCTTTATTCGTCCAGGGAAAATCACCTTACCAGCTTCCTGTTTACACATGAGCTGATTCACTCCACCAGCGGAGCCTTGGGCAAAAATTACAATCCGCCAGTTTCATGATCCATGATGTGATGGGGTGTCTCCATATAATGATGTCATTATCATGGGACTTTTTTTTTTTTTTTACTCTTTAAAGGCAAATCAAGAGGAAGGTTTTAATACCAGTTCTAAATCCTGTTCAATCTATTCTTGGCATCTCATTTGCAGCGACAAAACCAGAGGCCATTTGGGTGTTTTGATGATAGCGTTAGCAAGGGTTGCAAAAAAAATTCCAAAAATCTCCCGTAGGTGCTCAGTTGGATTGAAGTCTGGTAAATGCAAAGCCGACTGCACATGATTCACTCATTTATTGTTTTTGCCTCTTTTAATTTGCCCACCTGTGGAGAGAAATCACCTAAAAGAAGCTCCACAAATACTCCAAACATTCTTCTGACCTTGCCCTTTCAATCACTTAGGTCAAGATGTTTGGTCCGCTTGAACACAAAGGCAAAGCTCCACTCGACCTCTCTTTTTGAATTCAACTAGTCTTTGTGTGTGTGTGTGTGTGTGTGTGTGTGCAGTAAGTAACACAGCTCATATCACAGATACGGAGGAGGCTCTGTAAATCTATATCATATCCATAGGTGCGTGCATGCATGCCACACGCACGCACACACACACACACACCTCAATTGACATTTCCAAGGTTGCCAGATTAGCAGCAATCCAGCTCCTCTTTCTGCCACAATGGATCAATAAAACACTTTCGTACCAAACCTGGAAATCCTAACACAGACACTTACGCAAAGTAATCAAATCATTGCTATTATTGTGAACAGAAGAGTGATCTAATTAAACAATATGCATATAATAATGTTCCGCTCATATTGTTGTTTTTATGCAACGTTGCATTCTGATGACTGGTGATATAAAGGACAAGTGTGTGCAAAATGAACAGCTCAAGGCATGAGAAACAGTCTTGTGTTTAATGTGTCCCAATACTATAGATGTGGTCTTTATAGAAAGTGTTACCTTTATCTTATAATAATGGTAACCTATATGAAAGTGTAACACAGCTATGGAAAGAACTAAAAACTCTTCCAACCGCCCTGAAACCTTTTAGTCATACTTTGAAAAGATGATACTCAGACTTCTATCAAGAGACTTAATGCATCCTTCTTCTCTTTCCATTAAAGACATACAGTACAACAGTGATTTCAATGATTCTATATTGAGAAACAAGCCTGATCATTGTGCCATTTCACCAGTAAGATGGACAGATGATAGTACTTAGAAAATAATATTTAATGCATAAGTGGAAGGGCTAAAGCTTGTTAACTGGAACTGAGTGGCACATGTGGAAAAGTGTCACCGAGCAAAATTGTGTCACCCACAGGACTGTGCTTCCACACTTTCTTTAAGATTTGATTTTGCGGAGCGTGTATGTAGACTACCCTCAATCAAATCCATGGGGCTCCACAAAACCCCATCTAGTAGGTGACTCATAACTGCCATTAAACACAACCGCAGAGGGCAGGAAGATGCTTGCTGAAGGGGCCAGCATGTCCTGAGGGAGGCTGTGTGTCAATCACAATTCCACCACATTTACCCTACAAGTTTGGGGATTTAAAGCAGTAAACGTTTTTAAGGTCAGAACCTATATTTAATTTGCACTGTTCCAGTTATTTTAAAAATATAGCCACGCCACACTTTTTTTTGGAGTCGGTTCAATTGACAGTGAAGGGAAAACTCTGTGGGCTCATAAAATTTTAGTTTGAGATTATACATCCAAATAACTTGTACAGTTTCTGACTGTAGGGCTTACAGCTGTGACTACTTCTATTATGCCAGTAAACCCACCACTGGTGCTTTCATAGTGTCCTAGGAGTTGTTTGATTATTTACTGTCTATGCAGTAGCTCCAGGGTTTGTATAGATGACATCATCTTCACAGTCTGTGTCTCTGCTGTTTGGCTTCAGGAGAAACTTGTTTGAATACAGATTAAAATTTGGCTGTAAAATAATGCAGAAATAACATCTTTGACTTGCCCTTTAAGGGTCTCACTTTCCATATGTGAATGGAATTAGATTAATCATTCAAGACTATGAAAATGGAAAAAAATGTAATACTGAAGTGAGCAACCCATTCCTTAAAAAAACGTTTTCGAGCAGCCTTCTTGCTTTTCTTATACAGGCCAGCAGGAACTGTGAAGTAAAGGCACACATTTCACATGGAAATGTGCATCTGAACGGGCTGAAAACATCTCTGTCATTTCCACATATGTGACAAGCCTTGAATATTCACTTTCCATGTGTGCATGGATAAAAACGTCTTCATAACACCCACATATTTGTCAAGACAAAAACATACCATGACAGGACTGAGCCATGTGTTGACGTGTTCCAAAGGACGTCTTACATCTCAACTATAACCCACCTCGCTAACATAACTACTTCATACTTTAGATGAGGCAGAACATAGACATGAGTCAGGTAAACCAGAGTGAAGGTATAACATATACAGCCAGAGAAACACATTGGTTTGTCTTTGCAAACAGAGTGTTAGGGTTGGTGCTGAGGTGATGTGAGGACACTAAAGGGTACTTCTGTACCAGGCATGAACTGCAGCAACAAAAACACAGACATGCCTAACTAACATCGTTGAACATCTGCTTTAATGGCAAAGCAGTAGGCGATTTTGCCATAATCCATTTTACAACCTTTGTCCAAAGACTTTTTAAATTGATTTGTAGGAAGGGGACAGGCATTCATAGCTATAACCATAATATGTTTTATGAGGCTTACATGTCACTGATACTGAACAGGGATTCAGTGTCTTACTCAAGGACAGTTCAGCAGGGCTCATGGCTGCTGTAACCGGGACATAAAGCTGAATATTCATACTTCGCATTACTCTCTCTCATCTAGAAATATTACTAAATGTAAACAGTTTTTTTAAATCTCTGCTTTTTTTCAGCAATGTCATTTGGGGAGGACGATTCCATTATCTTCTTATATTCTGGTCTATTTCGGAGAAATCTTTCTTGGCAACGGAAAAGCGTAATTAGGCCACACTACTGCTTCCTGTGATCCATTTCTTTTTTCTCAGAATTTATGTTGGGTGCTCTTGCTCAAACCTGGCAAGATCTGAAAGCCCTAAAAATGAACCAAATTTGTTAAAGACACAACTCTGGCAGGACTTCCAGATTGGAAAGACACACAATTATGACATTTTTAACACCTCTTAGATTAACTTAAAAACAAAAAAAACATTTCAGTTTTCTCAGTGAACCGCACTTTTATCAAATCATGTCATCTTCTCTTTCCCTTTTATCTTTGCTGTCTCTGTTTATTTTATGTTAACCAAAAAAGCGGATAAAATACAAAAGTACTGAATAAAAAAATAATGTAGCTACAAACTGTATCTGTTCTCTTGAGTCGTGAGTTTTGTGGCAGAACTTTAGATGTGGCAACCATCTTTACTGTACATCCATACTGCACTTTAATCACTGATATATACTGACCCTAAATTGGATGTGTCCTTTTCGATAAATCATTTCTCTGGCTAACAAGATGACCTCTGAACTCTAGTTTCGGAATCTGCAAGTAATTGGGGAGCCAGTTCGACTGTATCGGCATCAATCGATTACTGTACATACATTGGTAGAGCAACTTTCTGCTACTGTGATTGATCACAAGCGGTCGAGACTGAGAATTCATTCTTTCCAGGAAATTACTAATTCAACAAAAAGAACCCCAAAGACAGTCGTGCCTAACCAATGAATTATGACATGTGTGATATGTTTAATGACTAGCAGTGAGAAAAATAAAGAATATGTTGGTCTGGATCAAATTTTTCTACCTTAGGAACTCTGCCTTGGGATGCTCAGAGAAATCGTTGACATTATTGATCTCTGTAGGAAAATGATGCTTTTACCTCTGACCCTCCAGTGTGAGTACAGAAATATATCGAAAAGTTGAGCTCAAGATACACATCATTGGGGCCATAGACAACTGAGGACTACAGAGAGAAATGTTTTTGCATCTCTGCTTTAAAAATGAAGGCAGGATACTCCTTTGTGACTGGGTAGTGGTCCTTTAACCTCCTCTATACTAACTCAGGAATAGAGACACAACATAACATAACACAACTGCCAGTGAAGCTATTTCAATGTAACATTTTAAAAGCAAAAATGGCAAACATTTGCTGGCTGCTGCTACCCTTAGAGGAGGATTCGCTTATTATCTTTGTCATATTCGACACTATATGAAATATCGTTTGGTTATGAACTGTTGGTTGGACAAACGAAACAATTAGAAGATGTGACCTTGGGTTGTGGGAAATTGCGATGTAATTAACAGATTGATCACTAATGACCATTTTTAGCTGCATGTCCTGTTGGAGTGCCGGTAAAAAATAATTGGGATGTAAACATAAGCCATAATTCACAAATTATGGCTCATAGCGCCCCTGTTTTTATAAATGCATAATGCTCCCAGAGCCATTTAAGGACCTTGGACAGCGACAGAAAGAACAGTGGACGGTATAATGTTTTAGAAAGTGCTTTTTTTCGTTCCAAAGTTTTTTTTTTATTACAATCCATTACAATTATTAAATTCCATTTTTTGAACAACTTCTCAGCAATAAAAGAAACACGTGTCCACTACGAAACCGTTTCATTGTAAGCTCAATTTAGAAACACACGGAAGACGACCCAGAGAGGAATCTAGGCAGTCCAAGCAGATAACAACAAATCAAGGTTTATTCAGGGGCGAGGTTTGAGTCTTTTTTTAACTAAACTTGATGACAGTCTATTTTTTTTTTAAATTAGCAAAGTTTGAAAGTGTGTTACTTTCACTGTCATGACTGTTTAATCTAAATAGAAAGAATGAGCCCACGCTGTGACATCAATTCCATATCTCCCATCTCTCTCTTCCCCCCATCTCACACACACACACACACGCACACACACACACGCACACACACACACACACACACACACACACACACACACGGTATATCGCATCCCTCTTAAAGTCTCTCTCTCTCTCCTTCCTAGTTTCCTCGTTCATTTTTCCTCCCGACCTCCCTCGCTGAATGGTAACCGTAGCAACAGGCAGAGGGCTGTGCTGCCAAGTGGGAGGGGGGAAACAACACAAGGAGTGACAGAGATGCGGAGAATAAGGGAAGAAGAGTGTGAAACGGGTCAAAGAACAGAAGTGAGACGATTAGGGTAGAGGAGAGAAAAGTAAAAGAGAAGAGAGAAATACACATTGAAAGTGAAAGTGAGTGAGATACAGCAGAGAGAGGATATAGAAAAAGGTAAAGAAGTGTGTGTGTGTGGGGGGGGCAATGGGGGGGGGGTGAGAGTAGGAGAAAGAGGATGGATCTGAGGAAGAGAAGTACATTGGGAGCAACGGAAGAAGAGCAGATCGTCGGGTGAGAAAAAAGTGCAGAGTCATTTTATATATAACTGTATAGATGTGTAATACAGACTCTCAGTGTGTCCTGCAGTCTATTCAAAGCATCAGCACTCCTTTTGACTATGCATTAGTTCTCAAAATAAATAATATGTGGGTAGCACACTGATTGTGTGTGGCTCTAGCTGCAATGGTTGTAAAAAAAAAAAAAAAGAACTGGGGTGAAAATTGAAATAAGATCCACGGATTTATGAAACATTGTCTATTACATTGTCAAAGTAATTAATTTGAATTACCAATGGGATTACTAAGCACTGTACCCATTTCCTGATTTCCAATTTCAAGTATCCATTCAAATGGGAAATAGGTGAATACTGTAATACATGACACATTCCAAAAAGAAAATGTGCAATAGTAGTTGAATGTTTCCTAGAAATGCACACACATATCTTCCTGGGAATGAAGTTATGCAAAAACATTTTCACTCGGCTCTTAGCCCAGACTGAACAATATTCCCTCGTTTTTTCTGCAGGATCCTTGTAAAACATTTATTTCATTCAGTAAATGATGAATGACTTGATGAAATATCATAGCATTGGTGGTCTGACCAAAGAGACTGACACTACAAAAAGTCTTGGCAAGCGATAGTGAAACTTTTTAGACACACACACGTACATACACATCTACAAAAATGAGTTGGACAAAGAGGACAGGTCTAACGACACAAGAGCTTTACCTGCACACTATTCTGCCAGGAATTACATTTGGACTGCCTTATGTTTCCATTTAAGATTTTATTCATTACATTAATACATATTTAAGTCCAACCTTATTCACTTCAATTAACAGAATTGCAGTCTTTCATCTACAAAGTTTTCGATTTAAGACAGAAGTTGACAAAATGTTGGCAGGAAGGACCTCTAAACTTTAACAATTTTGCAAATGAAAATAATTTAGCAAACTCAGGAGCTTCTCAAAGACATTGAGGGACACTGTACTATAAACTCAAACAATGGCTTGGAGTTTCAGGCCTCACATTCGCGCTTTTGAAAAGTCCTCACTTCTTGATAGCTTAACTCAAACTAGTCCTCACAAGATTAAGAGTACAAATAAATACACATACAAATCTTGCCGGGGTTCTTGTTCTCAGTCAGAGAGTACTTTGTATCCATAACAAGTGCATCGTTCAGAATTAAAGTTTAATAGATTTTGGGCAACCACTTCATGAAAATTTCATGTCGGTGCTTTCAGGCACAATGAAGCAAATCCAGAAGGATTTCTAACCACTTTTGTCGTCTTTGGGGACAGGAAGTTACAACAATGCCATTGAGTCACAACCTCGGTCAAATGTTTGCTTAAATTTCCAACTACGTTTTTAAAAAGCCACAATTACTCGACAATGACAAAAGGGAGAAAAGAAGAAGGGAAAGAAAGATTCAATTATTTTCACCACATAATGTCTTGCGTACATTTTCTTCGGCAAAACAGCTGTAAAGATGTTTTATTGGCAATAGATTTTTCACATTTTCAGTGAAAGATGACAGCTTTAAACGTAACGCTCAAGACTACACTCAGTCATGCGTTGGTCCCTCGGGCACACATGCTCGAGGGACCAATATTAATTTTGTTAATGTATAATAAAAAACAAATATGGTCAGTATGAATAATGTGTTTTGCTCAATTCCTGATGAACTTGAACCTTCGATAATAAAAAAGTTATTCCCAGATGCGACATTGTAAGTGCATTTTCTTTGGAATCCTGAATAAAAACCACTCTATCCATCACCCCTCCAACTCCTCCTCTTATTTGATACTCCTGCCAGCGAATTACGCCTCCCTCCTTCCTAGCGCCCTGCTTCGTATTTAACCCCACAAATGTATTTCTATTTTGTACACATGGTTGAGTTTCTCTTCTTGTGTGTTCACCCGTGTCTGTCGGTCTGTCGGTATGTCTGCGTCTGTTTGATTCTGTGTCTCTGTGGATCTCTGTGTGTGTGTGCGTGTGTGTGTGTGTGTGTGTGTGTGCATTTGAGAGAGAATGGCAGGAAGGTTGCCACTGATATTGGTAATGTGGCACTTTGCCAATCTCATTAGCTTAGCATGCAGTGGGCAGACTGCCTGGATAGACACTATGTGTGTGTGGTTGTGTGTGTAGGTGTATTTGCGTGTCTGTGTCTGTGAGCGTCAGGGCCAGTGCATGCCACCACTCTGGCTGATGGTTCCAATAATGGTATTGGAGAGAGAGAGAGAGAGAGAGAGAGAGAGAGAGAGAGAGAGAGAGAGAGAGAGAGAGAGAGAGAGAACAGCTTTTTTTTTTCAAAATGAGAGCAGCAACACGTGAGTAACATGTATGGAGGGGTTAATCCCCTCTTTGAAGTCATGTTAATGTGTGTGTTTGCGTGTGTGTGCTGATGTGTAGGCTACAAAGGATTGTTGGTAATTGCCGTGCTGTAATACTTGTTGACGTGACTGATAAACAAAAGTGCCTGACATCCGTGTGTCTCCGAGTGTGTGTCACTTGGTGGTTGTGGGTGGGTAAGACAGAGAGCAAGAGAGAGGGAGAGGATAAAAAGAAACTGACTGTGTAATTGGTGGTTTGACATTAGCTGTCTGCATGACTACTATATCCACAGAGGTGATACAGAGAGGGAGGAGAATAACGTGTGTGTGTGTGTGTGTGTGTGTGTGTGTGTGAGAAAAGGTGGTGGGAATAAGAGAAAGGAAAATAGCAATTTCCTAGAATAGAATACATGATGTATTCTACTTAAAATAGTGTTACAGACTCAATCTGTCAACGAAAAGCTAACCATTCCACGTTTAAAAATTTGTGCGCGTCACGTAGAAGTTTGGGTGAATTTTATTCTCCTTTCTATTTCTGGGTTGGCTACACTATAGAACCGAGGAATAACAATTAAAAAAAGAACTATTTTTAGACAATGCTTAGGGGGAAGAATAGTATAATTTTCGGAGTCAGTATGGTTGACGTTCACAAAGCCTGCAGCACTTTAATTAACCTAAAATGGCAAAGGATGTGTAGCTGTGACATCAAAAGAGAGTAAAGTTTAGCAAATCTGCCTGCTGATGAGCAAAGGGAGTATTTCAGTGAGTCGGTCCGGGATTAGGTCCTGTTTCATTCATCCATTTATTCATCCATCTATCCATCCAGCCATTCGTCATTGCTCCCTCTGTGCACATCCATCACTTTCCCCTTCATCTCTTTATTTAATCTATCAATCCATCCATCCATCCATCCATCCATCCTGGAGACAGATGCACTCATTTAAATCATTCCAAGCCAAAATGGAGGAATTGGACAGTGGCCGAGTGCTGTGCGACGACTGTAATGGCATACGGGAGGGGTTGATGGGATAATTTATTGTTTAATTAACCAATTAGCTTAATTGAGTCAGAAACCACACCTGGGTGGAAACACCTGCTTTGAGTGCTTCCAGCATCCTGCCGCAGATACGTTGCTTGCTCGGTTGGAAAAGCGCCTGAAAGAACATTTCAGGGAATCAAACTAATAGGATTTGGCTTAGTAGAGTGAAATTCAATATTTCTCATTTTAGAATGTGTTAATTCATGTATTATGATTTCAATAAACAGTACACTGAGAAGATAACATATAGATAATGTAGAATCTGTATCTAAACACAAAGTATATGATCCTGTTCCATTTAATTGAATCCATCCTATCATAGCAGACAAAAAGTTTTTTTTAGAAAAGAAGAACAAACATGAGAAATTGACATATCCATACCCATAACCATATCCAAAAATGATTAGCCTTTGGCTGGTAGCAATTTTCAACACTGCCCCACTGAAACCACTACAGTCGAAACAATTAAAATCAGCATTTAGAAACATTAAAACTCCCCATTAAAATGAATACTAATGAAATTCTTTCATATATCGTTTAAGTGTCACTAAATGTCTCTATTGAAAGAAATCCTGATAAAAATTCTCTCAAACATTGTTTAGATCATTAAACAGTAAAACTTTCCATTGATGCCGATATTAATTAAATAACTCCAAAAAAAGCATTTAGATAATGAGAAACTTTAACTCCTCATTTAAAACCAATACCAATGAACTACATTGCATCAATGTTTGCACCTGATGACACTAAACATCCTCTAACTCAATCTTTGTAAATCCATAAAGCTACTAAAGTAAACTGTTTGTGAAATACAATACCTGCAGCCAATATAACAGTGGTTAGAGTGATTGCGTGGTACTAATTGGAGCTGGATATACATGGTTGGAGTTTATTGCAATGACTGCAATGAGTGCAGTGCAGGCTCCAAAACTAACACACACACATGCATGCAAGTGAGCTCATAGACAATGTCAGCACAATTAAGCAGAGGAATTCAATCCAAACCAGGGTAAACTGAGTACCTATATTTGAACTTTTAGCAGGAATTTACTGTGAAGCGCTTTCTGGTATTTGGTGTGGAGCTACAATCAATATGTTTACATGCACTTAAATCTGCAAAATCTTTTTTTGGGGGGGCCACTCGGGGGCAGCAGAAACAAGTTGTGAACACACCGTTCACATATCATCACCTTTTAAGTTGATATGGCCAACTTGGCAAATGGTAGCTTATTTATATATATACAGCAGTTACGGAGCAACTTTATCATTTATTTGCAGTCGTGTTTCCGCAGTCGAGGGAAATATCTGGCTCTTTAGCTTCTAAATGCTCTAGCTAGTCGCTAACTTTGTCTTTCTGTATGCATATCAAGATATAGTGTATCCTGGTTACGGTAAATCCACAAATACACGCATCAGCAATCAGATTTCTTCCCAACCTTCTCTTAATGTCATGATTTGTTGTTTCCTCCACCCGTTTACTCTCCCACTGACTGAAATCTTTGTTATGCACAAGCATTCTTGTAAAAAGCTGATTAGAAACCTGGTTACGCATAAAAATGGCAGAGAAATTGTTCTCCAGGAGAAATCTATTTGGGGAAATCAGATTTCCCTAATCCCCTACTCCAATTACAGAAACCAGGTTTTTTGTCTACATGACAGTTAAAAAGTAAACTTACGGGGGAAAGCCCACTGTAAATATTTCACTTAAACCCATGCACACAGACTCTTACAGCGAGGACGTGTGAGACATTCTTGGGTTCTGTATTATGTAGATTATTTCAAAGCTGAAAGGCATATGTCATGGGATATGTTGCGCAATTTCTTTGTGAAATACAAATTCCTTTCCTTTTAATTATCATTAATGAATGGTGGTTGGTGTAATTCAGGCTAACTTGACAGTGTATATAAAATACGTTTAATATGGGGAGTGTGTTCCACTTGAGTTCTCGTAATCACAAATGTGTGAAATCTGGAATTAAATAAAACAGTACAACCATACACAGACATACGAACACACACAACCTGGTCTATTCAAATACACACAATGACAACGCAATAAGTTATGATATGGGAAATTAGGTTTCACCAGCGTTAATAAGATAATAAGATCTCCCGATTCAAGCACACATGCTGAACAGGATAATTAAACTTTTGCAAAATTATGCCGATTATCACACATCCACGCTGATTTATAAACAGACAGCAGGATTTTCTTTCCCTTCCTCCATGCTCCGCAGGCATCACACATTCATGGCTAGCCTGCAGCAGCCTACACACACACAAGCCCAAAACGCAGACTCTTTCATACTCGCAAACACAGATACACACGCACATTGCCTGCAGCGGCGCAGGGTGCTAGACGTGAAAACGGCTTCAATTGACTGGAAGGAAGTTCTCGACTACTCTGAAGGGATGAGAGAGAAAGATAGAAAAAAGAGAGAAAAGAGGAGAGAGACGGCGAGGTAGAGTGAGCATGCGGGGCCGTGGCAAAGACGTTTTTCAAGGATACACACACACATGCTCACACAGGCAGGCAAGCCGAAACACTTAACACCCAGACACAAACACCACTGCTTTGCTTTGAACATTGTGCCCATTACAGATAGCTACTGAGATAGCAAAGGGCGCCGCTGCTATGATGAGAGTAGCAGAGTGAGAGTACAGAGTGACAGTAAGAGATAGAGACTCTACTTCTGCTTGTATCTTAAAAGTCAGTATGTTTTTCTGAGGGCAAAATCAAAATCACAGCGACCAACATTTCCTTAGCACCTAGGTATCCCTTTCTTCTTCTGACCTCAATTTCACAGTTTCTTTTAAAGTGTTGCTTATCCCGGGAAGGGTTTCGCTCAACATGCGTTGCCTTGCACATCAAATCCCTGCTTCGTTTTGATACGGCTAAACATATTCAGACCTGGGGGCTGCCCGGTGCAGCCACAGTTTTCTCTCGCTTGTAATTGGAGCGCCTTCCAAACGTTCACCAGAGCATTTGGTGGTTAAGCGCTCTGCTTACGGGCAAACTGAAGGTAGCCGTTTAGGGAGGGGAGCGTGTCTCTGTGACACTTACTGTGACTGCATTTTCCCAGCTTCCTTGAGAATTCACAAGTATTTTCTCACTGCCTGTTCCACCCACACAACCCACACACACACCCTCGGATGTCAAAGCAAGGTTTACATGAACTGCATCGTCAGGCTGCCGAGGATTGCAGCTATCGGGAATTGGTTGGAGCTGGCGTTTTGCCTTATTATGTTACAATTTTAATTGTTCTGAAGATGTGAAATAGCTTGTGACAGATATTAAGTCTCATTAATGTTCACATTCAAATCAAGTGACGCGTGTAGGAAAGTGGCAGTGACCTTGAGGGCCTGTGACCGCAAGATTACTCACCCTCAACCGTGCAACAACATCTGTGCAAAATGTCGTTCAGTCTGCAGTTACAGACGCTTCCCTTCTCTTTAATTCGAGCTTGTCAAAACAGACATAGAACATAGACGCATACATCCGGCTTGAGGGCTTTTTTTTCTCCTTCACGTTACTTTATCGGGCTTTAATATTAGCAATAAGACCCGTATGAGAAGGAGGAAGAACTCCATGCCTTTATCTGATTGTGAGATGACCAGTCTGAGGATGTTACTGGAAGGAGGAGGAAGAGTGAGGAGAGATGTAGATGAAGAAAATGATTTCAATGTGTGTGTGTGTGTGTAATTTCTTTTTTATAGATCACGTAGACTGAAAGACTTATATTCTCTTTGAAACACTGATCTAAAATCTGATATAATCTGCCTTAAAGGCATCTAAGTGTGTGCTTGCGTGTGGGAGTGTGAACCGTATACGTGCAGTTATTGTGTTAATGTGCACGTGTGTGTATGTGTGTGTGAGGATCATGTCAAAATCTGTTTTCAGCGGGTGGGGGGGAAAAACAAAAAGGAGATGAAAAGCACGAGGTAAGATGACATTTGAATGTATGTTCAACATTTGCTATAAATGGACGCACATATGCTAAACACATATTCCCATGTTCGTCTTTGTTATCTGATTCTGTCTTATATAATTTCCTGACACGTTTACATGCACACACAAAACACGGAGACATGCAGGAAACAATATACACCACATGCAGTCATTTGTACATAAAGGAAAACACACACACCCACAAGCACACACACAGACACGCACACGCACTTCCAGCCTCCAGTGCTATCCCTTGTAACAAGTCAAAACAATGTGGCACAGCTGACAGCTCGTATTAGGCCACTAGGCCTTTAAAAGACCAATTGTGGGTGTGTTTCCACAAGTGTGTACATGTGTGTTTTATGTGACTCACCCCTTACAGATAAATGTCAGGGGTTGGTGTGAAGTCAACGTCTTAAGAGTTGCCCAAAGCTCACAGCTCTTTTTAGCAATGATTTTGGATACTATATCATATATAACCCAGAAAAAAAGGTATTTTTTGTAAAGAAAATAAAAGAAAGTGAGCACAATGAGAGAATTCAAATGTTTAAATGTGAGTATCAAGTCAACATGTGCCGGTGGAACTGCTGTTCTGCCTGGTGTGAAAAGGTTTTATGCACATTTACTGAATAAATGGCCAATTAATTTGTTAGGTTGGGGGGAAAAACGGAAAACTTGCTTTCAGTCCAGAATTATTAAATGCTGCCGTCTTGACCATTCAGCTTTGTTTGTGTGAGGTGGTTTGCATCCCCGAATGATTAAAACCAAAATCCTCTTAAGACTCAAAATATATGCCCTATTATAATAGCCGTGGTGATAAAATGAAGCTGAACCTTAAGGTCAGCAATCCTGTCCAAAGGTTTCAAGTCTTCCTGGAGTATGAAGCAGCTTTTATGAATTAGTAAGTGGTTTACTTCGCACGTCTTGAATAGACCTAAAGCCATGAATGGCACAGAAATCAATTTACATTTTCTAAACATCAGGCTGCCATTTTTGTTCAACTCCTTCGCCAAGGGAATTAAGCATCCCAGTGATGCTGTAGAATAATTTAGTTATTATATACTGTATACAAAAACGCAGCTTATTATTTATTTATATCTGTTTAATGTTTAAACCAAATATGAATGTATTAATGTATATATTAATTAATCTACTTGAGTTGTAATAGGTAGGGTGATAAATGACAGTCATTGATTACAGTCAATCAATTAATGGCAGTAGAGTACACAAAAGCTCGCACAGACTCGTGCATTGAGTTGTGGTTTTATTGCTGCAGTGCTTCAGAAAACGCAGAAGGATATTTTTGCTGAAGGGAAGATAGTCTGATAGTCTTTTTGGGAAATCAGGAGAGGGTCTTAAAACTTTTCCTCATCCCAGTTTTATGTTTTCTTCCAGCCTTCCCTTTTTATTAAGAATTGTTGTTTGCCACAAATACATTGTTTTCAGATATTGGGGGTGGCGGGGGCGGGGGGTATTCTTATTCTTTAAGGCCAAGGGAGTGTCCATTAAAAATATTGATATAGTGGGGAGGGCCATGCTTTTATTCTGAAAGAAATATAAGCTTCCACTCTCCCCCCCCAATCATTTCCATACAGTCCCTAATACACTGAGGATTAAACATTGAGCTAAATGCCTTAATTAAGTACGTCTCTAAAAGTAAAATAAAAACAGAAAAAGGCAGTTCTGCTTTATGAGAGAAAGAATGTTGAGGAATTAAAAACAATTATAATTGGCTTTATTTTTTATTTTTCTCCAGTGCATAACTAGAGTTTCAGCATAAGGTAATTAGCTTAAGTGTTCTGTTCAGGTTCATTTTGAAGTTGGTGTACATTATGGCGCTAAGAATTACAGAACAAGGTCAAGAAGTTATTTTACATTTTCATTTTGGCTTAATTAGCATTGTTGCTTAGTGGTTAACTCCTAAAACAGTCCACTGAAATGACCCTGACTAAATGCATATTTATCTTGGCTGTTTTTCTTTGCTTCCATCCACTACAGTATGAGTTGTATGTGGACCTTTGGTTAGAATTGTGTAGTAAACAACAACAACACAAGCACACACTGGAAAGAACACTTCCATTCTTTGATGTTACAGGGGGGGAATGAGACAGACGGATGAGTAAGTTGATCAAACAGCATCCAGCTGAGATGAAGGTTTGAACCATGCTGATGCTAAAATAACCGTAAAGAAACACTTTGAAGACCGCACACTCAAAATCACGCAGACACGCATACATTCTGATACATCCACATTAACGGAAGAACACGCTTTAACACGCTTGTTTGTTCCTGCTACACCATCATGGGAGATACAGAGAAACACATGCGACTAAAAGAAAAGAAAACGTCACCGTGTCTCGGTGTTGAGTGTGTTATATAGTGTCTTATATGCTGCGTTGTATCTTTCATGTGAAAATAAGTCTCTGACCTTTCGAGGAGCGCTTGGTTTATAGTTCATCTTGTTGTTGTGGTTCTTCCCTGCACTATATCTACTTTTATTTAAACTTTCAAACAAATCTAATCTCATCCAGGCAAGAAAAAGAGGGAAATGTCAGATGCCAGGGAGTGCTTAAACTATTAGTCGATTTGAAGCACAACTTCACACTGAGCCTCCAGGATAACACGAACAGGGCCAACCTAAAACCTGTTAGCATTGTTAGCAGTGTTGATGATTAAAACCAAAGGGTATCTAAAAACATCATCAGACAACTGTGACACCTTTCACAATGCTGCTGTGAGAAAAGTGAGAAGAAGTGACAATATTACTGCTTTTCTTTACACTGGCTTCCACTTAGTTATTGAATAGATTTCTGTTATAAATTGCTTTGTGGTCCAGGGCCAAAAAGACATTTCTGATTTGCTTGAGTAGTAGATCACTTAGGTCTTTATGAATCAGTCAACTTCTTTAATAGCACGTCATTTTAAAAATCACAGTAAAGCTGCATTTAACTATTAACTGGAACCAACGTTTTGATGATATTAAAGGACCAGTGTGGAAAATTTTATTTAAAATTAATTGGCAGAAATGGCACATCTATGACTATAGTATCAGAGAATATTCAAGTTTTATTCTAATAAATTGACGTTTGAGAAGTTTTTTCTCTGAATATTACCCCCTCTCCCCCGGCTCCGTACTATTATTATGTTTTACCTAATGGCCCTAATACGCCGTCATACTTTTTGAGATCGTTCTGGTTGAATAAAGTGTGCAACCTGTCTAATGCATAACAGGCTTGAATCCAAAAAGTCGGGTTGAATATGCATTACATTTACTCAAAAAGAATAATGGGCATATAGGAAATTTAAATGACATCTGTTTCTGGCACCACTTTATTCATCAGAGAGGAGACGAACGTAAACCATACTCTGTCATTTTCAGCATCTCGACATGATTGACTGATCTGTGATATAAGAGAGGACTGTACAGTGCAGATGAGTTACGTGTACATGTATTCAGTCTCTTAATGCTTATGAATCAAATCCCTTTCAAACTAGGACCCAAACTCTTCAGGAACATATGGATATATACCTGTATTGCGTGTGTCAAATTACATTTGTCACACTTCCAGTCAAGATTAGTTGAGGCGTGATATCTGTATCGCGCCTCAAGATTATTCAAAGAGATCTACTGACATTTCTCAGTCTAGTTGATTAGTCGGTTACTCAACCTGAGTGAAATGTATTCAACATTTCCATCTCTTGTCTGCACTCAGAGAATCCCTTGAGACCTTGTGACATTTTCTCAGCTAATTTAGAATTTTAAAACAGTCAGCATTATGGAAAATACTCTGCGTTGTTTAAAATCGCTATGACTGCCAACTGTTTCTCATATACGCTCAATCTCTTCCTCCTGTAATCCCTCTCTCTTTCTGCCATTCTTTCTCTTTCGCTATCTCTCTCCTCTTCCAGTTTTTCTCTGCTATACAGCTCTCTTTATTTTTGTCCCCTCCTCCCTCAAACTCTTCTCCCTCCTCCTCCCTTTCACCCATTTCCTCTCTTTCTTTCCATGAATAGTAATGTTGTCTTCTACGGTTTTTAAGTTGTATTAAAAGCTTGATTAGGATGGGAGGAAGGGCGATAGGAGAGGAATGTTGGCCCCTATAGCCTTAGCAAGGGTATTAAAAGCTCAATGCTCTTCCACATGCTGATCTCAAAGAGATACGCCTTAAAAGGTTATACACACACACTTGCGGACACACACACAGACGACAGACTTGCACGCGAACACGTAGAGACATACTTGTGTGCACACACTTGCACGCATAGAATATATTGATCAAGGACACTGTTATCTGATGGCCAGAGCGACCACTGGTCTCCAAAGTCATTAAGAAAGATGGGGCAGAGAAAGATGGAAACCAATGAACAGAAGTTAGGACAGAGGGGATAAAAGAAAGAGGCTCATGTACATGGATGTACTGAGAAATGACCTAAATAGTGTACGACACTGAAATGGAGGCATGTGGAAGAAAAGCAGGTGGGGGTTACATGCATGATTGTCAGCTGGGAAGAAGAGGAACAAGTCAGACAAGGGGAAAAGGGAGAGAGATGAAGGAAGCTAAAGCAAGCATGAAAGAAAGACCATTATTCCAGGCAGGTTGACATCTCAAAGGTTTAACTGCTGTCAATCATGACAATCATTTCATGACATGAAAAATTCCAAATTGCTTTGAGATTGACGACTAAGACGTAGAGGGAATTTTTGTCCTGTAAGAAGCTTTGAAGGGTCTGGAAATGTCTTCAGCGAGAGTTACACATGTCCACCCCCTGGATACAAAAGTTTGTCTTTCTCACTTGGCCGTTGAGGAGCTTGCTTGGGGAAGTTTCTTTTAACACAAAGGTAGTTAAAAAGGAGGTGAGAGAGTTCGCTTTGTTCTAGCCAGTCGGGCAGTGAAACTGTCTGCCGGCCTTTGAAGGACTTGTCTCCTTCAGATGCCCATACATGGCCAGGTTAATGTTAGCTTCTGCGACAGGAATGTAGTGCTCTTATACATAATGTACGTCCATCTTACAGGCCGAGCTGCTCAACTAGTAACTCATGTGCCTACCAGGTCTACAGAGAACGGTTGTGTACGTCATATTGGCCCACAAGTTGTGCCAGATTCCTGATGATGTGAAAGCCTGTAGCCTGTGACATGCATAATATATTCATGTTTGAATACAAAATGTCAATTTGGCAATGACTTTAGCGTTAACCGATATTTTTGGCACTTTGGAGCAACAGAAACAAGCTGTAAACACAATACTGACATTAGATTTTGCAGTTGATATGGTAAACTGGTTAGCAGATACGGACCAACATTATCTGAAGTCGTGTTTCTTTGGCACCTGGTAAATTGAAGTATGCTAATCCTTCTCCTTATAGCTCTGATTTGGACCCCACCAACTCCTGGGGGAAATATCTGGCTGCTAAATGTTCCACTATGTTCACCAGCTACTCGCTAACTTTGTCTATCTGCCCGTTTGGGGCTGGGCAGGAAGTCTACAGTTGGGTTTTGGAATGTCTTTGCTGAAAACAGCTGCCAGCTACGACTGAAAACTATGCTGATGATAGCTTTGAGAGTAAAACATTATATTGCGGGCTAGAAAACCAAAACAATGAGCTGAAAGATGCTTAAACTCTGCATAGAGTTGAAGGAGAGTGGGTGATAATTCTCTATGGGTTCATCACTGAGCGGCCCCTTTGACATTGTAATCAGGTGGCCCATTGTATTTACAAGAACATTGATTGTAGCTGCTTTGAAGCCTTGGGGATAATGAAAAAATATTTGGCAACTTTTTTGTGGAGGATCTGGCTTGTTCAATTGGTGCGTAGGTGGAGTGGTAAATTGCAGATTTTCTAGAAATTCCCTTGACGTGTGCTTGTCTAAATTCTCGCTTTGAGCTGCTGTGTTTTCTGGAAAAAGGAGTTCAACACAAGTCACCAAATAAAATCTGGTGTAGTCTGTCTCCTCTGCCAAATACCTCACCGTGTAAACTTGGCTAGTAAACACATGAGAGTTGCCAGTGAGTTGTGGCAATCGCTGCAGTCGACATGCTTTTCGGAGAAAACACGGTGCTTACGGAAGAAGGTTGACGTGAATTACGTGTGATTTCTTGCTAATTAAGCTTTAATTAGACTAATATTTTAATTTAAAAATCATTCCTGTCGGTACAAATTAAACAGTGTACAGTATTGTAAACCCTCTAGCCGGAATGTCTTCATTAACCACTTTAAATGTTACATTGAGCATTTCTCTTATCATCCACCTGCCCCTCCTTCTATCGCTCTCTCTTCTTCTTCTTCTATCTCTCAATTCAATATTAATTCGATTTAATCTTCTATTTAATTCAAGAACTCTCTCTGGAGTCTCCTTTTCTTTGATCGTCTCCTCGCTTTCCCCTCCCTCTCTTATTCATTGTCCCCCTCCCCCTTCGATCCACCCTTTTCAGGTTTTCATCCTCTTTTCAATCTCATCTCCCTTTCAATATCTCTCTCTAGAGAGACAGAGCGAGAGCGAGAGAGAGAGAGAGAAAGAGAGAGAGAAACAGAGAGGGAGATAGAGAGATAGAGAGAGACACAGAGAGAGAGAGAGAGAGAGAGAGAGAGAGAGAGAGAAACAGAGAGAGAGATAGAGAGATAGAGAAAGAAAGGAAGCCAGGGGAAGAAGGGGGAAAGGGGGATAAAGTAAAGAGATGCTGAGAAAAATTGAAAAGCTTAGTAACAAAAGGATTGGGAGATGAACGAACAAAACAAGTTGAAGGGAGAAATTGACGGAGGAGAAAGAGCAGGCAAGGTTTAAAAATGATAGGAGTGTATTTCGGGCCCAACATATGATGTGGGGAGGAGAGGGAAGGGACTGAGGGCAATGAAAAGCACAGAGGGGAGGGAAAAACAAGAGGTTGATAAGATAGAGAAGAGAGAGGGGGGAGAAGAGACAGCAGCTTTCCCAAGTCTCTGATATTTCTCTAGCTTACATCATTCACAAGGCCCCCCCTGTCAGTATACTGGTGAATGTGCATTAGCCCTTTTCCTTAGGAAAACCAATATATCTCAGAGGAACTCATTTTCGAATCACAATGCAAAGACGTGTTTACAGAAAATTTAGTGTTTTTATGTTGCAATATTTACTTTCTTTTCATGGAACTGAAAATGTGTTAGAGCCAGTGGTGGTTTGTGGTGTGCCGCGCATCCAAATAATTGAATCTCCTGTAACCTCTTTCACCCTCAGTAATAATAAATACCAGTGTGCAAAGTTGTTTTTTTTTTTTTCAGGCAGACTGTGAAAGAACGGAAAAGTGAAGGAATCCAAATAAACTATATGGCCAAAATACGTGGCTCTGTCCATATTAGAGCTAGACCAAAATCTGCAGACGTAAGCTTTTGCCAATATATTGTACAGTATATGTCTCCCAATAAATAAAGAGAAATGATAGTACAGAAGTGGTAAAGATGCGTTTCAGGTCATTTAGAGACAGCGAAACACAATAAGAAATGTTACAAACATATACGTAGCTAGAACCAGCAGGCAGTTATCTTGGCTTAGCATAAAGACAGGAAACAGGGGAAACAATGGCTCTAGATAACCTCTAAAGCTCACTAATTAAAACTATATACCTACTTAGTTAAATATGTACAAAGACAGAAGTACTGGTAAGCAGATTTTATCACCTTAGGACAGAGTCAAGCTCGCTGCTTCCCTCTGTTTCCAGTCTTTATGCTATGCTAAGCTAACCTTTCCTGGCTGTAACTTCGTATTTGCTATACAGACGTGAGAGTGTGCTATCAATCTTCTTCTCGAGCTCGTGGCAATAAGCAACAATGTCAAAAACCTTTCCCTTTAATATAACATGTTTAACAAACACAGACGGGTTAAAATATCTGAGTGCTCAACATATCTTTGGTAATGTAGTGCAGGTCTACGTGATTACAGCTCTCCTCTAACCATCCTTCGCTGCGCTTTCCCTCCCGCCACAAATACTCATCTCTTTTACAGACATTATGTTTGGCTTTTACTTTCAGTGCTTGCTTCTTCTCCTAAGTGAGTGTCAGCAATACGCCCAGTAAAATTCAGTAGATATATCCGAAGGCTCATTACAAGCCAACCACAATCTATATATCACAACTGAGGCCCGGCTGGACAATGACCCATACGTTTAATTAACACTCACTGATTGGCTGCTTTCTCGTTCCTCAAGTCTAAGGTAACCAATGTACAATTTCCCCCTATATACAGAATATCATACTGAATAAATGAATTATAAAAACAGCCATCAGCACAGCATTCAACAGGCTCACTTGGAGCCACAGTGCTAATTTTACTTTTCCATCAATAGATTCAATTACATTCCCTCCTCACAAGCATTTTCTCCTTTTGATGTGTCTGCTGGAGGGGATTTCTTGAGATATAGTGGGAAATTGCGCACGAGAAAACCTCCCAGACTGGGCCGAATAAAACCAGGAAGCAGATCATTTGATCAATATAATTTGAGTTATTTCAATTACTTTTGCACCACTAGGGTGCTGGATGCCAGTGAGTGATTCTGGAAGAGCATGATGACAGCTGGAAGGGAGGGATGTACACTTCCTTCACAATTAAGATCACAACCACACA